>CM072523.1:46019328-46329328 GCA_036898135.1 Oncomelania hupensis | reverse complement strand
ATAACTTCCAGGCTACGTAACAGTATGAAGGAGAATGTTACAACTTTAACCCTACAGGGTCCAACTTGAGTGTGCAGGAAACCAAACTAGTAACCAATAATTTTTTATTTGAGCTGCACCGATCCTAAATGTAAACATGTTACACGATTACCATTCAGGGTGCGAAATATTAACAGGTCACTCTGACCAACTGGTCGACATTTGGCGACTTTTGTGCGCTTTAGCAGGAAGCTCAAGCTTTTAAGGTTATACGTACAACAGGTTATTTTATGTAACCCTGTTAACAGCTCCGTGATCTGCTCACAACGCTTTCTAACAATATTATTCTGGTTACTTTTCATCCCAACTGAAGTACATGTATCAGTGTTAATGTAGCTGCAGTCCATTCCTAAATTAAAAAAAAAAAAAAATCACATACAACTCATTCCTAACCCAACATCCTTGGTACCCACAACTTTCTTCACCACATCCACATATCACTTCTCTCGCCTATGCACACACACACACACACAAAACACACACACACACACCTACACAAACATTACTTTTATAAAAGAAGCGTTTTAAGCAGAATCTAAAAGCCCAATGTCACTCTCACCCACTCTTTCATAGCTATTCTTCCACGCCCATCTCTCTCTCTGATCTCTTTCCCTCCATTTCTCTCTCTCCCATTCTTCTCTCCCTCACCCCTTCCCCCCCCCCCCGTTATTTTTTCTCTCTTCCTCCCTCATTTTCCACCCACCCACTTTCTCCCTCTCTCTCCCTTTCTACCATTTCTCTGTCTCTCTTACTCACACACCCACATATCCTCGTACCATGTTTCTCCGACATCCTCTCTCTCCCTTTCACTTGCTCATATCCATTCTCAATCGCATATGTTACATCCCCGCACTCTCTCGTTCCCCCACCTCTCCCTATTATCTCTTTCTCTCTCCGTCCTCCTCCACTGCCTGCCCTGCAGGACTATCGAACAAGCCAGAACTACGGGGTTTACCTCGCGCACTCACGAGTCACTTTTCACTAACGACCATCAGGAAAGGAAACGAGCAGTTCAGATGTGAATGGTCTCCCCTCTTTGAAGATTGACGTTCTTGGGACCACCAGTTGTTGTTTTTTTTCCTACACCAGTTTTTTTTCAAAAGGTCTAAATCGCAAGCGCACAGCGTAGCTGAGACTAGATAAAAAAGACGAGCCTCAGCTTCGCAGGGTGCAAGTTCGTCCAGTTTTCCTGCTGGAAAGATGATCTAATACACAACATTTTGAGTAAGAATAATTATGTATCTGAAATCACTTGTAAAAGACATGTTATGGTTTATTGTTGCCGTTTTCAATTTTAGGGACAATATCTTAAACATTTTTTACACACGAATAACTAAAGAACTGAATGATTAGGGGACTAATCTACTCTCTCCCTCTCTGTCTCTCTCTGTCTCTCTCTGTCTCTCTCTCTCTCTCTGTATATATAAATATATATATATATATATATATATATATATATATATATATTTATATATATATATATATATATATATATATATATATATATATATATATATATATATATATATATATATATATATATATATATATATATATATATATATATGGCAGATAAAATGTTAATCTAAAAATATTTTGTTTGATTAAGCGTTCTGCATACAAAACATTTTTTACAAGTAATTTACTAAAATACAAATTTAAAAAATATCAAATATAATGTGCATATCGGTTACAAATAAAAGTCCCCCCTCTTTGGAGCAGATCGAACAGCGAAGAAAGAGTGGCTGCTTAAAAAAACAGCACTATTCGTGACCTACTTTGAAAACAACTATACACAATAATAGTGGCCTTTCAAATAAAGATCAAAGTTGGTTTCCGAAAAAATGTTCTAGGCACACCTGTTACCACCTGTGAACGTCAACTTGTAAGGAACAAAAAACTGAGTTTACATCTTAGTTCCTTCAACGGATTATACCAAAGAGCTTAATGATAAAAAGAGGAGGAACTTCGTACAGAACCGCGAGACGAAAGGTACGAGTTATGCGCCCTTGTCAGCATGCTGAAAATGGCTCGTGGCAGAAAGTCAAAAGGCGACCGAGTGAAACAGGGCGGTGACTTTTGCACAGCCATCTATTGCCATAATGCCAGATACAAGAAAGGTTGTGTTGGCAAGTCCTTTTTCAAATTTCCAAGAGACAAAGAGAGGTAAATTGCAATTGAAAAACTTCATTTTTTTGTGTTTATGTAGGCCTAAACTAAGACCACTGCAGTGCTGTTATAGTGTTAATGTTAAAACAATCGGAGAGCGGCTTGAATGATTCATGTTATACTTATGTGCTAAATCCAAAACAGTTTGCTTGCTGACAGTTTACGTTCAACAGGTCGCTCACTGTTTACGTTATTGCTAGGTTGTTTGACTATATTTGTGCTTATATTTCAAAAGTAGATGTCAGATTGGCAGTTTGGCTTCGTCAAACTGCTTATGTTAACAAGTTAAATTAGACAAAGTCTGTTTTCTCCTCGTGATCAAATACTGTGCAAGATAACCCCTTACCTAGGCACAAAAATGGTCCTTGATCTGTTGTAATCCCTTTTCGTTTGAGTGTAAACGGAAAAAAAATGTAATGTAGAAACTCTGTCCTTGTTCTGATCTGTGAATTTCTGCGCATTAGATCTATATTGCGTGGAATGTTGTAGTCTAGGTTCTGATTGTTCTGTCTGATTAATTAATTATTTTCCATGAAGTGACTGATGTTATTAAGCCAGTGATGTGTGAGGTGAGAGGGTTGGGGGGTAGGGGGACACCTGATATAAATTAAATTCACACTATTAGTGAAACATTTTGTTATTGTGCTTTATAGTGATTAATTGATTGAATGACAGAGCTCTCTCTTCCCCAACCCCCCCCCCTCTCTCTCTCTCTCTCTCTCTCTCTCTCTCTCACGATTACGGATTTACACAGTTTCGGATAAATGAAACAGTCTGTCATGCATATTTTAATTTTAAAATATCTGTCGTTGATTAAAAAATAATAAATTCCAGGGCAGAAAACGAACCTATGACATACACACATAAGCAGCATAAAAGCACCTAATAAATGTCAATAAGTAAACATAAACAAAACAAAAAAAACAAAAAAAAGACAGCAGTAGCGGAATGTTAATAATAATGATGGTTAAAAGTTTGGTTTTGCAAACGTTGCCATAAAAATGTTCTTTTGCAATGGCATAGGCTCAATAAGTTACCACGCACAGATCATTCATATAGCAGATGATGAAATATAGCCAGCCCGAGCAAAGGGAAATAATCCGTGAGAGCGTCTCGCATTTTTGTATATGACATAATGGAAGTTCCCCCTCTTTCCGTAAAAAGCTCTTTGATTATACTATAGCTACCACTCGCATTCTGGATAAAAGATAAGGGAGGGAGGGAGGGGCGGAGGAGAAAGAGAGAGAGGGTGGTAGGAGGAGCAGAGGTTAAAAGGAGGTTAATGAGT
This sequence comes from Oncomelania hupensis, assembly GCA_036898135.1. Lineage (NCBI taxonomy): Eukaryota > Metazoa > Mollusca > Gastropoda > Littorinimorpha > Pomatiopsidae > Oncomelania > Oncomelania hupensis. The sequence goes on along the minus strand of CM072523.1, from coordinate 46,325,832 downwards.
TAGTAGTGGTTCTTTAAATTAATAGTTCGTGACTTCTCTTTTCATCCTCGTAAAAAGAATACAAAATATGTTTGGTCATCATTTACAGAAGGACATTTAACATGTTGGCGACATAATAACACCCATAAATATGAACATACCCTTGGACAATAGTATAATCGTCAATAAAATCATTACATATAACATCACAATTCACTCCCATATATTCACGGACACAAACATTATATACAAAGTGAATTGCATCAAATAAAGCTTGTATTTCAGACCACATGTATACAGGAAAGGATATGATATGGTAACGATATGATACGATACGAACATTTATGGCCATGTAAAACAAGAGGGACAGACTTTGGTACAAGAGGTTACAAATAACATTGCAGATAAGAAAAAACCCGTTGGCTACACATACAATTAAACACAAGCTAGAAGATTGCATGCATTATTAGTATAGTATAGTATAGTAAAGTATAGTATAGTATAGTATAGTATAGTATAGTATAGTATAGTATAGTATAGTATAGTATAGTATAGTATAGTATAGTTGGCATCACCGGCTGTCAGCCTTTTGCCCTCTAGTTAACGTATTTATCGAATTACTCATCACCGGGTTGGCCTACACAATATTTGATTTTGCAATCCAAATAACAATTAAAAGAAAACACCAAAAACTGATGCTAAGGAAAACAAGCAGAATTTTAAAATTCCTAAAGGAAATCGATTTCGTGTCTTGACTCCGTGTCTTGGGTAGCAATTAAAAACTAACTTAAAACAAAGGTCACGGAAGTCATGAATGAATGAAAGAAATCGAAAACATTTACCGCCATTGCGTGCAAGGGGCAGAAAAGAGGCAGCTAAATTTACGGTAAAAAGACATTACTATGGGTTGAGAAACTCACTTAAAAGTATAGTCTATATAACCCATGTTAATGTTTTTTGTGTGTGTTTGTTAGTTTGTTTCTTTTGCCAATAAACCAGCCAGCCTTTGGCCACGTTCAGATTTGTAGTTTACTGAACGGTACCTCTCAGCACAGTATCCGCAAAAAGAGAGTTTGGTAGTGAAATGAAAATAGCACGGCCTAGGACGAGAGGTGCATTCACTCTGATTGTTGCCATGAGAATAATCTCTGCATGAAATATATTTTACTGGAGGTCATGTTCTATCTATGGTTTTGAAATTCCTACGATTGATACTCTTAAAAACCATGAGGTTATTATACAATAAATAAATAAAAAGACATTACATTACATTACATCACATGTTTATTGCTTTAGGTCCAGCGGACTCATCCGAGCCAAATCAGGACCAGTATAGCCGAATCAGGACCACAAAATCAAGACCACAACTTCGCTGAAAGACGACTCGCCCCTGATCCGCATAAAAGATCTGCCGAAACAACCCTAGTGGTAACACTGAAGGTACTCCACCAGCCGGTCACTTTACAATAAAGACATCCCACGCAGAGGACGCTGAGGCTATATTCTAATTTATCGAACCCCCGTTTACAAAACATCATAGGAAGCCCCAGTGACCACCTGGCAGTAAGCGTCCAATATTTCCAAGCTGATCCAACAGACCTCACACACAAATGAGGAGTTTTGTCCCGGAAGAGTTTTGAAGAAAAAAAGGTAGGTGACTGGTCTAGCGAAGAAGAAGATAATATAGTAGACTGATAGAACGGAGTAGGAATTAGAAAGAACAAAGGCGAAAAAAAGCGACAGTGGGAATTTAAAACACTAAATTTCCAGAAAGTGGGGATACTATTTATACTGAAACCCCAGGCTGATTAAATGAAGGGATACAAAACGATTGTTTCCATATTCTGAGTGAGTAGTCTAGCTTGTGGCCCCCTGCCCTAACTCTGGTAGATCTTTCGCCTGGCATGCCGATGACCCAGGTCCGACTGGTGGTGTGCAAAATGAAAGTGCCAATTTTTCACTGTTCCTCCTTAGGAGGATTATGATTGCTGCCCCACCGCCGTAGCTCAATTGGTAGAGCGTTCGCCTGGCACACCGATGACCCAGGTTCGAATCCCGTGGTGGGCGATATAAAATGTGGCCATTTTCACTGTCCATTTTAGCAGTATGATTGCTTTGGTGGTTCAGTGTTCATTTAGGTCCCGACCCCTCTTTCCTGAGACGGCTATCCTCGTCTGCCGTTACGCCAATGGTAGGTCATAGACGTTAAACTTTAATGTTCAATCTAGAATGGCAAAGAAAATGGGACCCAAAGAAGGGTTGAGTTGGCGGGAAAGGGACTAGAACGGTTTCATTAAGGTCTGCTCCTTGGTCTTGATCTTGTTAATTAAATTGAATCCTCGTGTTTCTCTTGTCTTTCTCCATCCGGTCCTTATCGCCGACCGGCCCGGAAACGTCTTGCTTACACAGACTAGCAAAGCTCGTCTAATTACACCAATGCCCCGAAATCCGCAGTCCCTGTTTGCAAGCCGTGTTTAGTAGGAGGGTGCTTTTGTGGCCATCGGTGTTTGGTGGAGAGGGGGTTCAGTCAGCAGGCTTATCTCTTTGAAATCTTGTTCACAGTTTTCCGTTGACATGCACGGCAGCAACCTCAGAGCAGACAGACCAATTAGACAGAAGGCGGCCTAAATGAGCAGCCCTGACCTCTCTACCAGGTCCAAGGCAAAGACATGGGTAAAGTTGTGAAACCTTTAAAAAAAAAGAGACAACCTGAAAATAGAGCAAAGGGTCCATAGTCTCCGCCCTGTCTTTTGAAAGACTGTAGACTTACACCACAGTGCAGTGGTTATGGTACAGGTTATTTAGAGTTTGTGAGAACTAAAGCAGCGTCTAGCCTGATTAGTACTTGTATATGTGACAAGAAGCGAACTTTTGTAACTAAGGTGCGAGACTCATCAAGCCACCGAGGGTTTTTTCCGGTTCTCCGGTCTCCTCACTCCCTTCAATTATAATATTGGATGGAGTCAAAGTAAAAAATAAAAAATTGTAAAATAAAAATACAATAAGGGATGGCCTCGTGGCGCAGTGGATAAGTCGCCGGTTTCCTATGCCGAAGGTCGCGGGTTCGATTCCCGCAAGGGGCAAACGTATGTGACTTAGGTACGAGACTATTGAGGTCACCGAGGGTTTTCTCCGGGCACTCCGGTTTCCTCCCTCCCTTCAATAATGGTACAGGACGCAGTCAATATAAAAATTTCAAAAATAAAAATTCGATTTTCTTTCCGTCTTCTAATAGCGATCTCCCTGCCTTTACACCACCTGTTTGAGTGATGGATGTGTGTTTGGTGTGTGTGAGGGTGGATGAAAGAGGTGAGCGTGTATGTAGGTATAGATCGCCGCGCTTTGAGCCTGAATGATTTGGGGAAAGGCGCGTATAGCATCCTGTATTATTATTATTATTATTATTATTATTATTATTATTATTATTATTATTATTATTATTATTATTATTATTATTATTAAATTCTAAATGAGAGATCCAAATCACTTGATACCACTCTCCATGAGGCAGTGTGTGTAGAACACACGTGATAAAGATGGTTGGCCTAAAGAGGATGGACTGGAGTTCATTGATAGCATGTTGGATAACATCCTTATTAGTAAGAGGCACGGTGGTCTAATGGTAGTGCTTTGGCTTGCGGATTTGAAAGGCCCGGGTTCGAGCCCTGGCCGTGCCAGTGTGTTGTGTCCCTGGGAAAAAGCACTTTACTCCCGTTTCCTACTCTTTCGGATGAGAGTATAAACCTAGGTCTAGTCTGTGTGTCGCATACATTCCATCATTATTATTAGCATACATTAAAGATCCCGATGCTCATGTAACAAGAACACACCCAGCATGCACTTGGCTGCCCAGGCATGTGCTCAGTTGTCCGGGCGTCAGACCATGCGCCCAAAGTCTGCGGGTGGGCGTCTCGGGTGGTTTGAGTTAGATCGTGTACGGCCAGCGCCTTGAGTCTTGTCATGCACGGCGAGATATGTGCGCTATAAAAAAATCCTCAATAATAAAAAAAAAAAAAATTCGTGGAATGAGGGAATGATAGGAAAGATCTATCTCTGTTGCCAATGTTTTGCATTGTGGATGTGTGTCATAGATAAGATGGTTATTTCGCTGTGTTCTCATCTTGTCAGTGCATAAGCTGGGCTTGCTGAAAATCAAGGGACTGATTTTCCATTGTGTCCCCGACAACTGTTACGAGAAACCTTTCGTTAAGAGTTTGAACTAATAATACATACAGCATAGTAAAATCGTCCTAAAAGTAGTAGGCCTTTGCATTGAACACTTCCAGCTCATAGAGCTGGGCAAGAAGACGGGACATGCGGTAAGACATTGTAACACATCACCAAGACTGCTGCTCGCATGCATATGACTCCATTTGTAACCACACGGCGTACAAAGTTTGAGCGCAAACAATGAGTCAAGTCATGCCTGTGAATCAAAGGTGATAGAATGATACTTCTTCATCAAGAGTAAGTTAAGCCTACGACAGAAAGGGGGTTAATGTATCTAGGGGCAATGGAGTAAAACTCATGACTTTGCAGTTTTAATGTTTAGACGAGAGAGCTGAAAAATAGATGGACGGGGTTGGGATCAGGGCATGGAGGTAGCAAGCGTTGCAGTTAAGGACTGAAGTACGGAAGAGTAACACAAATAGTGGAATGTGGAGAAGATTAGAATTTGCTCAAGGTGCAATTAGTTTTGAATGAACAACGTAAACCTTTGGCTGTTTGCTTCTCTTACTGTACTAGGCCTACTATTCAATGGTGACACTGCTAGCATGCTGACTGTGGTTTTTACCCATTCCAATAACTAACAAAACCTTCTCCTCTTCCTCCTTCCCCACTTTCTCTCTCTCTCTCTTAATCACCCCATCCACCCACACCCACCCACCAATACACACTCGCAATGACACTCTCTGTTCTTCCTCTCCTCCCCCCTCCCCCTTTATATAACAGCCCCTACCCCACCTTCTCCCACCCCAAACCAAACATACCCTCGAGAAGTACTAGCGGAAATAACTGACAAATCATTTCACTGCAACAACAACAACAACGACAAAGACAACAACAACAACAACAACAACGAGAACACTGTATAAAACCACATTTTTAAAATAATGGTCACTCGCGTACCTATCTCATTCACAAAACGGTAGCTCAGCAAAGGAAGATCCTCTAAAAGACGTATCAAGTGAACGACACGCTGACAAGGCCATAAAACTCTACAAGTAAGCTTACATACAACAAACCCGCTAATCGGAACGAGGGTACAAACTCCTACGCAGTCGTCTTCCTCTCAGATACAAGTCACAAACCGGGAGAAGCGGGTACTAGACTAAATACATGCAAGCTATAACAATGCAATTCCACCTTGTGCTCATGCCATAGGACGTTAAACCTTATGATTTTTTTCCTACGTCAGAAGAAAGCAAGGAAAAGACACAAGATGGCAAGCCATTCAAATGTATTTCCAGACAGTCGCGCACCTATCCAACGAAATAAGCATTTTCAAAAGTGTTCAATTTCGGGTGGCGCCGTGACGCGCCTTCATCCTAACTAAACAACAGGGAAACGTGGAACGATAATAGGTTTATGATCTGACCTACCTGCAAGCAAACTACGATCTGACCTACCTGCAAGCAAACTACGATCTGACCTACCTGCAAGCAAACTACGATCTGACCTACCTGCAAGCAAACTACGATCTGACCTACTTGCAAGCAAACTACGATCTGACCTACCTGCAAGCAAACTACGATCTGACCTACCTGCAAGCAAACTACGATCTGACCTACCTGCAAGCAAACTACGATCTGACCTACCTACAAGCAAACTAAACAGTATCAAAATCGGCGTAGCCGATTGTGAGATAAGCGTGAAAATGTGTTTATAAAATAAGGAAGAAAAGACCTTGACCTCGAAGATAGTACAAATACGAACGATCTAACATGCTTAGCGGTAGTTGAAGTATCCGCATAGTAAAAAACACATAATGACCAATGTCGGTTCAGTTATTGTTGAGAAAAGTCAAAAACTGTGTTTTGAACACACAAAAAAAGAGTTAAATTTGGAGGGACGGATTGATTGACTGGGGGACATACTAAAACTCTGCAACGTCGTTTCAGCCGTTTGTGAGAAATCGAGCAAAACAAAAGGATTCTAATGGCCTTGATCTTTGCGGTGGTGAAAATAAGACGGCACGGGAGACAGGCCCCTAACATCGGTAATGTTTCTATCAATTTTGGCTCGTTTTAATTCCAGACTATTGTAAAGTATATACAACAACAACAACAACAACAACAACAACAACAAAGCTGTAAGCAGGAAGAAGGGTTTAAGGAAATCACACATAAACAAAGAAGCTTTGGTAATCTTTGAAATGACTTAATACCCCTCCCACTGTGTTCAACACACAGTTCGCCTTTCCAACGTTATCAAACAGAAAACGAGCTAGAGAGACCTTTAGCACAGAATGGTGAATCAGGTCTTTATTCACACCGACGAATGCTATATGACCCGTTTGTCCACAATGGTGAATGGAACTAACGAGACAAGACATTTTTTCTCCTCAACGTTGAATAATTAAGGAGAAATAGCTATCTGTCATATGATCGTACCGTGGATCGGCAGAACAAAATACATGAGAATATTTTTTTAAAAGCCTTGTAGTACGCGATAAACAATACGATGTATAAGGACTATATGCTCAAAATAGCAAAATAGGCTTTCATTACTGTATTAAAAAAACAAGATTACACACATACTTGCGCACACCACCATGTACATAATTAGGGACACGAGCACACACATTTCTCTCTCTCTCTCTCTCTCTCTCTCTCTCTCTCTCTCTCTCTCTCTCTCTCTCTCTCTATTTCTTTCTCTCTCTCTGGTGTGCGTGTATTTGCGTCTGTGCGGTGTATGTGTGTGTGTGTGTGGTTGTGTGTGTAAGTTACTTAATTAAAAGGTTCTTTATTACGTTAATTTGTTAAGGGACAGATTGGAAGATTAGACTTTATAATTAGTCTCAAATCTGTTATCCTTAATTTTAAAAATAGTTTCAAACGTTTTTCCTCTCTCTCACTCACACACACACGCACACACACAGACACACACACACGCACAAGCATTGGGGAAAAACAAACAAATCAACAGTGTTATCTAATTCTTGAACCGATAGAAGTACTTGTTTTCAACAAGACATACATAAGAGCCTAGGCTAAAGCTGAGGTTCATTTAACGCACATACAGATACAAACATTTAAACAAAAAGTACGCTGATTAAGTAAATGTACTTATCGTATCTAGCATACAGAAATCTACTACAATAGGTTTACAAAAAAACAACAACAACATTGTATTCGTAGTAATACGGAACCCACTCGAGCGAAAATAGATATATCTAACGAATTGTTATAATGAATATAATTACTATCTCAATTCCGGAATGGTACCAAAAAAACGACCCTTTCATGTCTGCTAAACAATACTATAATACTTCCTACCTCTTCACAAAGCGAGTCCTCGTAAGGCGAGAATTCCATGTTCCGTTGAAAAGACCCCACTACAGTTCCACCGTTGAAAAGACCCCAGTACAGTTCCACCGTTGAAAAGACCCCACTATAGTTCCACCGCTGAAAAGACCCCACTACAGTTCCACCGTTGGAAAATAAATAAGGCAGGGAAGATCCAGCTACACAGTTCCCGCGTACGCCAGCTCACACAGCCTGGTACTGTAGTATACATATCTGTGCTGCTAACTTTTTCAGTCCTCAAACCTGACATTCTGGCAACCACAGTACGCCATACAACACGCGCACGTATAATGTAAAAGAGAAAAAAACTAAACATGAAGATATTTTTGAAGATCACTCGATTGTTGTTGCTGTGGCAAAATGTATAATAACATCACCGGTCGCGACGGTAATATGAAAACTAGCACATGTGTTTAATGCAAGTTAGGCGTGAGATATATTAGGTATTCTATGTATTTCTTGAATGTATTATTATTATTATTATTATTATTATTATTATTATTATTATTATTATTATTATTATTATTATTATTATTATTATTATTATTATTATTATTATTATTATTAGTGTATTTTATTCGTCGTTGGGGGTAGAATGGAATCCTTTTGGGTGGGATAGAGTAGAGGGGGGCGGAGGGATGTCTAATGTCAATATGGTGAAGACAATACATTTCGAAGAATTTAAAATAAATAAAGAAAGAAATAATTTTTGTTTTAAACCACGCGTACGCAACATTACCTTATTTGATTGCAATCACTGGCCTGGAAGAGAGGGCCGCTTGACGAGGTATGACTGACGATTCGGAACAAAAAGCCCGCGACTCCCCTGTGTGTGTGTTTGTGTGTGTGTTTGTGTGTGTGTGGGTGTGTGTGTGTGTGCTTGTGTCGCCACCCTGTCTATCTCTTGTAGCTTGATAGAGTTAGTCTATCTTTTCATTCTTTCTCTTCTCCAAGGACTATCTTTTAATCTCTGTTGCGTGTGATCCCTATCAGTCTCTTTACTTCTAAATTCTATCGCTCTTTAACTTCGGTCTGTACCTATCTGTATCTGTGACTTCAGACCCTGGATCTTTCTGTTATTGTACAATTCTATAATACAATACAATACAATACAATACAATACAATACAATACAAAACAAAACAATACATCTTTACTGTCCAACGTTTATACTAAATACCTATTAACGTGGAACAATGTCCTTCGTTGTGGGCGCCAAAACAGCTATGACCACAACTATACACTTACAATTTTACCTGACAGTGCAGTCTTTAAACCCCGAAAGACAAACGTAGGTTTGAATTATTGGCTCATTTAGCACAAGCGTTAATTTTTTCCCCATTCGAAAAGGTTTTGATTGTGAAAACATGTCTTGCCGTTTCGATGGAAAAGATTTATACAAACAAATAAATAAAATTAGGGTTATGAGAAGTGGACATCAGAGTTTGATGTATAAACATGAACATGCAAGTGAACATTAATTGTATTATTGTTGTAGTCATCTACGTTCATCTTGATTATTAATATATTTCCCCACAAACCGTATCAGACCAAAGGGATCGCTGTTGGAACGAGGAGCACCTCTCTACACAACAACCTACCGCTATACACATAATGATTCCAGAAACCACTGTTACTGAATGAAATCACGTAGTGGTCAGCATGTTGTTGTTTGTAGATTATAGTCACACGACACTTTCGCATATAGGTGACTACTGGACCGATTTATACTGACACCAGCGGGCCAGTTGTTGGTAAAGGGGAAAATAATATGATCACACGTTGACCAATCCGGGATTTCGAACCAGCGACCTTTCGGTAACTAGCAAGACGCTCTTACCAACTGAGCTACCCGGCCCCTCTGGTCAGCATGTCCAGCCCTCACAGCTTAAAAGCCGCAAAGGAAGTCTTCATTACGAAAACTGGAGTGAGATTTTAGTAATAAAACGTATAATGGGTTTTTTGGGCGTTTTTTTTTTAAATATGTTTTCCTTGTTGGCCGGTAACGCTGTTTCATTGTCTTTCTTCTGCTCGAGTATTGGCAACAAACAGATAACAATGCAAAACACCTGTGCTTTATCACGGCCTGCATACTTGTGTCGCGCCTCCTTATCAGGTGAGACCACTGGACTGGGGCAAACTTCGTGACTACCGCCCTCGTTCAAAGCGCACCACCCCTACTTTTGCCTCATGTAATTAATGTATGGAGTATTGGTATGTCGTGACCATAAACCAAGCGAAGGTCACTGGTGCGCTGGCATGGTTTGGCCATGTTACCCGTGACAACAACCGCTCCAAGACCATCTTAGATACAAGTTAGTAAGTTAGTTATTCATTGTTTACAGGGCCCAGCGGATTGCAAAGAGCCGAATCAGGACCACAAAATCAAGACCACAACTTGGCTGAAAGAGGACTCGCCCCTGGTCCGCATAAAAGATTTGCTGAAACAACCCTAGTGGTAACACTGAAGGCACTCCACAAGCCGGTCACTTTACAATAAAGACATCCCACGCCGGGGTCGCTGAGGTTGTACTCTAATTTATCGAACCCCCGTTTACAAAAACAAAATAGAATACAAACATATTATAAAATATAACAAAACACTTACATACAAAATGCCTACATTGCTAAATAATAATATCACAGGAAGTCCTACTGACCATTTGGCAGAAAGCGTCCAACATTCCCAAGCTGAAACATCAGACCTCACACACAAATGAGGAGTTTTGTCCCAGAAGAGTTTTCAAGAAAAAAGGTAGGTGATAGGTCTAGCGAAGAAGAAGATACATGTAGTATAGTAGATTGATAGAACAGAGTAGGAATGAGAAAGACCAAATGAGAAAGACAGCGACAGTGGGAATTTAAAGCACTAAATTTCCAGAAAGTAAGAATACTATTTAAACAGAAACCCCTGGCACCCCCACGGGGGGTCATAGCTACAAGGACCAGTAGAGTGGGGCAGGTGGTGAGGGAGATAAACAGTGGGAATGTAGAGGGGGGGGAAGGGGCGGGGTTAAACGTGGTCAACAGAGAAAGAGATGCTAGAACTTGTCATTCCATGGCCATCCATGCCCCTCCCCCGCCCCCCCTGCCGGACCTGCTCATAAAGGCCGCGCCGCTGACAGAACTGACTCGAGGAGGAGAATGATTCTTTACTGCTTCCTCCCTCACGGTAGGGTGGATGGCTGAACGGATGGACAGACAGACACGTGGTGTTCAGTCAAGGCTAAAGAAGGCCACACCATCCGCTTTGCATCTCACAAGCGTTCTTCGTATTTAAAAAGTAAACTCTACTCTTTCTGACGACTTAAAAAATCATGTGCATCCCAAGACTTTCTTGGTACATGTACTTTAAAGGTAATCTTTTTTCTTGATCATAAAAATGTGTTTATCTCCATCTTCCTATATGCTTGCGAAACATGTACCCTCACAGCAGATCTCCAACGAAGAATACAAAGCATGGAGATGAGGGGCTACAGAAGACTTCTGGGCATTTCCTATACCCAGCACATCACCAACGACGAAGTCCGACAGACTATCACACAAGCCATTGGACAACACGATGACCTGCTCACAGTGGTGAAAAAAATGGAAACTCCGATGGTATGGCCACGTCACCAGATCATCAGGTCTTGCAAAGACCATCCTGCAAGGCACACTGCAAGGAGGTAGAAGAAGAGGGAGACCGAAAAAGAGGTGGGAGGTCAACATTCGAGAATGGACTGGTTTGACACTGAGCGAAACAATCAGGGTTGCTGAGGACAGTGAAAAATGGCGTACGCTGGTTAAACGATCATCTGTGGTGCCTCTACGACCTCCGAGTTACGGGATAGAATAGGATAGGATAAATGTGTACCAGTACCTTCTTCTTCTTCTTCTTCTTCTTCTTCTTCTTCTTCTTCTTCTCCTTCTTCAGGATCCTGTGGAAAATTCCCGTACAGGGCAATATATTTACAACTAAATTCATGTAAAAATGAACTATTCTGTTCCCGCTCCATCGAAAGCTTACCCATTGTCGCTCGATCATTCACAAGATTATTCATTACCCGCTATGTCAGCGTGTATGTGAGCTCGTTACTTCCTGAACACATTAGCTAAAAACCTTTCCCACCCACTCCCAACCCCGTTTTCTCACCCTCCCTACACCGATTACAATAAATGTATTTCAAGTACAAATGTTCATCAAATTCTTCCTGTGTCAATTCAAACACACCAAGGAGAAATTTACAATTACGTAAACCTGTATACGACTCATATTTCTAACAAATAACATCTCACCGAGGCGATACATTTATCTAAAATTATAAAGTTCAGAATCACGTCGGCGAATACAATTAAATAATCAATCAAACAATAATTATAAGCCATGGCCACCCTTTACACTGGACCGGAGAGCCAACGCCAATATATTGTTGCTTTGTTGTATGTGTAATAACAGGATTTGTCTTGCATGAATTAACCCTTTTCTCTTGGGCATAATCCTTTCTAGACCACTAGTATTGCAAGCATTAGCGCGGTCATATATCGTACTTTAGAAAGTAAGCCCACGAGTTCAGATTGTGTGAGATTGTGTGACAGTCAAACGCTCCTTCAATGTCTTTCTTCAAACAGCCGCTTAATTGAAGTCTGGCTTCTAAGGGAAAGATAATCCTAAACTGAACTGTGTTTTGACGTTTCCAAACCCCGGTCCTCGTCGCTAGAATGCAAATATACAGCGAAACCCTGATGGACTGTACAAGAAGAAGAGGAAAGAGGAAGTAGTGAAGAACTCAAGAAAAGGACGACGACGACCACGGAGAAGAAGAAGAAGAAGAAGAAGAAGAAGAAGAAGAAGAAGAAGAAGAAGAAGAAGAAGAAGAAGAAGAAGAAGAAGAAGAAGAAGAAGAAGAAGAAGAAGAAGAAGAAGAAGAAGAAGAAGAAGAAGAAGAAGAAGAAGAAGAAGAAGGACGACGACGACGACGACAACAAAGTCGAATATTTATAGACAAAATGAATGTGTAGTATAATACTTTTTTACATGAAAAATGTCACTCCCAGCTGCTAAAGTTGATCCCCAAGAATCCTCTGTATAAACCTTTTGCTAGGCTACTTAATGCACTAGTTTGATTTTAGTTATTGCCAGAGATATGACATGAACAACATTGATAGGGATCTCATATATCGCTAACGTTCACGCTAATCATAGCATGCTCAGTGATGGTGAGAAACTCTCCCGGCTACAATAACAAAAAAAAAAAAAAAAAAAAAAAAAAGCACCTCAATCTAGCACGTCCGACCAATTAAGATCCAAAAGTTCCAAAGTTCTAAGTATTAAAACAGAGGTCCATCATTGGTATAGTTATCTGTCTGCGTCCCACAGCATAGCTGGGACCCCCCGAGTACCCCTCACACGTGGAGTAGCGTGGATGCGAAACGTAAGCCTCTGATAGTCTCAGCTACGCAGTGTGTGCATGACTCGGGGCACACTGTCTGGCGACCACCCCAAATTAACGGCAGCTTTTACGACATTCACAGGTTTTTACGACAAGTCGTGTAGGTACCGATTAGATGTACTAGTGCTTTAAGATAAAGAAAATGTATCCCCTTATTGGCCACGACGTAGTACGCTTTGCCACATCAAGGACTCGAAGAGCCGAACGTTAAAACATCCGCTTGCATGAACTATAACTTCTGTAAAGCGAAGAACGAATTCTAAGAGTGGCATACTTATATTACTCCTTGTACTATTCAGAGAATGTTCAACGTTACACTACAGTTGCCCTGTCCTAAACCTTACTTAAAAGGTTGGATTTATCGGCTGACATTTAATGGCCAAGTGGGCTAAGGCGGGACTAACTTGCCTTGTCCACAGGCCAGAAACCAATGGCGCCTGACAGGTGTGGGTTCGATCCTGCATCGGAGCGTTATGTTTCTCCGAATATATCGGGGGTTTTCTCCGGGTACTCCGGTTTGCTCCCCCAGCAAAAATTTCAAAAATTTCAAAAATTTAACGAATTTCTACATTTCAAAAATCACAACTAATGTTAGGTAGGTTGGGTTTGGGCGCGCCACAGGCTGCGACTACGCTTTCCACAAGGGAGGCGGCCCAGAATTTCCCGATAAAAAGGGACAATAAAGCATTAAAATAAAATTTAAAACAAAATAAACACCACTTCTACTTTAACCATTGTTTTATTGTTTAATTTTTTTAATACTATTCATTATTCATTCGGATGAGAGTATAAACCGAGGGCTGCATGCACGCATTCCATCGCACGGACTTTTAACAATCTTGACAGCTCTTGTTCTAGAAGGCTGAGTGTGCCAGTTATTTTTATTTAATAAGTTACTTTGAATCCGCAAAGTTCCATTCCCCTTTCAGGCGTCCAGGATTGCTCAGTTGTCTACGGCGTTCGACTGTGCGCATAAAACAGCGCGTCGGCGCCTTGGGCGACTTCAGTTAAATCTGTTTTCGGCCAGCACCCTCAGTAGTCTTTTAGCGGACAAATGAGCTACAGAAAAAGGGTAATTATAGTGATGATTGCAACCTATACCCGCGGGATAGAGAACTCAAAGAAAACATAGTCCTGAAGCTCCTTACAATGAACTTTCCGAGTAAACACTTCAACAGTAATGCAATTCTTCTTAGCCTCCAGCCTGCCGTATCGCCTATGGCGAGTGTGTACGTTAAACCTCAATGTGCATTCATTCTTCTTAGATGTACCTTGACAGTGGCAGCCATAAGGGTTAAACTCCAAACACAACACGAAAACACAAACAGTAGAGGACCAGGAATTGTACAGTGAAAAGAAGTTGCGAATTCCCTAAAGTTTAAGGTGAATATTTCACAAACCTACAAAATGTATACCACCAAGTAATATTATAAGAGGAATTTGCTCCTGTCAATGGAAAAAAGTCTCCAGGAATAATGATTTCTATTACAGCAATAACTGGAAGTCCAGTAAAGCAGAACCCGAATACCAATTTCTGTCTTTTCTTTTACTAGCCAGCCGACTGTTCACGAAGGCATGAAATTACTGAATTCATGCGTTAGTATAAAAACACACATCGAACAAGGGTTATAGAATACCTTAAATCTTTTTTCACAAGTGCTCGGCAAAGCGATCATTGTGCGCTGTAAATATTGTATATTAACCGAACTTCAGCAATCGAAAATCCTACATAACGTTTTTGCCTTTACACCTTTCCGCCAACGCGAGAGAAATATGAGTCTCTTTCTCGATGATAGGTATAGCAGCGGGTCGGCCAATTTACCAAAAACTGCACTGGATTAAAAGCTATTTTAGTAGTATTTTTCTGATGAGACTGATATTTTGTCCATTGGGTAATTACATGCAAACTTCATAGTATGAATGATTATCCAATTCTGTCTAACCCACAACCGTTAGTAAATTACTGATTACAAGAGAAACAAAACTTAGTAGTCATTTTTGGCATTTAGATGGTTCATCCAAAGCTAAAGAGACGAGGATCCAAATTAACTATGCCCGCACGTACGTGCGCACAAACACACAGTAGCACGCACACACGCACAAACGCTGCACATAATCACACACACACACACACATTACATTACATTACATTACATCATTATTGCTTTAGGTCCAGCGGACTCTTCCGAGCCAAATCAGGACCGGACAACCCCTGATCCGCATAAAAGATCTGCTGAAACAACCCTAGTGGTAAAACTGAAAGCTCTCCACCAGCCAGTCACTTTACAATAAAGACATCCCACGCAGGGGACGCTGAGGCTGTACTCTAATTTATCGAACCCCCGTTTACAAAAACAAAATAGAATACAAACATCATTATATATTATCAACAAAACACATGCATATAAAATACCTACATTGCTAAATTATAACATCATAGGAAGCCCTAGCGACCACCTGACAGAACGCGTCCAATATTCCCAAGCTGATCCAACAGACGTCAAAAACAAATAAGGAGTCTTGTCCCGGAAGAGTTTTGAAGAAAAAAAGGTAGGTGACTGGTCAAGCGAAGAAGAAGATAGTATAGCAGATTGATAGAACAAAGCAGGAATGAGAAAGAGCAAATGAGAAAGACAGCGACACAACGTCCGACTTTTACTAAACCACGACAATCAACTCGTTCGTCAAAGTTCGCCCAAAGTAATTATCATCATGCACAGTTAATTGTTAATGCTCTTCCTTGAAGTGCTGGTTGGTTGAACGAGCACTGTCAACAATAGGACAAAGGCGACCACACACATCAAGGGTATCACGTTAGCCATGCTACGACGGTGCTAGAGAATGTGACCCTCACGGGTTCTATTGTGCACAAAAAACAACAGCAACAACAACAGACAAATGTCGATCGAACGGTACAAAAATAATGATAAATGTGAAGGAACAGCGTTTAAAATCCCGCCACCTCCCTCCTCCCACCGGTCTCCTTCCCCGCTGCCCATTCACCCCACCCCACCCCACCCCCACTCCCCCAAAAAAGTGTGAAACAAGTGGTGTTTAAATGTCACCCGATAGATTCGCAACCCTTAATAAAATTCGCGGCAGAGAAGCTGTAGTGCAAAGATGAAGACTTTCCGCAGCAGCAAAACACAAGCTTTGAAAACCATAGCGATTAAGGTCAACTACGTGCCGCTGATAAATTGTTTTTATTATCCTGCGGCTACCCCTTTTCAGTGCGACCTTTCATCATTGGAGTGAAACAGAGAATGCTAGCATTCAACATTTACAACAATGAGAAACACAATGTGTACATAACAGCCAAAGAATAAAGATTTCGACACGACAGAAAAAAAAAGGCAAAACGACACAACGCAAAGTTTCGAGCTAAACTGTTCGTCAGGCGGGCAAAACAGTTCAAAAGGTAAAGGTAAAGGTAGTCCCATAGCCTTGTGGCCGTAGGGGAGCGTGATGTTGGAGATCACACTTATCTTGGGCCAGCGCAATGAGGGCGATGCCCATCTCTCTCCCTCGCTGCTTTACCTTCCCCACCCTTAAGAGAGTAGGTACTCAGTCACAGTTGAGTCAACTGGGGGCGTTGTTATTTGTCGCTTCACGTTTTGCGGTCACCCATCCAAGTGCTAACCGCACTGGACGGTGCTTAACTTGCGACACAGTAGCGAGTGCTCCAACCACTGCGCTATCCGACACCCCTAAAACAGTTCAAATAACAATCTAAATGTCATTTCTTTCTTTCTTGGAGTTCAGTGTGGAAGTATTGCTTTGTTCACTCCTGTGTTTTTGTCCGCCTGAAGAAGAGTTTGGCTCGAACATTTGTCATTGTGTACTTTTGTCTTCGTTTTTGGCTAATATAGCATTCCTTGGGATTAATATGTACACCCGTGTTTCTCATTATTGACCTTCAATGTCATAAACGTTTGTAAGGCCCTGGCAGCATAAATATTCAAATACAGTTGAACGTGACTTATACACGTAAAGCAATATTTGAAGGTGGGTTCCCCACAAATTCGGTCACTTGATAACAAGAGTTGTCAAGTACCTTCTTTTTTTTCGCTGGGCCAGTTTTGTACCAACAGAACCGTCCATCTCCCGCGCATCTAGTATCTCTTGCTGTTTTATCTTGAACAGTTCTAACAATCAGAGACAACACTTGAAAGTAAAAGTCAAGGTTCCCCTGTAAACGTTCGGTCCGACGGAATACAGAAAAGTTATGCATCTTTTTTTCTCTGGACCAGCTTTGTGTAAACGGTATTATTTTTGGTCTTAACCTTTTTGTTTCTAACAAACCTTTTCTCGTCATCTATATAGGTTTAAAAAAAATAATAATAATAATTTAAAAAATACCTAAAATGGTGTATTAAGGTTAAAAGAAAAAGTTTGTACAATGTTAATAAACCTAGCTTTCGAATCTCCTTCAATGGGCCTAAAGATGTGGACAGATAAACGTTTTGCTGGTAAATCTCTCAACCTCTCTCTTTGTGTTCTTCTATTCTTTTTAATGAACTCGATTCACTTTCTTGGATATATAATTATGCTTAGACTGTTTTGTTTTGTATAGTCCTTGGGTCTTACTGATGAAGGTTTTAGTTATTAAACCGAAAATTATAACGCCTACTACCCAGGTGTTGTTGTTGGTTTTATTATCATTATCCTCTCTCTTTGTGTCTGAGACATCGCATTGTGACGGCCACAATGTACCGACTCACCTGTCTAAACATGTTAAACCTCACAATATCGATCTACACAAGAACCAGTTATAGTCCACTTGTACTTGTACTTGGGATACAAATCCGAACCTTTTCACACTTTCTTGTTTTAATCAGAAAAGCACGCACGCACGCACGCACACACAAGCACACACAAGCACACACACACACACACAAAGACACCGTCCTCCAAGCTCACACGCTCAAACAGACACGGCTACCCATTCGCACCCCTCTCGAACACATTAACGCTCAAACGCAAAACACAAACACAGGGACAACAGGCCCCACTCGTGTCAACAATTTAGCACAGGTATGCTAGCTCTGATTATAAACAAACACGTGTCATGCTTTCAAACAGTGACTCGGCTGACGTGCACGCCAATAGGGTACTGTGAAAGGTGATAAATAGGCTTAAGCGAGAAAACTTGAAAAGATTATGCAGGTCGAAATCCTGTAAGAAACTTACCTCAACAGAATTAATGAGTGACTGCAGTATTTTTTTTTTAAATACAGAGAGTTAGCTTGACTGCATTGTCTGGAAGACGTAAATGTTAAAAACACATACAAAAGATGATTGCTTAAAAAAAACTATGTATACTAGTAGGTCTTTATTTTGATACAAATTGAGCCTATACAGAAAAATCTAACACAAACCTTTAACTACTTTGAGATAGTGACCTATTATAATTGTGGTTGTAGAAACCTCTGAAGAGGTTTGTATAGAAACGGCTTTTTTATTTTTACAAGGGGTAAGAAGTACCACCAGTATCGGCAACTCTCGGCCTAGGTATCACCTCTAGCTTACAGGTACATAGAACCACCTTTTAATCTGGTGTGCTTAAATCTCCCTTAACCTTTATCTATGTCTCGTCTTCTTCAATAACAAAAAATAAATGTAATTTATGAATGAAGCTTGGAGCAGTATCGCATCTTCTCCATATGTGCTTCCACCTTCTCCGGTTCAAAACTGAGTGGTGTGAGGTACCCATCCAAAGCTCGGTGAGCAGAGGTGTTGTTGAGCGCTGTTTCGTACTTTCTATACGTTTTTCAGTAGCACTATGTAGATTACAAGCAGATCCTGTCCAAGATGGTAGTAGTCGAGTTCGATTAAGCCTATCTTCTGTTTAATTCCCCCCCCCTCCTTCCCTCCTTCCTTACACACACCCACACTCCCTAAACTCATCCCACACTTATGGTTGATATTTGTGTCAGCCATCAAGCCAGAATTAGAAACCGATTATTGTATCTATAGATCTGACATGAACAAAGGGGAGATAACTGTATAGCTTATCGGCGTCTGCTATAGAAAATCACGGGCCTTGATAATAGTTTTGTTTATACTCAAGAAACCTCCCAGTCACTTGCCTACTACGTCCCACCTTAAACAAAGCATTGTGACGGCATCTTTGAGTATAACAGTGGTATGTTACGACTACCTCATTGTTAGACAGCTTTAATTATACAAGTGTTATGTTACGGCTAGCTCATTGTTAGTATGAACAAAGCTGATTAAGTTACACAGGTGGTCTTAAGGAACTGCCAGTATTTACTGCCTACACAGCTACCATCGTTAAAAAATACAAGAAGTTCAACTCATTAGTGATCATCTAGTTTACCCTCCGAGGTTGATACTTGCAGAGTCTTACATCGGGCTCTCCACTAGTCGCGGAGGGGGAGGGGGGAGGAGAGTGGAAGGGTGTGTGTGTGTGTGTGTGTGCTCGGTGTGTCTCATTTACGATGTTTGCATGTAATAATTAAGATACACTTTTGTTTTCTTTTTTTAAAAGTATTAAACTTTGTTATTTAAAATATTCACAAAAGAAGAAACGTACAAAATTATTTTTTGGGGTGGTCAAAAAGGCAGAAAGAGCTTGTGAGCAGAAAAAGACCATTTTAATTGGGAAAATATCTATTCATTTGCTAAAACAACTTCCCTGTCCAGGATAATCTTGGCTTACTATCTTACCTCCCTCCCCTTATCCACACTTCCCCTCTCCATCCCACCTATCTACCCTTCTCCCTCATTACATTACATTACATTACATTATATTACATTACATGATTATTGCTTTAGGTCCAGCGGACTCTTCCGAGGAAAATCACGACCGGACAACCCCTGATCCGCATAAAAGATCTGCTGAAACAACCCTAGTGGTAAAACTGAATGCCCTCCACCAGCCAGTCACTTAACAATAAAGACATCCCACGCATGGGGACGCTGAGGCTGTACTCTAATTTATTGAACCCCCGTTTACAAAAACAAAATAGAATACAAACATCATTATAAATTATCAACAAAACACCTACATATAAAAATGCCTACATTGCTAAATAACAACATCATAGGAAGCCACAGTGGCCACCTGGCAGAAAGCGTCCAATATTCTCAAGCTGATCCAACAGACCTCATACACAAATAAGGAGTCTTGTTCCGGAGGAGTTTTCAAGAAAAAAGGTAGGTGACTGGTCTAGCGAAGAAGAAGATAGTATAGCAGATTGATAGAACAGAGCAGGAATGAGAAAGCAAATGAGAAAGACAGCGACAGTGGGAATTTAAAAAGCATTAAATTTCCAGAAAGTGGGGATACTATTTAGACTGAAACCCCCGGCACCCCAACGGGGGTCCCCTTCTCCCTCCCCACCCTTCCTTTTTGAAAAAAGAAACTTCAACGGCGTAATCACTCTTATCTGAACAAGGTGCTGAGTAGTCTCGGATGAACCTTAACACATATTTTATAAGTGGGGTTTCCCAGGCATTGTTGCGTTGACCAGAAAGAGACGCGAGATATCCAGACTGAGTATCGAAGACTGCTAGAAATGGGTTTTGGTTTTCCTTCTACCTGCCTCAAAGTAAAAAGATCGGGATTGTCCTTCTATAGCGCATCTACCAGCTTTCAAGAGCGGTTCAAGATGGTGAGCCTGCGCACTGAGCATGTCTAGTGACGTGCAGACGGGCGCTATACGATACCACATTCTCATCCTATCTTCATCATCCCTGATCAAAAATCAGATTATAACCCAAGCTGACTCAGTAACTTGCTGACATCATCAAGCGCATTATTAACGCCTGTTTGGCCGACTTTGATTCGTCAAGTGCACTGTTACACGCCTTGGACGATTGAGCTGTTTGCAATCTGTGTCATATTTTTATGGAGGACTGTTTATACATTATTGTGATTTACTGTAAATATGTGTTTTTGGTTTGAATGCATTCATTTTTATTGTAATAATGTGGTTTGCAGCACAATGTAATTTCTCTGTTAGATAATAAAACTATCATATTCTATACTGATTGACCTAGAAGCATGCGTGTTTGGTTTATTAGGGCCTATTACGTCCCTTTAAATAACTGGGCCAGGTCTTTCAACGATACCTTGCGGCGACACAGGAGAGAGAGAGTCAGAATTAGAGATAGAGAGATATACAGAAAGACAAAGAGAGAGAGAGTCACCGCATAAACAGCAATTACAGACAGTCGACTCCTATGGGAGTTGAACTCAGGTTCTCAAACACGCCTAGACTAGCCTAGCAAACATACTATCAACTGCTGCTGATATAATTCTGCTACATCATCAGCAGTCCACACTAGTCAGGCTGCAGTCTCGAATGCTCCGTGTAGGGGTGATCTTCTGACAAGCTAGAGTATCATCCAATTGAATGTGAACACGCGGTAACATGAAGGAGTTGTGAACTTTTCAAAATGACTCTGCCGGGCAACCAAAATATTTTTAAAGCAGTCCCAGCGACAATGCGAAGCTAGATAGTTCTATACCTAGCTTAGTTTCGGAATTTGAAATTTAAAACGTATTTGTCGCTAAACGAAGTGAAATGTAGGTCGTTTACACAATCCAAAAGCTCTATCGCATTTAAAGTTTTAAAATGGGCGGTTTGATTCTAAGACACAAAACATTCCCTAACCCTAACCCTAACCCAATGCATGAAACTGGTTACATCTTTCGTCTTCTTTGAAGATAATGACAGGTTAACATTCTAAAAACAAAAGTTTGTTTAAGGTCTGCAATAGGGGAAGTGGAGAGTAGGGGGTGGGTGGGAGGGAGGGGGGGGCGATAGCTTGTAGCATGGTAGTGGTAGCGCAAAGGATAGTTATCTTTCAAAGATGTTAAGCATCGTCAAGTTCAGCTACTACTATGGAGACAGTATCTGAATGGAACTACGGGACGACACACTGAACGAACCAACGGCACAATATAACATCCCTTTCTAAACCAGCTGCGAAAAAATTCACCTGGGCTTTCTTGAAAACAGAGGAAACGCGATGCAGCGATGGAGAAGAGATTTTCACAGACCTCATAACGCTGGCCTAAGAAAAGACAAGTCCTTAACACCTTTATCCCTTAAAAAGAAAGGTTATATAGGAAAATCTTTATCATTACCTTATATTTTACATTTTCTACTACTACTACTACTACTACTACTGCCACTATTACTACTACTACTACTACTAAACTGTACATGGGTTCAGGAAACAGCCAAGCAAATGTCACCTTACGTAACAATGCCAAAACAGTGCCCAGTAGGCAGTATCCTCTATTTTCCTAATTGTAAACACTTAAAGCTGCATGTTGTAACCCCTCGGGAACGCCCTTTGCGGGTTCAAGTGTAAATCCACGCTATTATCAAAACGGGTACACAGGACCTCTTTACCTTAGAACCCAACTCCGTTGAACGATAGATATTAATGGAGTGCGATAGAAAACGCCACGGAAAAACTCGAGAATCCAGTGCTACGTCACAAATGGGGATATACTTTAAAAGTCAATCGTGGTCTTGATAGAAATGTATCGTTTGCCTTTTGTACTAGCTGTCAGTGCATGCTAATACCAGATCTTAGGGCTGGGTGAAATTCCACACACACAGCCTGCACATACTCGACTCATCTTGTAGTCCAGTCCTATGTCACAAGCGGGAAAACCCTGAAATTTTGCTGTTTTGATACCGACAGATCGCGTTTCATAACAGGCGCTTAAATTCGGGTGTCGCTAAAGTCGTATAGAGACGGTTGTCGGCCTTAATGACCGTACAAATAAACAAACTTCCATTGACAGGTAGCAACAAGGTGACTACGGTGAAATATTCATAAAAAATATATGCGATATCCACTTTAAGAAGACCTACAAGCACAACAAGGGGAACAGTCATGCATAACGGATACTTTACCTACAGCAAACTCACTCAATGCACGTGTATTTTCCAATGTCCGAAGTTCGGCTATCAGTTCCTTGTACTATTACTATCACTCATTTATGGAACCATTGAACCTGAAAGGGAAGTTTGAGTGTTCAAGTCAGCTGACTATGTAATGAGGGACAGGAGAGAGAGAGAGAGAAGAGAGAGAGAGAGAGAGAGAGAGAGAGAGAGAGAGAGAGAGGGAGGGAGGTGGATAGTGCAGGAAAATAAAATATGTTCACCAATATTTAAAAACTGTTCACAACGTCCTTCATCTATAAAACACGGGGAGGGGGGGGGGGGGAAAGAATGCAACATAAATATCACTGCACAAACTAGACAAAACAACATGTGAAAACATTCGACAACATGACTAAGGCATGACGGGAAAATTGCTATTTCTAGACTCGACTAGGTTGGCGATGTGTTGTTTCTACGTATTTAGTTGACGTCACTTTGCAGTGACAGCGAAAGCGGCAAGTTCTATTTGGGGGGCAACATGAAAGCCATGCTAACACGCCCTCTGACGGTAGACAATCTCGAGTGTCAACATACTCACAAAGAGATCACGCCCCCGCTCCTCTTCTGGCATAGAGTCAAGAAAAACGAAAAAAAAGCACCTCCGCCACACCTTTCCTGTCAAGCCAAGAAAAGAATCCAGGACGCTTTTAACTGAAATCAAGAGAGAGAAACCCTTTCAGTCATCGCTTTTCTGTCAAGACGCCGAGTGAAAAACCACTCTTCTGTCAAGAAGTCAATACAGGAAGAGTCCGAAAAGCCGATCAGACATCGATTTATGATCTTGACTGATCAACTGCGTAGGAGGGACTCTTTAACCCACCCACCTTTCCACCCTGGCCTCTACACTCTGATCCTTCCTCAGTCCACTATCTCCCTTCGCCCCGTTCCTACTCTACCGTGTTTCACCTCCTTCTTCATTACACCTTCATCAACCCAATGCCGATGCTAGAAATACCCAAGATCAGCGATGTTTTATTAATACTATTACAATATTCAACGCGAAATGTTCGTTTTAAATATAATGGAAATAGGTGCAGAGAAGACCAACATGTTGACAAACAACACCAATGGCATCAACACGGACTTCAAAGTCCAAGGCCAATCCCTCAACACAGTGCATAGCTTCAAATGTTTAGGAGCCAATGTATCAGAAAATGGGTCCCGACAGGAAGTCCTCTCCAGGATCGCACAAACAACTGCTGCCCTGGCGAGGTTGAAGCTGATTTGGAAAAACTTACAATCAGTCTACATTCCAAGATAAGACTGCTGCGCTCCCTTGTCATCTTCATCTTCCTATACGCTTGCAAAACATGGATCCTCACAGGAGATCTACAAGGAAGAATAGAAATCATGCAAATGAGGTGCTACAGAAGACTTCTGGGCATTTCCAATACCCAGCACATCACCAACGACGAAGTCCGTCAAACCATCACAGAAGCCATTGGACAACACGATGACCTGCTCACAGTGATAAAGAAAATGAAACTCCGATGGAATGGTCACGTCACCAGATCATCAGGTTCTGCAAAGACCATCTTCCAAGGCACAGAGTAAGGAGGTAGAAGAAGAGGGAGACGAAAAAGAGGTGGGAGAACAACATTCGAGAATGGACTGGTCTGAAACTGAGCGAAACAATCAGGGTTGCTGAGGACAGGGAAAGATGGAGTACGCTGGTTAAACGTTCATCTGTGGTGTCCCTACGACCTTCGGGTTACGGGATAGGATAGATAGATAGATAGATAGATAGATAGATAGATAGATAGATAGATAGATAGATAGATAGATAGATAGATAGATAGATAGATAGAAAGATAGATAGATAGATAAGATAAGATAAGATAAGATAAGATAAGATAAGATTAGATTAGATTAGATTAGATAGATTTAAAAATCTTCAATCTGTTGAACAATTTTTAAAACCGATAATTGTATCGTATGGAAAACATAAATATTGTTGTTAAAAGTTCTCATGACTTTGCACTTTTGTGATTTACAATAATAATAATAATAATAATAATAATAATAATAATAATAATAATAATAATAATAATAATAATAAATAATAATAATAATAATTAGTAGTAGTAGTAGTAGTAGTAGTAGTAGTAGTAGTAGTAGTACCATTAATAATATTATTACACCATTAAAACAGGAAAGGCAATATCACTGTCACACTCAGATACTACAAATAGTTTTGTGGTCCACACATCAATGGCTGCCCAAACCGTCCTTTGTCGAAGGCAATCTACTCCCACGTATGCTATTTTACAGACTGGATTGATTTCGGGCAGTAACGATGATCGCCTTCCATTTTTCATCCACCCCTGATAGGATCTCATTTCTGACAATATAATTGATCACTTGCGAAAAAAAGGTGGAGGGACAAAAGGGAGAGGGTTGGGGTCTCTCTCTCTCTCTCTCTCTCTCTCTCTCTTTCTCTCTCTCTCTCCCTCTCTCTCTCTCGCTCTCTCGATGGTGTTGATGATGGTAATGATCACTTATATCCTATCCTATCCTGTCCCATAACCCGAAGGTCGTAGGGGCACCACAGATGATCGCTTAACCAGCATACTCCATCTTTCTCTGTCCTCAGCAGCCCTCATGGCTTCGCTCAGTGTCAAACCAGTCCATTCTCGAATGTTGTCCTCCCACCTCTTTTTCGGTCTCCCCCTTCTTCTACCTCCTTGCACTGTGCCTTGCAGAATGGTCTTTGCAAGGCCTGATGATCTGGTGACGTGGCCATACCATCGGAGTTTCCGTTTCTTCACCACTGTGAGCAGGTCATCGTGTTGTCCAATGGCTTGTGTGATGGTCTGTCGGACTTCAACGTTGGTGATGTGTTGGGTATAGGAAATGCACAGAAGTCTTCTGTAGCACCTCATCTCCATGCTTTGTATTCTTCGTTGGAGATCTGCTGTGAGGATCCATGCTTCGCAAGCATATAGGAAGATGGAGATGACCAGAGATCGCAGCAGTCTTACTTTGGAATGTAGACTGATGGTTCTGTCTTTCCAAATGGGCTTCAACCTTGTCAGGGCAGCAGTTGTTTGTGCGATCCTGGAGAGGACTTCCTGTCGAGACCCATTGTCTGACACAATGGCTCCTAAATATTTGAAGCTGTGCACTGTGTTGAGGGATTGGCCTTGTACTTTGATGTCCGTGTTGATGCCATTGGTGTTGTTGGTCATCATTTTGGTCTTCTCTGCACTTATTTCCATTCCATAAGCTCTGGAGGTGGTGTCAAGCCTCTGTACAAGCTGTTCAAGTTCTTGTTCCTCTCCAGCCAATCCATCAATATCATCCGCAAAACGAAGATTGGAGATTGCTCTGCCCCCTATGCTGACTGTGCCTTCGTGATCTGCAAGAGCATCTGACATGATGCGCTCTAGGAAGATGTTGAAGAGTGTTGGAGAGAGTAGGCATCCTTGACGCACACCGATTGTTGTTCTGAACCAGTTCCCGATGACGCTGTTATGGAGGACTGCACTGGTAGCCTTGTCATACAGGCTTTTGATGAATTCTATGATTTTAGGGCTGATGTTGTACACTTTCATGGTTGCCCATAGAGCTGCATGCCAGACTCGGTCAAATGCCTTCTTGAAGTCTATGAACACATGATATAGATGTTGTTGGTGCTGTAGGTATTTCTCACAGATTATTCTGAGGTTGAAAATCTGTTCAGTGGTACTTCGCCCTGCCATGAATCCTGCTTGTTCTTCAGCTATGATTTGTTCAGCTTGTGGTTTCAACCTGTTGAGTATTATTTTCAGGAGGACCTTGCTGGGATGGCTGATGAGGCTGATGGTGCGGTAATTTTCACACTCCTGAAGGTTACCTTTTTTAGGAAGAGTGATGACAAGCGACTGGGTCCATGGTGTAGGCCATTCCCCACTCTGCCAGATCTTGTTACAGATAGTGGTGAGAGCATCAGTCATCGCTTCTCCTCCTGCTTGTAGCAGTTCCGCTGGTATGTTGTCCACTCCCGCTGACTTCCCTTTCTTCAGCGATTGCACTGCTGCCTCAACTTCTTCCCGGAGAATTGGGAGGATTTCTTCTTCTTCTCTGCTCTCGGGACATGCTAGAACTGATGGGTCTCCATTTGGTGTATGGTTGTAAAGGTCAGAGCAGTACTCTGTCCATCTGTCCAAGACTTCTTGTTCTTCTGTAAGGCAAATGCCAGACTTGCTTTGGATAGTGGAGACTTTGGGCTGTTTAACACTTGTCAGCCGCTTCACAGTCTGGTAGGCCTTCTTGCTGTTGTTCTTGTTCAGATTGTTCTCTATTTCCTGGCATTGATCTTCTATCCAGTTCTCCTTTGCTGTGCGCATGCCTTTTCGGATGTCATTGTTGATTTTTCGGTAGACATCAGCTCCCTGTGAGGTGTTCTTTTTCTTTTTTAACTCTCTTCGTTTATCACACAGATCCAAAAGTTCAGGTGTGATCCACGGCTTCTTCTTCACTTATATAGTGTTGATAATCTAAGCTCATCACCACCACCCCTACCTTTTTCTCCCTGCACCCTCCTTCTCTCCTTACGAAGCAGAACCTGAAGAAAACGGTTTAACCTGAAAAAATTTTGTTACACACCACAAACGCCAGTTTACCTAAATGGCTTTAGAAAACCCACTACCACAGTTGAATCTTCCATACAGTAATATTCATCAAATACCAACAGATACATAAATAAATAACAAAAGCAGGCAAATAAATAAATATTACATAACTTAAACAAATATAAATAAAGAATCCCCAGAAATTAAATTAACGAATAAAATAAATAAATATACAAACAGAAAGCGAAATAAAATAAGAATAACTAAAATAAAATACAATACAATCAAACGCATTATTTTAAAATATACTTACCATAACTCCAAATAGTACTGAAAACGACTGGTACAGTCCCAAATGCAATGTGCAGGCTGTTGTAGTTCTGTTGGTCACCGCAGGTATGACACCACGTGCAATATAACAAGTTTATAAGTATTACATTACAGCAATTGTTTTATATTATCACGTATTACAATAGTTCGGTCCACTTGTCGAATGTCAAAACTGGAATTTGACCACACAAGAAGTATACAGTCTCACGCTTAAAGCCCCACACTATTGCAGTGAACAGGTCTTCAATCAAATCACAGTTAAGAGGAATGGCCATTTGTTGAAAATTGACCTCTTCACACTTCCATAAACAGTCTTGTCGCATGAACTGTCAGTTGTTCCGAGTTCATGAAAGGCGGACGTCCCGACCCACTAATGGCGGTAGTTCACAGGGTCTCAGTCTCGTGGCCCAATAAAGGCTGCGTGGACCTACTAGGGATTTCTGTAGCACAGTCTGTGGCGCACTGTTCAATAAAGAAATATCTTGATTTACACCAGGTTAGAGAAGGAAAAAAAAAGAATGTCCGTTTCAAGAATTCACGGGAGATTCCAATCAGACACAAACGAAGGTATAGGCTATTATGGACTTCACAATTCGTCTAAACACCTGACGAAGCAGCTAAAACAAACACCCTAACAGCCTGCATAACTCAGTCCGTACTGCTCTGTTCTTTAAAGAAATGTCTTCTTAACAACAAGACAATGCTTGTTCCTTTCTAGATGTTACAATTGAATGGTTATTTCCATAATAATTCTCGACAATCTCAAACCAACCAATCTGATACCAATCAGCCAAATGCAATGTCCATATCTAGAATAACTCGCGACAATCTCAAAACCACACAGCCGAATGGAATGTCAATTTGTTGGAATCCAAATCAATCTCACTTAATACCTTACGATACATCTAAAAGTAAATATCATATCAGTACTGAAGGTGCTTTCTGTACAATCATGCTTGTCAGTAACACAACACTTTGCAATGCTTATTCGTTCCTACAGCTTAAATTGATCTTTCATCACAACAGGAATGTCTAATTCTAGAATTTACAGTCTCATCTAATAACCATTCAATACAGTTAACGCCAAAATCGTGTCATGCAGTATGAAGGTATCTCCCCCCCTCCCCCTCCTCTCTCTCTGCTCTCTCTATCTCTCTCTGTCTCTCTGTGCTCTCTCTGTCTCTCTCATAACATGTTGAACAATCTCAATATATACAGCTATAATGCCAATAATATAATATCAGTGTATGAAGATATGTGTTTCTCTCTCTCGCTCTCCGTAAACTTTTGAATGCGCAATGCTGTTTTCGAGTACACGACTGAACAATGCTACCTACAGATACCGAGATTTGTAACAAACAAACCTACCAGAAATGTATGAATATGCTGGAATTCATAATCGAGATGAGTATTGTAAACATATCAGAACGAAGGCGTGTTCTCTACATTTAATCCTGCTAAGCGGTACATTCACAACGTTTTTCCTTCTCGGTAGTAGGTCGACAGTTAAAAACATTGCTTGCGTGTCCTAACCATTTTGTTATCTGGAACATTCCACTATCGTCTGCAGTTAGTAGTAGCGATCGCATAACAGCAATCACGATCACGGTCTATAATGCAACGGACGGTTATTTTACAGCCCACGCGCTTTTCTACATTTCACAAGCGTCGCTTACAGTTTTCGTTAACGCTAAAGCCACACATACCAACGAGAATCAACGGTGCCCAGCTTATTTAAATTTGAAGCGATATCGATATCAGCAAATGAATAGATTTAAGTATCCTATTTGCCTTGACATATTATTCTTCCACAGCGTCTAATGCACCACCGTAGTTGAAAATTACATTTCGTACCCAGTAAACATTTGTGGAGATTATATAGCAGTACCCACATTCACTCGACCCTCAGTTCCCACTCCCTTATTACGCACACCTTTCATACTCGGGCGGCGTGGGTTAGATCCTGTATCGGCCAGCGCCTTGAGAAGCTCTTGAGCTCGATAAGAACGATTAAATGAAATAAAATACCCACTTGAAGAACAAAAAATCTTTTTCGTTGATAGGTGTAAGGAAGGCTTAAGAAAAATGTCGTTGATCGCGACCGTTATATTTTAAGGAACACTTGCTGATATTGTAACAGTAGAAAGCGGTATTTTAGCAGCTGCAGTTAAGGTAGGTCAGGTACCTTTAGCAATAGCGCCTTATCACAATTGTCGCACACCCTTCAAAATACTATGCAGGCTTATTATGATTACAAGACGTAGAAGAAATGGGATTTGCGATTTTTAAAAAGGGGTTGTTGTTGGTACAACTGACTACAGTTAAAGAAACAAACACAGCAGGCAATGTTAATTAGTTAGTCATTGTTTAAAGGGTCCAGCGGACTGCAAAGAGCCGAATCAGGACCACACCTTAATTGAAAGAAGACACTCACTCTTGATCCGTATAAAAGACCTGCCGAAACAACCCTAGTGGTAACACTGAAGGCGCTCCACCAGCCGGTCACTTTACAATACAGGGAGCGATGAGGCTATATTCTAATTTATCGAACACCCATTTACAAAAAAAAGAATAATTATACATATCATTATAAAATATTAACACAACACATACATATAAAATGCCTACATTGCAAAATAAGTATATCGTAGAGCCCTAGTGACCATTTGGCAAAAAAGCGTTTACTAGCCCCAAGCTGACCCAACAGACCGTATTCACAAATGAGGAGTTTTAGGAGGGTTTTCAAGAAAAATAAAGTAGGTGACTGGTCTAGCAATGAGGATAGCAGATTTATACAACAGATTAGGAACGATAAAGAACAACTGGGAATGAAAAACAGTGGTAATTTAAAGCACGAAATTTCCACTAAGTGGTAAACTATTTATACAGAAAACTCCGGCACCTTAACGGAGAATGTTGTGCTCCATAACGGCACAAACTAAGCAATCGCTTTTTCCTGACCTTAAATATCATAATATAGATACAATTAAAACTATTCAGTACATGCACATGTGCATGACAATAAAACTTTCCCACACAGACTTTAGTACTTTTAAGACGTTTTACAATGAGTGCAATAATAAAAACGCATACATTTCAATACAATATTTTAGTCCAATGCAATACTATGAAAACCTATCCTATCCTATCCTATCCTGTCCCGTAACCCGAAGGTCGTAGGGGCACCACAGATGATCGTTTAACCAGCATACTCCATCTTTCTCTGTCCTCAGCAGCCCTGATGGCTTCGCTCAGTGTCAAACCAGTCCATTCTCGAATGTTGTCCTCCCACCTCTTTTTCGGTCTCCCTTTTCTTCTACCTCCTTGCACTGTGCCTTGCAGAATAGTCTTTGCAAGGCCTGATGATCTGGTGACGTGGCCATACCACCGAAGTTTCCGTTTCTTCACCACTGTTAGCAGGTCATCATGTTGTCCAATAGCTTGTGTGATGGTCTGTCGGACTTCGTTGTTGGTGATGTGTTGGGTATAGGAAATGCCCAGAAGTCTTCTGTAGCACCTCATCTCCATGCTTTGTATTCTTCGTTGGAGATCTGCTGTGAGGGTCCATGCTTCGCAAGCATATAGGAAGATGGAGATGACCAGAGAGCGCAGCAGTCTTACTTTGGAATGTAGACTGATGGTTCTGTCTTTCCAAATGGGCTTCAACCTTGTCAGGGCAGCAGTTGTATGAAAACAAAACAAAAATATGTAAATCAATAGATAAATAAAATAAAACCTAAACAAAACTGTAAATAAATCAACCTGAAATAAATGTAAAAAGCGAATGAAATGAAATAAAATAACATGAAATATAAACAAAAAATACCCATAAATAAACAAAACAAAGCAACACAACATACAATAATATAAAACAATAATAAATAAATTAAAGAAATACACATTCGTAATCAACACACACAAAAACACACACACAAAAAAAAAAACATAAAATAAAATATCCTAACATAAAATAATTAGCAAAACAATTAAATAAACTAATTTGTTTGAAATAAAACAAAATATAATATAATATAAAACAATTTGTTTACATGTATGCAAGAGACAGGAGACAAAGCAAGCCCAGATACAAACCTCAAGTTATTACATTATTACTATTACTGATTCCTAAGATCGCTTATTTCACAGTTTACTCACAAGCATAAATCTGAAGACGACGAACAAAAAACACCACCAAATGTAAGTTATTATAGTATTACTATTATTACATTTCACAGTTTCCAACTCAAAAGCATAACATCTCACTACGAACAAACACAAATTCGAGTTACTGTAGAATTACTATAATTATTGAGTCGTAAATTCTCCTACTTTACATAAAACCTCGTGACTATAAACAACATAGCAGTAAAACAGAGCTGTCACTATACCACTTCTTCATACAACCACTTGACCGACAACTAAACGAGCGATCCCTCTCGCCGGACGGTCTTGACCATTGCTGAGTGCCCTAGCCCTCAGTCACGAGCGTCCCCCTACAAACGTTAATCCATGTCCTCTTCACAGCTCCACAACTCTTAGTTGGGGCTGCAAACTCAACCTCAGCTGCTCTCTCAACACAGCTTTCACCAAAATTGTGGTACGGGAGAAAAAAAAACACCAGAAAAGGCGAAAGACAAATTTAGGAAGAAAAAAAGAGTTGTGAGGCAGAGGCTAGGTGCATCCCGAAGTAAGGACAGGAAGAAAAAACACAGTTTTCGTTATAGATAGGAAAGATGGAGAATGGAGAAAGAGAGAGAGAGAGAGAGAGAGAGAGAGAGAGAGAGAGAGAGAGAGAGAGAGAGAGAGAGAGAGAGGGAAGACAGAGACAGAAAGACAGGAAGAGATACAGAGACACATGGACAGATGGAGAGAGACACAGTGAGACACACAGAAAAACACAGACACACAGAGACAGACGAACAGAGAGAAAGAGAACTTGAAATTTTAATCGGATGAAGGTTTTAGACACAAAGCCTAATCCTTATAACCTGATATTTAACTTTATAAACAACATTAACAGTAACACTAACTATAATCTGCATACTAAGAGAGAGAGAGAGAGAGAGAGAGAGAGAGAGAGAGAGAGAGAGAGAGACAGACAGACAGACAGACAGACAGACAGACAGACACACAGAGACAGGGAAAGGGGCAGAGACAGGGAATACTCAAGGGGCTGTCTCGGTCATGCAGTCTCTGTCTCAAGCTTGTGCAAACACACAAATTGTAATGAACGGATAATCTACGCTTCACAACAGCACTCAGACACGTGTAAGTGGGTCATGTCTGCATAGAGATTTTTTTTACAGTGTACAAACACGTAAATGACCTCGTCCGCACAAGGTTAACAAGTTACCTGTAATATTAGTAGAAGAAACCCAAAAATAAAATAAAATCCAAACAAGTCGTATATTAAATTTCCCAAATTTTCTTCTGCCTTTATTAAAAGAAAGGCTTTATTAGAGAAAAAACGTCACAGCCCAAAACCTTAAGTATATTTACAACATAAAAAAACAACTAAAAAATAAAACAAACAGTAGACGGAACGAAGTCATAACTGTACACATGAAAATCAGAAAGAGCGGGCATTTGAAACAAGAGGATAACACGGACAGTGCAATAAGAAACACAATCTTTCAAAGAAGTTGGGCTTGGCTGGTGTAAAGCGATAGACCTAAAGGAAAAGAAGAAAGCAGCTGCTGTAAGATGCTCTTCATTCTAATATAAACCACTCTGTATTATAATTACTATCCGAACGACGGTAAGACAGTGAGAAAAAGCTGGAATATACAAATTCAGTTCACTTATGTTGTTTTATTCAAAGTTTATTTCTTATACTTCATATAATGATTATAGAGGCAATGTATCATGCGTCATATTTCCCCAATAAATATTATTTTTCTTATAGTATTGTTCTTGTTTTGTGGAAAAAATCTCACCTTTATGCAATAAAGCTGTTGACAGTCTGGGTTCGAATTTTCATGTCATTGGATAATATTAAATCATCCCGTACTTGGGGTGTCGGATAGCGCAGTGGTTGGAGCACTCGCTACTGTGTCGCAAGTTAAGCACCGTCCAGTGCGGTTAGCACTTGGATGGGTGACCGCAAACCGTGAAGCGACAAATAACAACGCCCCCAGTCGACTCAACTGTGACTGAGTACCTACTCTCTTTAAGGGTGGGGAAGATAAAGCAGCGAGGGAGAGAGATGGGCATCACCCTCATTATGCTGGCCCAAGATAAATGTGATCTCCAACATCACGCTCCCCTACGGCCACAAGGCTATG
The DNA here is from genome assembly GCA_036898135.1 of Oncomelania hupensis. Classification (NCBI taxonomy): domain Eukaryota; kingdom Metazoa; phylum Mollusca; class Gastropoda; order Littorinimorpha; family Pomatiopsidae; genus Oncomelania; species Oncomelania hupensis. The sequence continues at coordinate 46,291,794 of CM072523.1, read as the reverse complement.
GGACCACCTTTACCTGTACCTTACCCGTACTTAAAGAATCGAGCTACATTCCAGAAAAAGGTTTTATAGTATAAACATAGTACTCTATGGACATGGGGTCAGGGAAATGGAACAAGCCAGGATTTTTTTTTTCAATTTGAAAGTTGTTTTGTTATAAAATTATGAGATGCTGTTTGGAGATTACCCCCGTTGGGGTGCCGGGGTTTTCAATATACATAGTATCCCCACTTTTTTGCCTTTTTTCTTGAAAACTCTTCCTGGATAAGACTCCTTATTTGTGTGTGAGATCTGTTGGATCAGCTTGGGAATATTGGACGCTTTCTGCCAGGTGGTCACTAGGGCTTCCTATGATGTTATTATTTAGCAATGTAGGCATTTTGTATGTATGTGTTTTGTTGATAATTTATAATTATGTTTGTATTCTATTTTGTTTTTGTAAACGGGGGTTCGATAAATTAGAGTACAGCCTCAGCGTCCCCTGCGTGGGATGTCTTTATTGCAAAGTGACTGGCTGGTGGAGAGTATTCAGTTTTACCACTAGGGTTGTTTCAGCAGATCTTTTATGCGAATCAGGGGTTGTCCGGTCCTGATTGGGCTCGGAAGAGTCCGCTGGACCTAAAGCAATAATCATGTAGTGTAATGTAATGTTCGGAGATTGAGACAGCAGGAAATATTAAATTAAACCTGTGAACAAAACAACAACAGTAGGACTTTTGTCCTTTTATTAAACAAACAAATGATCAAACAGCAAATATTAAGTTAGGCTCCTAGACAGAGGAGGCGGGGGCGGAGGGGGGGGGGCTGTATAGCAAAAAACAAACAAACATAATTTATTATTTGTTTGGAACTGCAACTACTGTTACTATCTAAGACAACATGTTTAAAAACACAACCATGCATCACACTTTTATTCATCATCTCGGTTAACACCAAGAAGAACAGACTATCCAGCGATCGAACGAAAAAGCTGTTGCTGCTGCTCGGTGCTCGTGGCCAATCGCGCTACTCTGTTTCATGTAATCTTTTGAGCCAGCCTGTGCTATAAATAGCCGTGCAAGGGAAGATACCGTGTGGGGCCGGGTAGCTCAGTTGGTAAGAGCGTCTTGCTAGTAACCGAAAGGTCGCTGGTTCGAATCCCGGATTGGTCAACGTGTGATCATATTATTTTCCCTTTTACCAACAACTGGCCCGCTGGTGTCAGTATAAATCGGTCCAGTAGTCACCTATATGCGAAAGTGTCGTGTGACTATAATCTACATACAAACAAACATTCCGTGTCTATAATTGACGACATAGTAACTGCACGTCAGGGTTTAAGGCGCTCCCACGCCCTCTGACGTCACGTCATAAAATACCTCGGTAAAAAAACAACAAAAAAAAAAACAAAAAAAAAAAACTTGTGCGGCTTCCGTTATAACTTGTATGCTGTTGCGCAAGCAATGAGGCTGAAAGTCTATTTTATCTTATTGATTTGAGTGCAAATTATTTTTTGGGCAAATTGATCGATTGCGACTGATCCTCACATCTTTTTTGTGTTTTTTTGTTTGTAATTTTTTGCTGTTTTGTTCTTAAGTCCGGAGTATTAGGTAGAAAATTTTTTTTGATAACAGCTTCAGAAATTTTCAATGAATGAATTACAGTGTAATACAACTGTGCACTGGTTTAAGGAGGTTGTTGCTGAGTCCTAAATGGGGAAAAAACAGAAAAGTAAATAAACAAAAAAGTAAATGAAAAAAAAACACCAACCACAAACAGAGATTAAAGAAAATAACTACAATGAAGTCTGAGCATCAACTATAGGGGAGCTAATTGTAGGTTATCTCATTTGGTTGTCTCCTCTTGGTTTTATATATATAAACAGACAGCATTAACTACGAATTAAACAAGACTAGAATATATAATAAAGCAGTATTCTTACGACAAAAGGCGGTGGCACTCATGGAGTTCAATTGTAGTCTTGTTTAATTCGTAGTTAGTGCCGTCTGTTTTTTTCTTCTTCATGATACTTTGACCAATGTCTGTGAAGGTCGGGCGCACACAGCGTAGCTGACTAGCCAAGACTGACGTCCACCTAGCCTTCGCAAGTCTCAGCTACGGAGTGTGGGTCTGGCGTTGAATTAAGGTTTTCCTCTCAGGTTTACAAAAGCACAGTTCTTACGGGCGGTCACAATTAGGAAAACGTGTCGGCAGGGTGTTATAGTAGATGACGTTTTAATTGACAAGTGTGATGACATTCTCTAGACTTAAAAGGTATTTTATAGGGAAAATCCTGACTTAGGCAAAAACACCAATCGCCTTAAATCTAAAGATACTCCATAATAATAATATACTAACTTTAACGTGTCCTGTTAGGCCAGTTTAACGCTAAAAGCGTTGTATGCACCTGTGTGTATAGTTAGATATAAATTGTATTAGCAAACTATTAACACCCACACGTCTATACAGTTTCTAGAACATGAGAGAATAAGCTACACAATGACTTATATTCCGTATCACCGGAGCTCTAAACGGATTTTAAATAGCGATACAATCTGAAGCAAAGCATTTTAGGTGACATGCTATATAACAAAAAACGTAATGCTAAAACAAAATTAGTTAGCAGTCCTCCAAAGAAGCCTGTTTGCCACACAAAGAAGTCACAGAAACTAAGAACTTCCCATTGTGTGTATGTGTGTGTGTTTGTGTGTGCGTACATGTTGTGTGCACTGCCGTGCGTATGTCGGCGTGCGCGCATGTAGATGTAAAAAAAATAGATTGCAGTTCTCTATATACAATGTAAGCCTGTTTGCCACCCTAATTAAAAGTCACAGCTTCCCATTTGGCGTGTGTGTGATAGTGTGTCTGTGTCTGTGTGCGCGATCGCGCATGCAGATGTGAATGCGTTTCAGTGCGTCTGTGTTAGCATGCGTGTTTGCGTGACCAAAACAGACAGGGACATTTAGTGTGTTGGTGTGAAGAATGCGACAAAGGTGAAATGGGAGGGTTGGGACGGGCTTGGGCGGAGCTACAATCCAACACAGGATGTGTTTGCAAGTTTCCACAGAAACTTAACTCAGTGTGCAGACCAAAGTTCATGAAAATCTTTCCCCCCCCCCCCTCCCCCCTTCCCACCCCGTCCTTTATATTATTACTATCTTTGGTCTTCGTTATGTATAACCGATACTTAGACCGACGACTTTAAACACGCCTGTTTTGATTATTGCTGTAAACAGTTTTGCACATTCTGCCTTGTTTTAGATTGATAACTGTTTTAAACTCTCATATCCTATCCTATTTTATCCTATCCCGTAGTTCGGAGGTTGTTGGGGCACCACAGATGAACGTTTAAACAGCATACTCCATCCTTCTGCATCAGTCCTCGTGGCTTCACTGAGCGTCAAGCCAGTCCATTTTCGAATGTTGTCTTCACACCTCTTTTTCCGTCTTCCTCTTCTTCTGCCTCCTTTCAGGATGGTCTTTGCAAGGTCTGATGCTCTGGTGATGTGGCCATACCATCGGAGTTTCCGTTTTTTCACCACTGTAAGCAAGTCACCGTGTTGTCCAATCTAAACTAGATTAACAAGCTTGTTTTTTTTTATATGAAGACATGTTGTGTTTATTTTTACATTGTGTGTGTTTGTTTTTACATTCTTTTTATGCCTGCAAATACTGTCTAGTCAGTTATTACATACAAATTTGTCTTTCGACTGCAGACGTTGTTAAATCGATTAAATTAAGTAAAAGACAACACATTGAACATGAAATCGAATACTGAAGTTAAGTTCCTAAATCTATTACATTATTAAATCATGTGAAGATAACACTCGACTGTTGAAGTTTCATAGTCAGAGTATGATGTAACATCTAATAAATAATCAAATCATATGAACATAAAACCGAATATTGAAGTTACGTAGTCAAGAGTGCACATTCATCTTACAAGCTGCATCTTGCCTTAAGTCAACTTCATCGTCCAGACACCAGTGGAATGCGGAGCCCTGATCCATTACGGAGACTTTGCAGTTTGCATCAGTGGCGTATAAAGATAGATCATGTTGTCCTTAGATAATAATTAAATATTGACTTTTGGCGTATAAAGATAGATAATGTGCGTATTATCCCTTTGTAGAGAGGGCTGCCGCACCTTTCTGGTCTTCAACCCCATGAGCTAAATTCAGCTTGTACGATGCTGGGAGATTTCCTAGCTAATAATATGTATCCCACATGCTGGATGCCTGATGTTGGAGATCACACTTATCTTGGACCAGCGTAATGAGGGTGATGCCCATCTCTCTCCCTCGCTGCTTTACTTTCCCCACACTTAAGAGAGTAGGTACTCAGTCGCAGGTGAGTCAACTGGGGGCGTTGTTATTTGTCGCTTCACGTTTTGCGGTCACCCATCCAAGTGCTACCCCTTGGGGGCCATGAGCAATCTTGCCACTGTAGATTGTTCTAACCTATAAAGGGAAAAGTGAAAGCCCCAGTTGAAAACCTGTCTTGCCTTTGTAGGCATGACTGACTCACTGCGGCAACAGTTCCCTCCCCCCCCCCCCCCCCCCCCCGTTGGAGTGCCGGGGGTTTCAGTATAAATAGTATCCCCACTTTCTGGAAATTTAGTGCTTTAAATTCCCACTGTCGCTGTCTTCCTCATTTGCTCTTTCCCATTCCTGATCTGTCCTATCATTCTGCTATACTATCTTCTTCTTCGCTAGATCAATGACCTACCTTTTTTCTTGAAAACTCTTCCTGGACAAGACTCCTTGTTTGTGTATGAGGTCTGTTGGATCAGCTTGGGAGTGTTGGACGCTTTCTGCCGGGTGGTCACTAGGGCTTCCTATGATTGTATTATTTCGCACTATAGGCATTTTATATGTATGTGCTTTGTTGATGATTTATAATGATGTTTGTATTCTATTTTGTTTTTGTAACCGGGGGTTCGAGTAGTTGGGGTAAAGCCTCAGCCGTCCGCTGCGTGGGATGTCTTTATTGTAAAGTGACTGGCCGGTGGAGGGCGTTCAATTTTCCCACTAGGGTTGTTTCGGCAGATCTTTTATGCGGATTGGGGGTTGTCCGGTCCTGATTTGGCTCGGAAGAGTCCGCTGGACCTAAAGCAAAAATCAATCAATCAATCAATCAATCCAAGTGCTAACCGCACTGGACGGTGCTTAACTTGCGACACAGTAGGGAGTGCTCCAACCACTGTGCTATCCGACACCCCTAAAAAGCAGACGACAAGACGTCATATGCTAGCTGTGTACTCAGAATTAAGAACTATCGGAATTTTGAGTAAAACCGACTGTTTGCGTCTTTTGAGTTCTTTTGTATAAAATATTGTGTGTTTGCCATTGGTCCCAGTCAATGCGTGGAAAAAGCGTCCAAGCAAACATTTTGCATAATAATAATAATAATAATAATAATAATAATAATAATAATAATAATAATAATAATAATAATAATAATAATAATAAAATATTATTATTATTATTATTATTATTATTATTATTATTATTATTATTATTATTATTATTATTATTAATCATCATTATCTTCAGCATTATGATAATGATGATGATAATAGTAGTAGTAGTAGTAGTAGTAGTAGTAGTAGTAGTAGTAGTAGTAGTAGTAGTAGTAGTAGTAGTAGTAATCAGCATCTTCAGCATTATGATAATGATGATGATGATAATGAGAATAATAATGATGATGATGATGATGATGATGATGATGATGATGATGATGATGATGATGAAGATGATGATGATGATGGTTATTATTATTATTATTATTATTATTATTATTATTATTATTATTATTATTATTATTATTATTAAACAGCGTCAGATCAATCAATAATGGAAATGCAAAATTGAGCTACAAAGCTAGGCATTTTAAGATAGAACCAGCAGAATGTAGGTTCATGCACGCTTCCATTCAGAGAACATAATTATGTTTAGGAAACGTAGTAGTAGCATTTATAAGCTTTAATCTACAGAGTACACAAATCATAAATTTGAGGACAATTACAAAATGCAAGCAATAATGAATGAATGAATGAATAATTTATAAACGCGTAAATATCTCCACGCCGACGGGCCTGATCGCAGCGCTGGTGGGAGTGAGGTGGATAAACACAGACACAGACACACACACACACACACGCACACACACACACACACAGTGGCAAGAAGGGTGCATAGAACATAACTTAACATTTTAACCTCTCCACTATCGCTCAACACATTCTAGCAGGCTATTATCATTTATGCAATACTTTCACGCAGTGACTTATGAAATTGGGATGAGATCAGATAATTATACATCCAGATTAGCACGAAGAGAAGAATGTGTTTTTAAGTTTCTGCGAAATGCATCGACAGAGTCTGCTCTCTTTATGCCTTCTGGGAGAGCATTCCACCAGACCGGTGCAGTGTATCTGAAAGACCTCTGGTCATACCTCTTAGTCCTACACTGCTTGTGCCCAGGAACAACAAATAAAGACTTGGGAGCTGAGCGGAGGCTGCGAGATGGTTCGTACACATTCAGAAATTCAAACAGGTATTCAGGAGTGTGCTCTTTAACTGCGCGATAGGCAACTGAAAGCAGTTTGTGTTTAATGCGTTTGTGGACAGGAAGCCAATGGAGTTGCTCAAGAATGGGGGTGATAAGGACTGATTTACGACTTTTTGTGACCAATCGAGCTGCAGAATTCTGCGCAGATTGGAGGCGTTTGATCTGTGCTTGAGGCAGATTGGCAAGAAGGCTGTTGCAATAGTCTAGTCTTGACAAGACCAAAGAGACAGGAACAGTGTTTGCTGCACTACAGGTCAGAGAAGAACGGATTTTACTAAGAGCTCTTAAATGAAAGAAACAGATGTAGAATTAAAGTGCGTTTGAGGTCGAGATAGAAAAAGAGGTGGGAAGACAACATTCGAGAATGGACTGGTTTGACGCTGAGTGAAGTCATGAAGGCTGCTGAGGATAGAGAAAGATGGAGTGCGCTGGTTGAACGATCAACTATGGTGCCCCAGCGACTTTCGAGTTACGGGATAAGATAGGATAGAATGGGAAAGGATAGGATAGGAGGTAGAGATTAAAACTGTGAAAAAAACACAAACCAACAACGTATAAACTTTTTATATTCATACTTACTTTTTTTTCTCTAATATTTGCGACATTTAAATCTAAACGTCGTGTCCGAACATTTTAAAGGTCCTCTGGTATAGCAATAAATGGATTATCTCCCTTAGAATACAGACACTTGCGCTCAGCGGAGCGTGACCAACATACTTCAAATGCCTTGCTTTGAATTGAACAAGAGAACTGCAGTGCCTGTGGTGACGTTTAACAACTGTATCCAGGACCTCTTTGCTACGACCGCGCCGTGAGATTATCAGAGAGCCCAATGTCTTTTTTAAGTTTACACGCCCAGCGGATAGCTTTCACCGCAATACTTTGGATTATGAAACTCTTCTATGATAAAACTAGGGTAAATATTTGAAAATGTGACTTCAGCTGCACTTTAACATACATCAGATACCTTCCTCCTCCCGCCTCCATCGCCCGTTATCCTCTAGTCTGCCATTCCCACCCCTACCCTAGTTTTTCCATTATCAATTGTTCAAAGTGAATAATAACCCATCCAAACGTTAACCGCAGTCGCCATAGCTTCAATCGCTGGGAAATAATGCAGCTCCTTCAAACCTCTCGGCTTACTGCGCAAGCGGTGTCTCAGGCAAAAGGCAAAGCTGAGACTCGCCGATGATTACCTTTTGCCTTTAACTTCTGGTGAGAGGTACTCGGCTTCGCTGTGCGGGTTTCACCCTCCTCTCCAAAGACAAATGTTTTCAAAATGTCCACAACATTCCGCACTCCTGATTGGACAGGCCTGGCCAAATTAGGGCCTGAATTGTTTGATAGCCAAACACGCGGCCACGGTCTTCAAATTAGCAGAACGTGGCGTCAAACGCGGTTTCTTTACGCCGGAAGTTCAGATGTCTCGCACATTCTCGCGCAGTTAAGTCACAAAGTTGGGATCGAGATCACGACATTTTTAGGATGGGAGGTTAAAAACAAAAACAAAAAAACAACACAATTTGGTACGATATTATATAAAATCTGAAAAGTAGAAAAGTTGAGTTGATGTTAATGATGTTGATGTTGATGATGCTGATGCTGATGATGTGTACGATGACGACGACGGTGGTGACGACGACGACGATGATGATGATGGTGATGATGATGATGATGATGATGATGATGATGATGATGATGATGATGATGATGATGATGATGATGATAAATATAATGATGAGGATGAGGATGATGATGGTGTGATGGTGATGACGATGGTGATGACGATGATGATGACGATGATGATGATAATGGAGATGATAATGGTGGCGGTGGTGGTTTGAGAGACAAAATATACAGTATTTACTGCTAATACAAGTTCTAAAAGATTTTCGTGGCTTTGAATCCTGACTTCAGCAAACTATTTTGTGATTGCTGGATAGTAGTGGCCAGCGCTTTGAGAAGCTCTCTGAGCTCATAAGTGCGCTATATAAGAGTAATCTCTTTCTTTATTTCTTTTGGAATCCACAAAGTAAAGGTCTGACAGTTCTTTGTGTGTGCGTGTCTGTGTGTTTTTGCGTTTATACATATGCTTGTGACAGTCAAAAATAATTGTATCGATGAAAAAACGTTACTTTTTATTTAAACAACAAAAAATAAAACTTTAAAGGACCTTCACGATTATAAAAAAAAACGTATTGTTAATAATTTCGTTAACGGGTTTTAATTATTTAATTTTTAACAACATACCATCAACGCTGGACAGAGTTGTTGACAGATTGCTTCTTCTTGATCTGAAACAACATCAACCAAAACGCAAAATTATTCCATAGTGAAAAAAAACAACAACCCACAACTAAAAACACACAGTATTAAAAAAAAAAAAAAGGTAAAATATACAACTTTAACAGTTTACAGATTTTATTTCGCCAAATGATATCTATCTATCTATCTATCTATAGATAGATAGATAGATAGATAGATAGATAGATAGATAGATAGATAGATAGATAGATAGATAGATAGATAGATAGATAGATAAATAGATAGATAGATAGATAGATAGATAGATAGATAGATAGATAGATAGATAGATAGATAGATAGATAGATAGATAGATAGATAGATAGATAGATAGATAGATAGATAGATAGATAGATACTCGTAATACTCTTAGTATAATAATCTTAGGTATATCGACATAATTCAATAATGTTACATCAGTTGGAAAGCAATGGGGTGAGGAAGGTATGTTTTCTGGTATAACAGAGAGAGAGAGTGAGAGAGAGAGAGAGAGAGAGAGAGAGAGAGATGGATAGATAGATAGATAGATAGATAGATAGATAGATAGATAGATAGATAGATAGATAGATAGATAGATAGATAGATAGATAGATAGATAGATAGATAGATAGATAGATAGATAGATAGATAGATAGATAGATAGATAGATAGATAGATAGATAGATTATAATATTTTGCGAGGGTGAGAGAGAGAAAAGAGAAAGAGAGAGAGAGAGAGAGAGAGAGAGAGAGGAGGAGGAGGAGAGAGAGAGGAGGAGGAGGAGAGAGAAAGTGGATAGAGAAAGAGGAGGGAGAGGGGTATGGAAAAGAGGGGTTGTATTGGAGAGAGAGACGGGGGAGGAGAAGAGAGAATGAGAAAGGAGAGAGAGAGGTGGATAGAAAGAGAGAGGGAGAGGGGTGGTGGACGGTAAAACAAGAGTAGAAATTGTTTCTAAAGGCATAACAAACACAACCACGGCGGTATCAGATCCGTTTCAGCGGGCACTGCTGCCAGCTCTAGACCGACAACCCTTATCCCGTTAGCGTGGTGTAGATCTACTAGGATTGCTTCAATCGTATCCTTGGGATTAGCGACAGCAGTAATCCGTGGCACTCTCTTAACAGTCATAACAACACTCGATATAAATCAACAAGCTTCAAACAATGCACGCGAACCAACTGTCGGCGAGAGGATTAATTAAAAGCCACTGCTTATCACACCTGGAATCAACAACAACAGCAACAACACCAACAACAATTGCGCTCTTTTCCTTTAGTGGAATATAGAATGATTTGACTTTGACTATGGAAAACGCTGTAGCATTAAAAAATCTTTCTTACAGTAATAACGTATTAGCGGTACGTCAATGTGCTTGTTTGTGTTCACGTCATGTTGCAGTGACATTGCATTAAATATAGGCCATGGGATGACTCGGTCGTTCGTTTCATTCCGCTAATATTGAAAGTATATGACAAAATTTGACTTGTTTTTAAGAGTATAAATATAGTTAATCCTAAAACAAATGAGATCTCCACAAAATAGTTGCGCACTGCTTTGTAATCATGGACTATTATATCCCAAATTTGTCTGTTTACAAGTTACAAAGGGAGAGTATGTGTTGACAGAGGTTGCGTCCCTTGCTTGAATATTGACCAATCAGGAAAACTTCAAGCATTTTCACCGTACTTCTCAATCATGGCAACCAAAACATGTGTTATTCATTTCGAAGCCACACAGATTGAAGATACAGTGATTTTATTCAGCGAAACAACGTGTGACAAAGTGCAGGACTACACAAAGAAATTGGACCGTTTTGTGTGCCAACAAGGAGATGTTGCTCGTCATTTTGAGTCTTCTTTCACCTTCCAAAACAGTGGCGAAGCAGACGAACAAGGAATTGGCTTTCACAGACAATGCTACAACCGATTTTGCGATAGCACAAGGTAACATTTATTGAAATATTTCAGTATATGTATGCTTTGATGTAACTTTGAAGAATGTGGACCTATATTTACACCATTCAATTGCTATATTTTTCACAAATGTAGGTTAATAAATAAAAAAAATCTGAAGAAAAATGTTTGTTATTAAAAATAGTTGATTTTCACGCGCCCCTCTCTTACCAAAGGTACAAACCGGCATTTAGAGTAAGATATTTGATAAGTTTTTACATTGCTTTTCATACAAAGGATGGATTGTTAACAACATTAATATATTCGACAATACACTAAGATTTAATTGGAAACAGACTTAGTATGGAAGTACAAACAAGTGTACAAAAATAGTCCAAAGAGGACACCATTTGTTTATTGTGGTTGTCGTTATTAACAAAGCAGACAATGTTGATATGTTACAGGTTGAGGAGATTTGAGGAACGCAGCGTTACTGAAGAAGGCCTAATATTCACTGTCTCTGCGGCCTGTGATGGAGCGCAAGAACCCAGCAGGAAAAAGCTGAGGAGCAGCAGTGACTTTGTCTCACCTAGGGCTGGTACAGGTAATCAGACAATTCACTGCTCCTCTGTTCTGCCAGTGAAGTGCATCTTTTGCAAGCGAGAGAGAAAAGATAAAAAAGACAGAGTCAGTGGGAAACGCCGCAGAGAAGCTTTGCAAAGATGTGAACTCGTTGCAAATGATGAGCTTACTTTTAGCCGCTGCACAGCTGAAGCAAGATGAAGATCTTCTTCGACAAATTCAGGGTGTAGATCTTGTGGCTGCAGAGCTACGATACCACCATACATGTAAAGTATCATACACCAATTTCATGTGCTCACAGAAAAGGCCTAAAGCAGACATCAACAATGATGCATCAGCACTTGGTGCTGCATACAGCATTTTTAAGAAAGATGTTGTGTTGGAGAAACTCATTAAAGGAAATGAAGTTTTGCGCATGTCAAAATTAGCTGAGCTGTATGGAATTGGAAACATCATCAAGTCAGTGGAAGGGGCTGATGTTGTGGTCAGGACTCAGTCTCTTAAGCAAAAGATTTCACGTGACTTTCCACAATTGACTTTCTTGAAACCAAGACAAAGAATCAGAGTGAGGTTATGCTGTGTGAGAAAACTGTTCCTGAGCTTTTGGTGACTGGTGACACGGACGAGTCCTCAAGTGAATCGGAGTGTGAAGAGGCTGCTGCAGCACAACAAGATGAAACCACAGGTACAGGGGAAAAAAATCGTGTTTAAAAAAATGTTTTGATATACTGATTGATATTTTTGTATCTACCTTTTCTATTCTTCACCTTCTTCAACTGATATTGTGGATTTTTTTAATTTTTTTTTGTCCCCAGCAAAGTGGGTTATATTAATTATTACACAAACTCTTAAACATAAACAAACCAAGATAACATTAATTTGATTAATATCACTGAAAAACATAGATATTAAATATACTCATACACACACACATGTACAATGCACATACCTATATATATATATATATATATATATATATATATATATATATATATATATATATATATATATATATATATATATATATATAGATAGATAGATAGATAGATAGATACATACAAAACAAAATAACATTAATTTGATTAAAAATCATAAACATTAGATAAACTCATACACACACACACAAATATATGCACATATCCACATACATATATACATACACACATATACACATACATATACACACATACACATTTATAGTAAATAAATAAAGAATACAACACACACACAAAACTAGAGGGGGCAGGTAAGGAGGTACTGCTGTCTTTTCTATTGTAGTCTTAATAAAATTATACAAAACATAAATAAATGAACTATATAATTATTTAGAAAAAAGAAAAGCGGCTAAGGCTAACCAGGTCCACCGAAAGTTACAATAAATCTACTGATAATTATTGTATGAACAAGTTTAGATATAGTTCCCAATTCAACTGGGAAAGATGTAATTTCTCCTTTACAGTACAATGATATTTTTCCATGCAAAATCTATATTTTAGGACTAAATATAGTATTTTGCACAAACAAGAATCATATCCAGTACTTTGTCAGTTGAAACATTTTCCTGTACACCAAACATGACTAACCGTTCAGTAAACTGAAAATTTACAACATGCCTACATTTACTGTTTAACAACTGTCCAAGGTCTGTCCAAAACGTGTTCACACATTGACAATGCCACATGAGGTGTCCTATTGTTTCTTCTTCCCTCTCACAGAATGTACACAAAGCAGAGTCAATTACTTTTCTTAAAAATAATTATCGATTTGTAGGTAGTATTCTATGAAGTAATCTTAGCTGGAACCATCTTAATTTACAATCTTTTGTCGTTTTGTGACATTTTTCAAAGATAGTTTTCCAATTCAATTCATCAAAAATAGAATTCCATTTGGTGGGACCGGGTGGGAGTGACTTTGCCTTTAGGAGCTCAGCCTGCACACTTTTATTTCCCCCTTTTATGATTGTACATATTTTTGGCGCTAAGAGCTTGTAATTTACTGTTGATGAAAAATTCATTTTCTTCTGATATTCATTAACTGCATCAATAATGCCTCTATACTGTAAAAAATTGGTATGCAGTACATCAGGGAATCTCAGCTTAAATTCCTCCAAATTCATCAAAAATCCATTTTCGTTACGTAAGTGATATATATATATGGTTGATTCCTGCTTCAATCCAATCTTTATTATACTATAGACAACATGATTGCCTACAGTTACATTTATGTTGTAAAAAATATGTTCCGCATTAAATTCACTTATGTCTTTAGGTCTAGTTTTTAGGCTTAAATTTCTAAAGTGTTTCAGAACATCTCACCAAAAGGGATTTTTCAATGTGTGCGTGAGCCCATTGGCAAACTCACCCCAGTATAAAAAGGTTGTCAAGCTCTGGGTACAAGCATGAAACAATTTCTTTTAAAGACAACTCCGATGATAATAACCTTCGCAGCCAGCTTATTTTGATATTGTGGATTTCATTTAAATGTGCCTTTTCTATCTTCTTCTTTTCTCATATATGACCATATATTTCTTCAGATCTTATAATACACATTGCATTTACATTCAACCCTTCTCCTCCATTTCCATCAACATTTATCCTCTTCCTCCTCACCTCATGGAGTTCTTTTTCAATATTTTCATCTTCCTCTTGATTTTTCACTACACCACCAACCCACCTCCCACTGTTCTTATTTGCATGACATGTATGAGTGAGGATAATGAGTGAATGTGTGTGTGTGTGAGAGAGAGAGAGAGTTTGTGTGCGTGTGTTCCCTTAATTGATTTTTTTAATTTATAGTTCCATTGTTTGTTTCAAGTGCAGATGAAGTCAGCAAGGAGGCACCTGTATCATGGTATCATGTACCTACGTGCGCAGGTGATATCTGTGAAATCGCCAACCCTATGTCCTCCTGACAGCAATAGAACGTGCTATGGAGGTTATTCCTGTAGAATTGTTCAACTCCTTGGCATGGATGTGTGGTGCTTCTGATGAATTTGACATGGAGAACAAGTTTGTTGATGTTTCTGAGAATGACAAGAGAAAGCTCCTTGCCATTGCACAAGACATTTTGTATGTATATCGCACAGGGGAGGTTTGTTTTTGCTGAAGCATTATGCCCTTGGCATGGCTGTTAGGCACTGGACTGGTCAGTCCAACCTCATTGGTGTCTTGAATGGACTTGGGCACTGTGACTCCATGATAGGACGTTAAACTTTGTTATTTCTCCTTGTGGAATGATCTTTGTAATGATTTTGGAGAGCGCTCTTCTTTGCAGTTGTTGATGTTTGCTGAATAAAGTAAAATACAACGACTCCTGCCTTGTTGCTGAGTGAACAGCTGCGTGGATAAACGAATTCGAGTTACACTTACCAAGATTCAAGCGTCAGGGGCTGAATCAACAATTGATAAATGACGTGTAACACTCATAATAATATTCATCTTTTTTTTTACAGTAGGGTAGTTACACATAACTAAAAGGCTCATAAAATATGTCAACCTCATATCATGCTGATAGGTTAAATTGTGTTTATATGTGCTTGCACTACACAATTTTCATACAGCAAGCTACAAACCATAACTTCCATCGCGCGTTTGACATTATGAGTTGTCCCCCCTTTTCCTGAAGCAGTGCGCACACTTACAGTGGAGATCTCATCAGATTTGAAATCAGCACGGAAAATACCTATAGAAACACTTTATTTTTTTTAATATACTTAAAATATTAGCGAACTCAAAAACTAAGCCTTATACAAGGCTCTGTCCCATGGCCTAATACTGTAAACCTGCAGCAAAGCTTTAGATCTGCATCAACTGCAGTGTCTACAGAAACACCGGAAAACAATTATACCTCATTGAAAACAACATCAAATCAAATCGAAACCCCACAGTTCCACTAAATCTCAGATCAACAATAATATTCAACTACGGTATTTTGTTAAAAGCTGTTTATGCCAAGTTTCTATCACGTTCAATCACTTAACAATATTTCATTTATTTTCTATTCAAACATTCAGGTGGTATTATAATCGTCCCCTATACGCTTATGTGTCCGGGGACGTTAATCTATTTTAACCAACTAAGGTGGTATTAGAAATTTTTAAAAAATGAAATCCCAGTTTATGAACCTTACAACAAAACGGGAGAAAATGGGGTGAGAGATTAATAACACCATTTTTATACAAGTCTACCATGACTAGAAGACTTTGCAATACATTTTTCACAATTGCTCTCTTTCACGACTTTTCTGCGACGATTTGTACTCTCTTATTGAATAATTATAGTGGAGGTTCTAGATCTTTATGAAGCTACCGTATTGTGCACCTTACGTACTGAAGCTACCTTAACAATGGTACGTGTGTGTGTGTATGTGTGTGGGTGTGTTTGCGGGTGTGTGTGTGTGTGTGTGTGTGTGTGTAGATCATACTCCCGTTATATAGTTCTAGATCTACCCCAGTGTGTATTCCAGGTAACAATAAATCAGCTGTTTGAAACTTGTGTCCGATTCTGGGTCCATGTAACATAATCGAGACCAACACAAAAGTGTTGCTAAGTCACAATTTACTGAATTCAAACAAGAGGTTTCGATGTCACAAAATAAACATGACATAAGCAAACAGCTTTAAATCCACTATTAGCTCTGTCACGAAGAAAGGGATTTGGGGGAAGGGGGTAAGCTCTTAATCTCTAGCGCTGTGTTGTCTCCTTTGATAGACTAACGTGCGATGACATTCCAGAGATTAAAGCAAGGCCAAGTTAATAAGTGATAAATAGAGTAAAGACGAGAAGGAAAAGTAAATGTACTAGTTAAGAAATTCACAGTCAAAGGCCAGTCAAGGGAATAGCGATTTCTGTAACTATCTACTTTTAATAATTGAAAAGGGAGAGTCTAGGTCAAATTGTTCTATAGTGATTCATTGGCGTGGCGTCTCTAGTACTGAGTAGTCCGGTGATATTCGGGAAAGTCAATCTTATGGGTACTAGAGCTATCGTAGACTGATCACATCACAGGGTGAGAGAGTATCTGTATGGGGGCCAGAGTTTCTGTGATAATCTGGCGAGAGGGGGGTCTCTCAGGCTTAGGCACTAGCTGTGGACTGCAGTGCGGCGATTTGTCCAGGATCCTCTGGATGGCTTGCCAGTGATGGTGCAAGCGTGGTTGGAAAGATGCAGGTCAGTGGTCACGCGGGGATGACTCACGGATCACGAGTGCTAGTGGTGTTGTTGTGTTGTGGTACAGGCGTTGAACTTGGCTTACGTGGCTAGCCGGTTCAGAAATTGCGAAGTCCCAAATCACGCGTCTCATTGACCTCCCGGGTTGTTGGGGGCCTGCAGCGGGTCAGCGATTGGGAGATGATACCAGTCCGGGGCGATGCGTCCGGCACAGGAACCCGTCTGCAACGTGTACAGACGCTGTATCAGCTGGGGATAGGGATAATGCGAATTCCGGGCCTGTTGTACAGTCACCCTTCTCAGAATTCAAATTGGTGTGACCGGTCAAGAGTTGAATCAGTGCACATACCAACAGTCAAACAATGCTACTAGATTTACTGGGCCAAAGTGGAGGTTACTGGCAGCCACTAGTAAAAGTACATTCGGCGCATTTAGGATGGGGATGGCCACAGGGCAAATATTTATACATCGGGAGGCATGGGGGAAAGCAATAATAGGGGTACAGGACAAATGGGTTGTAGGTCTGGGCCGTACTTGGGATTCTAATCTATAGGGAGGGGGTAGCATGGCATGGGATATTTATACATGGGGCAACGGAGTATACAAGCATAAATTCAAACACGTCATGAATTATGTACAAGGTAGAAAGTATGTGCAAGGGAGAAAACACAAGTCATAGCAATACATCAAAGCAAAATTATAAACATGGACATACATACTGACAGGACGCATGAACATGATGGCGAACGGCAGGTGATGGGGTTGCTATATGACAACGAGTAAATTCCCTCTCTTACCTTGGTTTAAGACGGGTGGAAGCACAAGGATACTGACGAAACTCAGAGGTCGCTCGGTGATGGCGGCGTGGATTCGAACAGGTTGTGACTTCGAGGCAGGGAAGTTAGCATCTGACACTAAGCCTTGGTCAGTAGCAGACTTTAAGGCGATCCCGGGGGCGGGGCTTAAGAGACTGTGCGAGCCTGCTAGGTAGTGATGGCTGGTCAAGAGGAATGATGGCTGGTTTGAAGCGATCGTCGCTGGCTGTGCGGGGTGGTCGAATGGTTGCAGCCGGGCCTCAGGGGTGCAATTGTCCGCCTCGTCACAGAGGCCCCCCCAAGGAAAAAGGCGAGGACGTAGGACTCGACGAAGGCGCGGCCAATCAGCTCTGAGGTCGGCTGCCGGGTGCGACGATGGGTTGTGATGATCCGGGTGATGCGGGGCGATGCAGGGTTCCGGGTACGGTGGCGGATGCCCAAGGCTGGGGTCCGCGGAGCTGCCGGGTTTCGGCTACGGTTAGTGGGCGGCGGCAGGAATGAAGGCTGGGGCGTCGGCCCTCAGGGGCGACTCGATGGAGTCGGTGGCGGGGTGACGGCTGAGGAAGTCTGCGCCGTGGTTGTCTTTTCCAGGGATGTGTTCCAGCTGGAAAGAGTATGCCTGGAGCAGCAGAGCCCACCTCATTAGCCGGGCGTTGAGCGATTTGGATGTCGCCAAGAAGGAAAGCGGCTGATGATCCACTTGGACTGTAAAGTGCGAACCGTAGAGATACAGTTGGAACTTCTGGACTGCCCAGACGAGGGCGAGACACTCCTTCTCCGAGGTGGCGTAGTTTTGTTCGGCCGGCTTGAGTTTCCGGCTGGCGTACGCGACGGGGAAGAGCGTCGGGGCGTCCGAGGAGTCCCGTTGGAGCAGAACGGCTCCGAGGCCTACGTCGCTGGCGTCTGTGCGCAGGACGAAGGGTTGTCCGTGGTTGGGGAGTCGTAGGACTGGCTGGGACGTCAGCTTGTCTTTGAGCTCCTGGAAGGCAGCTTCGCATTGCGGGGTCCAGATGACTCGGTCCGGTGCGGTTTTCCGGGTCAGGCTTGATAGTGGCGCGGCGATCCCGTTGTAGCCGGGTACAAACTTCTGATAGAAGCCACTCAGTCCCAGGAAGGACTGAACATCTTTCTTGGTCTTGGGGCGTGGCGCGTCTCGAAGGCGCTGGACGGTCTTTTCCAGAGGCCGGAGCTGTCCACGGCTGATGGTGTGGCCAAGAAATTCCAGCTCTTGATAGCCGAACTGGCATTTGGTCGGCCGGGCAGTAAGGCCAGCTTCTCTGAGGCGGCGCAAGAGTTGGCGCACCACTCGCAGGTGCTCCTCCCATGTCTCCGTTGCGACGAGTATGTCGTCCATAAAAGAGTGTATGAACGGACAGTGGAGGGGGTCCAACAGCTTCCGCATCATCGTGCTGAAAATACTTGGGGCATTGTGCAGACCAAACGGCAGAACGTTGAATTCGTAGTGGCCGTCCATCGTGCTGAAGGCTAGGTACTGGCGGGATGAAGGGTGCACGGGAATCTGATAAAAGCCTTTGCTCAGATCCACCCTGGAGAAGTATCGGGCGGATTGTAGCTTTGCGAACAAGTCCGTGGGGTCGGATAGGGGTCCGGGCACGAACTGGGTTACAAGGTTCAACTGCCGGAAGTCGATACAGAGGCGATGTTCTCCGCTGGGCTTCCGTGATAGAACTATTCCTGCGCTGTAGGGGGAACGGGAGGGAGCGATGACTCCGGCTTGTAGCAGAGCCTCTACTTCCGTTCTTACTACTTGCTGCTGGGAAAGTGGGACGGGGTACGGTTTCTGGCGGACGGGAGTGGGGTCCGTCAGGGTTAGTCGGACTTCTTCTAGGTCCGTCCTCCCAGGAATGTCGGTGAGGACTTCCCTGTGTTCTGCTACGATGGCGCGTAGCTGGTGTTGCTGGCCGGCGGGAAGTGAGGGGTCCAGAGAGACGTCCCGGAAGGATTCCTTCCCTTTTAGTGGAAATTCGGCGACGCCGGTCTCTGTGCCATCCACTTCGACGGCCAGCGCGACCGTGAGTAGTGAGTGGGAGTCTGGGGCGGGTGCAGGTTGCTCCAGGTACCGCTTGAGCAGATTGATGTGGTGGGTCCTGGGTTTTCCGCCTACCTCGATGCGGTAGGTGGTGCGCGAGAGCTTCTCGAGCACCGGGTAGGGTCCCTGCCAAGCTATGTCTAGCTTGTTCGTGCCGCTGGGGAGAAGCAGTAGGACTTGGTCTCCTACCTGTAGCTCTCGGTCCCGGGCGCGGCGGTTGTGGTAGCGGGCTTGTCGCTCTCTCGCCTTCTTCAGGTTGGCGGAGGCGGCTTTCCATGTTGCCTTGAGGGTTTCTTGTAGCTTCGTGACGTATTTTGTAGCGTCGACCGGTGCCTCGTCCAGTTTGGCGTCGGTCCAGCTACGTCGTAAGGCGGCTAGTGGTCCGGAAAGGGGTCTTCCGAAAAGCAGCGTGGAAGGCGTGTATCCGGTGGAGGTGTGCGGGGTCTCTCGATACGCGAAGAGCGCTGACGCGACGTATGTGTCCCACGCTTCCGGCTGTTCGTCGGCGATCTTGCGGATAATCGAGATAAGTGTCCCGTTTAGGCGCTCGACCTGTCCGTTGCTAGCGGGGTGGTAGGGTGGAGTCCGGATATGGCGGATGCGGAGTAGTTGAAAAACCTCCTGCATAAGTTTTCCGGTGAACTGGGACCCGTTGTCGGTCAGGATGTTGTCCGGGAATCCGACTCGAGTGAATATGGTGACGAGCGCGTCGGCGACTCGGGCGGCGTCGATCTTCGGTAGAGGAACGGCTTCGCACCACATCGAGCAGGCGTCGACGAGGGTTAGTAGGTACTGGTTCCGCTTCTTGGTCCGCGGGAGGGGTCCTACAATGTCAACAGCCACTCGCTGGAAGGGCGTTCCGACAACGACGGTGGGGCTGATAGTGACCGGGACGGTGTGATGGCGGGGCGAGTATCGCTGGCACTGGCTACAGGACTTGACGTAGCGCTTCACGTCATCGGTCATCCCGGGCCAGTGGTATTGAGCGCTGATGCGTAGAGTGGTCGCTCCTATGCCCATATGTCCGCTTAGGGGCATGCTATGGCCAAGCTCCAGGACTTGGGGGCGAAGTGTCGCAGGCACGACTAGTTGAGTATGGTCGTCCTTCTGGCGGAAGAGGAGTCCGTCTTCGACGAAAAAGTCCCCGGACTTGGGTGGAGTGCGTGCGGCGGGAAGCTTTCCGTAGCACTTGCGGAGGGTGACGTCGCTTTCTTGGGCCTTCCGGATCTGTTCCGGCATCTGGTTGGGTATCGGGGGTGGAGTCGCGGCTGTTTTCGCCTGTGCGCGCGTCTGGACGGCGGCCATCGATTCCACAGGCTGGGGCGGCATCCCAAGAAAACGTATCGGCATCCTAAAATTAAGTCGTACAGGGGCTGGTCCATTACTGCAGCTTGAATGGTCCCCGTTACGTATCGGCTGGTGACTTGGATCCGGGCTATAGGGAGCGTGGTGCTGGGTTGGGACGCGTCGGCCAACTTCAGGGTGATAGTCTCGCCGGTCAGGTCTTGTTCCCTGATGAGCGAGCGGCGGACGACGGCGTCGAAGGTAAGTCCAGTGTCGTAAAGACAGTGGGCTGGGCGATCGTTGACTGTCACTTGCTCGGTGACGGCCGGTCGATCGGCGGGAGTAGCGACGGGGGTGACAGGGGTCCCGTCGGGGGTAACTTGGCGTAGGGCTAGTACGGTACCTTGTTTGCGACGCTGGTCGCTGATGCGTCGAAAACATTTCTCCCGGGTGTGTCCTCTGCGTTGGCAGTAGCCGCAGTAGAGCTCTGTGCTCCGCTTCCCTGGCTCTGCTGTGAGGGTTGGGCGTCCTTTGGGCGGCGGTGGACGGTGGTTCGCCGGCGGGACTGGCCGGCGAGGCGGGTGGCGGGTATCTGGCGACGAGGGTGCGGGGGGATCACGGCGAGGCTGTCTGTCGTCGGGATGGGCGGTGAGGTATCGATCCGCGACGATGATCAAGTCTTCAAGGCGAGCGGCGCCTTGTTCGGCGGCGAATGTCCGGAGTTCCGCCGGCATTGTGCCTCGGAGTTGCTCGGCGAGCATCAACTCTAGTAATCCGTCATAGGTCCTGGGTTCGTCCGTTTGCTCAATCCATTTATCCCGTAGCGTAGCTAGACGGTCGGCAAACTGCGTGAACTTCTCCCCTCTCTCTCTCCGGGAGTTCCGGAAACTCTTGCGATAGTGCTCACCTGAGAGCTCAAAGCCATGTAGTAGGGCTCTCTTGAGGGCGGGATAGTCTCCCTCCTCGGAAGTCGGTGTCTTGGCCAGAATCTCATAAGCCTTTCCCTTGAGGCCATGACTGAGCTTGCGATACCAGAACTGGGGGTCAAGACCGTTTTCTCTCGCGACTCGCTCGAATCGGGCGAGATAGACTTCAATTGTTTCGTCCCGTTCGACGAATGGGTCCAGGGGGAAGTTCATCCCCGGAATCGGCGGGGGGGGGGTGCGGGTATTCCGGTGCTGGTGGCGAAGCTGGGGGCGATGAGCGAATAGTCTTCGCTAGCCGGCGATGCGATCCCTAAATCGCGGCGGTCGCGCTCAAGTTGGAGGAGTGCTTGGCGCCGTTCGAGCTCCCTGTCTTTTCTCTTCTCTTCGAGTGCCGCGACCCTCTCGTCCTCCTCCTTCTTCCTTGCGGCGGCCCTCTCCTCCTCTGCTATTCTCTCTTTCGCCTCCTCTCTCCTCCGCTGGGCGGCCCTCTCCTCCTCTGCAAGCTTCTCCTTCGCCTCCTCTCTCCTCCGCTCGGCGGCTTTCTCCTCCTCTGCAAGCTTCCGGGCGGCGGCCCGTTCCTCAGCGGCGATGCGCTCTCTCTCTTCCTCCTTCTTCAGTGCCGCTGCTCTTTCTTCCTCCTGCCTCTTCGCATCTCGCTCTTTGGCCCTCTCCTCCCTCTTCAACTTTTCCTCTGCCACGTCAGCCTCCACGTTCGCCAAGACGTAGTCTTTGAGTTCGGTGCCGGCGAGCCCTAAGCTCTCGCCAATACTCTTGTACTTAAGAGCAAGCTCTCCCCGGTCGGCCATGGTAAGAGAGGCAACTTACCCTGCAAAAGGTCCAACCGGATGAGGGGTGCACACGAGGGGTATACTGACGGAAAACAGGGGGGTGGGCTGGATGAGCTACGATGAAAACTGCAAAGGGGCGAATGCAACACAACCACAAAGACAAAATGCAATCAATCAAAAAATCACAAAAAATGAATGCAAGCAAAAAGCCTGTTGAGAGATCACCACTCGGGAAAGCCAGTAAGGGACCTATGGGGCTATGCTAACTACTACTAGGCCTAGTGGGCTGGGTCCTATCTATACTGGGCTGGGGGGGGGAATCTAGCTAAGTCCTAAGTCTAGTCAAGTTGGGATGGGAGCCTAAGTCTTCTAGTCTCGTCGGGTTGGAGGGGGAAACCTAAGTCTTTGGTCTCGTCGGGGTCGCCAAAATTAATGTCACGAAGAAAGGGATTTGGGGGAAGGGGGTAAGCTCTTAATCTCTAGCGCTGTGTTGTCTCCTTTGATAGACTAACGTGCGATGACATTCCAGAGATTAAAGCAAGGCCAAGTTAATAAGTGATAAATAGAGTAAAGACGAGAAGGAAAAGTAAATGTACTAGTTAAGAAATTCACAGTCAAAGGCCAGTCAAGGGAATAGCGATTTCTGTAACTATCTACTTTTAATAATTGAAAAGGGAGAGTCTAGGTCAAATTGTTCTATAGTGATTCATTGGCGTGGCGTCTCTAGTACTGAGTAGTCCGGTGATATTCGGGAAAGTCAATCTTATGGGTACTAGAGCTATCGTAGACTGATCACATCACAGGGTGAGAGAGTATCTGTATGGGGGCCAGAGTTTCTGTGATAATCTGGCGAGAGGGGGGTCTCTCAGGCTTAGGCACTTAGCTGTGGACTGCAGTGCGGCGATTTGTCCAGGATCCTCTGGATGGCTTGCCAGTGATGGTGCAAGCGTGGTTGGAAAGATGCAGGTCAGTGGTCACGCGGGGATGACTCACGGATCACGAGTGCTAGTGGTGTTGTTGTGTTGTGGTACAGGCGTTGAACTTGGCTTACGTGGCTAGCCGGTTCAGAAATTGTGAAGTCCCAAATCACGCGTCTCATTGACCTCCCGGGTTGTTGGGGGCCTGCAGCGGGTCAGCGATTGGGAGATGATACCAGTCCGGGGCGATGCGTCCGGCACAGGAACCCGTCTGCAACGTGTACAGACGCTGTATCAGCTGGGGATAGGGATAATGCGAATTCCGGGCCTGTTGTACAGTCACCCTTCTCAGAATTCAAATTGGTGTGACCGGTCAAGAGTTGAATCAGTGCACATACCAACAGTCAAACAATGCTACTAGATTTACTGGGCCAAAGTGGAGGTTACTGGCAGCCACTAGTAAAAGTACATTCGGCGCATTTAGGATGGGGATGGCCACAGGGCAAATATTTATACATCGGGAGGCATGGGGGAAAGCAATAATAGGGGTACAGGACAAATGGGTTGTAGGTCTGGGCCGTACTTGGGATTCTAATCTATAGGGAGGGGGTAGCATGGCATGGGATATTTATACAGGGCAACGGAGTATACAAGCATAAATTCAAACACGTCATGAATTATGTACAAGGTAGAAAGTATGTGCAAGGGAGAAAACACAAGTCATAGCAATACATCAAAGCAAAATTATAAACATGGACATACATACTGACAGGATGCATGAACATGATGGCGAACGGCAGGTGATGGGGTTGCTATATGACAACGAGTAAATTCCCTCTCTTACCTTGGTTTAAGACGGGTGGAAGCACAAGGATACTGACGAAACTCAGAGGTCGCTCGGTGATGGCGGCGTGGATTCGAACAGGTTGTGACTTCGAGGCAGGGAAGTTAGCATCTGACACTAAGCCTTGGTCAGTAGCAGACTTTAAGGCGATCCCGGGGGCGGGGCTTAAGAGACTGTGCGAGCCTGCTAGGTAGTGATGGCTGGTCAAGAGGAATGATGGCTGGTTTGAAGCGATCGTCGCTGGCTGTGCGGGGTGGTCGAATGGTTGCAGCCGGGCCTCAGGGGTGCAATTGTCCGCCTCGTCACAAGCTCAGAACCTTTTCTTCATTAAAAGCAAGAGGTTTCGATGTTATCACAACATAAGCATGGCATAAGCAGATTTCACACGATTAGTTTTTAATTCTGCATGGTAATTATTATGAATGCTTCATGTGACATTGGGTAGATGCATGACTTGAAGCTTAGGTACATGCATGGCATAAGCATCTTTAACACGATGCTCTTACGTCTAAAGCGCAATGTAACTTCCTCAAGGGTTTAATTTTTTTAAAAGAAGCTAGTTTCAAAGTATTAGACTGCATTTTGCATATGCTGTCTTAAGGGAGTTTCTTTACTTCGTGGATGAGTAGTTTGCCTTAAGGAGCGCTTGGGTTTTGAGGCCCTGTTAAAAGGACACTCGATTTTTGCAGATTTGTGTCGGTGTCAGCGTAATATCTATTGGATTTGGGACGATGCTTGTTTCTTCTTTTTTCTCCATTCCCCGTATGTTTATAACGTAAAGATTGTTTTCAGAATCACAATCAGAATTTGTATTGTTCTTATTCAAACAAGGAAATATCATCAATACAACTGAAGTCAAGCCATACACTGATATAAGACATAATTGATGCTATAAATGATTAAAAAGCAGTTTCACGTTTTACTCACAGACGAACAGAAACAACTTATGTTAACCTTTGTACTTTATCTCTAAGAGATCGTCCACAGCACCTCAGACTATACCTTCCCAGTGTATTTGTCGATAGAGCTAATTGAACACAAATAAAACAGAACACGACGAAGCCATTTTCAATGGTTGCTCCAGGGAAACGCAACGACAAAGGAACAGCAAAAAAAAAAGACAATTGTCTACAATCTAAAGGTAAAATAGACTGGCGGTGGTATTGTTATGAATGCCAAGCGATACATGTGACTGATATCGTCAATAATAAGAGGGCGAGATGTGGACAAAGTCTGCCTTGTAATTATCAAACATTAAATGGGTCAACGAGGCTTCTCTTAAGCACAAGTGGTTTATCATACTATTGTGGGTTGGCGCCACAAGCATGAGACGCCAAGAAAACAGTGCTTGTGCTCCAGTTTTACAAGGTGTGTCGTCTCTTTAGTATTTTACCATGTTTTGTTTAACATCCATCACGTCTCACCAACGACACGACAGGCTAAGAGCTTATGTAGGTAGATTGGTAAATAGATAGATAGTTAGACAGATAGACAGACATATATATAGATATATAGGTAGATTGGTAGGTAGATAGATAGATAGATAGATAGAGAGAGAGAGAGAGAGAGAGAGAGAGAGAGAGATAGATAGAGAGAGAGAGAGAGAGAGAGATAGATAGATAGATAGATAGATAGATAGATAGATAGATAGATAGATAGATAGATAGATAGATAGATAGATAGATAGATAGATAGATAGATAGATAGATAGATAGATAGATAGATAGATAGATAGATAGATAGATAGATAGATAGATAGATAGATAGATAGATAGATAGATAGATAGATAGATAGATAGATAGATAGATAGATAGATAGATAGATAGATAGATAGATAGATAGATAGATAGAGTACCCATACAAAAACGAACGAAAGAAAATATGGGTTATATATTCTAGTTTCAAATAAGCTCATCTCATGCATTCGGGCTCAAGTGGTGAGTTTTCTCCAGCACGGACAAATGTTTTAACACGCGTATTGTGAGGTACAAGGTTGAACCAGTGCGAACTTATCAGATTCGTCTGTAGGATTAGCAGTAGACAATGATGATCGATAGTTCTCTCTCTCTCTCTCTCCCTCTCTCTCTCTCTCTCTCTCTCTCTCTCTCTCTCAATTTTCAGATATAATTAAATTTAAATACTACGGCTCAGGGCCGGACCTGGGAAAAGTCGAAGGGGGGGTTACAGATTCAGCGAAGGCGCGAAGCGCCGAGCCTTCTAGGGGGGGGGGGGGGGTCCGGGGGCATGCCCCACCGATAAATTTTTTTCTCAAGGATGCAAAATGCTGCAATCTGGTGCAATCTGAACCTTGAAAATGCCATTTGTGATGGTCTGGGACTTTGAGCTTTTTTAACAATTGAACTGACAAACTCTAGGGTACAAAAATAATCCTCTGCCCCTCCCTTAAAAAAGCAACAACACACACACAAACATTTATTTATCAGCAGAGATGTTTTGTATACTATTATTATTCACTACTTTTTGTCGATCGTTAACGGTATAAAGCTTTACCTTGTAGTTTATGAACATCACAGCCCTGCTTTCATTTTCATTCTTGCTGCACTAGGTACCTCGGCATTAGTACCATTTGTGATTATTGTATCTTCCTGCAAAACAGTTCACTGCCTCTTTGAAGTCAATATCAACATCCCTGTGCACTTTCAGTAAAGCAAGTCCATTGAGCCTCTGTTGCCCCATTGTGGAGCGCAGGTAGTTTTTCAGGTTGCGCAACTGACTGTTTGAACGCTCACACTCGGCAGTAGTGACAGGCAGGGTGCAAAGGTACTTTAGCATGATGAACAGGTTGGGATAAAAATCCCTGTCACAATGTTTCAGTGCTTCTGATGCCATGGATGGGATGATAGCTGTCGCATTCTCAGCAGCACTTCGCCATTTGCAAACCCACCGTTGGTATTCTGCATCAAGGGTAGCGTTGTCTGATAGGTCAGACTCCCACAACATTGCCAGTGTCTTCACCCCTTCTGAAACCTGCATGAAACCATCCTGGTTGTCTATTAAACTGCTTGGCACCAGACAGAGACCATCAACTGCTAGGTCAGCATTTTTTTAACCTCGAGTCCAATTCGGTAGACAGGTGTTCCAAGAAAGGAATGGCAATGCTAATCTTGAAATATTCTTCTGGAGTGGCCGCAGGTTGGTTGTCACGGAGAGTCTGTCGGGATGCTTGACGAGGAACAATAACATCCGTTGTCAAATCATTTGCCATTTTGCTTAACTTCACCAAACCAGGCAACGAACGCTGTGTTCATAATTATCAACTTAGCATCTTAATTAATATTTCTAAAAAGTCGTTTTTGGGGGATTAGGGCAGTATCAAGGTGAAGGTGCTGGAAGAGGCTTGCGGCCAGAACAGGAAAATATGGCTGCATTTACTAATTTAGGCTTAGGGGTTGGGTTACTTGGTCGTTTCAACGGGAAAACGCTTTGGACGTTTCAACGGATCCCTTGAAATGGATTTCCGTTGAATTGTCTATAAATAACTCTTTGTACCTTGGACCAAAAGTGACTAAAACTGCAATGTTTTAAAAACAATTTTTTTAAAAAATTGAAACTCTGCATTAAAAAAAAATTTTTTTTAAACTCTTTCCCTGCCAGGCATGTTTCCACGTTTGTGCCAGACATTTCTCTGGCAATGGAAAGAAAGTTCAGTACCTTAGGCATTTAAGCTACTGTTCTTTCAATAATAGTTGTTAAATAGACATATTTCATATCAAATTAAAGAAAAAAGAGTGAAGAATAAGAAAAAAAACCACAAAAATGTTAATTTGATTATGTTATTGAAATATGTGTTTTGAAAGCATGTTGATCTTTTTGAAATGATAAAATAAAATAAAAATATTTCTACATACCACAGTGATAAAAAAAATCTGGAGGAATAATTCCAATCACTGAATCAGCTTCACACACCAGAAAGAAAATTTATTTAGGATCAAAATACACTTTACAGTTTGAAATTATATTGGTTATTAGCAGAGTTTGACACACTGTCGATTGTGCCCATCACAATGCTTAGTAAAATGCACAAAAAACACTCTAAAAACGAGTCAATTTGAAGAAACCACGCGCGTGTCGATCGAGAACGAAAGTAGAAAGAGTTATCTCTCTTTGGTTAAAATAAAACTTGGATTGGACTGCGCAAAAAACCGGAACGAAACGGAATACTGAAATCGACGATATAATCGTCGATTGGCACAAACATGGCGGCTCAGATCGACGATATATCGTCGATTGGCAGGGAAAGAGTTAACTTTGGAGGGTGGGGGTAACCCCCCCCCCCCACCCCCTCCTGGATCCGGCCCTGACAGCTTACCAGAACCTAAACCGGTCGTCGTCGTTGTTGTTGCTGATTTCGTCTTTCTCTGTCTCTGTCTCTCTCTCTGTCTCTGTCTCTCTCCATTTTCTGTTGGGGAATGGGGAAGATAGGGTGGGTGTGGGTTCATTATCACATAAAAAAGGACAAAATTTAAAAACGGAACTGAGGTGAATCAATATCCATTTTTACAATACATGTCACACCTTCAAACGGACTCAAAACTTCAATTTATAAGAAAGAAAGAAAAAGAAAATCAAAACTCCCGCCCCAAATGAACCGAGATAGTGTGGGCGGGGTCAGGGCAACAAAGCCAGGCGGTTCGCAGGGAAGCCTTTGTAGCCCCAACAACGGGATTAACGGATTAGCTGACGACTGCGAGATTACGATCAGCTGGGTTCAAGACACGTTCCTACCTGTCTGTTAAGCGCGATTAAACCCCGTCTTCCATAACTCACACAAATCAAGAAGATTCTTACCAAATCAAAACTCTTATTTGCCTCAATAATTATGCGTATGTCATACCTCGCGCCGCTTCTTATACGCAGAAGATTATTCCTACTTTGCTCAGACAAATCAGAAAGCGTTTTGCACTTGTCTGAAGAGTCAAAACGATTCTAACAAAACATTGGGGCGAATTTTTAAAAGCCTATTTGTATGACCAAAATGAGTCTTTCATGCTTCAAATTGTTATATGCTATGCGGAAATCAAACTGGATGTTTTCTACTTTGTTCAGGCAAATCAGAAAGTGTCTTACACATTTCAGAAGAATCAAAGTGATTTTTCCTGAACATCTGACGAATCAAAAAGTCTATTTGCACGACCAAAATGCGTCTTTTATGCTTCAAATTGCTATATGCTACGCGGAAATCTAAACGAATCTGTCTTACTGTGGAGAGGTGAATAAAAACTATTCTTAATAGCGAATCGAACCGACTCGAAAATCTCTTTTTGAATGAATCAAAACAATTCCTACAACGTTTGGGAGAATCAGTACGCGTTTTTTATGTCTCAAATTAAGTTACAGTTTCGAGCAAATGAAAAAGGATTTTTCTCACAAACGTTGGGCGAATGATGATGATGATGATGATGATGATGATGATGATGATGATGATGGGGGTGGTGGTGGTGGCGATGATGATGATGATGATGATGATGGTGGGGGTGGAGGTGGTGGTGGGGGTGGCGATGATGATGATAATAATAATAATAATAATAATAATAATAATAATAATAAAAATAATAATAATAATAATAATAATAAATAATAATAATAATAATAATAATAATAATAATAATAATAATAATAATTATTATTATTATTATTATTATTATTATTATTATTATTATTAGATGATGATGATGATGATGATGATGATGATGATGATGATGATGATGATGATGATGATGATGATGATGATGATGTTGACGACGACGACTACGATGGTTTGAACTTGTACAGCGCCGGTTTTACTTCACTATGCGCGTTCAGGCGAGAAAGGAATTATTCAAAAGGTTGGGCAAATCAAGACCTGTTCATAACCGAATACAACAAAAATGGCTACTTGCTTTGTGCAAATCATACCACAGTTTATCAAATCTCAAAGCTTTGTGCAAACCAAAACGAGATTTGCAAACTTCTGGCGCCTTAAAATAATACTTCAAAGCGTTGGTCGAATGGGAAAAAAAGGTTATTTGGAGCACCTCGATCCCCCTTAGGGACGCGGACAGTTTAGGCGGAAGCGTACATAACATGAACGTCCTCACGACCCTAGTATGATTCTCACGAACACGTTGTGTCTTAACATCGTTCCTCATACTTCAGATTTGGATTTTGTATTTGGAGTGCGAGTTTTGAAAAACAAACAAATCCTTCAAAGGAAAGTTACAGGGGTCGGACCTCTCAACGGAAGCAATAAACCCGCAGTGCAACGTCACCCTGCAAGAAGAGGATGAATATATTCGTCAAACATTATGGATTAGGATTTTCTTCAGTGAGAATTTATTTTTTTGAAAATACACTGTAGAACATCATATCATTCAAGATCTTAAATCAGTCCACAGTCGCGGCAGCTGCAGCCGAGCACAACACGGAACAAGGAGATGAAAATGTTTGTCTTACTTTGAATTAGAATTTAAATTTGGGAAATGATGTTTTTTATTTGTTTTAAACTGACTATCATTTAAGAAATAAAATGGGCTTGCCCTCCCAATGAAAGCACGGTAACCGCAGTGCAGTGCTACCCACGATAAAGGAGATCAACTTACTTTACTTTGGTAGATTAACGTCTCCGGACACATAGCGTATAGGAGACACACATGAGGAGATCAAGGTTAGGTTAAGTAGGTAGATTAAAGTCCCGCGTCACATAAGCGAATAGGGGACTGGGAAGGGGGGGGGATATAGAGATCAAAATGTTCCTTATGCTTTATATATACAGCGCAGATCTTATGCAATATCATTGACGACATGAAATCGGGCCGCCCGCGTGTCAAACCGAGGATAAAACAGGGCTTAACACAACAGTGTTAACCTTCTTAGCAGAGTTGTGTATTACCTGACAACACAGCCCTTGTAATCAGATTTCTTCGACAGCCTACATTGATACTTAACCATGAAAACATACTTAAAGCTAAAGCTTATAATAACAGATTGTAAATTACAACTCATTCAAAAGGTTTCTTTCAACTTAAGGCTGTTGGGATCTCACCAGTTAGCACATTTGACAACTTAACCAAACTCGTGGTAGGTCATAGCAAAGGGTCTTTGAATTAGACCGGATCTTGCGAATATTTATGACGACAATAAAGGATTTTGTATTATGTAAAACTGGTTGTCTTAAACTGGATTATGCTACAAAACGAGTGTATGATGACGAAGAAACAAAAGATATCCGTTAAGCAACTAACAACAGTTTACAAATTACAACTAATTCACAGTGCTTCTGTCAACTAAAGTTAAAGCTGATGGAGTCACTAAATTCACACGTGTGGTAGGCTTTAACTAAAGGCTCTTTGAATAGTATTTCTTAAAAGACAAATCTTACATAGATCTTCAACCACCAACAATAGTCTAAAAGTCAAACACGATGAGCTTCTAATAGCAGCTTTGTTAGTTGCAACTCGTTCAAAGCGTTTCTGTTAACTTAAATTAACGGTCCTGATTTGGCTCGGAAGAGTCCGCTGGACCTAAAGCAACAATAAATCAATCAATCAACTTAAATTAAGGGTTCTGGTATCACTTATTAGCACATGTGACGACGCAGATGGTAGATCTCAACTAAAGGCTTTTTGTTTAAATTATATTTGGAACAGACAAAACTGACACATGACAATGAACAGCAAAGTCAAAAGTAAGTTAACAAGACGTGTTTAATCTGTTAATAACGGTTTGTTACGACCCTTTGTAAAGCGTTAAGGCGTTGGGGTCACTAGTAATTAGCATATACAACACTACTCGTGGGAGGCCATTAAGGAGTTGAAAGGGCTTGAGGGTAATTACTGTGAAGTTATAGTTGATGGAATATCTTGAATAGAACATTAAAGGTAAAATCCTGATTCTATGCCACCCAGTGTGAGTCTGTTTGTAGTTGTGTGGGCGTGCATATAATAGCATGTGTGCGAATGTGCGTATGGGTGTGCGGGTGTGTGTGTCCTGACTGCTGAATAATGAATTCGTCAAGACGCCACATCGAAGACCTTAATCTGGGTTCCAGGTTTAAAATTTAAACACAGGTCGGCTGAAGAACCATAGGCAACGCTAAGAGAACTAAATACTGCAGTCTAAGAACTTAATTGACAACGCGGTAGATCTTTGTAATTCAACATTAATTTAATTGTAGCCGAGCGGAGAATTTGACTCCCGCTCTCGGCCACGACCTTGCGAACATTGCTCCACCCGAGCTGTTATTTTCATTTTGTCCCTCAAAAGAAGGACATAAAAATATTTGCCCTGCAGGGCGGTGAAGCGTGGTTGGGAGTACCGGGTTGCCGGCTTCTAGTGCCACGCACTCTACTGCAAGGCCGCTGCCACCGACCTGCATACAATGCCTGCCGACAATGTTGTCCCGCTCGCCACCAGACGCAGCAGGCGAATGGTCAGCCGGGGAGAACAAATGTCGTGTCGCCTTGTCCTGCGTACCCTAGGGCATACCCAAAGGATTCTACAAAGCAGGAGCCACCCAAGGCCAGTCTAACCAAAAAAGTCAAGGTAGACAATTTCTCTCCCAAGCCAACCAGTCGCCTCCCTTTCCGCTACATAATAATAAGTCTGTATGAGTGTGAGTGATCTGGTGGCCCAGTGTTACATCCTTTATCCTGGGACCTAGGATGGTTATTCACGTCTGCCGTATTGCCGATTGTGGATATTGTGGGTATTGACTTTATTAAATCTGTAATGTTCATTCCTTCAATTAAGTCTGTAAGTATCAATTGTGGCGGAATGGGAGGCGACTGGTGCAAGCTTGGGAAAAAGGTTGTCTACCTTCCATATTTTGGTTAGACTAGCCTTGGGTGGCTCCTGCTGTGCACAGTCCTTTGGAGTGGCCATTGGGTTATGCAGGACAAGGCGACACGGCAATAGTTCTCCCCTGCTGCTTTTGGTGGTGAGCAGGATTACATTGTCGGCAGGCATTTTATGCAAGTCAGTGGCAAAACATTATATTATAATAGGCAATTGGTCTTTAAAACAAAATGAAATCAGCCATCAGCTCTTTCAAACCATACGAGCTTATTACTAGTCAGTATACTGACATAAAGGAACTAATTATTGTCGAACACTGAATTTATACTGACGATTGTTTTCAATATCTCGTGTACTGAAACGGAAAAAAAATGATATAACTATAATTACAATTTAAGAATATTTTATAAGTTCAACATTTTTGTGGGTTTAACATCACTTAATTTATGAACAGACATTAAAAAATTGGATTGAATCATAATACCTGCACTGAGTTATCTATCTATTCCTTTTGTGCTCTAGTCAACTGATCCTTACGTAAAAGCTTTAGCGCCTGTGAACGTGAACACCATTGTGAAGGGGATCTCGGGAACTTCAAGAGTGTAAATGGTTTTCAAACAGCCCGGATTTCCTCTCTTTGACTCTTTCCACATGTGCAGAGTTCTAAGAGGATTTTAACTCGATCGCACCCAACGACCTCCTGTGTTCAAAAGCGGTTGATGCCGTCTGCGTCCTTTATCTCAAACATAAATGACTTTATCTGGTTAGAATAAAATCGAGAAGAAAAAAAAAGGATAAATCATTTCACATTGTATTTTGAAGTAAATAAGGAACACAAAAAAATAGAGATCTATGATCTAATATTTGATCTGATGTCAAAGCTCGAAAGATCGATATTCAAACGGATTTAGGCCATTCGTTTTGTCCTGCACTGAAAATACAGTTCCAGCTTTTCCTCGGTAACCTTTGGGTCCCAGTAGAAACAGAGAGACCCCAGTGGTGGTGCCGGGGGTTTCAGTATAAATAGTATCCCCACTTTCTGAAAATTTAGTGCTTTAAATTCCCACTGTCGCTGTCTTTCTCCTTTGTTCTTTCTAATTCCTACTCTGTTCTATCAATCTACTATACTATCTTCTTCTTCGCTAGACCAGTCACCTACCTTTTTTCTTGAAAACTCTTCCGTGGGAGGCCTTGTTGGATCAGTTTGGAAATATTGGACGCTTTCTGCCAGGTGGTCACTGGGGCTTCCTATGATGTTATTATTTGGCAATGTAGGCATTTTATATGTATGTGTTTTGTTGATATTTTATAATGATGTTTATAGTCTATTTTGTTTTGGTAAACGGGGGTTCGATAAATTAGAGTATAGCCTCAGCGTCCCCTGCGTGGGGTGTCTCTGTTGTAAAGTGACGGGCTGGTGGAGTGGCTTCAGTGTTGCTACTAGGGTTGTTTCGGCAGATCTTTTATGCGGATCAGGGGCAAGTCCTCTTTTAGCGAAGTTGTGGTCTTGATTGTGTGGTCCTGATTCGGGGCTTCGGTTGTTTTTGAATTAACCAGTCAGCTTCATCCTAAGATAAAAGTAGAGAAAGAGAGAGAGAGAGGAAGGGTTCAGAGAGAGAGAAGTGGATGCATGTGTAAAGACCTTTTTGTAGGGCAAGCTTTACAAAGGTGTACCCATTTCTCCAATCAATTTTTTTCTAAGTTGAGTAGCACGATCCAAATGATGCATATCCAAAGGTTGGAAGTATCCTTTTTTCCTCTTTTTTGTGGTTTTGTTTTGGAGGGGGAGGTAGCTGAAGAGGGGGGATAAACATACATCAGTTCTACCCTAAATTAAACCACTAATATAATTATTATCCTTGACGGGGATGATGATGATGACGACGACGATGACTACAACGACGACGATAATGATGATAATGGTGACAACGACGATGATGATGATTGATGATGATGACGATGATGATGATGATGATAATGATGACGATGATGATGATGATGATGATGATGATGATGATGATGATGATGATGATGATGATGATGATGATGATGATGACGACGACGATAATGATTTATTTACAGTGCGTAGCACCGCCGACGTTAGCAGCATACTCAGAGTGCACAAGGAGCCGGAAGAAGATATACGGACCGTATACATTTTTACCTTTATTTTTTACCTTTATTTCTTCTGGGAAAAGCGAAAGGAAAACTAACAAGTCTGTAAAAAGGAAGAGGAAGTGTAAAGAGGGAAGTACGTAAAAAGAATAGACGTGAACGTTACACATACAAACCGCGACACTCTGTATACAACAGTCCAATAAACTAACGCATACAAAAGCAGATGACAAGACAGAAACGGACACACAGAGTTGCTCCCCAATGCTCAATATAACTGTTTTTATAGAATTCGGCTATTTTGATCCTATACGGCATGTGGGGAATGACCAGCCTACACCAGAGTATCACAGATGGAGGAGGCGTACTCTTCATTCAAGAGTATTAATCCACAGACTTAGATATATACTGGACTCTTAACTAGTCTTCTGCGCAAGCGATGTTGCATTTATGAAATTCGTCTTCGTCTCGAGTTGATTTTGTCATGCGTGCTTCTGTCAGAATCATGACCAAAGAAAGAAGATTTCGCAAGCAGTCAACTATGTTATGTCTATGCAAACTATTACAATGAAGCTTTACCGGCAGCGCACAAAAAACTAGTCTAGACTAGAGGCAGGGCAGTAAATTCGGATCCCCGAACCCTGAGCTGATTCAAGTCGAGTCAAGAAATATGAAGGAGATTTTTTCCCAGCACATTGTAGGCCAAACAAAACTTTCAAATCAATACATGCATCATCAACACAGAATTCATAAACTAAGGATCAAAAGGAAGAGTGCGCAGTTCAACATTAATACATTTATTTAGAGTTCAAACTTAGACTTGCATGTATGATGCCTGCGACAGTTTAACATATACAGGAAAAGAACAATAGGAGTCTAACAAAATTTTTCATTTTTAAAAGGTCCGAATCAGAAGCCATCAGCATAAATAGCAGAGTCAATATGTGTATCACAGATTTCTAATAATTAAGCCCCCGATACAAAACGAAAAACATAGACTTCTGAATCAGTCTGACGCCGGCAGAGTCCTGTCGTGACGGAAGTGGTAGGCGATTTTCACAATATTTGCGTACGTGCTTACTGCGGGAAATTACTGCTTGGACACTGATGAGGCTCACAAAGGGAACTCTCTTCTACAAAACTGCGGAGGAATGGTGGTGC
The DNA here is from genome assembly GCA_036898135.1 of Oncomelania hupensis. Lineage (NCBI taxonomy): Eukaryota > Metazoa > Mollusca > Gastropoda > Littorinimorpha > Pomatiopsidae > Oncomelania > Oncomelania hupensis. The sequence goes on along the minus strand of CM072523.1, from coordinate 46,255,625 downwards.
AAAAATGGAAAAGGGTGATCGGTAAGTTTGAAGTGGATGATGGTCAGTGAGGTTGCTGGAGAGGTCAGCTGCCCCTGAATGTGATTCAAACTAGCGCTGACCCCTTAATGCAAACGGCTTGATTGATCTAACACGGCCATTTTCTCACACAGGGAAAAGCGTCTCGGTGTTACTCTACCCCAGAGCTGCACACACACACACACACACACACACACATACTTGCGCAGACACCGTTATTTGGACTTTCCTCTATCGCCACATACGTTCTGTGGACAATGGGTCGTGCTACGACCCCGTTTTTAAGTACTTTAAAGTGTTCTAACCCTAACCCTAACCCTAACCCTAACCCTAACACTAGCCCTAACCCTAGCCCTAACCCTAACCCTTACCCTAACCCTAACCCTCACGGATCATTAAATGGACGTCCCAACAAGGAGGTCTGTCCAAAGAACGTATGCAAACTTGCACTAATTTGTCCCAATAACGCCGTGTAAACATCCTCACACCCACACACACGCACACACACACACACACACACACACACACACACACACACACACACACACACACACACCCATACGAACGCGCACATACTAGAGGAAGACACGTAAGCATAAGAAAAACAGACAACGCACAAACGCACTCACAAACGTATGAATTCGTACACCATACGTACTCGCATTAAAAAAAAAATTAAAAAAAAGGGCAGGCACCGCACACATCGAGGAAATCTAGCGCACGCTTATACTATATTCACACGCACACATACACACACACACACATTCGTGTAAACACGCCGTTGTTATGACTTTCATGAAACTCTACATACGTTCCTTTGACATTTTTACAAATTTGTCAATTTTGTGAAGCTAACCCTAACCCTAACTCTAACCCTAACTCTAACACTAATCCTTAACCTAACCCTATCCTTAAACAGCCCTAACTCTAACGGAACACTGTTTTGACGTCAAAATAACGGGGTCCGCTAAAAGAAAGTACGCAGAGTTTCAAGTGTTTGTCCAAATAACGGCGTTTCTACCTAGCCACACACAAACTGACGCACGCACATACACACAAACACACACACACGCACACACACACACACACACACATACTTGCGGAGACACCGTTATTTGGACTTTCCTCTATCGCCACATACGTTCTGTGGACAATGGGTCGTGCTACGACCCCGTTTTTAAGTACTTTAAAGTGTTCTAACCCTAACCCTAACCCTAACCCTAACACTAGCCCTAACCTAACCCTAACCCTTACCCTAACCCTAACCCTCACGGATCATTAAATGGACGTCCCAACAAGGAGGTCTGTCCAAAGAACGTATGCAAACTTGCACTAATTTGTCCCAATAACGCCGTGTAAACATCCTCACACACACACACACACACACACACACACACACACACACACACACACCAACGCGCTAGCATGAGCAATTACTTTCACTTCAATGGGCTCTATTCACAAAGGCGTGGCGGTCACGTGCTGCGGGAATAACACAGCGTGCTCGAGTTTGAAAATGGTGAAGTACTGTGCTGCGTTTGGATGCTCTAACTCCGACGTTGTATGCAGATCTTTTCTTCATCTCTGCTTTTACTCGATTGCAAATGATGAAGCACTGCATGTCGTCAACTCTAAACTGAATGTCAGTGACAAATCGCTCTTTATAAAAAGCCTGTCCCCTGATAATAATTTGTCTGTAATCATTATTGCACGAATGTGCTATGTTCAAAACATCACAATATCCCCAAATGTCGGTAAAGTTAAAATTTTTAAGCAGCATTGGAGTACACGCGAGCGAGCTAAAAGAAGCCATGACCGCTTTGTTATTCCCGCGCCACGTGACCATGCCGTTTCGCGCGCCGACTTGTGCATAGAGCCCATTATCTAGTTATCAAAGAACAAGTTTACTATTTATCAACCTGTGATTATGTGTTTCCTTATAATATCATACATCCATACCATGTATTTCAGTTTAACCCTTGGCCTTAATCTTTCTCTTCGTAAGCCAAAGAAACTGATATGTTTCGTCTAGCTAGTCTCTCTACATATTCCGATATCCGCTATATTATATTTTAGCTTACAAGTTTACCCTTGTTTGTGAACTGCTTTCATGACGGAACAAAATTGTGCATAATTATGTATAGCCCATTTTCGCGCAGAGAGAGAGAGAGAGAGAGAGAGAGAGAGAGAGAGAGAGAGAGAGAGAGAGAGAGACAGACAGACAGACAGACAGACAGACAGACAGAGACACAGAGACACAGACAGAGACACAGACAGAGACACAGACAGACAAAGACTAAGAATAAGACAGAAAGACAGATATAAAGACATGCAGAATCAGAGAGACAGAGACATAGATAAAGACATACATAACACAGAGAGTGACACAAAGGCAATCACCAACATATGAGCTAGTTATTCACTGCTTACAGGGTCCAGCGGACTGCAAAGAGCCGAGTCAGCACCACAAAATCAAGACCACAACTTCGCTGAAAGAGGACTCCACATTAAAAATCTGCCGAAACAACCCTAGTGGTAAAACTGAAGGCACTCCACCAGCCGGTCACTTGAATACAGACATCCCACGCAGGGGACGCTGAGGCTATACTCTAATGTATCGAACCCCAGTTTACAAAAACAGAATAAAATATAAACATCATAATAAAATATCAATAAAACACATACATATAAAATGCCTACATTGCCGAATAATAACATCATTGGAAGCCTCAGTGGCCATTTGGCAGAAAGCATCCAATATTCCCAAGCTGATCCAACAGACCTCACACCCAAATGAGGAGTTTTGTCCCGGAAGAGTTTTCAAGAAAAAATGTAGGTGACTGGTCTCACGAAGAAGAAGATAGTATAGTAGATTGATAGAACAGAGTAGGAATGAGAAAGAACAAAGGAGAGAGACAGCGACAGTGGGAATTTAAAGCACTAAATTTTTGGAAAGTGGGGATACTATTTATACTGAGAGAGAGAGAGAGAGAGAGAGAGAGAGAGAGAGAGAGAGAGAGAGAGAGAGAGAGAAAGAAAGAGCCGAACGAACAGAAACAGACAGATGGAGAGACAGAGACTGACACAACAAGACAGAGACAGAGAGAGACATAGGAAGGAAAAGGCAAAACACATACAAAATACACACAGAAGCGAGCCCACAAAATGTTCTACATCTTTTCAATAGCTCTGTACAGCTCACCTGACGAAAATATCCCGACCTTGGGTCTTTCAGAACAAATAAGCAAACAAGCCATGAATCCCAAACCTGTTTCCCCAAGCGTAGATCTGCTAGTGTGCAACCATACTTTATTGCACAGGAAAAGCCAGAGAAAAGAGACTTGACCTTGAACATGCTGAACGCAAGGGGGAGGACTTTTTTTCCATACATATTGGAGATAAGCTGTAATTCCAACTGCTGAGGATAAAAAGGCACAGTTAGATTCACATGGAAAATCTTTTACAGGTCAACAACATCTTAGCCAACTGAAGACGTTTTCTCCAAAGGTCAAGTTTGTATCTTCTTCATTTAAGCCGAGGGGTGGCCTCGTGGCGCAGTGGATAAGTCGCCGGGTTCCTATGCCGAAGGTCGCGGGTTCGATTCCCGCAAGGGGCGAACGTATGTGACTTAGGTACGAGACTATTGGGGTCACCGAGGGTTTTCTCCGGGCACTCCGGTTTCCTCCCTCCCTTCAATAATAGTACAGGACGCAGTCAATATAAAAATTTCAAAAATAAAAATTCGATTTTCTTTCCGTTTTCTAATAGCGATCTCCATGCCTTTACACCATGTTTGAGTGCTGGATGTGTATTTGGTGTGGTGAGGGTGTATGAGACAGGTGAGCGTGTATGTTGGCATAGATCGCCGCGCTTTGAGCCTGATTGATTTGGGGAAAGGCGCGTATATAGCATCCTGTATTATTATATTATTATTTACCTCATCAAAGCATTTCTTGAAAAGTAGTGGGTTTTATTCCTACACTTAGAAGGTTGTGAGGCAGTAAAGAATACAGACAATGTTCCAAATATCGCTTATTTTCAAGGATATTTCTGTCAGCACCTTTCAACACCATTTCAAAGGTTGTACTGTGGTCCATGACACTAAACAAGAACAAAACAGGTATATTAAAAGGGTTGTGATGGGATAAATCGGCCTGATAAATGTCATTAAATAAAACCTCTTCTTCGGAGAAAACTCCTTCAGTAAGCCAAGATGTTGACAGCTAGAAGGAGTGCAAGAAGAAGACATTGAATTTGCATCCGTATATCTTATAAGATTTCATTATTACCAGTACATGAATTTCACTTGGATGTCCACAACTGTCCGATCATTTGTGGTTGAACAGACAAAGACTGAGATGGAATGCTGCGACTTCCGTGTATAAGAATATAAGGATAAATTGATTTCCTTACACGCTAGAAGTCGCATCTTGTTTTCCTTCTTTTTTCTATCCGAATGTCAAGGAAAAATAATTATATGTAAAAACCAGCTTACAACAGATCAAGTTTCGTTAAAGTGCATTAATTAAAACTTAAATTAAGCCTTGTTTAAGTCTCTCATAATAATTTTAGTATTATCTTTATTTTTAATTTGGGGTGAATGGGGTTTGACCATTATCTTGTACTTAAATTTATAATTATCGAATTAAGGTTAAGTTTCCTTTACATTTCACACTAATTTACGTAGCTATACATGTTTTACTCTTAAGAAGGAAGCAGTACCTGTCATCGGACATTCTTCTCGTACTTTAGTATCAGACCCGACTTTGACCTTCAGACGAAAGCAGTGAAGCGCCTGATGATCTGTGCATGAAACCGGCCTAATTTAGTTCGGAACTGTCCCAGTTCGGAACCCTGCAGTTCGGTACTATTTATTCTCCTAGTCCGGTATGCACCATCATGGAGTAGGTCGAGTCTTCTCAGTCCCAAACTAGATGTTGATAGTGCCGAGCTATCTTTAAAAATCCTCAAAGGGAGACTACCCCGCCACGTCAAGACTGGATAGTACACAGGTTTGACTTAACGTACATGGATACCCTCCCCCCTCCCCTCTTCCCCCTCCCCCTTCCTTCTCTTCTTTTTTCAGTCAGTGCATAACATAGACGACCGAGGTTTACGTCGGCTTGGTGGAGCGGCGATGTAAGCATCGTCGGTCTCTGCCATTTCAAACATGGTGCTTCGTGGCCTTCTCATAACTTGGGCAGCATTACAACTTTCCAGTGGATGCTGTTTTGTCGCGAAAAACGCGATATCGACACAGTGCACATATGTATTCATTCAACAACAGTACGTCGGCAGCCATATTATTTTCGGCTGTAATCCGCAACTCAAGCCGGTGGGTCCCGATCGGAGGAGGACTCAATTGGGGGCCGTTTAGTCAGTACTTTAGGACGGAACTTTTCGTAGGCCGCTTTCCTGCATATCCTACTAAGGCCTTTAGACCCTAACTAGGTTATAGTACGGAACTAAGCGTTTATTTCTTTTTTATGCATAGATCCCCATGGGGGGCCGTTCAGCGTGACCCAACCCATCCGCTGTGTGACGAGCTGCTGGTGAAGAGCTCCTCCAGATCCGGCAGGCTTATCAGCTGCCGCGCGAGGACTGACAGGTTCCGCCGGTCTTTTCTGCAGAGCGCAATTCGACTCACAAACGCTAGTCCCTGACTTTATGAAATCGGATCAGTTAGTCTGTCAGTCATTTTGATAAATTTAGCTAATCGGCCAGGATTTTTGTCTCCCTGCGTCCGAGTGTGTCTGTGTGTGTATGTGCGTGATTTTTGTGAGTGTGAAATGGCTTTCCGGTGTGTGTGTAGTGCGTGTGTAATGCGTGTGAGTATGATCCAGCATAAAGTATATACGGGGTCTAATACAGAATTTGTTGTTGTTGGTGTCGTTGTCGTGAATACTTTGCATTGTGGGTCTTGATGTGTCTGGAGATGCGTGTGTGTGTGTGTTAATTTTTCAACCAGTCTTGTTTTGTGATTTGGCTTAGCATGTGATGATCATGTCTGTCCATGGATTGCGTGGTTGTTGTTTGTGCGTGATGGTGTGTGTGGGTGCATGCTGGAGAGTACAGCGCAAGAATGTTTGGTGTGTGGGATATCCTATCCCTATCCTATCCCGTAACCCGGAGGTCGTAGGGGCACCACAGATGATCGTTTAACCAGCATACTCCATCTTTCTCTGTCCTCAGCAGCCCCGATGGCTTCGCTCAGTGTGAAACTAGTCCATTCTCAAATGTTGTCCTCCCACCTCTTTTTCGGTCTCTCTCTTCTTCTACCTCCTTGCACTGTGCCTTGCAGAATAGTCTTTGCAAGGCCTGAGGATCTGGTGACATGGCCATACCATCGGAGTTTCCGTTTCTTCACCACTGTAAGCAGGTCATCGTGTTGTCCAATGGCTTGTGTGATGGTCTGTCGGACTTCGTCGTTGGTGATGTGTTGGGTATAGGAAATGCCCAGAAGTCTTCTGTAGCACCTCATCTCCATGCTTTGTATTCTTCGTTGGAGATCTTCTGTGAGGGTCCATGCTTCGCAAGCATATAGGAAGATGGAGATGACAAGGGAGCGCAGCAGTCTTACTTTGGAATGTAGACTGATGGTCCTGTCTTTCCAAATGGGCTTCAACCTTGTCAAGGCAGCAGTTGTTTGTGCGATCCTGGAGAGGACTTCCTGTCGGGACCCTTTGTCTGATACAATGGCTCCTAAATATTTGAAGCTATGCACTGTGTTGAGGGATTGGCCTTGGACTTTGATGTCCGTGTGGGATAGTAGTTGTTTTATTATGCGTGTTTGTACCGGTCATTCTCTTAAAGATATTTTACATTTACTATGTTTGTGCAGCCGAAAGGCAAATTTCAACGTAAATTTCATAGAGGAATAAAGTCTCTGTCTCAGTCAGTCTCAGTCTCCTGACGTCCCCATCCCAAATCCACCCTCCCCATACGACCTCTGCTATTTTCATTGTTTGTCAACTGTACCTTTCAGAAATAGGTAAAAAGCACCTCCTTATCCCAGTAAACAGAATCAGCGTTCTCCACTCCTCTCGCTCCCCCTCTCTCTCTCTCTCTCCCCCCTTCCGTGCGAACAAAAATGAAGTCTCGCAAATTCTCGTCAAATTCTCCGCGTTTTGGCCCAACCCACTGCGAGTCTGGACAGTCAGAATTCGGTCAACATGTTCCGAAACGTTAAAGGTTTAACCTAGTCAGGTAGGACGTATGGATGTGGAGAGTGGTCATGGCAAAAGAAGTAGAGTAAGAAAAAGAACATAGATATGAGGTGGAACGAAAGAAGAAGAAGAAGAAGAAGAAGAAGAAGAAGAAGAAGAAGAAGAAGAAGAAGAAGAAGAAGAAGAAGAATGAGAAGAAGAAGAAGAAGAAGAAGAAGAAGAAGAAAAAGAAGAAAGAAAGAGGGGAAATTAGAAGAAGAAACACAGCCCATATAATCAAATTTGCTTACCCATCCCTTTTCATCATCATCATCATCATCATCATCATCATCATCATCATCATCATCATCATCATCATCATTGTCATCATCATCATCACCATTCCTTTTTTTTCTCTTTTGTCATTTTGCACAAATCAAGCCCCATATTCCAAGCAGGGTCCTCTTACAAGAACCCCACACACGAGATTAGTGGTGCAATGACGGTGGTGTTAAATTGAGGCCGTTGTTGTACCTGGGGAGGTTAGCGTTGTCGTGTTGAAGGCACAATGTTACACACACCCACCCACACACACACCCACACACACACACACACACACAACCACACACGCACGCACGCACACACACACACACACACACACTGAGTGGACTGTATAGATTATTACCACAGCTCGTATTTTCTGACTTCACTCAGGGTGAAGTTTCAGTGTCCATCCCCTCCACCCTGTTCCCTCTATCACTTTCCCCTCCTCCCACGCCGTCCATCCTGCCCTCCTTCTGGATGGCGCTGCCCAACACCTGCAGTGCTTTCGCTGAGGAAGCGATTGAAATTTCATCCGCGTGAGTGACATATTTAGATCCTGAGCGATAGCTGGAGAACTATTGTTTTGGGCTGTGTCTCTACGTAATAGCGATCTCTTCAGATCGCCGCGCATTGAGTTCCATTAAAGACAATGCGCATGAAAGCATACTATATTATTATTATTATTATTATTATTATTATTATTATTATTATTATTATTATTATTATTATTATTATTATTATTATTATTATTATTATTATTGATCTTATATAGCGCAAAATTAGACGTCCGTCCGTGAGAAACGTTTCTCTAAAATTAATTGACGGATTTGTTTGAAACTTAGTATAATATTTAGAACACCCATAACTTTAATTTGATTTTGTGGGTTTATTTTATATTGTTTAGGTTTCATGTAATGTTAGCTTCGGAGATTCGATCTAAACAATGTATTTTTCAATCATTTAATTAATATAATATTAGTTATCTTAATTTTACCGTAATTTGTTTTAAGTTAACATGCTGTCTAATATAACGAATGGGAATAGGCTTTTATTTCATAAATTAAAAAAAAAAAAAACACTTCAGTGACTTGGCGATGTAGTGTTCGCTGCGTCTGCTGCTGCTGCTAATGACGACGATGATGATGATGATGTTGTTGTTGTTGTTAATAAATTGGTGATGATGATGATGATGATGATGATGATGATGATGATGATGATGATGATGATGATGATGATGATAACGCTGCTGATGCATCTGATGATGATGATGATGATGATGATGATGATGATGATGATGATGATGATGATGATGATGATGATGATGATGATGACGCTACTGCACATGCTGATGATGATGACGATGATGTCGGAGTGGGCGGTTTAAACAAACTTAAAAACAAAACTCCACAGCGGCTCTATATTGCAAGCTCCTTCTTCAAATAAAACTTGATTTTTGTTTTCAAAATACACAAATTTTTGTTAAACAAAATGGTAAAATATTCCAGTTTACGTCATCAGACCGACAATTATTTGACAAAGCGTGACTTGACAGAGGGGTTTCAAATACAACGAACAAGTGCACACAAAACACGCTGTCTTCTACGTAAACCGCACCGCAGAATTTAAAACCAACATGGACAACACAGACAAGAGAAACAGATTTTTTTTAAATGGTGGGGGTGGGGGTGGGGGTGGGTGGTTGAAGAGAGTGAAGAGCGAAGGAGGAAGAGAGACAGAGAGAGAGAGAGAGAGAGAGAGAGAGAGAGAGAGAGACAGAGACAGACAGACAGACAGACAGACAGACAGGCAAGATAGAAACAGACACACAGATAAAGAAAGAGGATAGAGGATATTCGGAGAGGGAGGAATTTAGCAGACGACTGTGCAATATTTCTAGGGGGATCGAAACAACGCACGTGGAATTCAGAAAAGGAAACTTCGTGTGTCACTTGCCAAACAATTCCTGCAGATTTCTTATCCGTTTGCCAAAATGCTAAAATGTGCAATCTCCCGTTGGCCAAGCTTGTAGAGAAGTCACGGAGTCAAGGTTATGTGAATAAAAGAAAGATTAGAAGCCATGTCCATATCAAACTACACAGGTTTTGAAGGGGATTCGATAATATTATTGTGCAAGGCCATGCGATTAAGAAGCGCTATCGAAGGATTTGTATTTGGTGAAGTCTCGTTGCACATCGTTTGCCAGAATACCATACTGCCGTTTCTCCTCACTACTTAAGTATTAATTCAAAACGGCGAAATGATCGTTTTATTTATTTGAACTCGCTGTTATAGTTCCCACAAGGGGCTGGGGAGTAGAAAGCTCACCTAGATTATCCTTAAAACTAGCAAGTCCCTTAATTTGAAGCAAAAGTTCCTCGATTCTCACACACACTCACACACACAACATGTATGTATGTGTGTGCGTTTGTTTGTGTTTCTATTTACTCCTTAAATTTACCCCCGCTCCCATAGAATCAGCTGCAATATCTCAAATAGCATGTATTATGTAGCAAATATAAAATAATTGTAATATTCGCTTTAATCTTGCTTGATAGTCCAGCACCATGTTTTGAGATGGGTGGTTGAGAAAAAGGGGATGACTCCTCCATCTTTGTCATTCACCCCACCTCTAAACCCCTCGCCTCCAACCCTTCAAGTTAAACTGCCTCTCCATCTCTCTCTCTCTCTCTCTCTCTCTCTCTCTCTCTCTCTCTCTCTCTCTCTCTCTCTCTCTCTCTCTCTCTCTTTATACTACTACTACTACTACTACTACTACTACTACTTATTATTATTATTATTATTATTATTATTATTATTATTATTATTATTATTATTAGTAGTAGTAGTAGTAGTAGTAGTTATAGTAGTAGTAGCAGCAGCAGTAGTAGTAGTAGATCTAGTAGTAGTTGTAGCAGTAGTAGTAGTGGTAGTAGTAGTAGTGCTAAAAATGTTGTAACCTTTATCCTGTTATATGATTCAATATTCCTTCTCTGTATGTTTCTCTGTCTATTGTCTCTCTCTTCCCCCCCCCCTCACCCTCACCCCCCACCCCATCAACTCATGACACCCTCTCCGTCCCTAACAGAGAAATTATCCAACGCGCACGAGTCGTCTCCCAACACTGTTTACCTCTCGTCGTCTGCAGCTTTGTGGTCGTCAACGTATACGTGGAGGTCTGTCAGCATGCTTGACTTCATTTAGCGCCCTTTAGCAGAAGTGACTTTTTGACATTGTGTGTGTGTGTTTGTGTACGTGCGTGTGTGCGTGCTTGTGTACGTGTATAACCGCACAACGGTGGATCTTCATTTTAATATATAAAACTTGAGTTAGCTTAGAAAACTGGGGAAACACAAATCTGTCTGCCCCCCCCCCCTTCCCCCTTCTTCTTTTAAAAAAAATTATATTTTGCGCTCAAAAATAGTATAGCACAACCTAAAAATCGAGAAATCGCATCTTCCCCAAAGTGTGTAAATTATGCACACCTGTGTAGTAATCAGCCCTACGAACATAATCAAGTTTGCGGGGCAGATTACCCGTCAACCCTGCACGTCATTCATAAGTCTACTTAATTTGATCAAATACAACATTTGATTTGTAAACATTACTGAGAAAAATACCATTCCTCAATTGTAAACTGTTAGGTAAAATTCCCGATTGAGCGGCTCATACATGTATGTGTGCGTGTGTGTGTAGGTAATGTGTGTATGTGTGTATGTGAGTGTGTGTGTATGTGTGTGTGAGGAGGAGTCCTTGAAAGCATGTTGACGTTTAACAATGCCAATAAAACCTTGTTTACAGACAAATGGTAGGACGTGCGCAGTCCCAGTGAAAATGGAGGTTTAACAGACAGTGCATAGACATAGACACAGACAGACAGGCGCACCCACAAACTTACACACACACACACGAATGGAAACACAAATGCACACGCACCCACATACATGTACAAACACATGTGCCGAGGCTAATCTCCAGTTAAGAAAAAGATAACGTTCGAAGAGTCCCAAGGCACAGCCTGTGTTTGCATGCAAACTTATTTAAAAATAAAGAACACCACACAACACCGAAAGTGGTGAACATATTTTGGAGAGAAACAAAAAAAATCCCTTTGTTGGTTTTTATGCATAATTATAATAATGAGAAACTAATGGATACATAAATAAAAGGAATGCTAATTTGGACAAAAACAAGAAAAAAACTATACAATGCACATTTTCGAGCTTCGTCCTTCATCATCGGACCAAACACACAGGCAGACCAAAGCAATACTTCCCAACAGAACTCCAGAAATGTAAAACTATGTGAAAGAAGATGCGCGCGCGCGTGTGTGTATGTGCGTGCGTGCGTGCTTGCGTGCGTATGCGCGCGTCTGTGTGTTTGCCTGTGTGCGTGTGTGTCCAGCTGTGAATGGACAAACGCATTACCTGTTGGCATAAGAGAGAGTCAAGGAATCAGTGGTTTAAAAACGACCTGCTCCCATGCAGCCTCACCCTCTGGCTTGGCGTTGTAAATGGAGAGGACGGCGTGTGGCCTTAAGGCACAAACTTAGGGCAGACTGTGGATTCAGATTTAGGAGTCTGGCACACACTTGTAATCCAAGCGGGTGACATGTCGGTCGTTTTATCCAAGAAAGCATACAAGCCTTTGCGCATTGACACCCAGGCCGAAATGGAGTTGGGTCAACCCATCCCGTTCTAATGCAAGCAGTAAATAAGTTTGCCAATGTTGGTATTTGTCTGTTAAATCTCAATGTTAGCATTATGAACAAAACTGTGAAGGCACTGCCTTTAACAAAAACACAAAACAACAACAGCATAAATAACGGGATGTCCCTAAAATCTCTTTCCCCTCGAAAAGAAAGGTTGGACTAAAATCCAAATTAAAGTTTAAATGTAATGATGATGACGTTGATGATGTCGGCGATGAGGACGACGACGACGACGACGATGATGATGATGATGATGATGATGATGATGATGATGATGATGATGATGATGATGATGATGATTAAGACGACGACAAAGATGACCACCATCACCACCATCAGTACAACTGCGACGACGTCGAATACGATGGATCCTTACATAGCACCGTTATTCTAACAGTGACCTTCCGACGGCGCATTGCTAGGCGGACCACCTGCCCTAGTGTCTAGAAATAACATTGGAATATACTTCCCGCAGCATAACACACGATGCTACGACCTTGGTGAAAGATAAACCCTTGCGCTCCTTCCGTTGCATTCCTAACGCAAACATTAAATGATGTTTTCAATGTGTAAGACAACGGCAAACTAAATATTTGCGTGGTCAGTTTCGCTCGCCTATCCTTATTTTGTATTGGTCGTTTCAAGCGTCTCTAAAAGGCCCACGGATCGGATAAGTAAATTATTCATTACGCCTTCCATCTCTATATTTGTCTGTTTATTTGTCTCTACTGCTTAACATTAATTAAGCGAATTAAAATATTTACACTACACACAAAAAAAAAGTTCAGTGTTCAGTCATTATGAAGAAGATGAAATGTGCTACATAAAAAAAAAACTTTCTTTCTACAAAGACGTTATGCTTGTGCCCACATCTTGTACAAAAATATACTTTTTAAAATATAAAATATATAACAGTTTTATAAATGCTTGGTGTTTGTGGCGAGCATATGTAGCCAAGAATGGCTTGGAATAAAATCTGACCTTGAAGTTAACGGAAGTCATAATACTTATGTTATTTTATCAGCTGTTAAAATAGGAATGAGCCATATGATGTCCGCTGAAGACTTAGGACAGCGAGAAAAGTCTGTAAAAAGAATTCAAGTTATTGTTTTCAAAACATAAAAAAATTTATCTGAATTCTCGAGGACAGGTGCTAAACTACAATGCCCACTGTAGCTATTATTTTTTTAGGTGATTCTGTAACCTTGACGTTTGGACTGACCTTGGCAGTCTCATTGACGTTGGCAAGGTGATCAGAAAGTCACCTTCAAATGCTGCCAAGTGTATTTTAAAGTTCTTGGCATGGTGTTCAACAAAAAAGAAAAACAAACGCGCGGTTAGCTCACAACTGAATGAGAAATCGAAAATTATAATCTCTCTCTCTCTCTCTCTCTCTCTCTCTCTCTCTCTCTCTCTCTCTCTCTCTCTCTCTCTCTCTCTCTCTCTCTCTCTCTCTTTCTTTTCACACACATGCAAACACACACACACAAACATACACGCACTACTACTACTACTACTACTACTACTACTACTACTACTACTACTACTACTACTACTACTACTACTTATGCTGCTATTCCTACTGCTACAGATCCACGACGCCGCAATTAGCATGCCTAGTTCCAAAACCTATTATTTTAAGACAAATGACAATCCTTCTCTCTGTCTCTCTGTGACTCTCTCTGTCTCGTCTGTATGTCTGCCTGTCTGTCTCTCTCTCATCAAATGAGTGTGCTCTGTTGTATTACCTGTATCGTTTCCTCTCCCATCAGTTCAAACTTCATCAATAAAACAGAGACAATTAAGTAACCGTCCCTCTATTACCGGTACGACCGTTATTCAAGCGTGATTTATGATCCACCACGCTATTTGGTCTTCTGTGGGTCAAATGTGTTGTGGACGATGCCTGCTATCAATTTTACCATCAAAACCTCTTCTATACGTTCAATGGCTGAGGGCTAGTGTGCCATACGATACCGTACTATATAAAGCGTATTATATAGTATGGTATCGACAAAAGTCTCCTCTCTGAAAATCCTTAACGGGAAGAGAGGGGACTATAAACTGATTTTAAAAAAATGGTATAGACAAGTTAGTCTCCTCTCTGAAAATCCTTATCGGGAAGAGAGGGGACTATAAACTAATTAACAAACAAACAACATATGGTATCGTGAGAGGGGCCGGGTAGCTCAATTGGTAGAGCCTCTTACTAGTAACCGAAAGGTACCTGGTTCGAATCCCGGATTGGCCAATGTGTGACCATATTGTTTTACCCTTACCATCAACTGGTTCGCTGGTGTCAGAATAATGTGACTATACGCTTCGGTGTCGTGTGACTATAATCTACAGTTATGGTATCGTATAGTTCAACGGTTGTAACGCTTTAAAAACAGCATCTTCATAAGGGCAAGTGCCAGTTGGTGCCACTCATTCGGACTCTGTTGTCGGGCCTTGCGACCTTGGGAAAACTATCATCTACGACTGTGACACTTAGATAAAAGAAAGAATGAACTATTTACAACCATAGAACGTACACGTGGGCGCCTAGGGCGGCTTCAGTTAAATCCTGTATCGACGAGCGCCTTAACCCATTTGCTACCACGATCCCATATATGGGATCGCGTGAATCCATTGTGCTGTCATCACTATGTTTGGGTTTTCCTGTTCACAATTGTTTTGACAGCTGAAGGGAGACTAGCAGATAAGTTCTAATGTAAATAGGAAGTGACTGGCCTTTAACACTTGACTTTCTGTCACTTTGAAATTGACACCCCCCAGATTTCAACAGCAGCATGGCAACACAGAAAAGGTAAGCTATAATAGCATGTTACCAGTTAGGATTTTTGTAACACCTTATGAAGCAAAGTTACAGTTCTGCCTATTATCTAAAATCAAGTCTCTCAGTTTTTCTGTCAAGCTTTTAGTTTTGAAGTAGCTAAAGGTCAAAGTTCGATCCCAAATATGGGATCGCGGGAGCAAGAGGGTAGGGGTTTTTCACTTGTAGTACTCTAGTGTTCTATGTATGTTATCTCTCATGTACTCATAAGTGCGTGGCTCAAAGTTAGCTCTAATGTTATTTACAGGTTATTACAATGCTAGGGAACATAAGCAACATTCTAAAACATTCTCTGCTGTTGTCTTTTTACCAAAATTTACCGTAATATTTGTCCTGTGTGTTTTTTCAGGACGTACATGAAGTTTTGTCCATCTTGGCCCCGATGTCCACAATGAAGCTATCTCCGCTGCAATGTCTAGAAATCAATTTGATGAGCTCATGAGATGTCTTTATTTCAGTGATATTGCTAACCTAGACGCTGGTGACAAGTTCAGCAAAGTCAGAATTCTCGTCAGCTTGCTCAACGAGAAATTTCTGAAGTTCTTCACATTCATGAAGACCCAGAACTTGAGTATTGATGAGTCAATGATCCCATACTTCGGCAAGCATGGAGCTAAACAATTCATCAGAGGCAAGCCTATTCGTTTTGGCTTCAATATGTGGGTCTTGGCTAAACCACTGGGCTATGTGGTCCAGTTTTTTCCCTACCAAGGAGCTCGAGGACGACAAACTGAGTATCCTGAACTTGAAATGGGGGGTTCCGTGGTGGTAGAGCTCATTTCAGAGCTTCAAGAAGAAGGCAGCTACTCCTACCACCTCACGTTTGACAACTTATTTACCTCCCTGGCCCTTGTCGAATGCCTGATCAAGAAGATCGCGTGCACTGGAACACTTCGCTCAAACCGCACTGGAGATTGTCCTCTCAAGACTATGAAGGAGATGGATAAAACCCGGAGAGGCACCTTCGACTATTCTACTGACATCAAAAATGGAACTGTGGTTGTCAGTTGGAATTACAACAATGTTGTCAATGCCGTCTCCAACTTCGTTGGTGTAAACCAATACAGTCAGCAAAGCGTTGGTCAAGAGCCGATGGGAGACGTGTCAACATTGGCCAGCCTAACATCATAAGGCACTACAACCGCACCATGGCTGGAATAGATCTCATGGATCAGAATTTTGAGAAATATCGGACGACGATCAGATCAAAGAAGTGGTGGTGACCAATATTTGCATACTGTGTGGACCTGTGTGTCCAACAAGCCTAGTACCTCCGGAGGCTGTCGAGTGATGTAGTGAACAGGACCAACGACC
Organism: Oncomelania hupensis; assembly: GCA_036898135.1. NCBI lineage: Eukaryota > Metazoa > Mollusca > Gastropoda > Littorinimorpha > Pomatiopsidae > Oncomelania > Oncomelania hupensis. The sequence continues at coordinate 46,239,280 of CM072523.1, read as the reverse complement.
TCCTGGCCACTCGTCGTTCAATTGCTCGATCACTCCTTGCCGGAACCAGCGCTCCTGCTTTTACTCAAGGACGCCCCACAGTGTTCCCCAAGCTTGACAAGCGTGTCCCAGACAACATCCGATTGGACCGACTTGACCACCTGGTGCAGCCCTCACCGATCCAGCTCAAGTGTGCCTATTGTGGCATGAAGACGAAGCACATATGCATGAAATGTCGGTGTACATGACAGATGCTTTGCCAGGTTTCATTCTCAGTGAAATGACACAATGATGCTGATGACAGGACTGAAATACATTCTACTCTGATGTTATTGCATGTTGTCTTTTCATACAAACCATTCGTGTTTGGAATAATCTATGTTCCTTTTACAAATATTTAGATTGCTTTTAGTAGACTTTCAGCATTTGTTTAAGATTTCTTTGATGATGGCACTTCACCGTGCTGGCACTTTGTGACAGTTGTTTTTACTTCTATCACACATGCATTTTTTTCTTTTGTAAAATTATCTGTATTTATCTAGGTTGTAGCTGTTTGTGTACCAAGTTGGAATATTTATTTGAAAATTATTCATTTGAGGCTGCATTGGCTTACTTTTGCACTATTTCTGGGAGATTTCGGTATTTAGTCTTTTGTTATTTTTAACTTTTTATTATGGCAAAACCTTTTTCTTTCACAGAAGACTTGTGATGTTTGAAAGAGATAAAAATAAAGTTCAAATAAATACCTCTGTTTGCGTGCTTTCTTGATGTGCCCATAAGTGAAAACCCCTACCCTCTTGCTCCCACGATCCCATATTTGGGATCGCCACAAACACTCTCATAAAACCACTTTTTTAACATATTTCCTCAAAATAACTATCAGATATGTTGTTTGTATGCTAAATGCTACACATTCACATAACTTTCATCAAAAAATAAAATTTGGGTGCAAATGGGTTAAGCAGCTCTTGAGCAGGAAAAAACGCTATATAAGAAGGAATAAATAAATTACGTAACTCAATGAAAACGACAGTACGCAGTCAGACCATGATTGTGACGAACATTGCAACAGTTGTGCGTTTGAAAGGGATAGAAGAAATTGTATTCGAAAAACGTTAAATCAGAAAAAAAGGAATATGAATAAATTAATTCATTATAAGCTTTTAAAAAAAAAGCGCTTATGTATCTCCGACGAGAAAGACCGGGACAGCTGAGGTCAAAACTTACATGGCGCTGGACCAGCCGCGCCTCCTGATAACGGCTGCAGACAGACGGAGGTAACGAAAACTCTACGCGTCGTGGATGGGTGGATAGATGGAAATATCTCCAAACCGAATGGCATGTTTGCTGCGCTGGAAACATAGCAGCAAGGAATGGATAATGGGTACTCTGATTTTATAATGGGTCCACAGTCTATAAATAAACCAGCACTGGCATTGCGTATATCACTTGCTGTACTACGGTCAAACAACTGCATTTAACGATTAAAGATCGTCATGGTCGGGGGGGCTGTTAAGACACAAGAACGTGGACTTGGGGGGAAAAATGCCAAGTCATACCCAGTTAAGTTAAATAAGAACTGTAATTAGGGTTGATTCTAATGTACGTCTCGGTTATCTTTCATCGTTTATCCATTGTGAACAGAAAGCTGTTCTTATTCTGAAAGCGTCTTCAAAGGTCGTGGGGCTGGTGAGACACGCTCGCACAGAAACGTGGACTCGTAGAGATGGATCCCTCTGAAGCGACAAAAGTAGTTCATACCCACTGAACCGACCACTATTAATCGACCCTTTAACGATCAACGAACATGTAATAAAAGGCTCGCGCAGCTCCTTCGCAGTGTTTACAGTTGACTGGCGAATTTGAAAGCCCTAGATTGACCCAGATCAATATCAGGGCACGAACCACTTGACATTCACCTTTCCACGATTTGATTCAAAAATTACCAATGTTTAAAATCAAAAAGCTAGTGGTTTTCATGGCTGTTCATTAAATATGTATAATCCTATAATTACTTATATTCAACTTTGTTGTATGCATATAGATACTGACAATAAAGAATTTAGCATAGTATGCTTTGTTTTGAATAGAACCTGCTAACGAAAATAAATTCCAGTCTATTTTTATCAACTCTTGGATGAAAGCGGTGGCGGATCTATTTTTGTGTTTTTTACACGAGGACGTGAAAATTTATATAAGAAGGGTTCCAGAGTAAGCACTAGGCGTGCCTTTTTACACCTTAGATGTATATACATGTATATCATACTACTTGGATATAATATAGTGAAAGTGGCCACTGCTGTCTTGCCCACCAACGGATTGGAACCTGTGCATCGATATGCCAGGCTACGGGGGTGGATTATTCTCTCATTCAATGTTTATAGAGTCCAGCGGACTGCCATGAGCCGTTACAAGAACATGAAAAAAAATTTTTTTTTTGACACCGTGCTTGTGAGGCTTGTAACAATAACTGTTAGTACAGCTAAATTGACACCACTCCACAGCCTATGGAATGGAAATAACTGCAGAGAAGAACAAAATGATGACCAACAACACCAATGGCATCAACGCGGACATCAAAGTCCCTCAATCCCTCAACACAATTCCTCAACACAGTGCATAGCTTCAAATATTTAGGAGCCATTGTATCAGACAATGGGTCCCGACAGGAAGTCCTCTGTTTACCACCTATACTTTTGTTTATTGTGTTTCCTTATTATATTTACCACGTGTGGTTTTGTTTATTGTGCTTCCTTATTATATTTACCACGTGTGGTTTTGTTTATTGTGCTTCCTTATTATATTTACCACGTATGGTTTTGTTTATTGTGCTTCCTTATTATATTTACCACGTATGGTTTTGTTTATTGTGCTTCCTTATTATATTTACCACGTGTGGTTTTGTTTATTGTGCTTCCTTATTATATTTACCACGTGCGGTTTTGTTTATTGTGCTTCCTTATTATATTTACCACGTGTGGTTTTGTTTATTGTGCTTCCTTATTATATTTGCCACGTATGGTTTTGTTTATTGTGATTCCTTATTATATTTACCACGTGTGGTTTTGTTTATTGTGCTTCCTTATTATATTTACCACGTGAGGTTTTGTTTATTGTGCTTCCTTATTATATTTACCACGTGTGGTTTTGTTTATTGTGCTTCCTTATTATATTTACCACGTGTGGTTTTGTTTATTGTGCTTCCTTATTATATTTTCCACGTATGGTTTTGTTTATTGTGCTTCCTTATTATATTTACCACGTGTGGTTTTGTTTATTGTGCTTCCTTATTATATTTACCACGTATGGTTTTGTTTATTGTGCTTCCTTATTATATTTACCACGTGTGGTTTTGTTTATTGTGCTTCCTTATTATATTTACCACGTGTTGTTTTGTTTATTGTGCTTCCTTATTATATTTACCACGTGTGATTTTGTTTATTGTGCTTCCTTATTATATTTACCACGTATGGTTTTCTTTATTGTGCTTCCTTATTATATTTGCCACGTATGGTTTTGTTTATTGTGCTTCCTTATTATATTTACCACGTATGGTTTTGTTTGTTGTGCTTCCTTATTATATTTACCGCGTATGGTTTTGTTTGTTGGCTTCTTGTTTCCTCCGCCAGATATGTTTTTGAACTATTATTTTTTGGTTTAACATACATTTTTATTCAACAAACAAACCATATATTAATACAAGGCTAAACGTCAGGGTTGTCGCGAACTGGCTAGTATTAACTCTGCTTGTTGACTATTTAGCATTGTGTAGTCTTTGTAATAGTAGAGAGTCAGTCTATTACACAGCAGCAATTAAATTACAGCACACTGCGAGCCTGAGCCACACACACAGCGCAGTGACGTCAGCACTTAAGTTTTGAATCGGACCGTTGGAACCAATGGGAGAGCTTAGGCAAAGTGGTTGGAGCCAGTTTGACTGGGTCCAAACCACGCACAGTTTTGGTCAGTTGGGAGGAATACACCGAAGTGTGAACAGCTAGATAGCTAGAGAAATCTCTACACACTTAGACCAGGAAGCAGGACTTAGAAGCATAGAATTCTATCAAGTCACAACGGGCCTGAACTTGTCAAACAGGTAAATGAACACCCTTCTGTTTCATCGTGATATATTTATATTATTGTTGAAATTATGTTTGTGGAATTTGCTATGCATAAATGTGAATTATTAATCCGAATTTGCCGTACCACGTGGAAGAGCCGACCACGAGGCGAAACACGACCGGTTGCGCCGCCATGTTGTATCCCGTACGGAACCACTGTTGTTTAACTTATATGTATGTTTGCAGACCAGTGGCTGTACCACTGAATGTTTATATTATTATTAATTCTGTATGTGTATAGTTAGACACGATTGATATTCATGTATGAATAGGAATTTAGAGTGAGATTCCAGTGGAACCCGGAAGTAGCAGAATGTTCGTCGCTTATGTATAGAGATGTGGAGCTATCACTGAGGGCTACTTTGGCTTTCAGTGAGACGCTCTGCACAAACCGATTATTCAGGGTTGTGCAGAATTTCGTCTCTTATATTACAGACGAGCAGGCGAGCTATCCTGGGCGCACCACTCCACAGAAACGACTAGTTGGCGGAGTATCCTCTACCGCACAAGACGGAAAGAGCGACCCGGAAAACTCCCTGTCAGACCCCACAGCGTGGCAAGGGAACCCAACTACACAACGACACAGGTGGACCAGAAGCTACCTCACAGAAGGACTTCGAACCCCCACTCATGAGTTAAGTGCATAACACGAAGGTGCACTTAAACTGATTATAACAGGACCACAGTAGTCCAACTCTTCAGAAACTGTAAAACGGACCACAGTAGTCCAAATCTACATGAATTCGAATAGAAAGTGCCCGATGAAGATATAACAGCTGCCTAGACTATCAGCGATCGAACTATTAGCAGTGACTGAGACATTTTAAGTTAGATTAGTACTTAGAGAATCTTGTATAGAGTAGAAGAAATAAATGTGTGATTTTAACTGTTATCCAGTGGCTGGACTACTTATGATTCATAGCCGTGTGAAAGCTAGTGTGACAGTATTCTTTTACCATTTTTCTATCTATTTCTGTACCCCAACCTTAACACGGAACGAGCTAAACAAATAAATTTATTAAAGTAATTCATAGGGTGACTTACTAGCAGTTCCCACCGAATATACGTGAGGGTCCATAATTCCATTGTGCAGAGCCCATAAACCCCACGTGACACTTTAATTGGCGAGCCTAGCCAGGATCTGTGGATAATAGGAATTGGGTATAACCGGATCTAAGTACAATAAAATTAGATAACAGTAGTAGTAGTAGAATAACTTAGAATAGTGTAAGGGTATAACACTGATCAGTTGTGGTGCACTATTCTTTAGTTAAAAACTTTTTTGCTTCAATTATTTTTGTGCCTGTATGTTGCATTGTTCTTTTGCAGGTTTTGCTTAAATAACTGTTGTATGCCATTTGACTCTTGTTTTATTCTATTATTGATTACGAATTGTATGGTCTTTGCATTGTTTTTATTGAATTGCAATATTGCTAGTGTTTTGGTATTCCACGTGATTCAGAGGTTGTTCATAGACACGTTTGGCAATGTCGGACCCAGTGGCCTTGAGATTGCGCTTCAAGGAATTAGGGGAAGCTTTACACTTAGCAGGGGGAGACCTAATTGCGTATATCAATGCAGAGGTAGAGAAGCAGGAGGCTAAGGCAGAGAGAGCAGCAGAGAGAGAGGCGAAGAAACTCGAAGCGGCAGAGAGAGCTGCAGAGAGAGAACAGAAAAAAGCAGAACTAGAAGCAGAGCAAAAGAAACTAGCATTAGAAGCAGAGCAGAAGAAACTAGCATTAGAAGCAGAGCAAAAGAAAGCAGAGTTAGAAGCAGCAAGAGAACAGAAGAAATTAGAATTAGAAGGAGAACAGAAGAAGGCAGCATTAGCAGCAGAGAGAGAAGCAGAAGTTAGGAAATGGGAGTATGAGCGGGCAGAAAAAGAAAAAGAGAGGGAAGAAAAGGAAAAAGAAAGACAGCATGAGTTAGAGCTAAGAAGATTGGGATCAGGAGCTTCAAGTTCTTCCTCAACCCCTCCCCACTCAGATCAGCTAGAGGTAGCATCCAACCCTGTACAAGGAATGTCATTTCCACTGGGAACATTCAATGAGAGAGAAGAAGGTCTAGATCTCTATCTGACTAGGTTTGAGCGTCTAGCAACAGAGTACAAACTAGATCCCACTCATTGGTCCTTTAAGCTTAGTCAAGGGCTTAGAGGAAAGGCTTATGACATCTACAGTAAGCTACCGACTGACAGAGTGACTGACTATCACAAAGTAAAAGAGGCACTCCTAACGGGATTCGAACTAACAGGAGAATGCTACCGGCAAAAGTTCCGCACCAATCGGAGAGTGAAAGGAGAGAGCTATGCGCAGTTCGCGGATCGGTTGTCCACAATGCTGGATAAGTGGATTAGCCAGTCAGCCACGGCTAAAACGTATGATGGACTGACAGAACTGTTAGTATGGGAACAGCTACGGGAAACCATGACCCCCGAGCTGAGGACATTCTCAGTAGAGCAGGGCGCGGAAAGACTAGAAGATCTGGTCAAGGTCGCAGATAGGTACGTGGCCGCACACGGAGAAGCCAAGAGCTTCAGGCGAGACCTAAAGCCTAACGGGAAAGAGGCACAGAAACGAAGCCCTAACCGGGAAGAGCGCACCGCGAATAAGCCGAATAACCCCAGACCTGGGCAAAATAAAGGACCCAACACGGAATTCGGGAAAAGAGGTCCCGCAGAACAGAGACGGTATTGTTCGTTCTGCAACAGAAACAATCACTCCACCGCAGAATGTTTCAAGTTGGCCGCACAACGTAGGGAAGAGCGCGAAAGCCGGCCAGCGCACAGAGTTCTAACTCAAAGCAGCGGTAACAAGCCACACACAATCGGAGATCACCCATCGGTGACAGACACGGTCAAGGTCAACGGAAAAGAAGCGAACTGTCTGTATGACACAGGTCTATCATACGACGCGATAGTTAGCGAATCTCTTGTATCGCGCGCGGACTTGACGGACAAGACAGTCGACTTACAAGGAGCAGACTTGACGAAACCGACGACTACTTGCCCAATAGCATGGATCGAAGTAGAGAGTAGGTACGTCACAGGACGAATCCAAGCAGCTGTTTTACAGAAACCCCTGTATGATCTAGTGCTAGGTTGTAGGTATGTGTTCTTAGGCACGCCCCCTAAAACTGTAGAGATAGCTGCAGTGCAAACCAGGGCCCAAGCTAAAACCCAACCACCCCAGCCCGAGTTCGCTCCGAATCCAGGACTCGAAGAGATCAAAACAGCACAGAAAGAAGACACCTCGATAGCGAAGTGCTTCCAGAAGCTACCCAAGGCGCACACAACCCCGCACAAGGGAGACTTCTACATGGAAGAGGGAGTTCTACATCGACAAGGAGATGGAGATCACACCCAACTAGTACTACCAGCCACCCTTCGAGCCCAAGTACTAGAATTAGGCCACAGCATGCCACTCAGCGGACACATGGGAATTGGAGCCACAGTGCAGAGAATCAGCGCACACTACTATTGGCCAGGAATCACGGAGGATGTCAAGCGCTACGTGAAATCTTGCCACCAATGTCAACGATATTCCCCGCGACATCACACCGTACCAGTTACCTTAGGACCATCAGTAGTAGTCGGCGTGCCATTCCAGCAAGTCTCAGTAGACATAGTAGGACCACTGCCCATGACCAAGAAGCGGAACAGATTTCTACTCACACTCGTCGACGCATGTACGATGTGGTGCGAAGCAGTCCCGTTGCCAGCGATCGACACCAAGAAGATTGCAGATGCACTCATCGCCATCTTTACCAGAGTCGGATTCCCGGACAGCATTAGAACGGACAACGGATCTCAGTTCACCGGCCGCCTGATGCAAGACGTGTTCGAGTTGATACAAGTTCATCACATTCGCACACCACCATACCACCCAGCCAGCAACGGACAAGTAGAAAGACTGAATGGAACCCTTCTCACCATCCTCAGGAAAGTCGCCGACGACAATCCAGAAGCGTGGGACACCTACGTGAATGCGGCACTGTTCGCATACAGAGAAACGCCCCATGCAGCCACAGGCTACACCCCGTCAACATTGCTATTCGGCAGACCGCTAGCAGGACCGCTAGAAGCCCTACGCAGAAGTTGGACGGAGGCCAAGATAGACGACACACCAAGAGGTGCCACCAAGTACGTCGCAGACCTGCAGGAAACCCTCAAAGCAACGTGGAAGAAAGCTGGTGAAGCACTGAAGAAGGCCAGAGCCCGTCAGGCGAAGTACTACAACCGCCACGCGAAGGACAGAGAACTGCAAGTCGGCGATCAAGTGCTACTCTTACTTCCAAGTGGAACCAACAAGCTGGACATCGCTTGGAGAGGACCGTACCGGGTGACTGCCAAGAAATCCAAGACAGTCTACCAAGTAGAGGTGAACGGGAGAGCCCGATACCACCACATTAATCTCCTCAAGAAGTATACGGACAGACCAGTGACCCCCAGCACTCACACCTTGTTAGCCATCGCCATCGCGGAAGAAGGAGAAAGCATGGAGACCAATGCAGTAGAGTACCCCCTGCACTCCAAAGAAACCTACAAAGACGTGATACTCAACGGAGACCTAGCCGCTAAACAGCAACAGCAAGTACTACAGGTCATTCGACAACATCAGACTGTGCTCACAGACCGACCAGGGAGGACAGACCTCGTCGAAGTAACCTTAACGGTGACCGACCCAACACCCGTCCGCCAGAAGCTCTACCCGATGCCCCTGTCTCAGCAGCGAGCCATCAAGGAAGAGATAGACACCTTACTGGCAGCCGGAATCATCTCAGAGTCTACTTCACCCTACAGCGCAGGCACGGTATTGTTGCGAAAACCCAACGGAGAGCATCGACTGTGCATCGACTTCAGACTGTTGAATGCCGTAACGCAGTTCCAGCCAGAGCCACTCCCGGACCAGACAGACCTATTTGCCAAGCTACAGCGAGCGAAGTACTTCTCACGCATCGACCTCAGCAAAGGATACTATCAGATACCAGTACAACCACAAGTCCGAAAGTACCTAGCTTTCAGCACTATGGAAGGACACTTCGAATTCAACGTGCTTCCATTCGGACTCCACAACGCACCCAGCATCTTCAGCGCCATGATGCGAAAACTCCTGGCACCCCTGAGCAGCGAGCACCTACATTCGTTTATGGACGACATCCTCATCGCAACACCTACGTGGGAGGAACATGTCACGCTCCTACAGCAACTACTCGCCCGCCTCAGAGACACGGGATTGACGGCAAGACCCACCAAATGTCAGATTGGATTCACGGAACTAGAATTTCTGGGACACACCATCAGTCAAGGAAGCCTGCGACCGGTAGAAAAGACAGTGAAACGCCTACTCGACGCTCCTAGGCCCAAGACCAAGAAGGAAGTGCAGTCGTTTCTAGGACTCTGCGGCTTCTACCAGAAGTTCATCCCCAACTACAACAGCATCGCCGTACCACTGACAAATGGAACCCGGAAAATCGCCCCGGACAAAGTCGTATGGACAGCGGAATGCGAGACAGCCTTCCAAACACTCAAGGACAGAATGACATCGGCGCCAGTACTCCATCTACCCGATTTGACTCAGCCATTCGTTCTTCGCACCGACGCAAGCGACTTAGGCCTCGGAGCAGTACTGCTACAGCGCGACCCCAAGAATGCGGAGACGCTATTCCCTGTCGCCTACGCCAGCAGAAAATTGAGACCCGCCGAGACCCACTACGCCACGTCGGAGAAGGAATGCCTTGGACTAGTCTGGGCCATACAGAAATTCCAACTCTACCTGTATGGGACCCACTTCACAGTTCAGGTGGACCACCAACCACTATCGTTCCTGGCAGCCTCCAAGTCTTTGAACTCTCGCCTGATGAGATGGGCACTCACCCTTCAGGCATACTCATTCCAAATCGAGTACATCCCCGGCAAGGAAAACCACGGAGCCGACTACCTCAGTCGCCATCTCGTGGAGGACACAGCAGCTGTCGCCCACCCAACACAACTAAGGGCCACAGCACCAGAATTCGTCCCCGCCCAGTAATACCCTGTCACTAGTGTCCATAGCTACCTGGCACAGCATTGCAGCTCAGGTAGAGCAACTTAACTAGTGTGTAAATAGGACCCTAGGATAGTGCAGTGTTAAACTAGGCTCTGTAGTAGAAAAAGGTCGAATCCAGTAGTCATCGCCTTTTTTCAGTTGAGGGAGCCTGTCGCGAACTGGCTAGTATTAACTCTGCTTGTTGACTATTTAGCATTGTGTAGTCTTTGTAATAGTAGAGAGTCAGTCTATTACACAGCAGCAATTAAATTACAGCACACTGCGAGCCTGAGCCACACACACAGCGCAGTGACGTCAGCACTTAAGTTTTGAATCGGACCGTTGGAACCAATGGGAGAGCTTAGGCAAAGTGGTTGGAGCCAGTTTGACTGGGTCCAAACCACGCACAGTTTTGGTCAGTTGGGAGGAATACACCGAAGTGTGAACAGCTAGATAGCTAGAGAAATCTCTACACACTTAGACCAGGAAGCAGGACTTAGAAGCATAGAATTCTATCAAGTCACAACGGGCCTGAACTTGTCAAACAGGTAAATGAACACCCTTCTGTTTCATCGTGATATATTTATATTATTGTTGAAATTATGTTTGTGGAATTTGCTATGCATAAATGTGAATTATTAATCCGAATTTGCCGTACCACGTGGAAGAGCCGACCACGAGGCGAAACACGACCGGTTGCGCCGCCATGTTGTATCCCGTACGGAACCACTGTTGTTTAACTTATATGTATGTTTGCAGACCAGTGGCTGTACCACTGAATGTTTATATTATTATTAATTCTGTATGTGTATAGTTAGACACGATTGATATTCATGTATGAATAGGAATTTAGAGTGAGATTCCAGTGGAACCCGGAAGTAGCAGAATGTTCGTCGCTTATGTATAGAGATGTGGAGCTATCACTGAGGGCTACTTTGGCTTTCAGTGAGACGCTCTGCACAAACCGATTATTCAGGGTTGTGCAGAATTTCGTCTCTTATATTACAGACGAGCAGGCGAGCTATCCTGGGCGCACCACTCCACAGAAACGACTAGTTGGCGGAGTATCCTCTACCGCACAAGACGGAAAGAGCGACCCGGAAAACTCCCTGTCAGACCCCACAGCGTGGCAAGGGAACCCAACTACACAACGACACAGGTGGACCAGAAGCTACCTCACAGAAGGACTTCGAACCCCCACTCATGAGTTAAGTGCATAACACGAAGGTGCACTTAAACTGATTATAACAGGACCACAGTAGTCCAACTCTTCAGAAACTGTAAAACGGACCACAGTAGTCCAAATCTACATGAATTCGAATAGAAAGTGCCCGATGAAGATATAACAGCTGCCTAGACTATCAGCGATCGAACTATTAGCAGTGACTGAGACATTTTAAGTTAGATTAGTACTTAGAGAATCTTGTATAGAGTAGAAGAAATAAATGTGTGATTTTAACTGTTATCCAGTGGCTGGACTACTTATGATTCATAGCCGTGTGAAAGCTAGTGTGACAGTATTCTTTTACCATTTTTCTATCTATTTCTGTACCCCAACCTTAACACGGAACGAGCTAAACAAATAAATTTATTAAAGTAATTCATAGGGTGACTTACTAGCAGTTCCCACCGAATATACGTGAGGGTCCATAATTCCATTGTGCAGAGCCCATAAACCCCACGTGACAAGGGTGCACAAAAGCACAAGGCTTAAATAAGTGCTACCCAACTTTTTTTTTTTGCTTGGGTAGCACCTATATAAGCGCTAGGCTTTTGTGTGCCATTATGTTGCATTTAATTGTGTTTTCTTGTTTTTGTTTCGTAAGGTGTATAAATTAACCAAACTCCCCAGCATGGCGTTTTTTCCCCCACACAAAACATTTGATTGATCGGTTACTTATTGATGTATAATTATATCATTTTTTAAAACAACTTCACCTGGGGAAAGAAAAAAAAACCGCAAAATTCTTACTCGATAGTCGCCTGCAGAAATTTGGTTAAACAAGTCATTTATTTCTCCAGATTACTGTCGGCAAACCTCTCTCAAATCAAAGATAGGAAATTGTACCTTTAATCAGAAAGTGAGAGTCGTCAAGTCCACCTTACATCAGAAATTACTCTGTTGCTCTTTTGTTGGATCAAGCACTTTGCATTTACTTTTTCCATTCCCTATTCCATTCCCATTATTATTTCATGCGCTGCTGGTGTATGATCATATTTGTACAGGCAAGAGAACAATTGACACCAGACGGAGTAGCAGTAAAGGTTTGTAAGTGTTGCACTACGAAAAAGCAAATCATGCATTTTATTATATATGCATTATATATATATTTATATTTATATATATATATCATACATCGTATTTACAGGTGGAATGGAAGTACATGGTTTGTTTACTTTAGCATTGTTAGTACAGAGCTTGTTTGAACAGCATGAAGCGTTGTGCTGTTTCACAAAAGGAGCAAAGAGTACATGAGTGGGGTAGAAAATGTTTGTTTTTGTGTGGGAGAGGGGTAGGGGGAGGCTAAACCAATGAAAAAAACGCTGCAGGAGAGAAGAAAATTTCCGTGACAAAATCGGACACTTCCGCAAACGCATTAAGTCCCACAAGGTGGCGAAACGCGACACTTCCGCTAACTTGCGTCTGGACTCAAAAACGGCAAACCTGCTCGCTTCCGCGACCGTTGGCACAATTTGCTACCTGGTCCTGTTTGCGGCAGATTAATGTAAGGTCTGCCCTCCTTTAAAGAAAAAAACGGCCCTAAGCTTTGTGGCCAAAAAGGTTTTAAGGAAGTGCAACTACTATTTCGGCCAACTGAAAGACGGCGGCGACATAACGGCCTTAGACTATCTTAAAGGATAGGCGGGACATTTATTTTAGGAGGTGTGGAGGAGGCAACAGGCAAGAAAACAAAAGGGAGTTGAAGTTAAGGAAAGCATCTGGGACAACTATATCATAATATGGTATTTAGTTCATTTAAAACATTAGACTAAATACAGATATATAATAGCTTATACTAACTCAATATGAAGTCTTCAAGAACTGATTGATCTGATTGTTTCTTTGTTTTAATATTTTATATTATTGACTGTCAACTGCAAGTGAACTGGAAATAATATTCGTACTACGGAAAAAAGATGAACGTAAAAATCTAGTTTTAATTCAAACCACAACGACAATGAATGGCGGAGTTTCTTTCATGCGTAAAGGCCACGTTCATCCCATGTTGTCCCTACCAGACTCCCATCCCTATAGATGCATATAGCTACCCGTCCATGTACAAAGACAAGGTCCCCTATACGCCATGTATCCGGGGACGTTAATCTACATACGACGACGACACTCAGGGAAGGTCACCAAAGAAAATGTCTAATTACCCCTCAGTTGCCGCACGCGAGAGTAATTCAGCTCGGCATAAACCCTTCTTCTAACCGTCTTCCTGCCTATTGTCATTCGACCAGTTGCAGGGTGCAAGAAAAAATCCGTATTGTAGAATACCGAAGTTAAAATCATATATTGTATTCTCATATGCCGACAAGCCCTATTTATGTTTGCAGGTAAATAAATAAAGAAAGAAGGGCGAAGAAAAGATGAACAGCTGTCAGCAGTGATTCACGTTTGAAAACGGAAAACAATGTTGACTAAAAAGACGACGGCTGATTCATGAGGCAAAAGTGTTAATAAACAAAAAAACTAAAGACAAATATGGGCAAAGGCCGAATAATAACTTCATAACAGTCTTCATTAAAACAGAAACATAAATGAGACTATACTTCCCTCCTCTTTTTGCAGTTAAGAGATAAAATATGAAGGACTGAATGAAAAGGCTGACCGTATTGATGTGCATAAATGACTTATCGTAAATTTACATAAACAAAATCTAGTTAATGTATAATGTAAAGCTGTGATCATGCCTCTTGTGTGGAAATACTGGTCCTGATTTGGCTCGGAAGAGTCCGCTGGACCTTAAGGCAATAATCATGTAATGTAATGTGTGGAAATATGTATGCGCTTTAATAAATTTTAATTAATTAATTAATTCATTCATTCATTCATTCTTTACGTCCTTTCTTTATTTTCGGCATGGCTCTGTGTCCCCCTTGCGCTTTAAAAGTTCCAGTGCTTTTAATCCGAATCGCTATGTTCGTAATTTGGGGGCCGGCTACCGGGAAACAAACGCGGATTGCGTTGCGATCGGGAAGCAAATCAGCCTTCCACCATCGAATAATGATGATGGACTTGGAAATAAATCGACAATGATATCAAAACCAACCACATTCGAAGCAGATAAACACTATGATTAAAAATTATCAACCAATTACATCGTCAATTACAATTATCCTTATGATGATTATTCCATCAATTTGCATTTTAATCCTTAATAGTGGATCCTGCAGTAAAGATAACCGAGACGTTACGTAGGCTATTTTAATTGCAGTATTACCAGTAGCTGATAGGAAGGGACTTGCTCCACACACTCCAAAGCTTCGCTAACTTTAATTCGCTAGTAGGACCAAAAAAAAGGTGGTAGACTGATTGATCAGTTTAGCACAAAGGCTGCTGGCAGGTGATCGATGATAGGAAGGTCATTAAGTAGAAACCGCGCTGCTTTAGCTGTACCAGCAGGTACAAACGCTTTAACTGAAGCAAACACACTGAACCGGGGCTAAACTTGCTATTGATGCAATAGTAAAGAAGCTAGTCAAAGAACAAAAAGTGCTGGCATTTTGTTTGAGAATGATCCCTTACTTCCTCATTAATTGATGGCGTCCTTGTAGAAGTATTTAAAGAAAGATACATTAGACATGCTTGGACTCAAAGAGAGAAAAACGCTTTAATTTGATTTTAAGTTAAAAGCTACTTTTTGTACAATGTGGTGATAGGAAGAAAAGGCAAATTGTATAAAATGAGTTTTAAAGCGCTGTGTCCTTAAAGAATACAATTTGCTCGTCTCGTGAGTACACTTTTTTTGTTTAAACCCAAAACATACACTCCGCCTCCCACTCCCCCCCCCCTAAAAAACAACAACACAATATCGTCAGAGAAATGCCCTGTAATAACCTCAAAGGTATTTAAAGACAAATACACACATGTTTGGTTGTATTATCGTTTTATTTCAATAAGTAAATAATTTAAGCCTTCGTTAAAATGTCGCTTTAGCTCATTTAAAGAATGAGGTAATTAATAAGCAGAGTCGATTAAGCTGTCAATCCTGACTTAGGCAATTGATTGTGAATTAGCGGGCAGAATATTGTGAACAGCTAATGTTTGGGTGTAAGCCAGAAAGGAAAACGTATTTTTCTGTGTACACATTAATATGAACTCATTGACCTACAGTCAGGCCTCGATACTGTGGAGGAAAAACGCCATCAAACGGCCACATTATTCCTGTTCTACTGATGGTTTTGTTTTAGAATCAGGTGAAATCCGGAGCATGTTATTTTATACCAGCTTTTAAAGTTAACGAAGCTTATTTCTTAGGGAAAGGGTATTCATTATTTACTGCAGAACGTTTTGCTATACGTATGGCATTGAATAAAATCATTAGTTTACACACTGGCTTTTTAAATTTATTATTTTGTGTTGATTCTAAATCAGTTTTACAAACCTTGGATTCAAATTATAACTGAAAAAGGTGTGATATTATATATGAAATAAAATATCTTATTCATAGTTTAATCATAAATTGATTTTTTTTAAAGTTACATTTTGCGGAATGCCATCCGATAGCGGATTAGATCACAATGAGTTGGCGGATAGGATTGCAAAAAAGGGGTGAAAAATGATGGGTTGATGTTAATCAGCGCGGTATACAATTCTCAAAAAATGAAGTACATAGAAAAAATCCTTTCATTTCATTAAATTGCATAATGAAATGTTACACTCCTCGCGAACATTTATCACTTTAGCTAATCGTATTGCTTTCAAATGTGGAGGACGAAATATTATAAGGAAGTTGCTTGCATTTGCGAACAAGTAATGTCTATTAATCATGTCATTTATGAATGTAGTGCAACCGCACAATATACTCCACAACAGATTCAAAATATCAAGGATAAACATTATTAATTCTACCCTATACTATCCTATCCCGTAACTCAAAGGTCGTTGGTGCACCACAGACGATCGTTTAACCAGCGTACTCCATCTTTCTCTGTCATCAGCAGCCCTCATGGCTTCGCTCAGTGTCAAGCCAGTCCATTCTCGAATGTTATCCTCCCACCTCTTCTTCTGTCTCCCTCTTCTTTTGCCTCTTTGCCTTGCAGGATAGTCTTTGCAAGGCCTGATAATCTGGTGACGTGGCCATGCCATCGGACTTTCCGTTTTTTCACCACTGTGAGCATGTCAGCGCGTTATCCAATGGATTGTGTTATGGTCCGTCGGACGTCATCGTTGGTGATTTGCTGGGTATAGAAAATGCACAGAAGCCTTCTGTAGCACCTCATCTCCATGCTTTGTATTTTTCGTTGTAGGTCTGCTGTGGGAGTCCATGTTTCGCAAGCATATAGGAAGATAGAGATGACAAGTGAGCGCAGCAGCATTACCTTGGAGTGTAGACTGATGGTCCTGTATTTTCAAATCGACTTCAGCCTTGTCAGTACAGCAGTTGTTTGTGCAATCCTGAAGAGGACTTCCTGTCGGGACCCATTGTCTGATACAATGGCTCCTAAATATTTTAAACTATGCTCTTTGTTGAGGGATTGGCCTTAGACTTTGATGTCCATGTTGATGCCATTGGTGTTGTTGGTCATTATTTTGACCTTCTCGGCACTTATTTGCATTCCATAGGCCCTGGAGGTGATGTCAAGCCTCTGTTTTAGCTGTTTATTATTATATATCACTAAAATAATAAATATCGGACAGCAATTGCAAAATCAAAATGTACATTCCGGTTGGATGTTTTTGTGTGTAAAAGACAGTCAGTACAGATTATTAATAGGTCAGAACATTTAATATTATGCATACATTCAGAACAACGAACATGTATATATAAAATATAATGGTCGTGATTCGGTTCTTGCAGTCCGCTGGATCCCATAAACAATGACTAACTAACAAAATGTGAGATATAAATAAGATCATTTTACAAGGATTGCATTGTAGTGATGTTTGCCGTCATTTGTATAAGGTATAACTATTTTACAATTTTGATCATTTCATTGTTTACTTTTGTTTATTTGGTTTAATTCCTTTCTCCCTTCATTATGACCATTCGTTATTTGTTTAATGTTTTCGCCTGCTCGCCCCAAGTCTAAAATCACTTAGGTGAAAAAACGTTAAATGAAGGAATCAACAACCAACCAAACAAATGCCTATACTAGGATAAACGTACGTAATGATTATTTGGAACAAAATACTTTAGGTTCTTTGATTTAATGAATGAATCCTTGAATTAACGAATGAATGAATTATTTAATTAAAAATTGTATAGCATGGACACACACTTTCAAATCAGGAAGACTGCGCAGTAATATTAATAATATTAATTTTTAATATCGTTTATACATGTCGGGTGTCACATAGCGTACAAACCCTAATTGGGTCTGCTCTTTGCGGAACTTTCATCCACCGCTGTCCCTTGGCTATTGCTAAGGACTAACCGTACGGCCTTAGACGGACTGGCCAACAATAAGCCAACTGACGCGTAACGTTTACCCCGGCCATCAAAGAGTCGTCAGCTCATCAAGTGTCCACAATGGCCCGCTGTTTTCCCAGCGATCATCCGGTACACAGCCTTTCCATTGTCCATCATAATTTATGTGCTTGTGTGTGAGTGTGTGTGTGTGTAAGGGGGGATGGGGTTGTTTGTGGGCGTGTGCGCGTGTATGTGTGGGCATGTATGTGAGCGTGTTTATTTCTGTGTGTGGGAGGTGATAGTGGTGGATGCATGTGTGTATAGAGTGTGTGAGGAGAGATAGAGAGAAAGCGAGAGAGAGAAAGAGAGAGAGATAGAAGGAGAGAAAGAGTCATTCCCTGAAATAAGAACAACTGAATTTTGTTGTAATGGAATATATTGCCACATAACGTTTCATACTGTTCTGTTAATCGTCCACGTGTCCATATTTCATATCCCAGAAATTATTTTTAAATTGTTTGCTGTGTGTCCATTATGCCCGTGAGAATGTTGCGTGTGTTTAGGGTGTCTGGCTGTGAGTTCATTTTCTTCATGCGCCTGTTGGTTTCGATGTTGTTTTTCATTACAATTAGAAGACGATGCTTTGTATATTATGCTCTGTCAAAAATTATGAATAAATTGTTAAAATGTGTGTGTGCGGATGTGTGTGTAGATATGTGTATGTGTATGTGTGGATGTGTGGACGTGGATGTGTATGTGAGTGCCTGTGCAGGGATGTCCTTTGGGTCGGATCTTCGGCTTTTAGCCGAAATTTTTATTAAAAAGCCGATAAACTGTCCGTCATGTCGGCTCGCCGAGCCGAAGTTTTCACGGGTGAATCGGCTCAATTTTGTCCGTTTTTGCGATATTCCTGTGCTGTACGCTTGCAGTTTAGGTGAGGATTCGATTATTACTAAGGTTAAACCCAGAAACTCTGACAGTATTGTGGTCTGTCAAGGGACAGTCTAAACTTTTTATTGTTTTTGTGTGTCTAACATTTAAGAAAATAAAATTTCTTTTCAATGTTCTTATTCTACTCTTAAAATAATGTTTTATTACAAAGATATGCATCCACAGAACACCTTTAATATATGGAGGTGGAGGGTGCACGTTAACGTAGTGAATCTAGTCAAAACACTTGTGAGACTGCTTTGGAAGAGAGAGCCGAAACTTTCTGTAAAAAGCCGAAAGCTTCACGGCTTTTTCGGCCAAATCGCCGAAGAAAAAAGTTCCTAGCAACATCCCTGCCTGTGTGAGGAGTGGGGAGAGGTGTAGTTTTCTCTTTTATTGCGTGGACATTAGTGGTTCTATTGTACTTTAGCTGCATTGTTAATCAGTCTCTATCAACGTGTTTTTTCTCTCTGATTCTCTGTGCACATATACTGCATGGTAGTGCCATGAGATTCATTACACAGTGGTGCAGAGTTAATCCGTCTGATTAATGTACATTTGTGTTTGCTAGTTCACTGATGGCTACTATACTGTTCTATAACCTTAACGAAAACAGGTTCCAAACACACCACCACCACTTACACCCCTTCATTCTTCACTATCTGATTTCGCTTCAAATCACTTATCCACTGTACTATATTATACAATAGATTCCCAGGGGGGAGAGAGAGAGAGAGAGAGAGAGAGAGAGAGAGAGAGAGAGAGAGAGAGAGAAGAATAAACTTTTAAAAAAATGTAAATTGCTAGCTATGATTGCTTTTAATCATCACACTTTACATGAATCATTCCCCTCTCTCCATTATTTCTGTACTACTTTGTTAATGAGATATATGCAACATTATCTATGGCTGTTAAACTCATATCGTCGAAGTGTAGTGTAAATCCCTGTCAAAAATCATATTCTGTTCGTTTGTATCAACGGAAATCCAAAGCACATTTTGCCAAATGAAGCTATGAAATGTCCAACTACAGAAGAATGAACTTTGAAGTTGAACCTCTGCGCCTAACATAGGCGAAACCGCAGATTGGGATATTAACCATCTCAGAGAAATACGATATATAATAAACTCATTGCTACGACAGGTGGGTGACGTATTTGTGTGTGGGGGGTGGCGTGTGTGTGTATGTGCGTGTTGGTTTTTTGTTGTTGTTTGTATTTTGTTAGCGTGTTCACATTCTTATAAATAAAAGAACACTCTACAGTCTTCAGAATACTAGGACGTACCCTCACACACAACTCCTACTGCGTAAACTAAATTGCTAGCAAAGAAAAGACATATTCACTTAGCATTCATGAAAGTAGTACATATAGAAAGGACGAACCAATCTGCCCCCATTAATTATACTGTGAATAGCTGTCTGGTCTTCAATGCTCTCTCATCTTCCAGGCTTTAGCTGTACTGAATGGCTTTAGGGAGTCCTCAAGAGTGTGGAGGGTGCACTGACAGAATTGTCCCATTGGTACTGTAAGTTTGAAGCAAAGTGCTTCTAAGGACCGAGTCCAGCGTCCCCGAGGACTGATGGTTTTGGCGATTCCCAAGGTGTTGAACACATTTCGTAAGATTACTTTCGCTTTTTCAAATGGCGTAGCCTTGGCAAGTCTCAGCTAAGCTGTGGTAGGTTTGGGAGATGTTAAAACAATCAGTATACATCTGCGTTAAGGGCTTATCTCTGTGTGTGTGGTTGTGTGCACGCGCGCGCATGTGTGTGTGTTTATATGTGTGTGTGTGTGAGAGAGAGAGATGGACTTTGATTTATACTAGTGAGAGATAGGGGGAAAGTCGGGGGAGTGAGACAGAGAGGGAGCGGGGAAGGAGATAGAAAAAGAGAGAGAAAGATGGAGGGAGAGAGGGGAGAGAGATATTCGTTCCTTCCCGTCAGAGAAAAAGGGGTGACTTGCCTGCAAGAGATTTTGTGGAGGGAGAGAGGGGGGGGGTTTAGTTATGTAAAGGATAATAGTAAAGTATTAACGCATCAGAGAGGAGAAATATTTCCAAATAAAATCTCAATAGTCAACAGGAAAAATTAATCTCTGTGTGTACGTGTTCAAACATATGTGCTACACTGAGAGATGCCGGATTCGGGTGGGCGTGGCGCTAAAATTCGATCAGGATCAGCCGAATTGATCACATTATATAAATTATATAATATGTCCCCAGTAAAGGGACAGAGAGAGCCAGTAAAGGGACAGAGAGAGCCAGTAAAGGGACAGAGAGAGAGAGAGAGAGAGAGAGAGAGAGAGAGAGAGAGAGAGAGAGAGAGAGAGAGAGAGAGAGAGAGAGAGAGAGAGAGAGAGAGAGAAGAATAGAATAAACTTGTTTAAAGTACAAAAGTGTGTGGGTTGTTTTTTTCAATAAGAACTGTTCACCAGCCTTATAACCCTCATACTCTTACACACTTTACGCTTAACCCAGAGTCGCCGATAATCGTAAATCGAAGATCTGGCAAGTTCTGTTCTAAAACCGCTAGAGATTGGCCACAGGGCGTCATTATGACGTCACAGTCTTTACGTGCAGGAAATTGCCCTCCCGTAATAGCTGTTGTTATCGTTTTTCTCCGCCATGACACCCGATTTTCCCACCAAACAAATCCAATCGCCGGAAGAGCCCGAAAGAGCCATTCTCCTCTCTAACAAATTTATTGGTCACTGGGGCGCATAGGCCACACAAATGAAACTAATAACAATAACAACAACAACAATCATGACGATGAAAGAAGCAGCAGCAGCTATAACAATAACAAAATAATAGCACTTAAGACCAATAGAATAACAATAGAAGTAGCAGTAACAACAACAACAACAACAATAGCAATAGCCACAGCAACAACATTAACAACAACAACCATAGCAAAACACAAATACAGAGCCTTCTTTCTCGTGCAAAAGTGTCGGAGTAAGAACATTAATGCTTTCCGCAAGGTCACACTGGAAAGAACACCAGTTCTACTTTAACTTGACTTGCACCCCAAAGCAGAAGAGGGCATATTCGTCCGTACTTTTGTAACTTACTGGACCGACAATTTACGATCCTGAAGAATAAGTCTGAATAGCAAATGGGGTGAATAGGTAATGACAGAAAGGGCCCATGAACAGCTGCGAAAATAGCTCAAATAAGGGCACATAACAAAATTAAAAAATATGGATCGGTGTATAAAATAGATTAAGGGCAAAATACAATAGTGTAATGGCAAACAAGTCAACAGGTGTAGTAAATATCTTACGCCTATACCTTAATTATGACGACAAATCAGCGAATACACCAAGTACACCATAACTGCCTTACAGTGTTGAATCAGTGAAAAGATGACCTGTAACTGCCAGCAGTAGATAATTGTATAAAACAGCCTAATGCGAAATGTCTCAATAGGTGTAAGCAGCCCCCATCTCTCTCCCCTCCATTAATGTTAAGTGACTGAATACATCTGCTTAAAAAGTGTGCACACCTTGCCAAAAACGCAGCAAATAAGTGTACTGGCGTTCGCCCTTCAAAACTGCAAAACTACGTTGAGGTGACGAGTGCCGATTGTTTACTATATCATACGGCAGAGGGAGAGAGAGGATTGCAAAATCATAACACAAATAGATTAGCTACACAAATATAAATGCATAGAGCCTAAACATGCGTACCGCGTATTTAAAAAGATATGTACTCTCGTAAATATACATATATACATTTACAGAAATAGAAATGTACACATAACACACAACAACGCACAAACGCACACAAAAAATTCGCTAAATTCAATGACAAATTCATTAATTGATTGTATAAATTACGAAACCACCTCCAAAGCCTATGGAATGGAAATAAGTGCAGAGAAGACCAAAATGATGACCAACAACACCAATAGCATCAACACTGACATCAAAGTCCAAGGCCAATCCTTAAACACAGTGCATAGCTTCACATATTTAGGAGCCATTGTATCGGACAATGGGTCCCGACAGGAAGTCCTCTCCAGGATCGCACAAACAACTGCTGCCCTGGGGAGGTTGAAGCCAATTTGGAAATAAAGGACCATCAGCCTACATTCCAAGGTAAGACTTCTGCGCTCCCTTGTCATCTCATCTTCCTATACGCTTGCGAAACATAGAACCTCACGTCAGATCTACAACGAAGAATACAAAGCATGGAGATGAGGTGCCACTTACCTATAATCCCATACAGGGAAATCCTTTGCGTTCTTCTCTTCCTCCTTATGCCGATACACCCTGCGTAGATATGTTTCCATCGTAAGGTGACGGGTAGAGGTCGTCAAAGAGATGAACTGTTGAGTGATGTCACAATGCGCTGTGGATGAAATGGATGAATTTACATAACGGATGCTGTCTTGGAAGTCCCCCGAGAAATACAACTGTATCTCGCTGAATCAGAGGACAGCACTGTAGCATTTATCTTCGTTGCTGGTATAGCTGACTATGAAGACCCACGAGGTCTGGAATAGCGAACGTTTCACTAATTAGAACGCTCAGCGTAGATATCTGAGAGCTACTGCTGATGCGGTTGATCATTCAGTGCCATTGACTCATCGTTGATGGTGGTGTTGCTGTAGCTTTAGTTGCTGAGGTCGGAAGGACGAGGAATCGCTGCAAAAACAACAAACAGCGCACAGTTAGTACAGCAAAGAATCGAAGCAATCCAGCAGTGGTGATACGTTTTAAGGTCCCGCAGTTTGAGCGTTAGGGACACGTGATTCCGTAGGGAGTCAGCTAAACAATCTCGCAGGTTCATTAGGAAATTATTAGCACATATTTTAAACAACCATTTTCGCCAATTTTAATATTGTTGTTGTATCAATATTTATTCATCAGATGAACATAAGTTGTACTGATTTTTAATATCGATTGACGAAGACAAAAACGACAATAAACACTCCTAACATATACGACGATAGTTTAGTATCTGCACTCCAAATAATTCGCCATGCATTGTCATTGAAATAAAATAAACTTCAATGAAAAAGTCCTTCAAGCTCACTATCAAACCGCATTTGTTACCCAATACCAAAATTATAGTTGCTGACACCACGTTACAATTTTAATCAGGTGTGACGCGCTGGAGTCAATCTACATAAACAATGCCTTTCTTAACACCTGAGCGTTCTGGAAGCTAATTAAAGGTAACCATAATTACCTGGATTTCAGTTAATTGCCGAACTAGAGAACATAACACAAAGAGTATATATATATATATATATATATATATATATATATATATATATATATATATATATATATATATATATATATATATATATATATATATATATATATATATATATATATATATATATATATATATATATATATATATATAGTTTCAATAACGTCAATTAAAATTATTGGCATTGCTTTTGCCATAACATTTTGAAATGTCAATGCCAATTTATGCAGACTCGCTTGACTGTATAATGTATTTTATGTAACCTAAAGGCGGGTAATAATTATACATATTTATCGAGTGCCAAGTTATTAAATAATTAATATTAATAAATGATAACGTCGGGACTTCATGAAAAAATGTGTACATCGCTGAGTGAAAAGAAGTATATAGCTCCTCAGTTAATAATATTTTTTTTAATTAAGCGTATGCGACACTGTTCCTAAAGGCAGGTGGTGTTTAAACTAATTAAAAAGTTAATTATTATAGACGTACCATTAATTGATTGCCAAGAACGATAATTAAGGATATCGAAAAGAGCTCAATGAATAAACTACTCAATGTTGTCTTTAAAATTTGGCTGTCAAATTAATCAAAATAAAGTGTTAACGCCCTGTAATTCATCGTCGTGAAATATAATCTATATAATCCCTCAGCCTATCGGGACGTTTGGGGAAGCTGGAGGAATGCAGTCGCGGGGAGCTTTCGCCAAATCGGTCTGTCTATTGCTACATATTCACGAACATCCACTGTATTCCAAAATGAGTCTCCCGCTTGAAGATTAATCAAGACAGTACTGCTGCTGGAACTGTTGTAAAGATGATAAAGGATATATTACAAAGCGGTCATTGAATGCAATATACTCAATAATTATATTTCATTTATTTAGATTTAAAATTAATCTAAAGTCAAAATAAACAGGACTTAAATGAATAAATCCATGGATAGATAAATGAATAGAACAAATCATTGATTGATAGATAGATAGATAGATAGATAGATAGATAGATAGATAGATAGATAGATAGATAGATAGATAGATAGATAGATAGATAGATAGATAGATAGATAGATAGATAGATAGATAGATAGATAGATAGATAGATAGATAGATAGATAGATAGATACTATAGATAGATTATAGACATATACATGTACTCTAATCTATGTATTACAATTAAATCTCAGAATTTAATTTGCTTCATTGTTACATTTATACCAATTTGTTTGTTTTTCTTTCTGTCGTCCGCCAGTGATGTTTTTGATACAATTATTGAGGTAGCACTCGTATAGGCCTAAAGTGTTTTTATACGCCCTGATAATTATTTTGCCTTGTACCATTATCTGGTTTCTTGTTGAGTAAATGTACATTTAAACAAAATCTCAGAATAATGTCTGTGAGGACGGTGGAGATGGCGACAGGCCCAGGCCTACATAAATAAATCATACACAGAGTAGAGGCTAAGGGAAGGCGCCTATCGACCAGTCCCCTTTCTCATGAACGGAGTATTCACAGAATTCAGAGGAGGACGGGAAATATGCTCACAATTATTTAACATATTTTGAAGACATTATGGCTCTTTTCTTCAGCTCTAAAACGGACTTGTGGAAAAAAAAAAAGTCTCATGACATACTGAATGTAAACATGTCTAGACTACAGTATTAGAGGGATGTGTTCAGTAGAGAGGTATCGGTCATTAACGTAATCGCTGGATCGAGCACACATTGGAGACTGGATAACTTACGTACGTCGCCCTTGAGGTTGAATTTGTTTACTGCAATAACAATCAGCGGATGACTTATTCGATGACTCACTCCATTGTAATGGTTTAACAATTATTATCTATGAATGTATCACTTCACATTTTGTATCTATATATGGGCTTATTTTTAAATGCGATTATTTATTTATTTCTTGTGCCTAATTGGTTGATTTTTGCCTCTCTCTCTCTCTCTCTCTCTCTCTCTCTCTCTCTCTCTCTCTCTCTCTCTCTCTCTCTCTCTCTCTCTCTCTCTCTCTCTCTGTTACACGTACAGGCAACCACGTCTTCCTACTGTAGAAATGAGATAAATAATTTATCTAAACAGTAAACAGAAAACAGTAAACTTTATTGCCCAAATCTTCACAAAATGGAAAAATGGTTTCCAGCTCTCTCCTCACCCATTGTATCAACCACTATCTTCCTACCGCAATCTTTCTTTGAGTTCTCGTCTCATCTTTTTGTTTTCCTGCCAATTTCGTATATACAGTTTAATCAAACTTATCTTTGTCTGTATGCCATAGCTCAGTTATATTACGACCTCTACACACCCACTCACTCACTCAACCCCTTCCCACACACACACATACCCCCGTTAGGGTGCCGGGGGTTTCAGTATAAATAGTATCCCCACTTTCTGGAAATTTAGTGCTTTAAATTCCCACTGTCGCTATCTTTCTCATTTGCTCTTTCTCATTCCTGCTCTTTTCTATCCATCTGCTATACTATCGTCTTCTTCGCTAGACCAGTCTCCTACCTTTTTTCTTGAAATCTCTTCCGGGACAAGACTCTTTGTTTGTGTATGAGGTCTGTTGGATCAGCTTGGGATTATTGGACGCTTTCTGCCAGGTGGTCACTAGGGCTTCCTATGATGTTATTATTTAGCAATGTAGGCATTTTATATGTATGTGTTTTGTTGATAATTTATAATCATGTTTGTATTCTATTTTGTTTTTGTAAACGGGGCTTCGATAAGTTGGGGTGAAGCCTCAGCCGTCCCCTGCGTGGGATGTCTTTATTGTAAAGTGACTGGCTGGTGGAGAGCTTTCGGTTTTACCACTAGGGTTGTTTCAGCAGATCTTTTATGCGGATCGGGGGTTATCCGGTCCTGATTTGGTTCGGAAGAGTCCGCTGGACCTAAAGCAATAATAATGTAATGTAATGTAACACACACACATATGCACACACACACGCACACCCACCCACACACACAAACACACACACACATACACGTATTTAAAAGTTGACGTCAAACAACTTATCAGTGAGAACTGAAAGACAGTAAGCAATACGCTTTTAAGACACAGCAAACGCATTACCATGTGTGTGTACAAAGCTCCGCCTAATCCCCGATGACGCAGCGTATAGTTTAAAGTTGACCGAGGGATCAAAGCGACTATCTGTGCATTTGGAAACCTGTGTATAACATTTGCGCTAACATTGTTGAAGGTTTAGAAGGAAAAGGGGGCTCTATTGTGTGGAACAACTGACACACAGCAAATATGTAGATTAAAATAATGCCTTGTTGAATGGGTGGGGGAGGAGGAGAGGGGCGGGGGAAAATAGAAAAAGTATATATATATATGTGTGTGTGTGTGTGTGTGTGTGTGTGTTTGTGTGTGTGTGTGTGCTAATGCGTGTTTATTTCGTGAAACAAATTGTTACAGTATTCCTAAATCTCTCTCTTCCTCTCTCTCTCTCTCTCTCTCTCTCTGGATGAACTCTCCCTCCCTCCATCTGTCTTTTCCTCTCTCTAATACACACACACAAACAAACCCACACACTCACACCTCCACACAAAGTACACACACATACACAAACCTACATGAAAAAGCTTCAAACCCCATTTAAAAAAAACACACAACTCCACTGCACCCACCCCTTTTACACACACACAAAACGCACACACACACACGCCCCGCCACCACCACTAAACACCTCACCCTCCCGACAACCTAAAAAAACACAACAAACCATTCATGAATAGAGGTCATGTTGACACACATCTCATATCCGTGTTATGATCAAAGGTGCTGCATTGTACCGTTGTTTCCGTTACTAATACGGGGCGTATCCTATAGGCGGAAGGGCGATGACCGTTTGTACACTGCTGCATCATCAGTGTCATCAATACAATACAATACAAGGTTATTGCTTTAGGTCCAGCGGACTCTTCCGAGCCAAATCAGGACCAGAGAGACGTTATCTTAAAATATTATAAAATGATTCAAATCTTAAAAAACAAACCTGTTACTCTTAAATACCCAAACAAACTTTCACATGACATCTCTTTAAGAGTCTTCTTTAAAACTGATGTATTAAAAATATAATCTCTTTCTTCAATCAAATCACTAAATTCAGTCCTAACAATAAAATCCAAACTAAACAAAACATGTCGATACGATTTATATGCGATAAAACAAACCAACATCATGTAAAAATTGAAACAGATGTTGACCATTACATACTTTAAAAATCTCTTTGAAAGGTATGGAACCAAAATATGTTTCCCTTTCCTCAATCAAATCAGCACACTCAGACATGAAATGTCGAACGGAAAAGGATTGATCACATGCAAAGCACCATGGTGGTTCTTCTCCTTTTAAAAGGAAACTGTGGGTGACATAAGTATGCCCAATATGAAGGCGAGATAACACTGTTTCTTCTTTGCGAGTGGATGCAAAGTTAGGCAAAGAAGTGGACAAATCGGGAAGAATTTGAAATAATTTGTTGTTGACATGGTTAGACCAGTCAGCCTGCCACAGTCGTTTACAATAAGAACCAGTCATACAACGTAGGTCAGAGTAGGGCACAAACTGAAAAATCTCTGGAGGGAAATCAAGATGCAGAGCATCTTTAGCCGCCCTGTCTACTGCAATATTGCCGCGGATGCCCATGTGACCAGGGACCCACATAAAAACTATCTTTTTACCCTCAGAAATAAGTTGCGTATGGAGGTCATGGATCTCTGCCAGAAAAGGGTGTGATATCTTTCTCGTGGAAAGAGCCTGAAGTGCTGACAATGAATCGGACATGATTAAAAATGAGGTTCTTTTGGATTGATAAACTTGTTTCAGAGCTAAATGAATTGCCTTGAGCTCAGCTGTATAAACAGAACAAAAATCAGGTAAACGCTGTTTCAAAGGCCGGTCCAAGTGTCTCCCGGAGACCGATGCAGCAGCAACCGAATCTCCTTTCTTTGACCCGTCTGTAAAAAGTTGTTCATATCCTGGGTATAAAGCACACTGTTCTAAATAAAGTTGGTTATATACGGTTTCGGATGTATTGTTTTTAAGGAAAGCGGACAACTGCCAATTAATGTTTGGGGTACATAATTTCCATGGGGGGGCTTCAGTCCGAAGCTCATCGTCGTTGATGGAAGCAACATCAATGCCTGCTTTTTCCAGATGAGCTTGCATTCTGATGCCAAACGGAGGGATTGTGTTAGGTTTGGCTTCAAATTTCTGAACAAAATCTGGGTTGAAAACACAGTCATAAGCAGGGTTCATAGGATCAGTTTTTAATTTTAAATAGTAATTCATTGACAATTTTGTACGTCTCAGCTCCAGCGGGGGTTCATTAGCTTCCACGTAAAGGCTTTCACAAGGGGAAGTGCGAAACGCACCCAAAGCAATGCGTAGTGCCTGATGGGCAACTGGATCTAGCATCTTAAGATAAGATTTTCTAGCAGAACCATAGACAATGCAACCATAGTCTAACTTGGATCTAATTAAAGAACGATATAACAGCAATAAAGTTTTCTTGTCAGCACCCCAGTCTGTACCACTGATAACCTTGAGCAAATTGCAGGCCTGTTGACATTTAGTTTTCAAAATTTTCAGATGAGGAATGAAAGATAGCTTTTGATCAAAAATAACACCCAAAAATTTGACTTGTTGGACCGCCTTTATTGGAGTTTTATTGAGGAGAATAGTAGGGTCTTGAATAATTCCCCGGTGCTGGGAAAAGTGAATACATTCAGTTTTTGCTTCAGAAAATTTAAAACCATTTTGTAAAACCCAGTCTTCAACGGCCTTGACACATAACTGTAGCTGACGTTCTGCAGATGCCAAAGTTTTACCTTTGGCTACTAATGCAAAATCGTCGACAAATAAAGAATTGTCAATTCCCCGTTTAACGGAACGAACAATGTTATTTATTTTAATATTAAACAGCAAGGGAGACAAGATGCTACCCTGAGGCACTCCCATCTCCTGTTCTCTCGTAGCTGACAAAGATCCCCCAACCTTAACCTGAAAAATTCTGTCTGTTAGAAAATTGGATATAAACAGAGGTAAATGTCCCTTCAAACCCATTTCTTGTAAATCTGAAAGAATGCCATATTTCCATGTGGTATCATAAGCTTTTTCCAAATCAAACATGATGGCAACGACATGTTCACCCTGGACGAACGCGTTACGGATAAAAGTTTCCAGTCGCACCAGGTGGTCAACAGTACTTCGACCACTTCGAAAGCCACACTGAGTGTTGGATAAGATATTATTGGTTTCGAGATACCACAGTAAACGAGAATAAACCATTCTTTCCAGTGTCTTGCATAAGCAAGACGTTAAGGCTATTGGTCTATAGTTTGTCGGGTTAGTATGGTCTTTGCCAGGTTTAGGGATGGGTACAATAATGGCCTTTCTCCAGGAGGGAGGAAAGGTGCCAGTGATCCAGAGCTGATTGAAGATGTCCAGCAGTTGAGACCGTGAGTACCTTGTTAAATGTCTGAGAAATTGATAATGTACATCATCCGGTCCAACTGCTGAATCTGCACTTTTGTTAATTGCATCATCAAGTTCGACTAATGAAAACGGAATGTTGTAATCTTCAGAATTATCGGAGGTAAAATGTAACTGTTGTTTTTCTTTACGGGTTTTAACTGTTTGAAAAGGGACAGAATAATTTTCAGAGGAAGAATTTGCAGCAAAAGAAGAAGCCAAAAGATCAGCTACTAATTTTTTATCTCCGATTACGTCACCCTGCACAGTAAGGCATGGGCTCACCTGTTTGTTACTTCTATTTTTGAGTTTGCGGACTACTTTCCACACCTTCGACAGTTTCGCTTTTGAATTAAGCGTGGAGCAGAAACCTCTCCACGATTCCTTTCTCTTTCGTTTGAAGAGCTGTCGGCATTGCGCTCGCAAACGTTGGTGGTTTTGTTTATTTTCAGTGCTTGGGTGTAAAAACATAGTTCTTAAAGCTTTTTTACGAGCTTGCTGAAGTTTTCTACATTCATCGTCAAACCAGGGTTTTTTAAGTGTGTGAGGGTTTGACGAAGTTTGCGGAATGGACTCCTTGGCACTGTTAATAACTATGTCAGTATAAAGCTGTATTGGATCTAAGGCATTTGAAAATTCCTGGTTCTTAGCACGTAGCTGGGCATCAGACAGGTTAGAAAACAGACTCCAGTTAGCTTGTTTCAGTTTCCACCTGCCATGAGTTTGCTCAAGGTTATCTGAATCATGTTTTAATAAAACCGGGAAATGGTCGCTGCCATGGAGATCTTCTAAAACTGTCCATTTAAAATCCAAAAGTAAGGAGGGATCACAGATCGATATATCAATGTGGGACAAAGAAGCAGTTCTAGAACAGGAAAAAGTTGGAGCACCCTCGTTCAAAGTTACTAGGTTTAACGAGTCTAAAATGTCTTCAATTATTTTACCCTGAGAATCGGTACGATCACTACCCCACAGGGGAGAGCGTCCATTAAAATCTCCCAACAACAAAAAAGGGGGAGGTAACTGTTGGACCAAATTCTCAAGTTCACTTTTAGTTACATTTATTGATGGTGTCAAATATAGAGAACAAACTGTGAGGGATTTAAAAAGAGATACTCTAGCTGCAACTGCTGGTAAACTTGTATTAAGTAAAATTGGATTAAATGGGACATTTCTATGGATAAAGAGTGAAACGCCTCTAGAAGATAAACAATCTAGAGAGGAATAACCAGTAATATCTATAGGATGTTTTTCTGACAGGAGAGTTTCCTGAAGGGCCAATACTTCAGGTCGATGCTCTGTCAGCAGACAGCATAGCTCCTCATAATTTGCCCTTATCCCTCGGATGTTCCATTGTAAAATGGACATAAAAATTAAGTAAAAGAATGCTAAAATTTTCATCTCCGAGAGCACAATTATGTCTCTGTATCTTTTGGACCCTCGTCCATCTCTTCATGTTCCATCAACCCCCCGAAACGGTTCTCCGTTTCGAGAGGCTGCTGGGGCTTGGAAGAAAGGGGTCCGGGCCTTTGATTCTTTGTCAAAGACCCGGAACCCGAGCTGCCAGCGGACTTCCTCCCCCTCTCCCCAGCACCAGATTTTATATCTTCCCTCTCCCCTTCACCCCTGCCAATCTTTCCCTCTCCTCCTCTGACGCTCTTCTGCTGGGTAACTAGGATTTTAGTCGCCCCAGCAACTACCCGGTCGCTGAAACCGGTCGTTGCTGGTGCGGTGGCATGAGGCCTAGCCTCCTTCGTGGCAGGAGTGACGGCTTTTGGCGCGGCCGTCTGCGCGCTTGGAGTGACGGTTTTTGACGTGCCCGTCGGCACGTTCTCCAGTGGATTCGGTGGGGCTGGAGAAACCCCCTTCTGGGCAAACAAAGCAAGCATCTTTTCGAGAGTATCCATCCGTTTGCACAACGTTTCCAAAATCTGTGTTATTTTACTCATGGCAGTGTCCATTGTCGGGTGTGCGCTAGGTTCCACATGAGATGTGGAACCCGCCACAGCCGCAAAGGACCTCTCTTTAAGCACCGGCCTACTTGCAAGAACTTTTTTCCTGGCGTCGCCAAAGGAGCAACTCTCAGTGGCCCGCACCTTTTGGATTTCCAGCTCCAACTGCCACTGAGGACAGTCTTTGGAGCTGGACGAATGATTCCCGGCGCAATTCACACAGCAAATCGGATTTTGGCATTCGTTTTCGTGTTTCTCTTTACCACAATCACGACATATTTCCTTGCTTTTACAGTTCTTGCTACCGTGACCAAATCTTTGGCACCGGTAGCATCGCAACGGTGATGGTACAAACGGCGTCACCTTCACCCTAAGGTACCCCACCTTGAGTGACTCCGGCAATTTGGCCATAGCGAAGGTCACAAAAAGTGTGTTGGTGGGGATACGTTGGGATCCCTTGGTGACGAAGACCCGCTGGACTGCTGTGACCCCCTGGCTGGAGAGCTCACCACGGATTTCCAATTCTGACATGTCGATCAAATCCTGACATCGGATGACTCCCTTGGAGGAATTCAACCGTCCATGCACAGAAACTTTGATTTGTCTATCAACGAAGACAGTCGAATCCCTCTTTAGAAGACTATCCGATGCCCTTTTGGTTGAGCACTCCACCAGGTAGGCCCCAGATCTCAGTTTTTTCACATCTTTGAACCCGATTGTGCAAACGGATTGAAAACCCTTCTGTATTGCGAACGGAGACAGCTTGCCTAGTGGCATAGCCGGATCCGCCCCCTCTACAACCAAAAAACGAGGCCAGGCCCCTTCTACCCCCGATGCACAAGCTTTCTGTCTCGTGTCCATGTCACTGTCCGTGTCCGAGTCCGGTCCGTCATCACGCAGTCGTCGTTTATTTGTAGAAGCCATGTTATTAATTTATGAATTCATCCCCCCTGCTCCCCACCCACCACGGAGTCCAACAAGGGGATGCGTCCAAGCGGAAAATCCAGCAAGGGAGCGCACCAGGGCTACAGGGGGGATATACACCCAGACAATCCCGCACTGCCACTACGGTTTTGTTCAAGTTTGACCCATGAGCCGCAGCCTTCTAGCAGAGCTAGGGCAATACACGACCAGCCGCTTGACTGACGCGGGCCACGCCAGCCTCCCGTCTAGGAGAAGTCCGGGCCAAAGAGGTGTGTTAGTGTGAGGGACCGCAGTCCCTCAGGGACCTCAACCTCCAGGATCCCATTCTCCCCCGACACGGGTTGCCCTGCACGGCAAACGCAGGGGGCCAAGAGAAGGCCACAGAGAAAACGAAGAGTAGAAAAAGAAGGAGTGATGGGGAAAAAGAAGACAGGGAAAGTCCGGTAAGGCAGAAGAAAGGGAGTCAAAACTGCATAGTATATTGGGAGAATTTAAGGGTGAAGAGAATATAGGTGAAAGGACCAATAAGACAGAAACAAGACAAAAGAGAAGAAAAAGGAGTAGGCAACTTGGTCACCCAGCCAGAGAGAGGCATGGGGTCCACCCCCGGCGCGCGGAGCCGAGCCCGTGGGGGCATCAGTGTCATCAAGTTAACCATTGTCATCAAGTTAACCATTACGAACATTAGGGTCGGAGGACATGCATCAACGACTTGAAATGAACGGCGCGGGGGAAAAAAAACTCTTTAATTTTAATGCATATACGTCGGCTTTTAACTCCAGAAGAAGCGTTTTAGTGAAATATGTGTTTTGAGAAAACGGTTTTATTCTTGTGCACTTTATCCCCTGTTTTCTTTTTGTATTTCGTCTTTTGATATAGGGCGTGTACATGTGTATTTCTTACTCTCGCAGCCGGTTCATCCCGCCGGTGAATTTCATCGGTATTTAGCGTCTCAATTATTGCCATCATCATTATCATTATCCAAAGCGTTGACGAAGTTGATCATCGTCGCTCACGCCATTTAAATTCAGTTGTAACTATTCAAGCCTATGCCTCAATAGGTCTCGAAATATTCCAGTAAAGTTATGAGACATTCAGCAGGTCATGCGAGATAGAGGCTTACGTTTGTCTCTCTCGGCGAATCTGTGTGAACTAGCTGCAGCATGAACCCTAAAAAACAATGGTTAGAACAGGGACGTGTGTTGTGATACTAATGGAGTTTTGGTAACCCAAATTATTAATTACTCTCTTCTTGTCCGAAATTGGTATTGCATTTTGAGTTGAGTTGGTATACCATTTTATTTATTTAAACAAAAAAAACTTATTTATTTAGGTGTGTCTGTGAACCTTTAAGATCTGTGTGGTGGGACTAGAAAAAAAAAACACCGCGATCTATTGGCTATACATTATCATAACACAAAATATAAAATGTTCACGATTGACGCAACTGCAGCCGAGTTTTTCACTTCACTACTGGCGATGATGCTATTGTGTGCGTGTCAAATGGCGATCAAGTAACAAGGAACAACTCATCCCCACCTCTAAGCCCGAACAATCCCATCCTAACAGTTGACACTAAATCTGCCGAATCCAGTTTCCAGCTGATTCTATAATAATCTTTGCTTAAACCAATAGCGTTTTCACTAAATAAGTGTGACAGCTGGAACATGTTAACGGTAGATATTTCGTTTTCCTTCTTGTAAATTAGTCATTGTTTATAGAGTCCAGCGGACTGCAAAAACCCGAACCAGGACCACACGATAGATAATACCTTGTGCGAAAATGTCCTTCTGTAAATAAAGACAATAACTCCTCCTGTATCTCGTATCTTGTATCTTGACTTTAAAAATGTACGGTATACTTATTGGTCTATATTGCTGAGTACTGTTGTAAAGCCATTGTTGTATTTACGTTAATTAATGTGACAGCTGAAAATGTTTCAAATCAGTACAACATTTAGTTAACCTGATTAATAAAATTCGATACAAACATTAACAACGAAAAGTGTGTTGAACTTAAAATGTAGATATTATATTCTTTTGCTTTGCATTTCAAAAGTGGGGTGGGGTGGGGTGTAGATTACACATATTGTAAATTATTATATGCAGTCTTCCTTTTTACTACCAACACCCAGCCGTCCAATACTTTTGCCCCACGTTTAGAATTATAATCTTCCTTACTGTTTCACAGCATGGGTTTAGCTCAAGCCAGTCTTCCAGTCTCTATAGGTGACACAGGAAACCCATTGGTTGACAGTGACACTAAACCAAAGACTTACACTTGGCTAAACTGTGAAGATCCGTATGTATATTGTGACTACTCTTACAGTGACAGGCTGTAATTTATAGCACCCATTTCGCCTGACAAGTTGGGTTCCGGCACTAATAGCTGTATTGAATGGGTTGTACTATACTGAATAGGAGAGGGAAGAGAAAGTGATAGGAAGGGGGGGGAGGGAAGAAGGGAGGGAGAGTGACAGAGACCGACAGATAGACAGAAACAGAAAAGAAAAATTAAATATAATTATAGCAAAAGACCGATCCCAGTTCTTCTGCTGTTTGAATTTATACGACGTTCACCTTAATTCAATTCTATGCGGAACAGCATGCATCCTTAATTAAAGACCCGCTGGAGCATTATCTTCAAGTGACAACAATTAGCAGGGGTTCAAATATCTTTGCTTTGAAAGTGTCAATGGCACTCCTTAATACGATGATTTATTATCGCGGGAGACATAAACAAAGAGATTGAGGCCAACGTCAGATTGAAAGGACCGCGGCAAACAAACTACGATCCCGGCTGACAGAAAGGACTATACCACTTTAATAACAGAGTGGATTATTGCTGCCACTGCTATTTTGAAAACCTTCTTGTTACTTAAAACACCACATAATGTTTTGTGCTCTTGGGTTTCACATTTAACCCTTAATAGATATATTAAAGACTTCATCATATTTAACAGACCATAACAGGAGTCTGTATTGCCATTTCAACGTGTAACCTCTATGCCACAATCATACTTAGATTAAATAACAATTGTTAAAATCTCAGTACCTTGTTACACGCTCTCTAACACTAATGAATAGAATATGAGAGTTTCTTATTTGGAAACAATCCTATCTATATAATGTCTATATAATGTCTAAGTGGTATATTCCTTTCTGTCAGCAAGGGTCGTATTTTGTATGCCGCGGTCCTTATATTTTTTAAGTCTCGGAACGGGTCAAGCGGTTGGTGGACAATAGGGGGACAAAGCAACAGAGAACCTCCATTCTGCAGCCCCGTCAAAAATGACGATTTTGATCTTGGAATCGACTTTCTGTGCTTGGTCGTCCAATTTCTTATCTACTTGCATACACGTATAATTTCTATAGTTTTCTTTGTCCGTTTGCTGTTCTGTGTACATTTTCTTTAAAATATAATTCGTTAAAAGTTTATCGAGGAAATTCTAATTCAGCTCCTTTTGACGCTTTAATAATTGATTGCTATTAAAGTTAATAATTGTTAAACGATCTGTTTTCCTTGTTTGTTGAGATAACCTGTTTAGATAACAACACAGAGATATGATCATTTACGCCTAGCATTCTTCTTCTTCATCGTCTTCTTCTTCTTCTTCTTCTTCTTCTTCTTCTTCTTCTTCTTCTTCTTCTTCTTATTATTATTATTATTATTATTATTATTATTATTATTATTATTATTATTGATATTGTTGTTGTTGTTGTTCTTCTTCTTCTTCTTCTTCTTCTTCTCATTATTATTATTATTATTATTATTATTATTATTATTATTATTATTATTATTATTATTATTATTATTATTATTATTATTATTTTTATTATTATTATTATTATAATTATTATTATTATTATTATTATTATTATTATTATTATTATTATTATTACATTAGGCGTACTAGCTGAAAAGCACTTTTTCCAATGTTTTAGTTTGCTATTAAGATCTTTCTTTTTTTTAGATGCATCGTTAAGTTTTGAAACCCATTCAAAACACAACCAAGCACTGTCTTTAAAATAAAACTGAGGTAATCTATAAACACATCGATCCGTTAGAAGCGGTTGAGTGGGGGTTGGGGAACAGAAGTGGTAAAGAAAGATTATTGGGCGGCAAATATATAAAACGGAGGTGCTTTCGCCACCCCCTGCACTCCTACTTATCGGTTATATCTAGAACGTTAGGCTTTCAAGCTTATCGGTTATCTGGAATCCTTTATCACCCCTATTAAACACAAATTGCCGAAGCTGCGCGAAATTTGGCGACGAATCTGTAAATGACTGACCTATCCCATAGGTGAATGTGCCAAGAGTTTGAGATAAGTGTTGACGATGTAACGGGGATATGAATAAGCTTGAGCGTGCCTATTGAAAGCCGCTACACAAACGGTTAGCTGATAGACACACTGCTATTTAAACTGGGTACGTAAGTAAGAAGTCAGTGATGTTGCTAGAAATTTTTAGCATAGGCCATTTGGCCGATTCAATCACAAATCTTTAGGACATTGTCACGTGGGGTTTATGGGCTCTGCACAATGGAATTATGGACCCTCACGTTTATTCGGTGGGAACTGCTAGTAAGTCACCCTATGAATTACTTTAATAAATTTATTTGTTTAGCTCGTTCTGTGTTAAGGTTGGGGTACAGAAATAGATAGAAAAATGGTAAAAGATTACTGTCACACTAGCTTTCACACGGCTATGAATCATATGTAGTCCAGCCACTTGATAACAGTTAAAATCACACATTTATTTCTTCTACTCTATACAAGATTCTCTAAGTGCTAATCTAACTTAAAATGTCCCAGTCACTGCTAATAGTTCGATCGCTGATAGTCTAGGCAGCTGTTATATCTTCCTCGGGCACTTGCTACTAGATTTGGACTACTGTGGTCCGTTTTACAGTTTCTGAAGAGTTGGACTACTGTGGTCCTGTTATGATCAGTTTAAGTGCACCTTCGTTTTTGCACTTAACTGCTAGATGGAGCGTGCGAAGTCCTTCTGTGAGGTAGCTTCTGGTCCACCTTGGTCGTTGTGTAGTTGGGTTCCCTTGCCACGCTGTGGGGTCTGACAGGGTGTGTTTCCGGGTAGCTCTTTCCGTCTTGTGCGGTAGAGTCTCCTCAACTGTCACGTGGGGTTTATGGGCTCTGCACAATGGAATTATGGACCCTCACGTTTATTCGGTGGGAACTGCTAGTAAGTCACCCTATGAATTACTTTAATAAATTTATTTGTTTAGCTCGTTCTGTGTTAAGGTTGGGGTATGAATCATATGTAGTCCAGCCACTTGATAACAGTTAAAATCACACATTTATTTCTTCTACTCTATACAAGATTCTCTAAGTACTAATCTACCTTAAAAAGTCTCAATCACTGCTAATAGTTCGATCGCTGATAGTCTAGGCAGCTGTTATTTCTTCCTCGGGCACTTGCTATAATATCTCATGTAGATTTGGACTACTGTGGTCCGTTTTACAGTTTCTGAAGAGTTGGACTACTGTGGTCCTGTTATGATCAGTTTAAGTGCACTTTCGGAGATTACACTTAACTTTCTGATGGTGCGGTCGAAGTCCTTCTGTGAGGTAGCTTCTGGTACACCTTTGTAGTTGTGTAGTTGGGTTCCCTTGCCACGCTGTGGGGTCTGACAGGGTGTTTTTCAAGGTCGCTCTTTCCGACTTGTGCGGTAGAGTCTCCTCAACCAACTAGTCGTTTCTGTGGAGTGGGGTGCACAGGATAGCTCGGGTTAGCTCGCCTGCTCGTCTGTAATATAAGAGACGAAATTCTGCACAACCCTGAATAATCGGTTTGTGCAGAGCGTCTCACTGAAAGCCAAAGTAGCCCTCAGTGATAGCTCCACATCTCTATACATAAGCGACGAACATTCTGCTACTTCCGGGTTCCACTGGAATCTCACTCTAAATTCCTATACATATATAAATATCAAACGTGGCTAACTATACACATACAGAATTAATAATAATATAAACATTCAGTGGTACAGCCACTGGTCTGCAAACATACATATAAGTTAAACAACAGTGGTTCCGTACGGGATACAACATGGCGGCGCAACCGGTCGTGTTTCGCCTCGTGGTCGGCTCTTCCACGTGGTACGGCAAATTCGGATTAACAATTCACATTTATGCATAGCAAATTCTTCAAACATAATTTCAACAATAATAC
Source organism: Oncomelania hupensis (assembly GCA_036898135.1). Lineage (NCBI taxonomy): Eukaryota > Metazoa > Mollusca > Gastropoda > Littorinimorpha > Pomatiopsidae > Oncomelania > Oncomelania hupensis. Next base: position 46,199,874 of record CM072523.1, on the reverse strand, counting down.
AAATATATCACGATGAAACAGAAGGGTGTTCATTTACCTGTTTGACAAGTTCAGGCCCGTTGTGACTTAATAGAATTCGGAGATTCTAAAGTCCTGCTTCCTGGTCTATGAGTGAAGAGATTTCTCTGCTAGCTATTTAGATGTTACTTCTTCCTCGTCTCACACACGACTGACCAAGCTGTGCTAGGTTTTGACACAGTCAAAACTGCTCTACCCACTTAGCCTGCTCTGATTGGTTAAAACGGTCCGATTCAAAGCTCAAGTGCTGACTCACTGCGGAGCGTGGGTCGGGCTCGCGGTGTGTGGCTTGCTGTGTAATTTACTTGCTGCTGTGTACTATACTAACTCTCTACTGTTACAATTACTTACACAAGGCTAAATAGTCGATGAGCAGAGTTAAAACTAGCCAATTCATGACATCAACCAACTAGTCGTTTCTGTGGAGTGGGGTGCACAGGATAGCTCGCCTGCTCGTCTGTTTGACAAGTTCAGGCCCGTGATGACTTGAGAGAATTCTAAGATTCCTAAGTCCTGCTTCCTGGTCTATGAGTGAAGAGATTTCTCTAGCTGTGGAGATGTTGACTCTACCTCGTCTCACACACGACTGATTCAAACTGTGTTAAGATCTGACACAGTCAGAACTGCTCTACCCGCTTACCTGAGCTCTCATTGGTTAAAAACGGTCAGATTCAAAGTTCAAGTGCTGAGTCACTGCGCAGCGTGGGTCGGGCTCGCGGTGTGTACTTTACTTGCTGCTGTGTACTATACTAACTCTCTTAATGTTACAATTACTACACAAGGCTAAATAGTCACTGGGCAGGGTAAACTAGCCAATTCATGACAGACATTTGAAAATCTTTCGGCTATCATTTTGACTTACAAAAATGTTGCAACTAATACCACATACAGAACACTAACGAAAAAAGTGTCATTTACATTTATTAACAACAAAACAATATAAAACTTGATGGAATGACTAGAATGGTGCACTAATAAACTCTTGAATTGAACTGTGAACTTTGGTGAATCCCTGATGCAAACACATAAAACCAAAACAAAAAAATAAGAAAATGTACTGGCATGACACCTGACATGACTAGTCATGTCCCACAATCTCTTAAGACAGGCTTCTAGATTTACACTTTAAACATTTCTGAGTTTAGCCTTCTCCCACACAGACAGTTCTAAGTAGGGGTCAGTGCTTCCTTGATGCAGCTTGACTCTCGAGAGCATGTCCTGGTTTTGGAATGTTTTCAGATAAGTTTCGGCTTCTTTTTCGGCGGCATTTCGAAAACGAAAAGTGTTATTGCCGGAAGCACGCCGTTCGCAAAAAGGGCAGTTTTAACTCTCTCTGCTGATGCATGTGTCGTCTCCTTGGCGCTTCCGATACACAAGGTTCGACAATAACTCATAACACCTTTATTTATCCGATTATGTCCAGAAGCAATAACAACGAAACAGACATTAGGCAAGAAAATAAAAAACTGACAAAGGGTGGCCGATTGGGGCGTAAAACCTTAGGACAGTGGGCCGATCAGAACATGACTCTTTCGGACATTTTGGAATTTTATCGGTGAATGGCCGATTTGCCGACGAAAACGACATCACTGAAGAAGATGAAAGTGGGGCCAGGTAGCTCAGTTGGTAGAGCGACTTACTAAAAACCGAAAGGTACCTGGTTCGAATCCCGGATTGGCCAACGTGTAACCATATTATTTTCCCCTTACCACCAACTGGTTCGCTGGTGTCAGAATAATGTGACCAAGGCCCGGTAACATGAGAGGGCGAGAAAGGTCGCACGACTGCCAACCACGCCGTCGGAACGGCGTATGACGTCAAAACGAGTAACATGAAACATTTTGACCGTCGCCCGACGTGCTGTCGAACGACGGAATTTGGTAAGACCGCAGTCGTATGAACAGCCACGACCGTGACCGTCGGTAGGCCAGTTTTCGCGACGGTCGTTTGACGACAACAACAGTGGCTGCTATATACAGTTTACGCAGTTATAATTCCAAACAGTCACACAATGCATACGTTTACATAATATGATTTACTCTCTGAATTGTTAATATATAGCTTTACAAACACATTGTGTATTTTATTCATCTACTTTGTTAATGAAATATCCTACGTTTTATGCTTGGTAAAAAGCCTATATAGTATAGCGTCCATTAATAAAATGCATTAATATAATCAATACTCGTAAATTACAACAACAGAAATAATAATAAGTAATTTTGTTTATTAAATAAATTAGTTTATTAAAAAATTTGGGGGTTACTGCAGTTCTATTCCGTAGCATAGAACCAGCGGAACAATCCCTTCGTCTGCAAAAACAATACACAATTTTATTGTCAAGTGAACGCACAAGCATTTAGTAAACGCTGCAGCACACTATTACACTAAGAACTGTACACATAACGCTGATGACCATGTTGAAAAAACAAATGCAATAAAAATATAACAACATTTTGTATACAGGCTTAGTTAGTAGCCAGTACTCTCACCCTATATCGTTAGTAGAAAGGTAAATAAAAAATAAAAAATCATATTGAAAGTTGTAAAGTTTGGAGTTTTTTACAACGTGAATTCTCTATGAACTGACACGGCACGCTGTCACATTCGTCAGTCATGGATTCACATCCACCTGAGACAGAAGCAAAAGCATCTTCATTAATAAAGTATATACAAACAAGTTGCATTAGCTTACACAAATTAAAAAATGCAATTACTATTTAAAAATAGTTAATCGTTGATTCAGAACATAAAGGCAAATTGTGCTACAATTACAATTTCAGAAATAGTAATACTTCTACTATGATTGATAACAAGTGTTCAGTAATAACTGTATACATAGAAAATGCAAGTGGACAACAGTATAATCATCATGAGATGATACTGATGTTTCTATTCCGCCTCGTATTCTTCCACGTGACTACCTGTATTAGTACTAATTAATATACCCATAAGATAAATCAACATTTAACAATGCTAGGAAGAGCTTTGTTTCTGTATACAATTTTTAAAAAATCCACATACTCACCTTTGATATTTGATAGTGTGTCAGAATCATGTCCAATAAGGTGATCTAATACAACCTCCACACACTACGGTTTGTGGGGTGGTTGACCGCCGCCTGTCTTTGGTGTAGTCTTTATCCATTTTCGAGCCACGCTCTTCATATCTCTAATTTTTTTTTGTAATTGAAATGGAGTTTCTTTTAACTCCGCCCGCACTAAAGTGTGTCAAAATTTCATCCCATTGTAACCTTTTTTTTGGCATCTGTTACCTTTGTGCTGTGCTTATCTTCCAACAAACTTTTGTTGGGAATATACATTGACAGTAGTTTTCTGTCATATGTGTCCACCATGTTGATTTCTTTAGAGGATAGTTGTCGGTTGTCTTTACCGGAATGCGTCACTTATGTAAAAATAATATCACAAATCAAATATATATATATATTGTACACAACTACACAAAAAATAGCCCCTCCCCTTGCAACAACTAATTAGGAAAAATTAAAAATGTAAGAAAATGAAAAACAATCACACTAACAAATCTCTTACAATAGACTAATAACTTTAACAATCTTGTGGGTGGGGTGGGAGGGGAAAAAATAAAATAAAAAACTTGTAGTCGAACCCCATCCTATCAAATCGGTAAGATGAAGCGTTCACCACTGCGCCAACTCCCAATTATTTTATTTGGGGAGTAAAATATCAATCATATTTGTCTTATTCTTCTTCGCTGTCACAGTCGTGTTATGCTTGTCTTCAACTAAGAGCTTGTTCATGATGTACAGAGAAAACTATTCACTGTATTATATCTTACTATAACAAAGTAGTGAGGAACTTTTTAAAAACTCGAATAGTCCGGAAGTTGTTGCGATTCTAAATATAGTATTACGATAGTGCGGTCGTGCGACAAAACAGTCGCACGGCTGAACCCGCGGCACGCCTGCTCATGTTACCCCTTCACTGACGGTCAAGCGATCGACCGACTGTCTTGTCGTTCGACTGTTTCGTCATGCGACTGTTCGGTGGCGACAGGCGCGCTCATGTTACCGGGCCCAGTAGTCGCCTATACGCTCCGGTGTCGTGAGACTATAATGTACAATTGCCCTTTTTAAGAACATGATACATGCTCTTGGTTGAAACTAGGGCACTGCTGATTTGAAAATCATCTGTCAAAATATGGCATATGTATTCATAAGTGTTCTTTTTCGTCACTCATTTAGTTAGCTATTCATTGCTTATAAGATCCAGAGGACTGCAAAGAGCCGAATCAAGACCACCTTGGGTGAATGAGGATTCACTCCTGATCCGTATAAAAGATCCCTTTCTATACAATACTAGTGGTTTTTGTACCCTGGCAAGCCAGGGTACACATGATGCTGTTTAAAATGTAGACAGAGAGAACTTTTGTCTGCGAGTTTCATTTGGACGATGATACCTCCCCATATCTCCCTTGATACCTCACCATACCTCCCCCCTGATATCTCCCCGTCCCCCCCAATGATGCCTCATCATACCCCCTTGATACCTCCCCGAACCCACTTGATACCTCCCCATACCTGCTTGATACCTTCCATACCCCCTTGGTTCCTACCTGTACCCTCCTTGATACTTACCCGTTGATCGTTTCGCAGGTATGGATGAAAGGAATCGACCATCACCATACCCCCTTATGATATATACTCGTATCCCCGTTATGCCTACCCATGCCCCTTTAAACCTACCCGTAGCCCCCTTTTACCTACACGTACCACCCCATCCCGATCCTTGGTAGTAATAATAATAATAATAATAATAATAATAATAATAATAATAATAATAATAATAATAATAATAATAATAATAATATTGAATATAGAATAATACAAATAGAAATCAGAAAAAACACCAAGGTTTTAAAATAAAATTTGATATAAGATATAATTGTTATTATAATAATAATAATAATTATTATTAGTTTATAAATAATAATAATAATAATAATAATAACAATAATAATAATAATAATAATAATAATAATAAAAATAATAATAATAATAATAATAATAATAATAATAATAATAATAATAATAATAATAATAATAATATTGAATATGGAATAATACAAATAGAAATCATAAAAAACACCAAGGTTTTAAAAGAAAATTTGATATAAGATATAATAATAATAATAATAATAATAATAATAATAATAATAATAATAATAATAATAATAATAATAATAATAATGTATTATTATTATTAGTTTACAAATAATAATAATAATAATAATAATAATAATAATAATAATAATAATAATAATAATAATAATAATAATAAATTAAAGGTAAAAAGCCTAAATTAAAAAGAAAAATATCCATATTGTAGTGTAAAAAAAAAATATGGCCCTCGTGAGGTTTGAACTGCACGGTAGGCGAATGTTTTACTAAGTAGGCTACCACTGCGTCCTAGAAAGAACATCAATTTTTTGGTCTATATGGGAAAACATGCTGAAACCTCAATTTGATTTTTAATGGAAGCGCGCGGAATGAGGCTATTGCAGTTTGTGGACATTTTGTTTATTTATTTATCTCAGAAACGGTTAAACGTTCGGTAAGGAAATGTCGGCTATAACGATTTGGCTGGTTTTGAGCACACAGCAGGCCGATCCGCAGCGGCCAGCACCTGCCCAGATCAGCGTCCATACCGGACAAACTTTATAGTAGAGGCGAAGAAGGACTTCCGGCTAAGCAATTTATATATATAGTTTACAATAAACCATTCTTCCAACTTTTCCTTCTTCGTAGCAAGTTTAATTTGAAAATTAGGGCCAATATAATTATGTGCACATTATGTTCAAAACATGTTCTAAATCAGAATTATGAACCAATACTATGTCACACTTCTGAAATCAAGTACTTTAAGTTTAACTTAATTCTAACCGCATGGTCATCAAGTTAATGAATACTAGCACATAACGGTTTGTTTTCTTCAGCAATATGTGAACTAAATAGGTATTCTCTAGCTACAAAAGCTTCAAAACCTAAACAAGAGCGACACGATGTCATCTTGAACTTGTAAAAGTTCAAATACGGGTCAAAAATTGACTCGAAGCTAACCGTTCACTATATCCTTTCAAACTGTTCATTACAGAAAGCATGCACGACACTGTGCGGCGTCAACACGATAATTCTTAGCGCTGATTATTGGAAAGATCAGGGAAAGAGAGAGAGAGAGAGAGAGAGAGAGAGAGAGAGAGAGAGAGAGAGAGAGAGAGAGAGAGAGAGAGAGAGAGAGAGAGAGAGAAAGAGAGTGTGTTTTAATGTAATCATGCCCCCAAAACAATTATGATTATATCCTTCTTAGTTTAGACTATTTCATTTATTTAAATTAAGGTCTTTACAAATAATGATTTTAGACCACCAACAAAAACAATAATAATAAGAAGAATAATTAATTAGTTAATGAAAAATATTTAACATTAACATTGTAGCAATTTCACGAGCTTAAACTCCTACTTAAAATTTACAATATTATTGACATCAAACTTTTCTTTTCTCTTACATGCGAATGTGTTATCAAAATATATGTCAAACCAACAGAATGCCAAACTCCATTTCCCCATATTCATCAAACATACACACAACAAACCGCCATCTTGATCGCAACCCACCACCAACCATGCAGGATCTGCCAAAACAGCTCTGTACCTTTCAGTATCCGGGAATTTTTTTTTTAACACTTCCATTTTTAATTTATTGTCTTTTCTTTTTGTCAACATCGCTGTCATTTGTCAGTCTCTCACCCGAATTTCAAACCATATCAGCAGCACACTTTAACATTCTATTTGTCATTGTCGATCTTCATCAATGTTGTCTGCACATAGCCCACTTGCTTTCTCTCTCTCTCTCTCTCTCTCTCTCTCTCTCTCTCTCTCTCTCTCTCTCTCTCTCTCTCTCTCTCTTCTCTCTCTCACACACACACACACACACACACACATACACACACACACACTCGCTCGTTTAATCTGCATAAATCAAACATATAGCCTCGCTTTGACACAAATTATGCAGAGTCAAGACTGTTTGACCTGCGAGTATCGTTTGCTTGCTTGCTTGTTTGCTTGCTTGTGCTGATTACTTATAAATATAATGTTGGAGAAGTGTGTTTAAGGGTATATGATTTGTTTCCACCTTCATCACTACTCGTCCTACTTCTTCGACTCCTTATTATTCTACTCCTCCAACTCTTTCCACATTTGCGCCTTCTAATTCTCATTCTTGTTCCTCTTCTTCTTTCCACTCATCAAGCGACAACTACTACTACAATTTTCCTTCTCCATCCTCTATCCTCTCATCCTTCTTCTCTCATGCCATTTCTCTTTGAACTTCAGCAGAAATAACTGAGGAAGTTCGTGATACATATTTTCTCATCAAGATCGCATTGATCCTCATCTTACAAGTTACACGATGTTTTATTGCCAAGTGAATAATACACAAGGAATGCATTTGGTCAACGCTGCAGCACCACACACAAAGCACACATAAAACATAGTGAACAAGTTGACAGCAAGTCACAATAAAAGGATAAGAAGATTAAAATCATAAAACAGACGAACTGTACCAAAGGGCAAATATATAGTTGCTAGTACTGCTAAATTCTAACCACTCAGTTTGCGAACTTTCTCCATTCGATCTCGTGTTACTTTTACATTAGTTTCTTGTTCTTCTTGTTCTTGTTGTTCTTGTTCTTCTTCTTCTTCTTCTTGTTCTTTTCTTTTCTTTTCTTTTCTTTTCTTTTCTTTTCTTTTCTTTTCTTTTCTTCTTCTTCTTCTTTTTCTTCTTCTCTTCTGGCGGCCTTGTTTGTATTTTTGTTGTTGTTTGAAATATCAAAACAGAAATTAGATGTGAAAAGTTCGTGGCTTGTAGCGAGATTGCATTCGTTCTCTCATGCTATTCTTTTTTCCTCCTCCTCCTTTATGTATAAACCTTCACTTTGAATTTAAGGAAACACATACTTGATAATGCTCAGAACTACATTGCTTTAAGATGTTGCAAACGCCTCCCCTGCTAGATTTCTTGCTATCACTGTCAAATTCTACTGATGGGGGAGGGGAGAGGGGATCTGTTTTAGGATGATTGCCAAATTGAGTTTATGACTATGATGCAGGCATGAGAGGTTCTGCATGTTTAGATGTATTTTACTGTCGCCATGCCACACCAAAATCGTTAGTAACGATTTATTCGGTGAATAAATAGTATTATGTCCTCTTATTTTGGTTTTGCATTGCTTCCATATTAGGTGAATCACAGCGTACGAACATGATGCTACACGATGTATTTCCTGATGGGGTGTGTACGTGCGTGTGTATGTGTGTGTGTGTGGGTGTGTTTATTTGTGCGTGTGTGTGATGTATTCATATCGCCAATCAAAAATAAATTAATATTGACAGACTTTGCAGCTAACTTTTCTCATCCTTTCTCAAAACAAAGAAAACAGGTGGTCAAGTATAGTCCAGCAATAATAAATTATTACACGTACGCACAATGACTTACCTTTGTTATGTAGACACCCAGCGATAAACGTTCCTGTCGTTTGGAAAGTTTAGCCAATACTGGATTTGAAAACTTTCTCTTTTCTTCAAATCATTCTAATGTTGCCAAGTCACGACGGTAAATAATCCAAATAAGAAGTTTCACTGAAACATACTCCTTCAAATCTAAACAGTGTAGAGAGAATGCTCCAAATCACACAGGAAAATAAACTTTAACTTTTCTTCTATGCAAAAAAAAAGTCAATAAAAAGACTCTTTAATATAAATGGTGTACAGAGAATGCTCAAAATCACACAACAAGAAATACAAGTTTCTCGAAAACTTCACAACTATACCAGAAATGTTCAAATCGCAATCTAGACTGTTGATATGTCTACAGCAAGATGTCGTCTGCTCGTACGAACTCTCCATTCAAAAGTTCGGATCGGAATGGCAAAGCTTTCATGAAACAGAACAAGCAGGAAGAAGCAAAGAGCGGAACGCCAGGCATTAGACAAACACACATAGCGGCACTAACTTCGAATGCCAACATAAATCCATCAGGTTGTGCGCTTATTAGTACTTTTCCGACCTTGCAATTCCTCTAGCAGACGACGAGTCGCAAGGGTACGGACCCACGCACGCGGTAGAGTGGAACAGCCAATGTAAACAAGTGAGACACCAACCGAAGCAGCACAGGCGACACACTGCGTAGCTGAGGCTGAACGAGGCTTACGTCGCCTCTATATTCACTGTATCCGCAGGGCGTAAAGCCGGGTGACGTAACGCAGTTGGACCTACAGCCCCCCATCCCCCCTCTCCCCCCCCACCTCTTTTGCAGTTCGGGACTTGAAAAGCGCTTACTTAATACTTTAAAAACAAACAAACACTGCGAACTGTTTGTAACGAGCGGCAGAGTAGAGCTCGGCGGTGAGGCGACGCAAAAGCTTCGGCCAGTCCCCGCTGAGCATTATACAGAGGCGATTGAAGAATAGTCTACTTGGGAAATTTCAAGGCACACGTCTCTCTATTATAAATAACAACAACAACAACAACTACTACTACTACCACTACTACTACTACTACTACTACTACTACTACTACTACTACTACTACTACTACTACTACTATCCTATCCTATACTATCCTATCTGTTACACTCATTCGATGTTAGTGTTTTTCTATCAGTAGTGGATTCAGCCCCAATGCTGAAGTACTGATGAGTGTAGCCCAGATTCGTTTATCCACGCAACCCGTTCAAGCAGCCACAAGGCACGGAGTCGTATAAAGTTTTCAAACTTTATTCAGCGTTCATCAACAACTGCATACAATCGCCTTTTCACTCTCTCTTTTTACTTTCCACACACTATCAACAACACTACCTATCTCTTTTGAAACAGTGCGGCACTTATATAGCCTCTTCATACTCCAGAACAATTTTAAAAAAGAGATGTCTTAAATACATAGTCCCCTATACGCTGATGTGTTGGGGACTATAATCTACCATACCTACCTACCTACCAGAACAATTTAGAACACGGCAGAATGACGCAATACAACCAATGAAATGAAACTTCGTCATCACTGACTTACGTCATACAACATTATTTTCCGTCCCAGAATGTTCTTAAATATCTACGCCCATCAAGAAACTTCGATCGATAGTAAACAAGCAGATCTAGAGAATTCTCCAACAATATCTACTAACGAAAATTATCAACGTTATACAAAGCCTCTCCTAACAACAATGCAAACTCAAATCAAAGTAAATACACTCTATTATTGAATACTTTCCAAGGCGAAACGATTAGATCTATCGTGCGCGTTTCAGACATACTATCCTTCGCGTTTCAAAGTAACAGTTTCAGTGTCAATCTTCTTCAGTGGCACTGCTTCTGGGTACCGAGTCGCATAGTCCACTAAAGTCAGTACCCACCGATGACCTTCTTCACTCGGAAGTTTTATTTCGCCAATTAAGTCCAAGGCCACCCTCTTGAAAGGTCGGTCGATCAAAGGCATCTTCTGCATAGGTACTTTCGGGACCCTTCCTCGAGGTATGGTCTTCTGGCAAATGTCACATGATCGGCAGAAACGGCTGACGTCCGCATGAAGTCCTGGCCAGTAGAACACCGCCTTGATTCTATCCGACGTCTTCTTGATGCCCAGGTGACCTCCCATGATTGAGTCATGCGCTACTTCCATCACTTGGCGCCTTAGGGGTAACGGTACCAAGACTTGACGTAGTGGTTTCCCGCCGTTTACCCTCGGGTGCTGGAAGATTCTGTACAGGATCTTGGCCTTCACCTCAAAATAGACCGTGCCACTGCCCTTAGTCACGTTGTCTTGGCGGTTCCTGTACTTGGTTAAAGTGCTATCAGCTTCCTGGAGCTGAATCAGTTTATCTCTGTCCACGATGGCAGCTTTGGAGCAGGGCTGAGCCGGAGCAGCCACATTGGCCCGTAGCAGCTCTGCAAGGTCTCCATCGGGAAACGGCAATGGATCCTCCTCCACAACTTCGCGGCGTTGGGTTGAGGCAGGACTCCATTCTGAATCGGGGTCGGGTCGTCTCGCGCCGTCGATATTCCCGATCATCAAACCGTATAGCGGCTTCTTCGGGCAAACTGCTTCTACTTCGCCTTTGTAGAAAGGAGTGCTGACTTGAATCTTCGCAACTGGCGCTCTCACACATTTGCTGTCGGCCATAAGCGTCCATTTAGAATCGCCAGTGAACTGTTCTTTAGTGATTAGATCTTCTCTGACGACGACTCCACTGCAACCAGAGTATCTTAGGACAGTCACTTCGTGATTTACGACGCGTCTTTTGGAAACAGGCATGTTCTGGACGGTCACAGCTGCGCTGGCGACGACGGGTAAGGATTTTCCGTTGGCAAGGAGAAGTTGGCCATCAGTCATGCACTCTTACACGTCCGCAGGAGTAGATGTGCGCTCGGTCTCACTCGGAAGAATGACGCTCCTGCCGCACACTTGATGGTCAGATCTACTGGTTTGCCGTTGATTGGAGAAACGTCTCTGTCGGTTGCCCGCCGCTGCGTTGTCCGTATTGCTCTGCTGCCCGCTATTTCTGTTTTGAGGACAGTTGGCAGCTCTGTGGTCTGTAGCGTTGCAGACGAAACAGCATCTTGGGTGCCCTTCCCTTGGGGGTGGTGTGGAGTCCGTGTGTCTATGGCTCGTCTGACTCCCCTGGATCTGGTTCCCATGGTTTCCAGTCTTCTGAAAATGTTTCGTCGCCTTGGGTGGCCCCAGCGTCTTCCCGTGAGCGATAAGGTATCTTTCAGCAACCTCAGTCACATCTTTAAGCGTCTGCAGCTTTTGTAATTCTAAGTGGGTCGCCAGGTCCTTGTGACAGGCATTGAGAAATTGTTCCTTCACGATCAGGTTATGGAGACTTTCGTAAGACTTCCTTTCGCCTGATAACTCCACCCACTTGTGTAGATATGACGACAGGCGCTCCACAAACTGCTTTGGCGTCTCGTCTGACAAAGGCCAGCATTCACGGAAGCGTTTACGGTAACCCTCTCTGTAAAGTTGTAGCACTGCAATAGGGCCTTTTCAAGACGCCGTAGTCTTTGGCGTCATCGTTCGACAGTCTGGTGTAAAAGTAGAGTGCTTGCCCCGTTAGAAGTGCACTTATTCGAATTGCCCAGTCTTGAGTTTGCCAGTTAGAGCTTTCAGCGAACCTGTCAAATCTCGCCAGATAACTGTCGATCTGGTCCTTCCCGTCGACGAACGCTGGCAATTTTGGAGCCTTGTTTTCGCTGATAACATGTGGCGCGTTCTGCTGTTGCTGGATGCGCGCCAACTCTAGCTGGTACTGACGCTCGCCTTCAAGACGCTTCAGCTCGAACTCTCTTTCTTCTCGCCGCCGCAGTTCTTCTCTTTCTTGCCGTTGTTCTTCTAATTCTAGACGCTTCCGTTCTAATTCTATTTCTTCTCGGCGACGCTGCTCTTCTAATTCTCTCTCTTCACGGCGATGCTGTTCTTATCTTTCTTGACGCTGCTGTTCAATTTCTCTTTCTTGTATTCTCTCCTGAGACTTGACGTACTCCGTCAGCTGCTTGCCTTTTAGATTCATTTCAATTCCTTTCTGCCAGAAGTCAGCCATCTTGATGCTTCTGGAAAGTTCTTGACTATGCTTTACCTTTCTAGAATGTTCTAGAACAGCACGCTTCCTGCAGTTAGCGCTGATGCTTGTCATTTGTCGCCTTCGCTGACGCAGGCCCCTCTGTCCTCGTCGTATGCGACGCTGCACCACGCTGGTGTTGATGTTTACGCTCCTGTGCTGAAGTAGACGCGAAGTCCGCTCGTCGCTCTCTGTAATACTGGCGATGTAGCTCCGAGACTGTCCCTCGACGTAGTCTTGCGGCAGCCACGTAGTCCCGGTCTGTTGTTCGCTCACGAAGCAACTATTCGGCGACTACACGCTCTTGCAGTCAACCCGAATCTATCGGGGATGTAGTCCCAGTATGTTGGCCCCCCTCCCGACGCAACTTGTTGGCGGCTACCCTCGATGACTGCCTCTCGTAACGTTGACTCGCTTGTTGTAGCAGTTGAACCCTTGGCTATGGCGTGAATCCCGGCTTGGTCCCCAAAATGTTACACTCGTTTGATGGCGGTGGTGTTTTTCTATCAGTAGTTGATTCAGCCCCAATGCTGAAGTCCTGATAGGGTGTAACTCGGATTCGTTTATCCATGCAACCCGTTCAATCAGCAACACAAGGCACAGAGTCGTCGTATGAAGTTTTCAAACTTTATTCAGCGTACATCAACAACTGCATACAATCGCCTTTTTACTCTCTTCCTCAACTTTTACAACAACGCTCCTCTCTTTTGAAACAGCGCAGCACTTATAGGCCTATAGTCTCTTCATACTCCAGAACAATTTAGAACACGCCAGAGTGACCCACCACAACCAATCAAATGAAACTTCGTCATCACTGACTTATGTCATACAACATTCTTTCTGTCCAACAATGTTCTGAAATATCGCGAAGCTTCTATCGACAGTAAACAAGCAAATCTAGAGAATTCTCCAATAATATCGACGAACTAAAATTACCAACGTTATACAAAGCTTCTTCTAACCACAACGCAAACTCAAATCAAAGTTAAATACACTCTATTATTGAATACTTTGCAAAGCGAAACGATTAGATCTATCGTGCGAGTTTCAGACACACTATCCTTCGCGTTTCAACGTAACACAGTATACAATGTGTAAAAATTACATTTTTACAGACATGTATGCATGTAAGAGAACTATATTGATCGTCAATGCAACCAGTTTTTATTTCCTTCAAGTTCAAGCGGTACTTAGTAAATCACCACTGGTGAGTGAATTATAAAATCAAATTCACTTCGGAATGGGTGAATTTGAATCTGAGTTGAAATGTTGCAGAATCTACTGACTGGCGCACAGACTCAAAGTAGTAGTGCACTGAGAGTCAAGAAGGACAAAGCCAGCCTAGATCTAATTCATCAAATGAAACATGCATACATTGTCATACACAGGCGAGGCTAGCTTACATCTATTACATAGGCTATCTAAACACTGATTGTCATTATTTTAATTTTTATTTTAATTTAGGTAGGTAGAATACAATCTGCTGAGAATGAGATTAGAATGAGCTTGCCTGGTATTTTGAAAAAAGATAGTCTGATGGTCTCTTCGCGATTAATTTTATTTTCTTCTTAGCAGGTGGTAGAGTCCGAAACATTTACGAGTGTTGTTAATGGAGGCAAATACAACATTTGCGGTGAACTTAGCTGCACTTCAACCAACTTGGTGTACCTCATTGACTGTGCTAAATGTAATCAAGTGCAGTTGTAGTATACTATTACTGACAACACTGTTCCCAAAACAAAATACTATGAGCGGTCTTCCAGTCTTGATTAAAACACTCGCAACAGTTCAACAGTTGAGTCAAAGCTGATAGTAGATTTTGCTCAGAAAAGCAACATTAAACGATTATCATATCGTTTTCTGAAAACCACCACCAAATATCACACCACAAAATCTACACCTTGTCAGCATCAGTTTCGCAAGGACAAACGTTGCTATCAAGCTGAATCCCCATCCAGTCAAGTGTTGGAAAAGAATAAAATGCACCTACTTGTCTCTCAGGTTGTTTACCATGAGCTGTTTCAAAATTCAGTCAACGGTGCCATAAAAGAATGTCTTCTGCTTGATATGGATACTATAAAAACTCAAGTTTAAAATGAAGTTAAAGTCTCTCTTTCATATTCTTCCTCAACCCTGAAAGAAGAAACTGAACAACTAAAGAATGCTATACAATCTGCCAATGCTGAAATTCACAAATTGTCATCGCTTGTTGGTGACCAAACGAAACAGCTTCGTGATATGCATGATGTGGTCATCGTCAAAACTGAATTGGAAAACGAAATACAACAATACAATACAAGATTATTGCTTTAGGTCCAGCGGACTCTTCCGAGCCAAATCAGGACCAGAGAGACGTTGCCTTAAAATATTATAAAATGCTTCAAATCTTAAAAAACAAGCCTGTTACACTTAAATACTCAAACAAACTTTCACATGACACCTCTTTAAAAGTCTTCTTTAAAACTGATGTATTAAAAATATGTTCTCTTTCTTCAATCAAATCACAAAATTCAGTCCTATCAATAAAATCCAAACTAAACAAAACATGTCGATATGATTTATATGCGATAAAACAAACCAACATCGTGTAAAAATTGAAACAGGTGTTGACCATTACATACTTTAAAAATCTCTTTGAAAGGTATTGAACCAAAATATGTTTCTCTTTCCTCAATCAGATCAGCACATTCAGATATGAAATGGCGAACAGAAAAGGATTGATCACAAGCAAAGCACCATGGTGGTTCCTCTCCCTTCAAAAGGAAACCGTGGGTGACACAAGTATGCCCAATATGAAGGCGAGACAAAACTGTTTCTTCTTTGCGAGTGGATGCAAAGTTAGGCAAAGAATCTGACAAATCCGGGAGAATTTGAAATAATTTGTTGTTGATATGGTTAGACCAGTCAGTCTGCCACAGTCGTTTACAATAAGATCCAGTCATACAACGTAGGTCAGAATAGGGCACAAATAGGAAAATCTCTGAAGGGAAATCGAGATGCAGAGCATCTTTAGCCGCTTTGTCCACTGCAATGTTGTCGCGGATGCCCATGTGACCAGGGACCCACATAAAAACTATCTTTTTACCCTCAGAAACAATTTGTGTATTGAGGTCATGGATCTCTGCCAGGAAAGGGTGTGATATCTTTCTCGTGGAAAGAGCCTGGTGCTGACAGTGAATCGGACATGATTAAAAACGAGGTTCTTTTGGATTGATAAACTTGTTTCAGAGCTAGATGAATTGTCTTGAGCTCAGCTGTATAAACAAAACAAAAATCAGGTAAACGCTGTTGCAAAGGTTGGTCTAAGTGTCTCCCGGAGACCGACGCAGCAGCAACTGAATCTTCTTTCTTTGACCCGTCTGTAAAAAGTTTTTCATATCCTGGGTATAAGGCACACTGTTCTAAATAAAGTTGGTTATATACGGTTTCAGATGTATTGTTTTTGAGGAAAGCGGACAACTGCCAATTAATGTTGGGGGTACATAATTTCCATGGAGGAGCTTCAGTCCGAAGCTCATCATCGTTGATGGAAGCAACATCGATGCCTGCTTTTTCCAAATGAGCCTGCATTCTGATGCCAAACGGAGGTATTGTGGAAAACGAAATAGAAAAATTGAAATCAAGAGTCTCGGAGAAATGATCTTTCATCTTGTCGCCTTTATGCTGAACAGCAAAAAGGCTACAAGATGAAAGATCATCTTCACAGCCATCACTGAAAACTTCCGTTGACTCTGCAGCTGAATCAACCCCCTCTTCATCTACTAACACTGCATTCCACTCATTACAAATCCACTTACCTGGAATTAGCAGCTGCACATAATTCCATTCATGATAAAGTGCAAGGCGCATCAAAGTGTACACAGATTTCAGAACGCTTCAGTTCTAGCATGCAAAACAAACGCCAATGACAACATCATCAAAGTTGCATGCTCCAGTTAATACCACTGTTCTATCCATGCCACTACATGCCGTTGAGCGAACTAAATCCCTTCAGGCTGAATTGAGTCCAGTTGTGCAAGGGTCCTACTCATCGTTTTCTACAAGCAGAATTCCTGTACAGATCGGAAAAAGCCGATCATAATAATTATGACAAGAAATCCTCTTTCACTGATAAACTCTCTCATGAGTCTTTAAGCCACCCATCTACTGACTACGTCAAATTTGGAGACAGTACGCTGAACAAACGAAATCATCAAAAGATTAATGCTGGCGAGTTCTGTGCTGTACAGAATGTCTCTGCTTCAGGCCTCGGTGTACGTTCTCTGACTTGTTGACTACAGTCTCAACAACCCTGCCCTTACGTCTCACGTGTGCTTACCCACCCACGTTGGTGTCAATGACTGTAAAGGGGGCGTTATCGAGCTTGCCCAGTGGTTGTCCCTTATCAATGCACTGATCACTGTCTTTCCCTCAGCCCAACTGATCCTTTCATCTATCATACCCGCCAAATGCAAAAACAACATCAACGCTGTCATCCAAAAATCTAATGAAAATGTGCTAATCGTATGCTCTGATTAATGCTGCATGTTTGTCAACAATCGCATCACCTTCCTAACCAGAAACCAGGTTTCTAAGCAAGATCTAGGCTATATGAGGACTTGCTGCATCCGAGCCTCAAAGGACTTCTCAAACTTGCTCGCAACTTCAAATATCCGCTTCCTGTCCAGAAACAGAGTGAAAACAGAAACAGCCATGCACAAAGGTTTCATCATTTGCAGAATCATATTCATCTCCATCCCCCAAAACAATTGCAGCAGCAAGAACAACCCCAGTTGGAGCAACAATGCCATCATCAGCAGCATGTTCTGCAGCAGCAGCAGCAAGTTCAGCAGCAACTACAGCAGCAAG
This sequence comes from Oncomelania hupensis, assembly GCA_036898135.1. Classification (NCBI taxonomy): domain Eukaryota; kingdom Metazoa; phylum Mollusca; class Gastropoda; order Littorinimorpha; family Pomatiopsidae; genus Oncomelania; species Oncomelania hupensis. The sequence goes on along the minus strand of CM072523.1, from coordinate 46,182,356 downwards.
AAAAACCTCAGTTGGAGCAACAATGCCATCATCAGCAGCAAGCTCTGCAGCAACTACAGCAGCAGCAAAAGCAACTTCGGCAGCATTTACAACTTCAAACGCAGCAGCAACAATTGCAGCAGCAGCAACAACTGCAGCGGCAACAACAACTTCAGCTGCAAGAGCAGCAATTACAACAGCAGCAACAAATTCAGCAGCATTCTCATATGGCGCAAGATGAGTGTCAGCCGTTTGATCATCATATGCAACAATCTGTAACTCAACTTCCTATTACTGAAGACGTCCACTGGCCTCTCCATGCATCTCTGCCACATGCCTTTGTTGATCAGCATAAAGCATCCACCTTATCTAGCAGCAACATTATTTCTCAAATAACGCAGTTACTGCAGCAGTTGGTTAGACAGTAATTGATACTGAAGCTTATGTCTGTGTTACCAGGGGGAAGGGTGGGGAGTGTAGGGAAAGGGGGAGAAGGGAGAAATATGAAGGATGAGAGAGGGTGAAGGGTTCTCGTCTTGCTGGTATATTGAGCAATTGTTTTACAAGTTTGCTGCACTTACATGTGTCTGCCTATGCACTTTTCTATATTTGGATTATTTATAGTGGGTTTTTACATAAAAGACTGCAACATTGATGCCAGATGCACTAACACTTTTAAACACAACTTTTTGATATGCTGTTTGCAGAACAGCAAACTTCAATGTGACTTATTCCGATCGTAAATTGATTAGCACTCTGAAGACTGAACTATGCCGCTATTGAAGATCATCTATACCATGCATCAACTGTCGAATTCAAAATCTAAAACTAGAGTCGTCTTGTTCGAATCATCTTCTCTCAATGTAAATAAAACTAATATATCATTATGATTATGTACACTGAAATATAATAGACTTTGCCTCTTGATTGCCTTCTTCGTGGTGATAAGCAGTGATCTTTCGTGAATTTAAAAGTGCAATACGCTGACACTTTACATTTTGTCTGATTTAGGTGTTGTCTTATTCTGTTGTATTGTTTTTATGTTGAATTGATATCGTTCTGTGTGTATTTAGTTTGTTGCCACATTTATTTTGTGTATTGTAAATTCCTTAGCGTTTGTTGTAATGCATTTTGCTAATCTACAGCAGTCCAGTTGCTGCCTATATTAAAATGCAGCTGCAGTTTTATACAATGCCGTTCACGGTACCAATACTATGTGTATCCCAACCCCCCTCTCCCGATCCTAAATCCCTCCTGTTGGGGCTATAGAGCTCCCAGGGCTATAGCTATGAGCCTCCTGTTATTGTGTATAATTACATCATGCTGTGTAAAGGAAAAGGACAAAGTTGCACAATTCCAAGTCAAAGCAAGTGCCGTTCTCACACAATTGTTTCTGTCCTATGATGTTGACATTGCTGATCTTTTGATTTTTACGATTTTATTTCAGAAGTGCTCTCTCCCTACTGATTGATTTTTGCGCTTGACGCTCCATGCTGCAGTCTGGTGGAATGGAATTAGCAATTAAAATCGTGCAAACACTACTTTTTCTAGTCCAAATACAAAAGGTCAGGTGTCCATAAAAATAAGTGAAACATTTTGTTTTCGGTTTGTGTGTATAAAGACAGTTGTCTATAACACATTTAACAAAAGGCTGTTGTTTCTATGTACATGTACTATTTTGTGTGGTCTCGTTTGTTTTTATATGTTAGTTAGTAGTCTCAGATTGCCGACCAGCCGACGGACGGTTCCTGTCTTCTTTCTGTCCGTTCAATCACTATCTCCAAATTGTTCCAGCCTACACAATAACCAAAACTGTTGATCTGTTCTAATATTTTTTTTTTTAATACACCCAGTGTTGGGTGAAGGAAATGAGAGAGGAAGAGAAAGAGGAGGAGGAGGAGGCAGTGAAGAAAGAAGAGGAGAACGACGCGGAAGAGAAGAAGAATAGTCAAAGAAGAACTGATGTAGAACGCTGACGGCAGGTTTGTGGTCACAAACAATCAAGGGAGACAACACCGGCACCTCCGAAGAATGGTTCACTTTTATTTTCCCCTTAGTCTTCTTCTTCTGAAGTTTTTTAATAATAATAATAATAATAATAATAATAATAATAATAATAATAATAATAATAATAATAATAATAATAATAATAATAATAATAATAATAATGTTATTATTATTACAATAATAATGATGATGATGATTGTAATGTTACAAACCCCAAGCAGCGTTAAAAGGTTTTGCTGTGTATTGATTATTTCTAATTAATTCTATTTTCGTAAGCTCTTCTATGCATATACATAGGAAGATCTACAGGTTTTAAAATACTGAATTATTGTTGTTTCCATCCAACAAAAGAAAACACAAATATTATCCCAAGTGCCTAAACACATGCAAGTTTGTGCTTGTTTGAAAAAGCATGAGCCTATTCATTATATTCATAACATCTCAACGCCGTTCTGGTAAACTATTAGTGTAACAAACGCAGGCGCCTGTCTTGTAAAGAAACAAATATGACGGCAACATGCGCCTGTTCAATGAACAAAAAATATGCCTAAAACGTCACAACCATTTTATTTCTGTTCATGTTTTCACGTTATATGACAACCAAGGCCGTCCAAGTCTTTACGCCCCATATATCGAGGCCTCTACAATTATGAAGACGGACAGCAGTATTTTTATGAAATCCGACTTCCTCTTTCTAGCGTTCCAACCAATCCCGCGACTGCGTTGCCTCTGTTAATTTCCCGGGATACTCTCGTGTGATCTCTCTGTCTGGATCTGGATTGGCGGATATGTCACAGAAGCCAAAGAATGACTTTAACCGAGACTTAAATCTTGAAAACAAAAGGTGGTGTTGCAGCTTTATACTGGCAAGCTGCATCGACTGAAGGGTAAAGCTTTTAAAATAGAAGGAAAAACGTAGCTTTATATTGGCAAACTGCATCGACTGAATGGTTAAGCTTTTGGATAGAAGAAAAACTTTCAAACTTGTTTTGTAGACATTTGTTTATTTCCTTTAGCTTTATGTGTTGATTGATGTATTATTAGGAAATTACCAATGGCGAGGTGGTTTTTGTGTCATAAATCAAGTGTTATTCAATAATTATTTCAATTATTTCATTTAGTTTAACACTTCTCTCAAGACATTTATGATGTTCATGTCTGGTTGAAATTCTAAAAGCATGTTCCTGTTCCAAATTGTCTGTAGATAAACTAGCACAGTAGCAGTGGTTAGAGCCATCACAGGAAAGCAGAAAGCTAGCAGGGGCTGTGCCAGGTTCGAATCCTTTTAGGCCCAGCTGTCTTCTTCTTCTCCGAGAAGACCCAGACGTCCTCTGCGGGCTCTGGAACCCCCGCACACCTTGTCGTCTACCAACAAACAAACAAATCACTTCAATGAATGTTTGAATAGATGATGACAGACGGATAGGTGGAGGCAAAGTTGACGGCGACGACCATGAGGATGCTGTTAATGATGATGACTATAATGATGATGGTATTTATAATGACGATGATGCTGACGACGACAACGATGATGATGATGATGATGATGATGATGATGATGATGATGATGATGATGACTATAATGATGATGGTATTTATGATGACGATGATGCTGACGACGACAACGATGATGATGATGATGATGATGATGATGATGATGATGACTATAAAGATGATGGCATTAATGATGACGATGATGCTGACGACGACAATGATGATGATGATGATAATTACTATAATGCTGATGGGGGGTGATGATGGTGAGGAGGATGAAAAGGAGAAGTGTGATGTGATAGGCGATGATTACTATGAAGGTGATGGTGCTTGAGATCGTGATGATAATGATGATGATGATTATAATGACGACGAGAAAGATAATGATGACGACGATGATGATGATAATGACATTTCCTTGAACAGTCCATCAGGAGTAAAACTAGCGTCCTCTATCATTATGCAAACAACCCCCAGTCCCCCTTACCCCCTGCCCAATCCCCCCAACCTTATTCCACTCCCGCCTGACGTGTCAAAATGTACCTCCGAAGCTTTGTTTGATTTTAATGTCTTTTTCACCGAAATGATAAGACCCACAAAAATAAATAAATAAATCAATACATCAATAAATAATAATAATAATAATAATAATAATAATAATAATAATAATAATAATAATAATAATAATAATAATAATAAATAATAATAATAATAATAATAATAATAATAATAATAATAATAATAATAATAATAATAATAATAATAATAAAAATACAATTTATTTCTAAAAAAATAAAATAAAAAATAAATAAATAAATAAAGGTAAAAAAAAAAATTGAGAATCGAAAAGAAAAGAAGGAATTGTAATTAAACATCAGTTATCACAAATACTGACCAAATGGCAAATCTCCCGAGCATTTGTGCCAAAGTGAGGTTACGCCTGTAATTTCGTTAACGTCCGCGTGGTCGTATATTGTGGACCATGGTAGCACATCGGACATGGGCTCTGTGTGGCCGCGACAGCGGCAGTTGATCTGCACAGATAGGTTACATATTAAGCCTACCCGATACAAATTATACGGTCTAAATAGTCCGTTCAATTTATTTATTGAAACAGATAATAATTACGTCATTCCGCTCTCGCATTTGGGTTTCTGTGCAGAAGAGAATTGACCACAAAGTGCTATCGCTCGTGTAAGGCTGCACTGACAGCGTTGTAGTATCTACAGGAGAGTGTAAGGCTGCACTGACAGCGTTGTAGTATCTACAGGAGAGTGTAAGGCTGCACTGACACCGTTGTAGTATCTACAGGAGCGATCTCATCTCCTCTATACTGCCATATTCTTTCTCGTGGGCGCCGCGTCCGCCTCACAGGGTCGGTTTCGGGATGGTTGGCGTTGCGAGCAAAAGGTGTTATATTATTGAACTGTGCTACACCCGGCCTACAGAATTACATTCCACAGTCAGTGCCGAAACGTGACACTAAGGGAAGGAATCATGTCAGCGTCTGCTTAAGACTGACGTATTTACTACTGGCACTGATTTTGTTTCGTAACTTGTTACTGTATTCATTGTATATCCTATGCTCCCTCAGCACTTTCAACTGTAAGCTCTACAATAATAATAATAATAATAATAATAATAATAATAATAATAATAATAATAATAATAATAATAATAATAATAATAAAATCAATCAATTGCAATGAAAATGTCAGCGCTACCTTGACGTATCTATTACGGTGAAAATCAGATGAGTTCTCGATCCCCTCAACAGCCGGTATATTATCCGTACTGCACATCCCCAAATCACATCTGGGCTCGCACAGATACATCCTGCAACATCGTCATCATCATCAACATCATCATCATCATCATCATCATCATCATCATCATCATCATCATCATCACCACCATCATCATCATCATCATCATCGTCATCATCATTATCATCATCATCGTCGTTGTCGACGTCATTTTTTTTCCTTTTTTTATGGCCAATATTTTAGTACTACATGTGGTGTAACAGGCACATTGTTGTCAGTTTAATGGATATACACACAGACGTCAACTAGGAGCATAGTAAGCCTACACCTCATCACATAAATATCTGTAGAGCTACCCAGCGTTCGTGGAAACCGCCGAACAGTCGTTCGTTCCCAAATAAGCGGTTCGAACAATTCCAAGAAAAGGGTTCTGTTTCTTACCTGGTAAAAAGGTGAAAGTAAAGGTAGTCCCATAGCCTTGTGGCCGTAGGGGAGCGTGATGTTGGAGATCACACTTATCATGGGGCAGCGTAATGAGGGTGATGCCCATCTCTCTCCCTCGCTGCTTTACCTTCCCTACCCTTAAGAGAGTAGGTACTCAGTCACAGTTGAGTCAACTGGGGGCGTTGTTATTTGTCGCTTCACGGTTTGCGGTCACCCATACAAGTGCTAACCGCACTGGACGGTGCTTAACTTGAAAAAACAGTAGCAAGTGCTCCAACCACTGCGCTATCCGACACCCCTGATTTAACTGATTTTTTAAAAACTCCGAACCCGCCAGAAATGACCGTGGCCTTTACATGTTTTGAATTTTGACGCCCGTACACGGCGCAAACACGCCCGCTTTTTTCTAAGCCAATGAGAAATTTGCTCCCAGAGGGGGATTTGCGAGTGGAATGGAGTAGAATTATAGTCCACGACACATGCCAGCAAAATGTTCACCTGTGAAAAGCAGTGAAAATATGCTCTGCGAACTCAAACTCGCCCAGTTAAGAATGAAAACAGTTCGATCTTAGCGTTTTGGTTCGGCAATAGCTGTTCGGGGCATTCGCCGACTCGCCATATTGAGGTCGGGCTATACACTATAAAGCACGTGGTGTTCAGACACTATTTTATCAAATAATACTACTGCTATGGCAGCGGTCTTTTGTAAATTTGCCGTTGACTATCTAGGTGCAATGTGAAATGGCATTGATCGATGGAAAGTGGTCAGCAGTCCATAGTCTTAATTAATGTAAAACTTAATAGTTTAGGAGCCTCACCGGCGAATTTGGCTGTAGTAAAACAAGTGGTTTTCGTTTTGGACGGGGCACGGCGTGTTGCCGGGGCATACGCAGTTGATCACAATTTTGTAACCTTGGCACCTACTTCCATCTTGGAACTCACGGATCTCCCGCCTTTCGTCGCCACACACCGCTCTCGCGGGGCACTCCAACTGGTGCATCTGCCATCATCATCAGCAGCACCACCACCATCATCATCATCATCCTCATTATCATCATCATCAATCATCATCATCATCATCATCAATAATCATCAACATCATCATCATCATCATCATGAATGAAAATTGATATAGCGCGGAAACGCTTCTATCGAATGATCCGCACTCCGCACTTGATATCATTTCCACACAAACAGATACAAAAACAAACCAATATATGTATATATAAACCACATTGTTTCTGGGGATATGCTAAAAAAACTGTTAAAAAGTAACGGAAAGAGCGGAATTTTAGTTGTAGATCTATCCCTAGCCCTTATCCTAACCTTGTCATTGATGGTGTTACAGTCGAGAGAGTCACCCAATACAAATACCTGGGAAACCATCATTGACGAGAAACTGAACTTCACTGCAAACACCCAGGCCATACACAAAAAATGTCAGTCTAGAATTTACTGCCTTCAAAAACTTCGAAATCTCCAAGTCAGTAGCCGCATCCTTCAGACCTTTTACTCTTCTTTTATTGAGTCCGTTCTTACCTTTTCTTTTATCTGCTGGTATGGAAGTTTGTGTGTAAAAAACAAAAGTATTCTGGATCGAGTAGTGAACGTCTGTGGGAGGGTTGTGGGAGTAAAACAAGAGAGTCTGCAGGTGTTGTATGAAAGACGTGTTGTGCGGAAAGCTATTTGCTTTGTGCTGGATAGCACTCATGTGCTTGCGCATCACTTCCAGCTCCTGCCTTCCGGAAGGCGCTACCAAACACCAAGGGTCAGAACTCTCAGAATGAAAAACAGTTTTATTCCAAAGGCTGTCTCATTACTTAATAAATGACATGTGTGTGTGTGTGTGTGTGTATGTGTGTGTGTGTGTGGGGGGGTTTTGTTTGCCCAAAATAATCTCATTTCACATTTGCTGTCGTTTAATGTTAGCATGCATAAGTGTAATTCTAGTCATATGTGACTGTGCATTTTTATCCTCATTGTCATTATGATTGTTGTTATTATTATTGTGATGTTTTTTTTCCTTGTTGATTGTAATTGTACACCACAATGTAATTTCTTGTAAAAGATAATAAAGTTGTCTTATCTTATCTTATCTTATCTTCTCTACAAAATTGCGCTTTTTCCATCTGAAAAACCCATTTGCCTTCTTGGATTCTTAAATTGTATTATATTACATTACATGATCATTGCTTTAGGTCCAGCGGACTCTTCCGAGCCAAATCAGGACCGGACAACCCCTGATCCGCATAAAAGATATGCTGAAACAACCCTAGCGGTAAAACTGAAGACTCTCCACCAGCCAGTCACTTTACAATAAAGACATCCCACGCAGGGGACGCTAAGGCTATACTCTAATTTATCGAACTCCAGTTTACAAAAACAAAATAGAATACAAACATCATTATAAATTATCAACAAAACACATACATATAAAATGTATTTATTGCTAAATAATAACATCATAGGAAGCCCTAGTGACCACCTGGCAGAAAGCGTCCAATATCCCGAAGCTGATCCAACAGACCTCACACACAAATAAGGAGTTTTGTCCTGGAAGAGTTTTCAAGAAAAAAGGTAGGTGACTGGTCTAGCGAAGAAGAAGATAGTATAGCAGATTGATAGAACAGAGCAGGAATGAGAAAGTACAAATGAGAAAGACAGCGACAGTGGGAATTTAAAGCACTAAATTTCCAGAAAGTGGGGATACTATTTATACTGAAACCCCCGGGACCCCAACGGGGGGACTTAAATTGTATGAAACCAAGTAAGTATATATATATGCCATTCTCTCCTCTTTTGTCTCTGTCTGATCCGTAAGTGTATACACGGCTGTACATATTGATACTGTTTTTCCTCTTGGGCCTAACCGGGCATATAAATAGCTGTGAATAGTTTTTTTGCTATTCTATTTCTGTCTTTTCTGTCATTTGTGTACATAGTTGTAAATAGTTTGTACCCTTACTGTTCTGTCTTTTAGTGTATTGTAGCAAAAGCAATGTTTTATCGAGTGCATGTATTTATATGTAATGATTATGTAAAGCGTGGTGAGTCTGGTCATAGGCTGGAGTACCCGCTATATAAAAATCCGTTATTATTATTATTATATATTTTACGCCTAATCCGTGAAATTGCCTATTTCATGAAATCGGCAACATTTTGCCTATTACGTGAAATTGGCAGTTGAAATGCCAAATTAATGAAATATGCAAGTCTCTTGCCGATTTCATGAAATAGGCAAACACATTTTGCCCATTACATGAAATCGGCAAAAGGCAAAATGACAGTTGAACTGTCATTTTGCAATTTGCCTATTTCATGAAATCGGCAGTTGGAGATCTCTCTCTCTCTATCTCTCTTTCTCTCTTCATGACAAATTATAACTGATTTGTGAAAACAATCATTTATTAGCAAAATATAAAAAATCTTAAATATACAGAAAATGATTAACATTAACACACCTCACTTAAGGTGGGTGTGTAATGACAAACGATGACTTTGTGCAAATGAGGACTAATGAGGATTCTTTTGCCATTATGTCTAATCAATGTTTTTGCAAGCCCGTTTTGGGTGGCAAGCACTATTGCATCGCATGCCAGCTTTCAAGCATAAACAGCGTTTAGTAAGGCATGTTGTGGTACAGAGGCATTTCTTAAAGCCCTGTCCATGACCTACAGACAACGCTCGAACTGCTGATCTAACATTTAGTTCATCTTGGGGAACTGTGTCCCTCTTAATTCCTTTATATTTCGTCAGTTCTATCTGATTTCTGGAAAATTTTCCACTTAGTATTCCTGCTTTTGTTCCAACCTTAAACATGCCATCCTCCTTTGTCAAGACAACTCCCACCAAATTTGCAGGGTCACCCCTTCTTCTGTCAAATTCATGAATTGGCACAAGAACATTGTCTCCAACTTCTATAGATTTCATTCTTGCAGTTGAACGACTTACCATGCGGTCTGCTTGCTTTTTGAGTTTTTTAGCGGCCTCTATTCTCAAAGTGTTGACATCTACAGTGACTCCAGCATACACCTCATCCACACCAGCTTGAGCAATCCCCTCATCCACACCAGCTTCTGCAGTACCCTCATCCACACCAGCTTCGGCAGTCCCCTCATCCACACCAGCAATCCCCTCATCCACACCAGCAATCCCCTTATCCACACCAGCTCCAGCAATCCCCTCATCCACACCAGCTTCGGCAGTCCCCTCATCCACAACAGCAATCCCCTCATCCACACCAGCAATCCCCTCATCCACACCAGCAATCCCCTCATCCACACCAGCTCCAGCAATCCCCTCATCCATACCAGCTTCTGCTGTCCTGTTATCCACACCAGCTTCTGAAGTCCCCTCATCCACACCAGCTTCTGCAGACCACTCGTCCACACCAGCGTCTGTAGTCCCCTCATCCACACCAGTTTCTGTTAGACTGCATAATTATAAACTACCCCTCCCTCGCATTGATTTATACAAAAATAGCCTATCGTTTAATGGAGCTAGTGTATGGAACTCTCTCCCTCTGGAGTGTAAACATTGCGACACACTGTTTTCTTTCAAATGTAAAATATGTAGGCATCTGCAAAATTAATTATAAAAGTGATGTATAATAACATCTATGACAACACTTTCATTCATGTATTTATTTATTTATTTATTTATTTATTTATTTATTTACTTTATTATTATTATTATTATTATTATTATTATTATTATTATTATTATTATTATTATTATTATTATTATTATTATTATTATAAGGGTGAAGGATATGGGGAGGAAGGATGGTGGCCTAAAATTGTTTAAAGATAATGATGAAGATGTTGGTGTGATTGTGTGTGCATGTGTGTGTGTGTGAGTGATGTGATTTCCAAGTTAAAGTTAAAGGTTAATTATTATTATGTTAATTTCTTAACGGACAGATTGGAAGATTAGACTGTATCATTAGTCTAAAATCTTTATCCCTAATAAAAAAGTTTCAAGCTTCAAGTTTCAGTTTCTGCACTCCCCTAATTTACTCCAGTTCTGCCTCTTATCATTTCTGTGATAGCTTCCTCTGAGATTCCAGTATGTATTATCTGTAAGAATTCCATAGGAAGGGAGGTCGTGAGCCCTAATTGTGGTTTTTTCCCAAACATAAGCAAGTATGGTTCCTTCCTAGTTGCCTCACTGACAGAAATATTTAGCTGCCATTGAACAAATCTAATGCCCAAGGTCCAGTTGGGACAACTGTTATCACGCATCCAAGCTGTCAGTTTCGCTTTCATGACACCATTAGCCCTTTCTACAGACCCATGCGATTGACTCGGGGTGGCGAGGTCTACCATTCACAAGCACAAGTTCAGGCCACATGGATGCCAGCTCTTTTATGATTTCTGCAGTGAATTCGCGGCCATTGTCTGATTGCAGCACTCTTGGTGCCCCAAAGTCAAGAAAAATCATCAGTAGTTCTCTGGCTACATCCACAGCACGTTTTGCAATCAGGGTCCGGAGAACATGGAATTTTGTCAAATACTCTTGATAATGAAGGATCCATTTAAAGGCACCATCTTTCATACTCTGCATGTCGACAAGGTCAACCTGACCTCTCTGGTTGAGATCAGACACCAGCAAAGGACGAACCACGGTACCACGAACAGTCTCCGTTCTTGTCCTCTTTTCTAAACAACTCTCGCAGTTGGCGATGTGCTCCTTAACTGCTGACATTGGTATGTTGTCGTAGGTATCTCTAATTTTTTTCCACGTCTTCTTTTCTCCAGCATGCCCTGAAATTAATTAAGGAAAAATACTTCAGAGCTAGAGAAAGAGACGGAGAGAGAGAGAGACAGAGAGAGAGAGAGAAAGAGAGCGAGAGAGAGAGAGCGAGAGAGAGAAATGGATTCAATCTGAACCATCACTTCTTCCTTTTTACCATCTTGCCAAATAAATTTATTCGTCTTGCCTATAACCTCTGTATTATCCCCAGCTTTATCATTTTCGGTTTTTCCGTAAAAATACAACTCCACAGGCATAATTATGATCAGAATCGCTTCTGTCTGTTACAGTCAATTTTTTTTAAATAAGTTTAGAGACTATTAGTAGTATTAGGAACCAGAAAATAGTCGATTAAACTGTTACCATGAGTAGATATGTACGTAAGTTTTCCTTCCGTGTCCCAATGCGTGCTTCCGTTCACAAAGTTTAGATCAAACAACAAACAACATTCCAACAACTACCTCCCAAAATCTTTTATAAAAGTGTCTTGTAATACTCGATTGTCCAAGTACAATTCATCTCGTCCTCTATCCTCATCATTTTCCCAGAGAGAGAGAGAGAGAGAGAGAGAGAGAGAGAGAGAGAGAGAGAGAGAGAGAGAGAGAGACCCTGGCTAAGTAAGGTTAGTATATATGAGTTTGGGAGATATGAGACTTACCCAAAGATGTATGAGTAGCCGCTATGATTTCCTTGGCTTTGCTAGCTGTTGCCATAAATTTTCCTGAAGTTTTCCGAACAACCTTATCCACTTCTGCCATCGAAACCAAATGGAATGTCGATAGTAAATGATATTCCTCTCTGGCTGTTGAAGCCTGAGGCTTGCCATGCTTTAAGACTTTTAAAACTTTGTCTTTGTGACGAGGCGGACAATCGACCTCTGACGCAGGCTGCACACAGTCAACCCTTCCACACATCCAGTCACCCCTACCACGCACGCTGGCTAATCCGCCTAAGCCCCGCCCCTCAGGAATCATCCTTAAAACCTAGCACACAGCCAGATCCGCCGTCAGTCGCAAGCAATCCATCTTCGAAGCCACAACAATCTGTCCTGGACACGTCCCCATCAACTGGCGACCTCTGAGCTACGGCAGTACTCTCGTGATTCGACTCGTCTTAGTCAAGGTAAGAGAGGAAACTTACTCTTTGTCATGTAGCATACCCATCACCCGTCGTTCGCCCAACATGTTCGTATGTCCTGTTGATATGTACGTTCGTGTTTATAGTTTTGTCTTGATGTGTTGCTGTGACATGTATTATTTCCTTGTATATATCATCTGCCTTGTATATGACTCATGCCATGGTTGAATTTATACTTGTATGCTCCCCGTTAGCCCCATGTGTAAATATCCCATGCCATGCTGTCCCTCCACATAGATTAAAGCCCCCAGTACAGTCCCTTGCCTACAACCCCCATTGTCCTGTATCTACCCCATTTGCTTTTCTCCATGCTCCCACTGTATACATATCTGCCCCTGTTGTCCGCCACCCCATCTTAAGGCGCCGAAGGTATCATATATTAGCGGCTGCCGGTAAACTCCACAATAGCCCCATAACCCTGGTTGCAATTGTTGGACTGTTGGTATGCACCGGCTAACCCTTGGCCGGTCAGACCAATTTGAAATCTGAATGGGCACATGCGCCAACAGGCGCTGAACCCAGAATACACCTTTCCCCAGCTGATACAGAGTCTGTATTGCGTTACAGACGGGCTCCTGTGCAGGGCGAAATACCCCGGCCTTGTACCAGCTTTAAGTCGCTGACCCGCTGCAGGCCCCTGACAACCCAGGGAGTCAACGCGAAGCGTTTCATCCGAATTTCATCATTCACCCAGACAGCTAGCAACGTAAGCTGAAAACCACGCCTGTATCTTCAAACCAGGATTGCACCATCGGTCATTACGCAAGAGAGTGACCGACTGACCCGCATTGCCACACACGCGACGCCAACCTTGATCAACTGTCCAGACTATCCTGGACCAACCACCGCCCTTCGAAAACCAGCTAAGTTCTCACCCAACGAGCATCACCACTCGCTGATTATCTGGCCAAGTACTCTCTGAACAATCCAGATACACTCCTGCCCTGTGATGATAGCAGTCCTCAGTAGCACTAGTACCCCTGAAATCGTCCACCCAGAATATCTCCAAGCTACTCCCTACCATTACTGACAGTATCCAGTGACTCACTCTTAGAATTATTCAACAAAGACGACCCAATTCGATTTAATAAAAGTGCCTAGTTAGAAATTGTACCTCTCTGGACTTGCCCTTGTTTTGAATTTCTCAACTAGTGTAGCCTACTATCTTCCTCGTCTGCACTCTGACTGCCTTTCATTAGTTAGTAACTCCAGCTCTAATCTCTTGAAGGTCACCACAACATTGGCCTAAGCAAGGGAGGCAATACAGTGCGAGAGATCAAGAGCTTACCCTCAATCCCCCCAACCCCTTTCTTTGTGACATTAACTTTGGCGACCCCGACGAGACTAAAGACTTAGGTTTCCCGTCCCAACTCGACGAGACTAAGGACTTAGCTTAAATTCCACCCCAGCCCAGTATAGATAGGACCCAACCCCCTAAGCCTAGTAGTGTCTAGCATAGCCCCATAGGTCCCTTACTGGCTCTACCGAATTGTGGTGTCTCGCAAAGGGTTTTTCTTGCCTTCATTTTTTTGTATTTTGATTGATTGCATCTTGTCTCGGTGTTTGTGTTGTGTTGTATTCGCCCCTGTGCAATTCCATCGTAGTTCATTTCAGCCCACCCCCTGTTTTCCGTCAGTATACCCCCTTGTGTGCGCCCCTCATCACGGTTAGGACTTTTCAGGGTAAGTCACCTCCCTTACCATGGCCGACCTGGGAGAGCTTGCGCTCAAATACAAGAGTATTGGCGAGAGCTTAGGGCTCGCCGGCACCGAACTCAAGGACTACGTCCTGGCCAACGTAGATGCGGACGTGGCCGAGGAGAAGTTGAAGAGGGAGGAGAGGGCTAAAGAACGAGATGCGAAGAAGGAGGAGGAGAAAGAGCGTATCGCCGCGGAGGAACGGGCCGCCGCGCGAAAGATAGCAGAGGAGGAGAAAGCCGCCGCTCGAAGGGTTGCTGAGGAGGAGAGAGCCGCCGAGCGGAGAAGAGAGGAGGCGAAGGATAGGATTGCAGAGGAGGAGAGGGCCGCCGCACGGAAGAAGGAGGAGGACGAGAGGGTCGCGGCACTTGAGGAGAAGAGGAAGGACAAGGAACTTGAACGGCGCCAAGCACTCTTCCAGCTTGAGCGCGATCGCCGCGAGCTAGGCATCGCATCGCCCGCGAGCGAGGACTTCTCACTCATCGCCCCCAGCTTCACCACCAGCGCAGGAATATCCGCAATCCCCCCGCCGATTCCGGGGATGAACTTTCCCCTGGACCCATTCGTCGAACGAGACGAATCGATTGAAGTTTATCTCGCCCGATTCGAACGAGTCGCGGGAGAAAACAGCCTCGACCCCCAGTACTGGTACCGCAAGCTTAGTCATGGCCTTAAGGGGAAGGCCTATGAAATTCTGGCCAAGACGCCGACTGCCGAGGAGGGCGACTACCCCGCCCTCAAGAAATCTCTACTGCATGGATTTGAGCTCTCAGGTGAGCACTACCGGAAGAACTTCCGGAACTCCCGGAGAGAGAAGGGGGAGAAGTTTACGCAATTCGCCGACCGGCTAGCCACTCTACGGGACAAATGGATAGAGCAGACGGACGAACCTAAGACGTACGACGGACTGCTCGAATTGATGCTAGCCGAGCAACTCAGAGGGACAATGCCAGCGGAACTTCGGACTTTCGCCGCCGAACAGGGAGCCGCCCGACTAGACGACCTTATCATCGTCGCGGACCGCTACCTTACCGCCCACCCCGACGACCGACAGCCTCGCCGGGATCCCCCCGCACCCTCGTCACCAGATACCCGCCACCAGCCTCGCCGGCCCGTCCCGCCAGCGAACCACCGTCCACCCCCGCCTAAAGGACGCCCAAACCCCGGAGCAGAGCCTGGAAAGCGGAGCGGAGAGCTCTACTGCGGCTACTTCCAGCGCCGAGGACACACCCGCGAGAAGTGTTTTCGCCGCATCAGCGACCAGCGTCGCAAACAAGGAACGGTATTGGCCAAGTCACTCCCGACGGGAACCCGGTAACCCCCGTCGCCACTCCCACCGACCGACCGGCCGTCACCGAGCAAGTGACTGTCAACGATCGCCCAGCCCACTGTCTATACGACACCGGACTCACCTTCGACGCCGTCGTCCGCCGCTCGCTCATCAGGGAACAAGACCTGACCGGCGAAACGATCACCCTGAAGTTGGCCGACGCGTCACAGCCCAGCACCACGCTCCCTATAGCCCGGATCCAAAGTCACCAGCCGATACGTCACGGGAACCATTCAAGCTGCCGTGATGGACCAGCCCCTGTATGACTTGATCTTAGGATGCCGTTACGTATTCTTGGGTATGCCGCCCCAGCCTGTGGAGTCGATGGCCGCCGTCCAGACGCGCGCCCAGGCGAAAACAGCCGCGACACCACCCCCGATACCCAACCAGATGCCGGAACAGATCCGGAAGGCCCAAGAAGACGACGTCACCCTCCGCAAGTGCTACGGAAAGCTTCCCGCCGCACGCACTCCACCCAAGTCCGGGGACTTTTTCGTCGAGGACGGACTCCTCTTCCGTCAGAAGGACGACCATTCGCAACTCGTCGTACCTGCGACCCTTCGCCCCCAAGTCCTGGAACTTGGCCACAGCATGCCCCTAAGTGGACATATGGGCATAGGAGCACCACCCTACGCATCAGCGCTCAGTACCACTGGCCCGGGATGACAGAAGACGTGAAGCGCTACGTCAAGTCCTGTCGCCAGTGCCAACGATACTCGCCCCGCCACCACACCGTGCCGGTACCATCAGCCCCACCGTCGTCGTCGGAACGCCCTTCCAACGAGTGGCCGTCGACATAGTAGGACCCCTTCCGCGGACCAAGAAGCGGAACCAGTATCTGCTTACCCTTGTCGACGCTTGCTCTATGTGGTGTGAGGCCGTTCCACTGCCGAAGATTGACGCCGCCCGAGTCGCCGACGCGCTCGTCACCATATTCACACGAGTCGGATTCCCGGACAACATCATGACCGACAACGGGTCCCAGTTCACTGGAAAACTCATGCAGGAAGTTTTCCAACTACTTCGCATTCGTCATATCCGTACTCCACCCTACCACCCCGCTAGCAACGGACAGGTCGAGCGCCTGAACGGGACTCTCATCTCGATCATCCGCAAGATCGCCGACGAACAACCGGAAGCGTGGGACACCTACGTCGCGTCAGCGCTCTTCGCGTATCGAGAGACCCCGCACACCTCCACCGGATACACCCCTTCCACGTTGCTTTTTGGGAGACCCCTTTCTGGACCTCTAGCCGCCTACGACGTAGCTGGACCGACGCCAAACTGGACGAGGCACCGGTCGACGCCACGAAATACGTCACCAAGCTCCAGGAGACTCTCAAGGCCACATGGAAAGCCGCCTCCGCCAACCTGAAGAAGGCGAGAGAGAGACAAGCCCGCTACCATAATCGCCGCGCCCGCGACCGAGAAATGCAGGTAGGAGACCAGGTCCTACTACTTCTCCCCAGCGGCACGAACAAGCTAGACATAGCTTGGCAAGGACCCTACCCGGTGCTGGAGAAGCTCTCACGTACCACTTATCGCATCGAGGTAGGCGGAAAGCCCAGGACCCACCACATCAACTTGCTCAAGCGGTACCTGGAGCAACCCGCAACCGCCCCGGACACCCACTCGCTACTCACGGTCGCGCTGGCCGTCGAAGTGGATGGCACAGAGACCGGCGTCGCCGAATTTCCGCTACAAGGGAAGGAATCCTTCCGGGACGTATCTCTGGACCCCTCACTCCCCGCCGGCCAGCAACGCCAACTACGCGCCATCGTAGCCGAGTACAGGGAAGTCCTCACCGACATACCTGGGAGGACGGACCTAGAAGGAGTCCAACTAACCCTGACGGACCCCACACCCGTCCGCCAGAAACCATACCCCGTCCCGCTATCCCAGCAGCAGGTAGTAAGGACAGAAGAAGAGGCTCCGCCAACAGCCGGAGTCATCGCTCCACCCCGTTCCCCCTACGTCTCCGACATAGCGCCGCCACGCAAGCCCTGCGGAAAGCATCGCCCCCGCGCAGAGCATCGTCAGCCACCATCCCGCAACCGACTCCGTCGAGTCCCCACTGAGGGCCGACGCCCCAGCCTTCATACCCGCCGCCGCCCACTAACCGTAGCCGAGACCCGGCAGCTCCGCGGACCCCAGCCTTGGGCATCCGCCATCTACTACCCGGAACCCCGCATCGCCCCGCATCACCCGGATCATCGCAACCATCTTCGCAACCCGCAGCTGACCTCAGAGCTGATTGGCCGCATCTCAGTCGAGGCCTAGGACCTCGCCTTTTTCCTTGGGGGGGCCTCTGTGACGAGGCGGACAATCGACCTCTGACGCAGGCTGCACACAGTCAACCCTTCCACACATCCAGTCACCCCTACCACGCACGCTGGCTAATCCGCCTAAGCCCCGCCCCTCAGGAATCATCCTTAAAACCTAGCACACAGCCAGATCCGCCGTCAGTCGCAAGCAATCCATCTTCGAAGCCACAACAATTTGTCCTGGACACGTCCCCATCAACTGGCGACCTCTGAGCTACGGCAGTACTCCCGTGATTCGACCCGTCTTAGTCAAGGTAAGAGAGGAAACTTACTCTTTGTCATGTAGCATACCCATCACCCGTCGTTCGCCCAACATGTTCGTATGTCCTGTTGATATGTACGTTCGTGTTTATAGTTTTGTCTTGATGTGTTGCTGTGACATGTATTATTTCCTTGTATATATCATCTGCCTTGTACATGACTCATGCCATGGTTGAATTTATACTTGTATGCTCCCCGTTAGCCCCATGTGTAAATATCCCATGCCATGCTGTCCCTCCACATAGATTAAAGCCCCCAGTACAGTCCCTTGCCTACAACCCCCATTGTCCTGTATCTACCCCATTTGCTTTTCTCCATGCTCCCACTGTATACATATCTGCCCCTGTTGTCCACCACCCCATCTTAAGGCGCTGAAGGTATCATATATTAGCGGCTGCCGGTAAACTCCACAATAGCCCCATAACCCTGGTTGCAATTGTTGGACTGTTGGTATGCACCGGCTAACCCTTGGCCGGTCAGACCAATTTGAAATCTGAATGGGCACATGCGCCAACAGGCGCTGAACCCAGAATACACCTATCCCCAGCTGATACAGAGTCTGTATTGCGTTACAGACGGGCTCCTGTGCAGGGCGAAATACCCCGGCCTTGTACCAGCTTTAAGTCGCTGACCCGCTGCAGGCCCCTGACAACCCAGGGAGTCAACGCGAAGCGTTTCATCCGAATTTCATCATTCACCCAGACAGCTAGCAACGTAAGCTGAAAACCACGCCTGTATCTTCAAACCAGGATTGCACCATCGGTCATTACGCAAGAGAGTGACCGACTGACCCGCATTGCCACACACGCGACGCCAACCTTGATCAACTGTCCAGACTATCCTGGACCAACCACCGCCCTTCGAAAACCAGCTAAGTTCTCACCCAACGAGCATCACCACTCGCTGATTATCTGGCCAAGTACTCTCTGAACAATCCAGATACACTCCTGCCCTGTGATGATAGCAGTCCTCAGTAGCACTAGTACCCCTGAAATCGTCCACCCAGAATATCTCCAAGCTACTCCCTACCATTACTGACAGTATCCAGTGACTCACTCTTAGAATTATTCAACAAAGACGACCCAATTCGATTTAATAAAAGTGCCTAGTTAGAAATTGTACCTCTCTGGACTTGCCCTTGTTTTGAATTTCTCAACTAGTGTAGCCTACTATCTTCCTCGTCTGCACTCTGACTGCCTTTCATTAGTTAGTAACTCCAGCTCTAATCTCTTGAAGGTCACCACAACATTGGCCTAAGCAAGGGAGGCAATACAGTGCGAGAGATCAAGAGCTTACCCTCAATCCCCCCAACCCCTTTCTTTGTGACAGTCTTCATAATCTTCAGTCCATAAACATGAAGCTATTTTTTGCACTGGTATAGTCAGTCACCAAGGTATGAATTTTGCAAATAAAGTATTACCACTACATGTTCTAGTAAAAAGTGAACTGTGTTTAAACGTGTGTATAGTGAAAGAGATCTTTTCTCACCAGAAGAGTGAATACACACTTACATGCATTCCCTTTGGTGTTGTCAGTAATACAACTAACAATAGGTTGTCAAAACAACAGTAAAATGTACTTGATTTCCTCTCACTTAAATGCATCCAATTTGGTGTTGTCAGTAGTACAAGAACTTCAACTGCCGATTTCACGAAATAGGCAAAATGCAAAATGACAGTTAAACTGTTATTTTGCATTTTGCCTTATTCATGTACTGGGCAAAATGTGTTTGCCTATTTCATGAAATCGGCAAGTGATTTGCCTATTTCATTAATTTGGCAGTTCATCTGCCAATTTCACGTAATAGGCAAAATGTTGCCTATTTCATGAAATCGGCAAATACATGGATTAGGCATAATATATATATTATATATATTAGCAGCAGCGAAACTTGTAAACAGTTGTTCGACATTTGCAATCAGCTAAGGGTAAGAGCAATGCAACATCACTCCCATCCACGCATCCACCATGTCAGCTCCCAGATGTATTTTGTAATTATTTCACACAGAAAGTGGCTGACATAAGGGCCGCTCTTGATAGCCATGAGATCCCACTCATTAACACCTTCCCTCACTACCGCAAAGTTGGAAGTTTTTCAACCAATAACAGAGCAAGAAGTCAAGAAAGTCATCTTAAGCTCAAAACCAACATCTTGCTCTCTGGACCCCATTCCTACCCCCATGTTGATAGAGAAGCTTCACCCTCTACTCCCGACCATTACCCACATTATCAACGAGAGTCTGTCCTCTGGTGTTGTTCCATCTGTGCTCAAAGCGGCTATCATCAAACCCCTCCTTAAAAAACCAAGTTTATACAAAAATAATCTAAAGAACTATAGACCTGTTTCAAACCTCTCCTTCCTGTCCAAAGTCATAGAAAAAATTGTTCTCAAACAACTGTTTGCCTACCTATATGATAACGCTTTACTTTGCCCCAACCAGTCTGCCTACCGACCCTTACCCTTCCACAGCACTGAGACAGCCCTCCTAAAGGTAACCAATGATCTGTTGCTTGCCTTAGATAATGGTAACGTCTCCATTCTCACCTTATTAGACCTCTCAGCCGCCTTTGACACAGTCGACCACCACATTCTCTTTAACACTCTTCAACACTACTTTGGAATCTCTTGCTCGGTCCTGGCTTGGTTCCACTCATATCTTTCTGACAGATCACAAGTAGTCACTGTCGATGGCTGTTTCTCCAGCATAGCAGACTTGGTGTGCGGCGTGCCTCATGGTACCGTTTTAGGGCCGGTGTTATTCACTCTGTACACCAAGCCACTGCTTCTCCTGCTCGGAAGGCAAGCTGTTGAGAGTCAGTCATTTGCAGATGATACACAACTTTATAAATCCACTGCCCCCTCTCTCATTAATTCCACTGTTCAGACTTTGGAGAACTGCATCACAGACATTAAGTCATGGATGACACTCAACAAGCTTAAGCTTAATGACGATAAAACCGAAGCCCTCCTCATTCACAAGCACAACACCTCCTCCTCACTCTCACCTCTCCCAACATCGCTTACAGTAGAGACAACAAACATTCAGTTCTCATCCTCAGCGAGAAATCTCGGCTACATTCTCTCCGATGACCTGTCCCTCAACAACCACATCTCCAACGTCTGTCGCTCTGCATACGCGGCCATCCGCCAAATCAGCTCCTTTCGCCACTATCTTACAGTCACTGCCACCAAAACCCTAGTCTGCGCTCTCGTCCTTTCTCGTCTTGACTATTGCAACTCTCTCCTCGCTGGCTCCACAAAACACATCATTGACAAACTACAAAAGGTTCAGAACTCAGCAGCTAGACTAGTATTCCGAGCAAAGAAACGCGATCACATCACACCTCTACTACATTCCCTTCACTGGCTTCCTGTGCAAGCACGCGTAGAGTACAAACTCTCTGTTCTCTGTCACAACTTCTTCACAGATTCTTGTCCTGCCTACCTTGCTGATCTACTATCTGTCTACTCCCTTTCACGCACTTTAAGATCTTCTGCTGACACTCGCACACTCAAGGTTCCCGTCACCCGCACTAAGACATACGGCCAAAGTGCATTCGGTTACTCCGCACCCAAGCAGTGGAATTCCCTTCCCTCCCATATCCGCAACATACAATCAACACAAGCATTCAAAAAGGCCTCTCAAAACCCACCTCTTCAAACGGCATTATTCAGACTGATTTGTATCCCGCTGCCATTCTTCCCCTCTTTTGTCTCTGTCTGATCCTTAAGTGTATACAGGGCTGTAAATATTTATACTGTTTTTCTTCCTGGGTTTTAGTTTTACCGGGCATATAAATACATGTGAATAGGTTTTTGCTATTCTATTTTTGTCTTTTTTGTCATTTGTGTACATAGTTGTAAATAGTTTTTACCTTTACTTTTCCGTCTTTTGGTGTGTCGTAGCAAAAGTGATGTTTGATCGAGTGCATGTATTTTTTATGTAATGACTATGTAAAGCGTGGTGAGTCTGGTCATAGGCTGGAGTACCCGCTATATAAAAATCCGTTATTATTATTATTATTATTATTATTATTATTATTATTATTATTATTATTATTATTATTATTATTATATACATATAAGTATGAAAATGAAGGACAGATAACAGAATTTCCAGTATAACAGAAAAAATACCACGATGTACACATAAGAGGAGTAAACAAAATAGCATACATTTATGACAAAAATGAAACAAAATAAGTAATAGTCCATAGATGAATTTGTAGCATTATAAAACAAAACAAAAACACACAACAGACTCTCCAATCAGCCGTTGTCCGCGGCGCCGTCACACGAGTCCAGTAGTATTGTCAAGATTCATGTTGCATTTCTGTAAGAGGTGGGTCAGTAATGCAATCATAAAACCAAACTTAATTTAAAGCGCAAGCGCGCGTGTATGTGTTTGTGTGTGTGTGTGTGTGTGGGGGGGGGGTGTGTGTATGTGTGTGTGTAAGTGGATAGGTGGGTGTGCGTGTGTTTGTGTGTAAGTGTGTGTAAGTGTGTGTGTGTGTGGGTGTGTGGGTGTGTGTGTGTGTGTGGGTGTGTGTGTGTGTGTGTGGATGTGTGTGTGTGTGTTTGTAGAAACGCCGTTATTTTTGCACACTCTTTATCCCCTACCTACGTTATTTTGACGTCCAAACAGTGTTCCGTTAGAGTTAGGGCTGTGTTAGCCTTATGATTATGGTCTGGGTTAGAGTTAGGGTTTGCGTTAGAGTTAAGGTAGGGGTTAGAGTTAAGGTTAAAGTTAGGGTTTGGGTTAAGGTTAGCTTCAAAAAATGGACACATTTCAGAAAATGTCAAAGCAACGTATGTGGCGTGTGATAAAGGTCATAACAATGGCGTATTTACAAACGTGTGAGTGGGTGTGTGTGCGTGTGTGCGTGTGTGTGTGTGTGTGTTGTAATCTTAACAGTCAGTTCATGAAAAAGGCTTACAGCTTCTCCTTCCATCAATACTTCCAGTTCAGAGTCCTTCCGTAAGGTTAGCATGATAAGGATTTAGAAACATGGGTTAGTAATATTGGATGCTATATACTGTCATGAACTGGCTAGTTTTAACTCTGCTCATTGACTATTCAGCCTTGTGTAGTTTTTGTAACAGTAGAGAGTCAGTATATAACACAGCAGCAATTAAAGTACACACCGCAAGCCCGACCCACGCTGCGTAGTGACTCAGCACTTGAGCTTTGAATCTGAACATTTTACCCAATGAGAGCTTAGGCAAAGCGGTTCGAGCCAGTTTGACTGGGTCCGAGCCTAACACAGCTTCGGTCAGTTGGGAGGAATACACCGAAGTGTTAACAGCTAGAAAGCTGGCAGAGAAATCTTTCCACACTTAGACCAGGAAGCAGGACTTAGAATCTTAGAATTCTATCAAGTCACAACGGGCCTGAACTTGTCAAACAGGTAAATGAACACCCTTCTGTTTCATCGTGATATATTTATATTATTGTGGAAATTATGTTTGAAGAATTTGCTATGCATAAATGTGAATTATTAATCCGAATTTGCCGTACCACGTGGAAGAGCCGACCACGAGGCTCAACACGACCGGTTGCGCCGCCATGTTGTATCCCATACGGAACCACTGTTGTTTAACTTATATGTATGTTTGCAGACCAGTGGCTGTACCCGTGAATGTTTATAATATTAATAATTCTGTATGTGTATAGTTAGACACGATTGACATTTATGTATGTATAGGAATTTAGAGTTGAGATTCCAGTGGACCCCGGAAGTAGCAGAATGTTCGTCGCTTATGTATAGAGATGTGGAGCTATCACTGAGGGCTACTTGGCTTTCAGTGAGACGCTCTGCACAAACCGATTATTCAGGGTTGTGCAGAATTTCGTCTCTTATATTACAGACGAGCAGGCGAGCTATCCCGAGCTATCCTGTGACCCCACTCCACAGAAACAAGTTGGCGGAGTATCCTCTACCGCACCAGACGGAAAGAGCTACCCGGAAAGACACCCTGTCAGACCCCACAGCGTGGCAAGGGAACCCAACTACACAACTACCCAGGTGCACCTGAAGCTACCTCACAGAAGGACTTCGACCGCACCATCAGAAAGTTAAGTGTATTCTCCGAAAGTGCACTTAACCTGATCAAAACAGGACCACAGTAGTCCAACTCTTCAGAAACTGTAAAACGGACCACAGTAGTCCAAATCTACATGAGATATAATAGCAAGTGCCCGAGGAAGAAATAACAGCTGCCTAGACTATCAGCGATCGAACTATTAGCATTGAAAGAGACTTTTTAAGTTAGATTAGTACTTAGAGAATCTTGTATAGAGTAGAAGAAATAAATGTGTGATTTTAACTGTTATCAAGTGGCTGGACTACATATGATTCATAGCCGTGTGAAAGCTAGTGTGACAGTATTCTTTTACCATTTTTCTATCTATTTCTGTACCCCAACCTTAACACAGAACGAGCTAAACAAATAAATTTATTAAAGTAATTCATAGGGTGACTTACTAGCAGTTCCCACCGAATAAACGTGAGGGTCCATAATTCCATTGTGCAGAGCCCATAAACCCCACGTGACACTTTAATTGGCGAGCCTAACCAGGATCTGTGTATAATAGGAATTGGGTATAACCGGACCTAAGTACAATAAAATTAGATAACAGTAGTAGTAGAATAACTTAGAATAGTGGTAACAAGGACTGATCAGTGGGGTGCACTATTCTTTAGTTAAAAACTTTTTTGCTTCAAATATTTTTGTGCCTGTATGTTGCATTGTTCTTTTGCAGGTTTTGCTTAAATAACTGTTGTATGCCATTTGACTCTTGTTTTATTCTATTATTGATTACGAATTTGATTGTCTTTGCATTGTTTTTATTGACTTGCAATATTGCTAGTGTTTCGGTATTCCACGTGATTCAGAGGTTGTTCATAGACACGTTTGACAATGTCGGACCCAGTGGCCTTGAGATTGCGCTTCAAGGAATTAGGAGAAGCTTTACACTTAGCAGGGGCAGACCTAATTGCGTATATAAATGCAGAGGTAGAGAAACAGGAGGCTAAGGCAGAGAGAGCAGCAGAGAGAGAGGCAAAGAAGTTAGAAGCAGAGAGAGAGGCAAAGAAGTTAGAAGCAGAGAGAGAGGCGAAGAAACTCGAAGCAGAACAGAGAAAAGCAGAACTAGAAGCAGCGCAGAAGAAATTAGAAGCAGAACAGAAGAAATTAGAATTAGAAGAGAACAGAAGAAGGCAGCATTAGCAGCAGAGAGAGATGCAGAAGTTAGGAGATGGGAGTATGAGCGGGCAGAAAAAGAAAAGAGAGGGAAGAAAAGGAAAAAGAAAGACAGCATGAGTTAGAGCTAAGAAGATTGGGATCAGGAGCTTCAAGTTCTTCCTCAACCCCTCCCCACTCAGATCAGCTAGAGGTAGCATCCAACCCTGTACAAGGAATGTCATTTCCACTGGGAACATTCAATGAGAGAGAAGAAGGTCTAGATCTCTATCTGACTAGGTTTGAGCGTCTAGCAACAGAGTACAAACTAGATCCCACTCATTGGTCTTTTAAGCTTAGTCAAGGGCTTAGAGGAAAGGCTTATGACATCTACAGTAAGCTACCGACTGACAGAGTGACTGACTATCACAAAGTAAAAGAGGCACTCCTAACGGGATTCGAACTGACAGGAGAATGCTACCGGCAAAAGTTCCGCACCAATCGGAGAGTGAAAGGAGAGAGCTATGCGCAGTTCGCGGATCGGTTGTCCACAACGCTGGATAAGTGGATTAGCCAGTCAGCCACGGCTAAGACGTATGATGGACTGACAGAACTGTTAGTATGGGAACAGCTACGGGAAACCATGACCCCCGAGCTGAGAACATTCTCAGTAGAGCAGGGCGCGGAAAGACTGGAAGATCTGGTCAAGGTCGCAGATAGGTACGTGGCCGCCCACGGAGAAGCCAAGAGCTTCAGGCGAGACCTAAAGCCTAACGGGAAAGAGGCACAGAAACGAAGCCCTAACCGGGAAGAGCGCACCGCGAATAAGCCGAATAACCCCAGACCTGGGCAAAATAAAGGACCCAACACGGAATTCGGGAAAAGAGGTCCCGCAGAACAGAGACGGTATTGTTCGTTCTGCAACAGAAACAATCACTCCACCGCAGAATGTTTCAAGTTGGCCGCACAACGTAGGGAAGAGCGCGAAAGCCGGCCAGCGCACAGAGTTCTAACTCAAAGTAGCGGTAACAAGCCACACACAATCGGAGATCACCCATCGGTGACAGACACGGTCAAGGTCAACGGAAAAGAAGCGAACTGTCTGTATGACACAGGTCTATCATACGACGCGATAGTTAGCGAATCTCTTGTATCGCGCGCGGACTTGACAGACAAGACAGTCGACTTACAAGGAGCAGACTTGACGAAACCGACGACTACTTGCCCAATAGCTTGGATCGAAGTAGAGAGTAGGTACGTCACAGGACGAATCCAAGCAGCTGTTTTACAGAAACCCCTGTATGATCTAGTGCTAGGTTGTAGGTATGTGTTCTTAGGCACGCCCCCTAAAACTGTAGAGATAGCTGCAGTGCAAACCAGGGCCCAAGCTAAAACCCAACCACCCCAGCCCGAGTTCGCTCCGAATCCAGGACTCGAAGAGATCAAAACAGCACAGAAAGAAGACACCTCGATAGCGAAGTGCTTCCAGAAGCTACCCAAGGCGCACACACCCCCGCACAAGGGAGACTTCTACATGGAAGAGGGAGTTCTACATCGACAAGGAGATGGAGATCACACCCAACTAGTACTACCAGCCACCCTTCGAGCCCAAGTACTAGAATTAGGCCACAGCATGCCACTCAGCGGACACATGGGAATTGGAGCCACAGTGCAGAGAATCAGCGCACACTACTATTGGCCAGGAATCACGGAGGATGTCAAGCGCTACGTGAAATCTTGCCACCAATGTCAACGATATTCCCCGCGACATCACACCGTACCAGTTACCTTAGGACCATCAGTAGTAGTCGGCGTGCCATTCCAGCAAGTCTCAGTAGACATAGTAGGACCACTGCCCATGACCAAGAAGGAACAGATTTCTACTCACACTCGTCGACGCATGTACGATGTGGTGCGAAGCAGTCCCGTTGCCAGCGATCGACACCAAGAAGATTGCAGATGCACTCATCGCCATCTTTACCAGAGTCGGATTCCCGGACAGCATTAGAACGGACAACGGATCTCAGTTCACCGGCCGCCTGATGCAAGACGTGTTCGAGTTGATACAAGTCCATCACATTCGCACACCACCATACCACCCCGCCAGCAACGGACAAGTAGAAAGACTGAATGGAACCCTTCTCACCATCCTCAGGAAAGTCGCCGACGACAATCCAGAAGCGTGGGACACCTACGTGAATGCGGCACTGTTCGCATACCGAGAAACGCCCCATGCAGCCACAGGCTACACCCCGTCAACATTGCTATTCGGCAGACCTCTAGCAGGACCGCTAGAAGCCCTACGCAGAAGTTGGACGGAAGCCAAGATAGACGACACACCAAGAGGTGCCACCAAGTACGTCGCAGACCTGCAGGAAACCCTCAAAGCAACGTGGAAGAAAGCTGCCTGCCGTGAACTGACAAAACCGAGCAAGTCCACAAAACCTACTTTCGAGAAAATCGACGTTTTGTGTTGCGCTATATTACGCGATCGTTTCTGGAAGTTTAAGGGCATATTATAATGCAGTTCCTCGATATAAGAGTGCATACCTTGAATGTTAAAGAAATGTTTGATAGATTTGATGTTTTAAGACTATTTGTGGACTTGCTTTGTTTTGTCAGATTATTCTTGAGATAGGTCTTTGCTGAGAACATGACAAAACCAAGCAAGTCACCCACTTGGTTTTGTCAGTTTATTATTGAATTAAATCCTTGTTAAAAAAATTCACAAAACCAAGTAAGTCAAATCCGCTTGGTTTTGTCAGTTTATTATTAAGTAAATCCTTGTTTTCAAAATTCACCAAACCAAGTAAGTCCCATAGGCCGTTTCTTTGTTAAAAAGTCTGACGAGATGAGTCCCATAAGTTCGGTTTTGTAAGATGTGGGTGCGGCAGTTAAAGTGTATGTATGCGTGTGCGTCTTTATTATTGTTTTTAGCAATTCTTCACTTAATATTCCTCGGTTGGTATGCAGGAGTCATGGTTATGGGCAGGGCCGGATCAATTACTCTTGGAGGGGGGGGGGGGGTTCCAAAAATTTTTTAAGGGGTTAGGGGTGACAAAAACGTGTCCGCTCGAGGAACTTGAGTAGAATGAGGAACGTTTTACTTACCACCAGTGTCAACTAAATTAAGAGCTTTGAAAAAACTCCATATATATATTTTTTTTCTGACTGAGTGAGGTACATCGAATGGCCAGGGGGGGGGGGGGTTCCGGAACCCAGGAACACCCCCCCAGATCCGGCCCTGATGGGGTAGCCCGTAGCACAGTGGGTAGGCGCCGGTGTCCAATGCCGATGGTCGCGGGTTCGAGCTCCGCACGGGGCAAAAATTTGTTATTCTTATGAGACTTTACGGGTCACCGAGGGTTCTCTCCGGGTACTCCGGTTTCTCCCTCCCTTCAAAATAATATTAGATGCAGCCAATTTAATTTTAAAAATACAAAACTATTTTCCTTTCAGTTTCCTATTGTAGCGATCTTCCTGCCTTTACACCACGTGTATGTCTTGTATTTTGTTGCCCTTGTTGTGTGTCTGTAATATATTTGTTGCTGTTTGTTTATGGGTTCGAGCACTGAATAGAATAGACCCAACGTTTCCCGGCGTGTCGTAAGAGGCGACTAACAGGGGTAATGTTAACACGGCATCACTGGGCGAAAGTCTTCTACACAGAAGTCATCTGCCAGGGCGAGGAACCTCACGTTACTACAGGTTCAACGACCACGTGCTCAGGGCCAAGGCGAGCCACACTGTATTCGTGGAATTCGGCTGTGGCCAATAGCCTGGAGAGGATTGGGCACCGTCAAGTCTTTTTTTGCCCAAGACACACTACATGATGACACTATCCACTAATTCCATGCTGGATCGGTCGTCGCCCGGCTCAAGGACCGCGCCTTCCGTTGGCAACCAGGATAAGAGGTGTTAAGTATGCTACTGATGGACAATTCAGCAAGATCCGCACGAGAAACAACATCGTCATAGGAACCTGGAATGTCAGGACCCTAACTGCGGAAGGAAAATTAGAAGAACTGGTCCACGAGTTGGACCACTATCGATGGAACGTTCTAGGCATCAGCGAACTGCGCTGGAAAGGCCTAGGTGAAACAACGACCGACAAAGGCCACAAGCTCTATTTCAGCGGTAGAGATGAATGGCACGAACACGGCGTTGGATTCTTGGTCCACAAGAACATTCTAGCCACTGTCATGGGTTGCCGCCCAGTCTCCAGTAGACTCATTACCATCCCCCTGAGAGCAGCCCCTTTCAACATCACCATCATCCAGGCCTATGCCCCAACATCAGACTATGACGACAGCGAAGTGGAGGATTTTATGAAAATCTACAGGCGGTCCTTGACCAAGTGCCGAAGAAGGACATATTCATAGTGCAAGGCGACTGGAATGCCAAGGTTGGCCAAGATGCGCACCACAACTGGGGAGACACATGTGGACCCCACTGCAACAACGAGACAAATGACAGGGATCTGAGATTCTTGGAGTTTGCCAGATACAACAATCTGGTACTGGCAAACAAGCTTGGTCTCCACAAAAACTCCATACGATGGACATGGCACAGTCCCGGCGGGGAGCATCACAACCAAATAGACTACATCATGGTCAAGAAACGCTTCAGATTAAGCATCAACATTGGTAGGACGCGCACTTTTCCAGGAGAAGACATCGGAAGTGACCACGATCTCTTGATGATGTCTTTCCGGCTCCACTTGAAGAGAGTAAATACAGCAAAGTGCACTAGACTGAAGTTCGACCTGGACAAACTGCAAGACCCGGAGGTGGCAGAACTATTTCAGGCCACAATTGGAGGGAAATTTGCACCACTGCTCATTTTGGGGGCTGGTGAAGTAGATGTCAACACCATGACCACCACCTTCAACTTAGCTGTGACAGATGCCGCCACTGAGATCCTTGGCAAGCACCGACCAAAGAAAAAGCCGTGGATCACACTGAACTTTTGGATCTGTGTGAAAAACGAAGAGAGATTAAAAAAAAAGAAAAAAAGAAGAACACCTCACAGTGAGCTGATGTCTACCGAAAAATCAACAATGACACCCGAAAAGGCATGCGCACAGCAAAGGAGAACTGGATAGATCAATGCCAGGAAATAGAGAACAGTCTGAACAAGAACAACAGCACGAAGGCCTACCAGACTGTAAAGCGGCTGACAAATGTTACACAGCCCAAAGTCTCCACGATCCAAAGCAAGTCTGGCATATGCTTTACAGAAGAACAAGAAGTCTTGGACAGATGGACAGAGTACTGCTCTGACCTTTACAACCATACACCAAATGGAGGCCCATCAGTTCTAGCATGTCCCGAGAACAGAGAAGAACAAATCCTCCCAATTCTCCGGGAAGAAGTTGAGGCAGCAGTGCTATCGCTAACGAAAAGGAAGTCAGCGTGAGTGGACAACATACCCGCGGAACTGCTACAAGCAGGAGGAGAAGCGATGATTGATGCCCTCACTATTATCTGTAACACGATCTGGCAGAGTGGGGAGTGGCCTATACCATGGGCCCAGTCGCTTGTCATCACTCTTTCCAAAAAAAGGTAACCTTCAGGAGTGTGAAAATTACCGCACCGTCAGCCTCATCAGCCATCCCAGCAAGGTCCTCCTGAAAATAATACTCAACAGGTTGAAACCCCAAGCTGAACAAATCATAGCTGAAGAACAAGCAGGATTCAGGGCAGGGCGAAGTACCACTGAACAGATTTTCAACCTCAGAATAATTTGTGAGAAATACCTACAGCACCAACAACATCTATATCATGTGTTCATAGACTGCAAGAAAACGATTGACTGAGTCTGGCATGCAGCTCTATGGGCAACAATGAAAGTGTACAATATCAGCCCTAAAATTATTGAAGCCATCAAAAGCCTGTATGACAAGGCTACAAGTGCAGTCCTCCACAACAGCGCCATCGGAAACTGGTTCAGAACAACAATCGGTGTGCGTCAAGGATGCCTACTCCAACACCCTTCAACATCTTCCTAGAGCGCATCATGTCAGATGCTCTTGCAGATCACGAAGGCACAGTCAGCATAGGGGGTAGAGCAATCTCCAATCTTCGTTTTGCGGATGACATTGATGGATTGGCTGGAGAGGAACAAGAACTTGAACAGCTGGTACAGAGGCTTGACACCACCTCCAAAGCTTATGGAATGGAAATAAGTGCACAGAAGACCAAAATGATGACCAACAACACCAATGGCATCAACATGGACATCAAAGTCCAAGGTCAATCCCTCAACACAGTGCATAGCTTCAAATATTTAGGAGCCATTGTATCAGACAATGGGTCCCGACAGGAAGTCCTCTCCAGGTTTGCACAAACAACTGCTGCACTGACAAGGTTTAAGCCATTTGGAAAGACAGGACCTTCAGTCGACATTCCAAAGTAAGACTGTTGCGCTCCCTTGTCATCTCCATCTCCCTATATGCTTGCGAAGCATTGACCCTCACAGCAGATCTCCAACGAAGAATACAAAGCATGGAGATGAGGTGCTACAGAAGACTACTGGGATTTTCCTATACCCAACACATCACCAACGACGAAGTCCGACAGACCATCACACAAGCCATTGGACAACACGATGACCTGCTCACAGTGGTGAAGAAACGGAAACTCCGATGGTATGGCCACGTCACCAGATCATCAGACCTTGCAAAGACTATTCTGCAAGGCACAGTGCAAGGAGGTAGAAGAAGAGAGAGACCGAAAAAGAGGTGGGAGGACAACATTCGAGAATGGACTGGTTTGACACTGAGCGAAGCCATCAGGGCTGCTGAGGACAGGGAAAGATGGAGTATGTTGGTTAAACGATCATCTGTGGTGCCCCTACGACCTCAGGGTTACGGGACAGGATAGGGTAGGATAGGATAGTTTGTTTGTTTGTTTCCACACCTCGTGGAAGTTGCCGCATAGGCGGAAGAGCCACAGGATCCTTCATGGTGGGCAGGAAAGTACATGAAGAAAACTCTTTTTCAAAAAGCCGAACACGTCATTTGCTGACTGAAATGTCGTCATCATTTTCACAGGAAAATAATATTGCACAGCAGCAATAACATGGATTCTCACTGGTCCACGTCATTGTAAGGCACTTTCTCATTGGTCGGGAGGACTTACTTTTCTTTGTCAGTTTATTATAGAAGATGACGTCATCATACCAACTCGAGCATCAGCCAGAGGATCGCCGAAACAAAATCGCAGTGGACTTGCTTGGTTTTGTTAGTTTATTCCCCCACTTAAAAGTTTTTTAACAAGGACTTACTCTATGATATCTCCAAATCTAAAAATAGTTCGGATTTGATTTTTACAGGTAAGATGCGTCATTCTCTTGCAAGTTTGATGGCGCAAAAAACTCATTTTCGACCTTAGGTGGACTTACTCGGTTTTGTCAAATCACGGCAGAGCTGGTGAAGCACTGAAGAAGGCCAGAGCCCGTCAGACGAAGTACTACAACCGCCACGCGAAGGACCGAGAACTGCAAGTCGGCGATCAAGTGCTACTCTTACTTCCAAGTGGAACCAACAAGCTGGACATCGCTTGGAGAGGACCATATCGGGTGACTGCCAAGAAATCCAAGACAGTCTACCAAGTAGAGGTGAACGGGAGAGCCCGATACCACCACATCAATCTCCTCAAGAAATACACGGACCGACCGGCGACCCCCAGCACACACACATGGATGGCCATCGCCATCGCCGAAGAAGCTCATCCCCAACTACAACAGCATCGCCGTACCACTGACAAATGGAACCCGGAAAATCGCCCCGGACAAAGTCGTATGGACAGCCGAATGCGAGACAGCATTCCAAACACTCAAGGACAGAATGACATCGGCGCCAGTACTCCACCTACCCGATTTGACTCAGCCATTCGTTCTACGCACCGACGCAAGCGACTTAGGCCTCGGAGCAGTACTGCTACAGCGCGACCCCAAGAATGCAGAGACGCTATTCCCTGTCGCCTACGCCAGCAGAAAATTGAGACCCCGCCGAGACCCACTACGCCACGTCGGAGAAAGAATGTCTTGGACTAGTCTGGGCCATACAGAAATTCCAACTCTACCTGTATGGGACCCACTTCACAGTTCAGGTGGACCACCAACCACTATCGTTCCTGGCAGCCTCCAAATCCTTGAACTCTCGCCTGATGCGATGGGCACTCACCCTTCAGGCATACTCATTCCAAATCGAGTACATCCCCGGCAAAGAGAACCACGGAGCCGACTACCTCAGTCGCCATCTCGTGGAGGACACAGCAGCTGTCGCCCACCCAACACAACTAAGGGCCACAGCACCAGAATTCGTCCCCGCCCAGTAATACCCTGTCACTAGTGTCCATAGCTACCTGGCACAGCATTGCAGCTCAGGTAGAGCAACTTAACTAGTGTGTAAATAGGACCCTAGGATAGTGCAGTGTTAAACTAGGCTCTGTAGTAGAAAAAGGTCGAATCCAGTAGTCATCGCCTTTTTTCAGTTGAGGGAGCCTGTCATGAACTGGCTAGTTTTAACTCTGCTCATTGACTATTCAGCCTTGTGTAGTTTTTGTAACAGTAGAGAGTCAGTATATAACACAGCAGCAATTAAAGTACACACCGCGAGCCCGACCCACGCTGCGTAGTGACTCAGCACTTGAGCTTTGAATCTGAACATTTTACCCAATGAGAGCTTAGGCAAAGCGGTTCGAGCCAGTTTGACTGGGTCCGAGCCTAACACAGCTTTGGTCAGTTGGGAGGAATACACCGAAGTGTTAACAGCTAGAAAGCTGGCAGAGAAATCTCTCCACACTTAGACCAGGAAGCAGGACTTAGAATCTTAGAATTCTATCAAGTCACAACGGGCCTGAACTTGTCAAACAGGTAAATGAACACCCTTCTGTTTCATCGTGATATATTTATATTATTGTGGAAATTATGTTTGAAGAATTTGCTATGCATAAATGTGAATTATTAATCCGAATTTGCCGTACCACGTGGAAGAGCCGACCACGAGGCTCAACACGACCGGTTGCGCCGCCATGTTGTATCCCATACGGAACCACTGTTGTTTAACTTATATGTATGTTTGCAGACCAGTGGCTGTACCCGTGAATGTTTATAATATTAATAATTCTGTATGTGTATAGTTAGACACGATTGACATTTATGTATGTATAGGAATTTAGAGTTGAGATTCCAGTGGACCCCGGAAGTAGCAGAATGTTCGTCGCTTATGTATAGAGATGTGGAGCTATCACTGAGGGCTACTTGGCTTTCAGTGAGACGCTCTGCACAAACCGATTATTCAGGGTTGTGCAGAATTTCGTCTCTTATATTACAGACGAGCAGGCGAGCTATCCCGAGCTATCCTGTGACCCCCACTCCACAGAAACAAGTTGGCGGAGTATCCTCTACCGCACCAGACGGAAAGAGCTACCCGGAAAGACACCCTGTCAGACCCCACAGCGTGGCAAGGGAACCCAACTACACAACTACCCAGGTGCACCTGAAGCTACCTCACAGAAGGACTTCGACCGCACATCAGAAAGTTAAGTGTATTCTCCGAAAGTGCACTTAACCTGATCAAAACAGGACCACAGTAGTCCAACTCTTCAGAAACTGTAAAACGGACCACAGTAGTCCAAATCTACATGAGATATAATAGCAAGTGCCCGAGGAAGAAATAACAGCTGCCTAGACTATCAGCGATCGAACTATTAGCATTGAAAGAGACTTTTTAAGTTAGATTAGTACTTAGAGAATCTTGTATAGAGTAGAAGAAATAAATGTGTGATTTTAACTGTTATCAAGTGGCTGGACTACATATGATTCATAGCCGTGTGAAAGCTAGTGTGACAGTATTCTTTTACCATTTTTCTATCTATTTCTGTACCCCAACCTTAACACAGAACGAGCTAAACAAATAAATTTATTAAAGTAGTTCATAGGGTGACTTACTAGCAGTTCCCACCGAATAAACGTGAGGGTCCATAATTCCATTGTGCAGAGCCCATAAACCCCACGTGACATATACTCAGCCATATTTCTAAATCAGAGTCAAAAACGCGGAGATCTGTAGCTAAAATGAACGCTCTCCTATTAAAACACTCCATTTTTTCCCCAACCTACGGGTTAATGACAGTGACGATGTTACCAAAGAGCGGAAGACAGCCCAAATGAAAACGAGAAAGAACTTGGAACTTTGCCCTTTTATTTTATACAAGAACATCAAAACAGTAGGAAACAGAAAGTGAACAAGCGGATATTTGCCGTAGGTTCGTCGCGCGTCTACGACAGGCCGTATTTCAGTCATCTGGTGCGTCAGACCGTGCCCTTCAGGCAGCAAGTGAGCGCCTTGAGCGGCTGTGGAGCTGGAAAAGCGCTATATAAGAACGATGAAGTAAACATGTAAAAATAATCAAAGTTCCTTGTACATTAGAGACCTCTAATAAGAGCGGACATTGTACAGACCTTGTTTCCTTCAAGAGCTGCTTAAAAAACGCAAGGCGTTTTCTGTGTAAATAGTAAGAACATTAATAATACTTTCTGAATAATGCTGGACATGATGTAAAAAAAAGTTTTAAAAAAAAAATTAAAATAATGTGGTCCCATAGTTTTGTGGCCGTAGGGGAGCGTGATGTTGGAGATCACACTTATCTTTGGCCAGCAGTGCTTCAGATTGTTTTCAGATATTATGGGCCCAATGACCCATGGCCATGCAAAATGATGGGTCAATTTTGGAAAAGATGGGTCATTGACAATCAAGGTATTAGTATCGTATTAGCAAAACGATTACTTGATTCCACAAGTGTTGAAAAGTCAGACGATTTCGCCTTTGCAAGG
The DNA here is from genome assembly GCA_036898135.1 of Oncomelania hupensis. NCBI lineage: Eukaryota > Metazoa > Mollusca > Gastropoda > Littorinimorpha > Pomatiopsidae > Oncomelania > Oncomelania hupensis. The sequence goes on along the minus strand of CM072523.1, from coordinate 46,146,138 downwards.
TAAAACTGATAGATGTTCGCTGATTGGTTGTTGTGCATGGCTGCCAGCCAATCACACACAGCGATGCTATGCAAGCCACATGTGCTTGGTGTGGCTTAGTGGTACAGACAGACAGAGGATCAAGACAAGTTGGCGATTTTTATGACGCGCCAGGCTGGCGCATTCACGTTTACTGTTACGCGCCATTCTGATAAAAGATGCGCCAATGGCGCGGGCGCTCCAACAATCTGAAGTACTGGGCCAGCGTAATGAGGGTGATGCCCATCTCTCTCCCTCGCTGCTTTACCTTCCCCACCCTTAAGAGAGTAGGTACTCGGTCACAGTTGAGTCAACTGGGGGCGTTGTTATTTGTCGCTTCACGTTTTGCGGTCACCCATCCAAGTGCTAACCGCACTGGACGGTGCTTAACTTGCGACACAGTAGTGAGTGCTCCAACCACTGCGCTATCCGACACCCTGAACATGATGTAGTGCGATTGTTGTGATGATGCGTACGAATGATGTGTGTAAGCGGATTGAGTTGTTATTCTAATAAAAAATGCGCTCTAATTTATTATTATTATTATTATCATTATTATTATTATTATTATTATTATTATTATTATTATTATTATTATTATTATTATTATTATTATTATTATTATTATTATTTGTAACGTAGGCGTTTGTATGTGGTATTAAATTATATATATATATATATATATATATATATATATATATATATATATATATATATATATATATATATATATATATATATATATATATATATATATATATATATATATATAACTACTGTACGTTTAGTCTAATGAAATGAGTGTGTGCATGTGGCTTTCTGTCAATCAGTATAAAGGTGTATGTTCTATCTCTGTTTACTATACTCTTTCATCCACCGCCATACACTTGCTTACAAACAAGGACAAAGTCTACACAGTTGCCCTCTGTTTCACTATTAGCACTCAGTCATATATAACAACACATTAAATCATTTACATATACATTAACATTAGTTCATACAATTCGATTCACCATATAAACAAGTTCACGCAGATAATGATCAAGTGGCGTATAGGCTATTATGGATTCGGCACTTGCACAGTCAATAGCTACCGCAGAAGTCCTTGTCTCTTTCTCGAGAGGTCACTCGACTCTACTCCTCACACTAGTATCGACACAGTCAATGATATCACATCGACGACTTGACGGAGATTCCTCATCAATGACTGTACTCACAGACTTTTAGAACACTCCCAGACGCGGAATTATCAGCCGACGTTGGGGACAGAAGCTACACCTGGAAGACGCTGTAAGTCGTTCCGTAGCACAGGTCTGGAGTTTTTCTTCGTCACCGTTGCTGCACGTCTGCACCAGTGATGGTAGACGAAGGAGAGATGAGGCGTTGATGGTGTCCACATCCGGTCTCTAAGACGATGCTATAAGGACAGCTCCATCAGCCACATACCAGGAGGTTCCACCCCGTACCGGCACGCTGTATTCTATATACAGCTATAGTATTCCGATATAAGAATCCCGCTTTCTCAGAGCACCAACGAACACGTCCGCTCAACCCAACTGATATGCAACCTCTGACTAACAATAGTTCACAAAACTATATTGTCATTTCGACCGTAAACTTCCGGCATAACACAGTGACGTCATAACGTCTACGTACACAATGTGCGAAATGCGTTCGTTACACCAGATTACACCAGATGCGTTCTTTACACCTGATTATTATTATTATTATTATTATTATTATTATTATTATTATTATTATTATTATTATTATTATTATTAATTAGGACTGAAAGAATGTGAACAGGAGAATGATCTGCGGATAAGAGGAGGAAGGCACGGAGATAAAGAGGAGTATGGTCTACTGTTTACCTGTTCTCTGGTGTCGTCGTGACACATAGGTATCTCTTCATAAATACCCTGCGCCACCATCACCAGCGCCACCGACAACAGCATGGCTACCGACAACATCCTCTCTAGATCTGAAACAACCGAAAATAAATGATGCATCAATTCAAAACATCTTATCCAACAAGTCCTATTACTTGATACGACCAATGATTTGTTGATCATTGAAATTTAAGTCAAGAACCTCCGGTCCCTTGTGTTTAGAGGAAACAACCACGGCACGTGTTGTACACTATCGTTAATGTCTGCATCATGTATCCAACAACAAACGATGATGACGATGATGGTGATGATGCAGGGGAAGAGGAATATTATCAGGAGGAAGAGTATAACAAGTAAAAGAAGAGGTAGTAGGTTAATTAAGGTTAACTTATGTTAATAACGATCCTGAACTGAAAACAATATCTCTTAGTTTAAACTTAGACTTAGGTGAATTAAGTTAGTTTACATTTAGGCTCTTAGGTTAACTAAGGTTAGTATAGGTTCTTAGGTTAATGAAGGTTAATTCAGGGTCTTAAGTTCATAAAGGTTAATGAAGTTTTTCTTTAAAGCCTAAATGGGAGGTGAATGAAAAGCGTCACGTTGTTTCAGAAAGAAACCCCAAAACCAAGTCATTGACTTTTCCTTACCAATCACTTGGAGGGTCTTCCTCCCATTTTCATGATTTAATGCCTCAGTACCGGGTCTAACGATCAAGGATCGGCGAAGAAAAGGAAAGTGGAGAAGCACAATGTCTGGCATCGCCTTATTTTATAATTTTCTCTTTAAAACAGTGCGGTTAAAGAAACTATCTTTGACCAATTCAACGTCACAAACCCTGTTTGCATTTTTTTTTAAAATTAAATAGATCTATATGTACCAGAATAGGTAAGACTTATTCCGACTATAAAAAGGTAGATTTGGGGATTCCACAAGGATCGATAATTGCTCGCATGTTATTTAATTTGCTAATTCATGACTTGCCCAAAGCATTATCAAATCATACAAATGTTGTACAATATGCAGATGATATTGCTATATGGATTTAAAAAAATCTATAAGAAAACATACAAACAAAATAACTGTAAATTACATCCAGAAATTATATCAAAATAAATTAAAATTGATATCAATGTATATGAAAGAAAATGGACTAGAATTATCTGGAGGGAAAAAAACCATATTTAATGCTATTTAATAATGGTCCACAGGCGGCGAAAGCTGCTCAGGATTGGGGGGGCCACACACACATTATATTCACTGACATCAGGACCAGACCTGGGAAAAGTCGAGGGTGGGGGTGGGGGTTACAGATTCAGCGAAGGCACGAAGCGCCGAGCCTTCTAGGGGGGGGGGGGGGATTGTGGTCCGGGGGGCATGCTCCCCCGGAATTTTTCAATGATGCAAAATGGTGCAATCTGGTGCAATCTGAACCTTGAAAAAACCATCTGTGATGGTCTGGGACTTTGAGCTTTTTGAACAATTGAACTGACAAACTCTGGGGTACAAAAATTATCCTCTGCCCCTCCCTTAAAAAACAACAACACACACACAAACATTTATTTATAAGCAGAGATGTTTTGTATACTATTATTATTCACTAGTACTAACTTCTGTTGATCGTTAACGGTTTAAAGCTTTACCTTGTACTTTATGAACATCACCGCCCTGCTTTCACTTAATTCGGTCTTGCTGCACTAGGTTCCTCGGCATTAGTACCATTTGTGAATTGTATCTTCTGGCAAAACATTTCACTGCCTCTTTGAAGTCAATTTCAACATCCCTGTGCACTTTCAGTAAAGCAAGTCCATTGAGTCTCTGTTGCCGCATTGTAGAGCGCAGGTAGTTTTTCAGGTTGCGCAACTGACTGTTTGAACGCTCACACTCGGCAGTAGTGACAGGCAGGGTGCAAAGGTTCTTTAGCATGATGAACAGGTTGGGAAAAAAATCCCTGTCACAATGTTTCAGAGCTTCTGATGCCGTGGATGGGATGATAGCTGTCGCATTCTCAGCAGCACTTCGCCATTTGCAAACCCACCGTTGGTATTCTGCATCAAGGGTAGCGTTGTCTGGTAGGTCAGACTCCCACAACATTGCCAGCATCACCCCTTCTGGAACCTGCATGAAACCATCCTGGTTGTCTATTAAAGTGCTTGGCACCAGGCAGAGACCATCAACTGCTAGACCAGCATTTTTGAACCTCGAGTCCAATTCGGTTGACAGGTGTTCCAAGAAAGGAATGGCAATGCTAATCTTGAAATATTCTTCTGGAGTGGCCGCAGGTTGGTTGTCACGAAGTGGCTGTCGGGATGCTTGACGAGGAACAATAACACCGGTTATTAAAGCATTTGCCATTTTGCTGACTTCTTCACTTGTAGTCGAGAAAATTGCTGATATTGAAAACGGTAGACTGTAAAAACTGACAGCAAATGAAAGTTTTCAAAACGCGACTGTGACGTGCACGATGTCGAAAACTGTCAGTCACTTTGATCTACGCTAAGGCTAACGATTATGACGCGTCGACGGGAAATGATGACGAAGGGACGAACTTCTCTCACTGATCAGAGGGTGATGATGATGATTATGATGACAAACACTTGTATTGGTTGATTCCATTAGAAGAAAAAAAATCCTTTGATGCGCTGCCCCCGCCCCCCCCCCCCTAAAAAAAAGCACAACTACTCATTATTGGGGGGGGGGGCAATATATAAGGCTGCCCTCCCCCCAACATTTTTCTAGGGGGGGGGCATGGCCCCCCTGCCCCCTCCCCCCCCCCGCTTCCGCCGCCTGTGTGGTCAGAATCTAAAATGGCTACCAAAATTAGAATTGGATGGTATTCAATCACAATATACAGAAAGTATTAAGTTTTTAGGAGTATATTTGTCACTATGTTACGTTGAAACACGAATGGTAGTATGTCTGAAACGCGCACGATAGATCTAATCGTTTCGTTTTGCAAAGTATTCAATAATGGAGTTTATTTACCTTTGATTTGAGTTTGCATTGTTGTTAGGAGAGGCTTTGTATAACGTTGATAATTTTAGTTGGTCGATATTGTTGGAGAATTCTCTAGATTTTGAGTATTTACTATCGATGGAAACTTCCCGATGGATATCGAAGTATGTGAATGTTCCCGGAAGGAGAAGAAATAGGTATGACGTAAGACAGTAATGACGAAGTTAGAAGCATTGGTTAAATTGCGTCATACGAGATTGATCCAGGGTGTTCTGGAGTATCAAGAGACTATTTAAGTACCGCAATGTTTCAAAAGAGTGTTAAAGTTGTTGATAGTGAGTTGGAAAGTAAAACTCGAGAGTGAAAAGGCGATTGTATGCAGTTGTTGATGTGTGCTGAATAAAAGTGGAAAACTTCATACGTCGACTTGTGACTTGTATGCTGATTGAGCGGGTTGCGTGAATAAACGAATCTGAGCTACACTCATCAGTACTTCAGCATTGGGGCTGAATCCACTACTAATAGAAAACACCAACATCAAACCGAGTGTAACATTTTGGGGGTCTAGCCGCGATTAACGCCATAGCCAAGGGTTCAACTGCTACAACAAGCGAGTCAACGTTACGAGAGGCAGTCATCGAGGGTAGACGCCAACAAGTTGCGTCGAGAGGGGCCAACATACTGGGACTACATCCGATAGATTCGGGTTGACTGCAAGGGGGTGTAGTCGCCGAAGAGTTGCTTCGTGAGCGAACAACAGAGCGGGATTACGTGGCTGCCGCAAGACTACGTCGAGGGACAGTCTCGGAGCTACATCGCCAGTGTTACAGAGAGCGGCGAGCGGACGTCGCGTCTACTTCAGCACAAGAGCGTATACATCAACACCAGCGTGGTGCAGCGTCGCATACGACGAGGACAGCGGGGCCTGCGTCAGCGAAGGCGACTAGTGACAAGCATCAGCGCTACTGCAGAAAGCGTGCTGTTCTAGAACAGTCTAGAAAGGTACAGCACAGTCAAGAACTTTCCAGAAAAGAACTTTCCAGAACTTCCAGAAGCATCAAGATGGCTGACTTCTGGCAGAAAGGGATTCAACTGAATCTAAAAGGGAAACAGCTGACGGAGTACGTCAAATCCCAGGAGAGAATACAAGAACGAGAATTAGAAGAGCAGCGTCGCCGTGAAGAACGAGAATTAGAAGAGCAGCGTCGCCGTGAAGAAAGAGAATTTGAACTGAAGCGTCTGGAAATTGAACAGCAGTGGCAAGAAAGAGATCGTCAGTACCAGCTAGAATTGGCGCGTATCCAAAACAATCAGCATGCCCACAAGTTATCAGTGACAACAAAGCTCCAAAATTGCCAGCCTTCGTCGACGGGAAGGACCAGATCGACAGTTATTTGGCGAGATTTGAAAGGTTTGCCAAAAGCTCTAACTGGCAACCTCAAGACTGGGCGATTCGACTAAGTGCACTTCTGACGGGGCAAGCACTCGACGTCTACACCAGATTGTCGGACGATGACGCTAAAGACTACGACGTCTTGAAAGAGGCCCTATTGCAGTGCTACAACTTTACAGAGAAGGGCTACCGTAAACGCTTCCGTGAATGCCGGCCTAAGTCAGACGAGACGCCAAAGCAGTTTGTGGAGCGCCTGTGGTCATATCTACACAAGTGGGTGGAGTTATCAGGCGAAAGGAAGTCTTACGACAGTCTCCATGACCTGATCGTGAAGGAACAATTTCTCAATGCCTGTCACAAGGACCTAGCGACCCACTTAGAAGAACAAAAGCTGCAGACGCTTAAAGATGTGACTGAGGCTGCTGAAAGATATCTCATCGCTCATGGGAAGACCCTGGGGCCACCCAGCGCGACGAAACATTTTCAGAAGACTGGAAACCATGTGAACCAGATCCAGGGGAACCAGATGAACCAGAAACAGACGGACTCCACGCCACCTCCCAGGGAAGGGCATTCAAGAGGTTGTTTCACCTGCAACGCTACAGACCACAGAGCGGCTAACTGTCCTCAAAACAAAAGTAGCGGACAGCGGAGCAATACGGACAATGCAGCGGCGGGCAACCGGCAGAGGCGGTTCTCCAATCAACGGCAAACCAGTAGATCTGACCATCAAGCGTGCGGCGGGAGCGTCATTCTTCCGAGTGAGACCGAGCGCGCAGCTACTCCCGCGGACGTGCAAGAGTACATAACCGATGGCCAACTTCTCCTTGCCAACGGGAAATCCATCCCCGTCGTCGCCAGCGCAGCAATGACCGTCCAGAACATGCCTGTTTCCAAGGGACGCGTCGGAAATCATGAAGTGACTGTCCTAAGAGACTCTGGTTGCAGTGGGATCATCGTCAGAGAAGACCTAATCGCTAAAGAACAATTCACTGGCGATTCTAAATGGACACTCATGGCCGACAGCAAATGTGTGAAAGCGCCAGTTGCAAAAATTCATGTCAACATCCCTTTCTACATAGGCGAAGTCGAAGCGGCTTGCCTGAAGAAGCCGCTGTATGATTTGATGATCGGGAACATCGATGGCGCGAGACGACCCGACGACCCCGATCCAGACTGGCGTCCTGCCTCAACCCAACACGTCGAAGTTGTGGAGGAGGATCCATTGCCATTTCCCGATGGAGACCTTACAGAGCTGCTACGGGATAATGTGGCTACTCCGGCTCAGCCCTGCCGACCAGAGATTGTCGGTGCTGTTACTACCAGGGCCCAGGCCAAGAGAGACAAGACGTCTACGCCACTGAAGGTCGCCGACAACTCTAAAGCTGCCATCGTGGACAGAGATAAGCTGATCCAGCTCCAGGAAGCTGATAGTACTTTAAACAAGTACAGGAACCGCCAAGACCACGTGACCAAAGGCAGTGGTACGGTCTATTTTGAAGTGAAGGCCAAGATCCTGTATCGAATCTTCCAGCACCCGAGGGTCAACGGAGGGAAACCATTACGTCAAGTCTTGGTACCGTTACTCCTAAGGCGCCAGGTGATGGAAGTAGCGCATGACTCAATCATGGGAGGTCACCTGGGTATCAAGAAGACGTCGGATAGAATCCAGGCGGTGTTCTACTGGCCAGGACTTCATGCGGACGTCAGCCGTTTCTGCCGATCATGTGACATTTGCCAGTTTCCCCACAACTTCAGCGATGTCCCTGGCTCTACAACTTTGGTCGAACACGAAGTCCACCTCACTTCGAATATCCCCGTTCGATCCAAGCCCTTCCCGATCCCTTTCAAGGCCCGTGAATCCTTGAAGAAAGACATCGATGAGATGCTGAAGATGGGCATCATCAGGGAGTCCAGTCCCCCCTACGCGTCCCCTGTCGTGGTCGTGAAGAAGAAGGACGGGAGCAACAGAGTATGCATCGACTACAGGAAGGTTAATAAGATCACCGTCTTCGACCCTGAGCCGATGCCTACCGCAGCAGACCTCTTCCGCCAACTATCGGGGAGTAGAATCTTCTCAAAGATTGACCTCAGCAAGGGTTATTGGCAAGTCCCCGTGTGTCAACAGGACATACCAAAGACTGCTTTTATAACCCCTGATGGGACGTACGAGTGCTTAAGGATGCCATTTGGCATGGTCAACAGCGGAGCTACCCTGAAGAAAGGGATGAAGAAGATGCTCAAAGGGATGGACAATGTCGTGTGTTACTGGGACGACCTGCTGGTCCACACTCGCACCTAGGAAGAGCATCTGCAGACCTTGAGGGTGCTGTTTCACCGTCTCACAGAAGCCAACCTGACCGTGAGACCCAGTAAGTGCATTCTGGGGACTGACAACGTCGACTTTATCGGCCATTCGCTGAAAGAAGGACAAAAGGGGCTTCTGCTAGAAAACGTCACCAAAATTCTGAACGCTCCACGTCCCCAAACAAAGAAGCAAGTACGATCTTTCCTGGGATTGGCTGGGTATTATAGGGAGCTCGTACCGAACTACTCAGCCATCACAGCACCTTTGTCGGACCTGGTGCGGAAAGGCTGTCCAAACCAAGTGCAGTGGGGACCGTCTCAGGAGAGGGCATACCAGACTGTGCGCGACCTCCTTTCGAAGGATCCGGTGCTACGACTGCCTGACACTTCCAAGGAATTCGTCTTAAGAACAGACGCAGCGGACAAAGGCATCGGCGCCATACTGATGCAAGAACACGAAGGGAAACTATTTCCGGTCAGTTACGCCAGCAAGAAGCTGTCCAGGGCTGAGAAAAATTACTCGACCATGGAGAAAGAGTGCCTTGCCATCATATGGGGAATCCGGAAGTTCGAACTGTACCTTCAAGGAGTGAAGTTCGTGCTACAGACTGATCACAAGCCGCTAACTTACTTGAACTCTGCCATGTTTGTGAACAGTCGGATCACGAGATGGGCTATGTACTTGCAGAACTTTAACATGCGAGTAGAATTTATCAAAGGATCAGACAATGTTGGTGCGGACTTCCTCAGCAGAGTGTGTGAGTAAAGAACATTGACTGTGTGGATGAACTGTGAACATTGACAATATCCAGATAGACTTGCGGATGGAAGGACATTGACTCTGTGTGAATGAACTGAGCACAATGACAGTATTCAGAAAGTCCAGAATTAAGACTTTGTTTGTGCATTACGTTTCAACGTTGTTGAAAGAAATTAGGTAAATTTCTTCTTGAGTGGGGGGTTATGTTACGTTGAAACACGAATGGTAGTATGTCTGAAACGCGCACGATAGATCTAATCCTTTCGTTTTGGAAAGTATTCAATAATGGAGTTTATTTATCTTTGGTTTGAGTTTGCATTGTTGTTAGGAGAGGCTTTGTATAACGTTGCTAATTTTAGTTGGTCGATATTGTTGGAGAATTCTCTAGATTTTGAGTATTTACTATCGATGGAAACTTCCCGATGGATATCGAAGTATGAGAATGTTCCCGGAAGGAGAAGAAATAGGTATGACGTAAGACAGTAATGACGAAGTTAGAAGTGATTGGTTAAATTGCGTCATACGAGATTGATCCAGGGTGTTCTGGAGTATCAAGAGACTATTTAAGTGCCGCAATGTTTCAAAAGTGTGTGAAAGTTGATAGTGAGTTGGAAAGTAAAACTTGAGAGTGAAAAGGCGATTGTATGCAGTTGTTGATGTGTGCTGAATAAAAGTGGAAAACTTCATACGTCGACTTGTGACTTGTATGCTGATTGAGCGGGTTGCGTGAATAAACGAATCTGAGCTACACTCATCAGTACTTCAGCATTGGGGCTGAATCCACTACTGATAGAAAACACCAACATCAAACCGAGTGTTACACACTGTGACGACACGAGTTTTCAGATAGCAGAGAGAATTATACTTGTTACGAAGTTACACTTCTCCGTATATAGTGTACATAGAATAGCGTGACCGATTTACTTTTTGCGTATGAAAAGTGCAGTTTCGTAAAGTCCGTGCATAACGAAGAAGACAGGGGGTAGGCCAAATCAGCATAGGGCTATGTGTAATAAAGAATGTGCATACTGACGAGAGCTCGACTATTTGCTTGTGGCCGGTGCGTTTTTGGTAGGGCAGAGTGGTTTGAGATGCTTTTGCGAGAAGGACGAATCTAACCAGGCAGCAACCCTGTGACAGAGGTCATTGTAGTGTAGGGTACTGTTGGAAGGGTGTGTTTATTGCTTATATAGCCGCCCAAGGTCTTATGCCCTCGTCGGGATAAGGATGTTTAGAATTCGAGAGGAAGAACATTAACTGCCATTTGTCAATGAATGTAGAGTTTTGTTCTTAAGGTGTGTGTTGTTCTCGATTGAACACCCACCAAGACTTAGGGTCTGTCACAGAACTAAGGTGACCTCATCCTCAGTTATAAGTGTTATTTGGGAAGTGAAATAACCAGCAATAGCAAGACAAAGTGACTCTCAAAAGACTAACCAGTTGTATTTGTGACAGTGTTGTGTTGTGGTGTTGGGGGAAAGGTGTATCACGAGCCGGGGCCTAAAAGGTGAGCAAACCCTGTTATCTAATTCTTTAGTGGCGCACTCCGAGAACTGCGTACGCGCATGAGTGGTGATGAGTGTGGAGAAGGGGATGTATTTTAGGATGCTTAATGAATTTTGTTGATTTTATATGATTTTCTTATGATTTTCTTATTGTATATGTGATGGGGAAATGTCGTTGCTGTTGTTGTTATAAAAGTGGGTCAAAAGCGACGATGGAAAATGTAGAGAGGGAGAGAGAGAGTGGGGTGTATGTATGGAGAGAGCAATAGAATGTATTATACTGAACAAAGATGAAGCGATGATTATGAAGGAAGCATGTTTACAGTATAGTACGGCAAGATAGTATGAAAGAAGGGAGATAATCGTGATGTGTTATAATTGTTGGGGGTGACAGTGATGATGAAGGGAGGCGGAATGAATCAGGACTGTGTGATTGAAGTGTGGTTGCAATAATTATGTACATTTATATAAATGTTTGTGTTTATAGAAGATGTGAATTATTAAGCACCAAAGGTTGATTTATATTATTGAAATGTGTGTATAGCATCTTGTATTATTATCATGGTATTCATATACAGGTCAAGATGGTGGACGGAGGACGGCGTGTTATATTATATTATATAGTGTTTATTGTTTTGTAGGCAGGTTGTTAAGACTGTGTATATGCTTACAGGTTTGGGCTGTTACTTCTACGCTGTTGCTTCTGATGTTACTTCTTATGCTGCTTCTTATGTTGCTTTTGACGTTTTGTTGCCGTTGTTGGCGCTGATTGGTTTCTAGCCAGCCTGGGGTGTGCCTTTGCCTCTACAACAGAGAGGTGTTGTGGTGGTCTCTGCCACTGCTGCGTGTTTGCCTGTGTCGAGGCGACACTATTTCAGGAGGTTTTCACACCTAATTCATGCACACACAGACTTGCACTGCACCACACCTAAAAACATATTCATTTAATTAGAGAATCATCCACTTATTGTGAAAGAGACTGTTTAGCTCTCTGAGCTACTTGACAAAAACATTGGAACAGTGCTTCAGTGCCACAGCTTCACCTAGATAGTAGTTTAAGATTAAAAGATTTATAATGCCATCACTTATTGTTTGAAGATTTACATTTTGAATTGATTTATTAATTGTGATTCTATTGTATACATTTTTGTAAAGAAACTGTTGCTGTTTAGTTCTGTTTGGGGTTGTTACAAGGGGAGGTAATTGTTAGTTAGTATTGGGACGGGGGTCTATTTAGGGGTTGAGGAGAGGTTAGTTCCCATTTGTCCTGTGTTTGCCTGTTAGTTGTTGAATAAAAGAGTGTGTTTGTATTCTGGCATTTTGTGTTAGTTTATTTTGTTTGAGTTTTATTCCTGTCACTCGCTTTATGTGCTGAAGTCACGGAACCCGCTCGGGGGCCGTGACACACACTACTTGTAGACATATTGTGTACTTTGAAGATGTCACTGCTTTCATTATAACTTGGATTGTACATTGTACTGGAAATCTACTTTTGGAGATACTTAATTGTTTTTCATAAGATTTATAGAAAATTCTATAGTTGTTTTGATTGATTGCATTTTTGCCATTTCATTGTTGACACTTTAGTACTTTATTGATTTCCTGTTTAAACCTTTTGATACTTTTATAGTAATTTTTGTTGTTGTTTGATCTACATTGTACTTAGTCATGTCTGATGATTATGATCAGTTGTTCCAATCTTTTATTGCTCAAGCTACAATTCTGGGTATTCCTGATAAGGAACGTGAAAAATATGTACAGGATTGTTTTGATCATCTTGAGAGACAAAGACTAAGAGATGAAACAAATTGGAAGAAGAAACAAAACAGAAAACATTGGTAGTTGAATTAGAAAAAGAGGAAGTTGAATTATCTAAGAAACAAGCAGATGTTGAATTAGAAAAAGTGAAAGTTGAACTAGCAAATAAACAAGCAGATGTTGAATTAGAAAAAGTGAAAGTTGAACTAGCAAATAAACAAGCAGATGTTAAGTTAGCATTAGAATTAGAGAGGGAGAAAACAAAACAAAAGGAACTTGAGATACGTTCTGAACATAGACCTGAGGAACAAGATACTGGTTATGGAAACAGAGGTAGAGATAGTCATTCTTTTGGTGCTAGGCCTGTTTATCCCAAGTTGCCTCTTTTCAAAGAAAGACAAGATGACATAGATTCATACCTTTTTCGCTTTGAGACTCATGCTACAGCCCTTGGCTGGGATAGAATAATAATAACGGATTTTTATATAGCGGGTACTCCAGCCTATGACCAGACTCACCACGCTTTACATAGTCGTTACATATAAATACATGCACTCGATGAAACATCACTTTTGCTACAATACACCAAAAGACGGGACAGTAAAGGTACAGACTATTTACAACTATGTACATAAATTACAAAAAAGACAAAAATATACTAGTTACAGCTATGTACACAAATGACAAAAAAGACAGAATATAGAATAGCAAAAACCTATTCACAGCTATCTATATACCCGGTTAGGCCCAGGAAGAAAACAGTATAAATATTTACAGCCGTTTATACACTTACGGATCAGACATAGACAAAAGATGAGAGAATGGCAGCGGGATACAAATCAATCTTAATAATGCAGTTTGAAGAGGTGGGTTTTGAGGGCCTTTTTGAATGCTTGTGTTGATTGTATGTTGCGGATATGGGAGGGAAGGGGATATGGGATAGAAGCAAATGGGTTACAATTCTTTCAGCTTTGTTAGAAGGTAATGCACTGAACTTATACCAGTCTTGCTGCAAATGGTCCTGTAGATTATCCAACATTGAAATACAATTTGCTTAAGAAATTCCAGTGTACTGCTGAAGGTTTTCGCAAGAAGTTCCGTGAAGTCCGACCAGACTCGATCGAACCTTTTCAAACATTTGGTATTGAACTGAACAGATTGTTTGATAGGTGAATAGCTTTGTCCGGTGTTGCTAAAAACATGCAAAGGATTATGAATCTTGTGTTAGGTGAGCAGTTTCTAGAATGTGTGTCACAAGATCTTGCGACTTTCATTCGCGAGCGTGGACTTGTCACATTGGATGATATGGTTAAAACCACTGAAAGTTATCGTCTTGCTCGTCCCGGAAAGAACTTAGCACGCAAATCGGCTGCTACAGTTTTCGTTTCAGTAGGATCATTTGATGTAGCTGAAGAATCACAAGCTGTTGCTGGCTCTGCAGATTTTCGCGGTGGTTAGTCAAACTATCGGGGTCGCGGCTATTGAAGCAATCATGGTGGTTTTCAAAAGAAAGACCAAACACACTCAGATTCGAACCAAAAGGTCGAACGTCGTTTTGATCAAACTCGGGGATCTTACAGACGTGGACGTGGAGGTGGTTCATTTTACACCAATTTTGATAATTGCCCTCTTTGTGATGTTAAAGGTCATGGTCCTAGGCAATGTGCCCTTCGAAATGTCAAAACCCTTGCCCTGTTTGCAACATTGGTGGTCATACTAGAAAAACTTGTCCCTTTGTTGTAAAGAAAGCCACAGCTTCAGATGATAAAAATTATAAATCAAGCTCGGGTTGTGCAGTTGTCCCTGTAGACTCTGAAGTTGTTTCCTCTGTTTTTGATCAGACAGCTGATCATTTGCATTTGGAAGTTGGTTCTGTAAATTCTACTGCTTGCTCAGTTCTGTGAGACACAGGTGCTACCATTTGTGGTGTTCGAAAACGTTTGGTTTCTGATGAGCAGTATGTATCAGGTACTGTCCGTTGTACAACTTTTGGTGGAGAGATCAACATCTACCAGCAGGCTAAAGTGGTTGTTTCATGTCCAGATTTTGTTGGAGAGTTGGTTTGTTGTGTTCTTGAGAATCCAGTTGCTGACTTGATTGTAGGAAATATTTCAGGTTTGAATGTTCAGCAGCCCTGATGGCTTCGCTCAGTGTCAAACCAGTCCATTCTCGAATGGCTGCTGAGGACAGAGAAAGATGGGGTATGCTGGTTAAACGATCATCTAATAATAATAATAATAACGGATTTTTATATAGCGGATACTCCAGCCTATGACCAGACTCACCACGCTTTACATAGTCATTACATCTAAGTACATGCACTCGATAAAACATCGCTTTCGCTACAATACACCAAAAGACAGAGCAGTAAGGGTACAAATTATTTACACTTATGTACACAAATTACAATTTACAACTATGTACACAAATGACAGAAAAGACAAATAGAATAGCAAAAACATATTCACAGCTATTTATATGCCCGGTTAGGCCCAGGAGGAAAAACAGTATAAATATGTACAGCCGTGTATACACTTACGGATCAGACAGAGACAAGAGGAGAGAGTGGCAGCGGGATACAGATCATTCTGAATAGTGAAGTTTGAAGAGGTGGGTTTTGAGGGCCTTTTTGAATGCTTGTGTTGATTGTATGTTGCGGATATGGGAGGGAAGGGAGTTCCACTGCTTAGGTGCGGAGTAAGCGAATGCACGTTGGCCGTATGTCTTAGTGCGGGTGACGGGAACCTTGAGTGTGCGAGTGTCGGCAGAAGATCTTAAAGTGCGTGAAGGGGAGTAGACAGACAGTAGATCAGCAAGGTAGGAGGGACAAGAATCTGTGAAGAAGTTGTGACAGAGAACAGAGAGTTTGTACTCTATGCGTGCTTGCACAGGAAGCCAGTGAAGGGAATGTAGTAGAGGTGTGATGTGATCGCGTTTCTTGGCTCGGAATACTAGTCTAGCTGCTGAGTTCTGAACCTTTTGTAGCTTGTCAATGATGTGTTTTGGGGAGCCAGCGAGGAGAGAGTTGCAATAGTCAAGACGAGAAAGGACGAGAGCGCAGACTAGGGTTTTGGTGGCAGTGAGCGTAAGATAGTGGCGAAAGGAGCTGATTTGGCGTATGGCCGTGTATGCAGAGCGACAGATGTTGGAGATGTGGTTGTTGAGGGACAGGTCATCGGAGAGAATGTAGCCGAGATTTCTTGCTGAGGATGAGAACTTAATGTTTGTTGTCCCTACCGTAAGCGATGTTGGGAGAGGCGGGAGTGAGGAGGAGGTGTTGTGCTTGTGAATGAGGAGGGCTTCGGTTTTATCGTCATTAAGCTTAAGCTTGTTGCGTGTCATCCATGACTTAATGTCTGTGATGCAGTTCTCCAAAGTCTGAACAGTGGAATTAATGAGAGAGGGGGCTGTGGATTTATAAAGTTGTGTGTCGTCTGCAAATGACTGACTCTCAACAGCATGCTTTCTAAGCAGGAGAAGCAGTGGCTTGGTGTACAGAGTGAATAACACCGGCCCTAAAACGGAACCCTGAGGCACGCCGCACACCAAGTCTGCTGTGCTGGAGAAACAGCCATCGACAGTGACTGCTTGTGATCTGTCGGAAAGATATGAGTGGAACCAAGCCAGGACTGAGCCGGAGATTCCAAAGTAGTGTTGAATAGTGTTAAAGAGAATGTGGTGGTCGACTGTGTCAAAAGCGGCTGAGAGGTCTAGTAAGGTGAGAACGGAGACGTTACCATTATCTAAGGCCAGCAACAGATCGTTGGTTACCTTTAGGAGGGCTGTCTCAGTGCTGTGGAAGGGTCGGTAGGCAGACTGGTTGGGGCAATGTAAAGCGTTATCATATAGGTAGGCAAACAGTTGTTTGAGAACAATTTTTTCTATGACTTTGGACAGGAAGGAGAGGTTTGAAACAGGTCTATAATTCTCATCTGTGGTGCCCCTACGACCTCCGGGTTACGGGACAGGATAGGATAGGATAGGATAGGATTGTTCAGCAGACCCAAGAGACCCAAGTCGCTGCTGTTGCTGATGTTCCTGTTGCTGCTGTCACTACTCGTGCTCAGGCTAGGAAGCAGGATCTCCCGCACAAACCTCTTGTCAATGTGTGCGATGCCTCGAAGGTCACTCGTGCTGAGCTTATTCAGTTGCAGAAAGATGATGCTACTTTGCAAGGTTGTTTTAAGTTAGCTGACTCACGTGAAGAAAAGGTTGTTGGTTCTGCTGCTTATACTTTCTATTTTAAAGATGATATTTTGTACAGGAGGTATGAGAAATCCAAGGATATTTTGTATCAGGTTGTTGTTCCTGAAAAACTTCGTACTTCAGTCATGATTGCTGCGCATGATTAACTTTTGGCTGGTCATTGTGGGGTTTGTAGAACTTTGACTAGGATTCTGTCCCAATTTTTTGTGGCCTGGAGTGTCTGCTGATGTGAGTACTTATGTTCACACTTGTGACATTTGCCAGAAAACAATTTCAAAAGGAAAAGTTCCTCCTGTTCCTTTGGCGACTATGCCTCTTATCTCGACTCCGTTCGAGAGTGTCGCTATTGATCTCGTTGGGCCTTTGTCTCCTCCATCTGCTGAAGGTCACATATATATTCTTACTTTGATTGACTTGGCTACTAGGTTTCCGGAAGCTGTTCCTATGAAGGATATTTCTTCTGTTGCAGTTGCTGAAGCTTTGATGGGTATTTTTTCAAGGTTAGGTTTTCCCAAAGAAATTCTTTCAGATCAAGGTTCTCAGTTTAACTCAGATTTGATGAAACAGTTTCATGCTTTGTGTGGTACTCAAGCCATACGTACTTCTCCCTACCATCCTCAAGCAAATGGTGCTCTTGAACGGTTCCATGGCACTTTGAAATCGATGCTTCGGAAGGTTCATTCTCAACCGAAAGCTTGGCATCGCTATCTTCCTGCATTGCTTTTCGCATGCAGAGAATTGCCGTCGGAGAGTATGGGTTTCAGTCCTTTCGAACTGATGTTCGGTCGCAAACCGAGAGGTCCAATTTCTCTCATCGCTGATTTCTGGACCGAAGATCACAATTCTAGTGATACATCAGCGAAACCGTTGTACACATAACTCTTTGATTTGAAGAATATTATTTCTGAAGTTTGTGAAATTGCTTCACAAAACTCTGCAAATTCGTCTGTCAAGAACAAAAGGTACTTTGATCGTCGTGCAAAGGCACGAACTTTTTCTGTCCATGATGAGGTATATGTTCATCTTCCCACTGACTCTAACAAACTTCTTATGACATGGTCAGGTCCTTATTTTGTACAGGAATGTCTTCATCCAGATTATATGATTCTTGTGAAAGGCAAGTCGAAGATTTTCCATGCAAACATGCTCAAACGATATCTTCGTCGTGTTGATGCTGCTGTTGGTGTTGTTGAGGAGTCTACTACACGGTTGTCAACAGGTGTCTTAGTTGACTGGTCTTCCATTTCTCCATTGCTGCTTCCAGATGTTGAGGTTGTAGAACCTGAGTGTTGTGTTTCTAGTGTGGATGTTTCTACAGATTGGCATACAGCCACAATTTATATTTGTATATGTATAGGAAATTAGAGTGGAGATTCCAGTGGACCACGGACTTAGCAGAATGTTCGTCGCTTATGTATAGAGATGTGGAGCTATCACTGAGGGCTACTTTGGCATTGAGTGAGACGCTCTGCACGGACCTATTATACAGGGTGGCATCTACAGCATCGTGTGCAGATAGCCCCAAACGTCGTACCCAAAAGTCACAGACTACACGACGACACAGCGTGTACCAGAAGCTACCTCAACGCAGCGCTTCAACCACGCAGTTCAGTGCTCAAGAAACAGTGCACTAAAACTCTGTATAAACAGGACCACAGTAGTCCACTCTTCAAGAAGCTGACCCTTACGGCAGAAAGTAACCAGTGCCCGATGAAGATAAAGAAGCTGCCAAGAACTCTCAAAAGCGAACCAGTCCAAGAAACATTTGAACTTTTAAGTTAGTTTCGAATTTCGAATATCGTGTATAGAGTAGAGGAAATAAATGTGTGATTTTTACTGTTCTCAAGTGGCTGGACTACATATTGTAAGACCTGGACTGGCCAGAGCTTATTTTTTTCATGAACTTTTATTAATTCTTCTAAAACTATCTATTATCATACTACCTGAAACTTTTTATTGAAGAATGTGCAGAAAAATAGTTTTCATTTACAAATTCCAAGCAGAAGTTATCCTTGTTTTTGTGTCTGCCGAGATTTAGAAAACCACTGTGGAAATGAACTCCAAGCCTAAGGTGAGAAAAATTATCTCATTCTGACTTTAATTTGACTTTCTTTTCCTAAACATGCACAAATGTTACAGTGGCAAATATTCGAGCCAAAGATTAAGTGGAACTGTTGTAATTCTGCTTCAAAATAACTTTCTGTCAGTGTATTTTATTGTATTTATTCTATATTGTTTTTGATTGCATAAAGCCATGTTTGGTTTTGTGGTAATGTTTCTTACATCTTTTACATTTAAAATATATGTATATGTATGTTTTTTTGTGTTTTTTTAAAAATACTTTTGTTTAATTTTATTGGACATGTGTATATTTACGAATTTTATCTTATTGTTTTGGCTGCTTATAATGATTCTGGGTGTTTGTTTGTCGGCATGTGGTGTTAAATGTATGTAGTTTCTTTTTTTTTATTTTATATATATATACACCATGTTTTATGTGTTGTACATTCTCTTATTTTATTTTATTTAATCGTTTTTATATAGCGCTTTTCCAGCTCAAGAGCTGCTCAAGGCGCTGACCGATACAGGATCAAACTCAAGCTGCTCGAGGCTGTGCGAGTGCTTGTGTGAGAGTATGCGTGTGAGCGCTTTGAGCAGACTTTTTAGTTTGGAATTGCGCTTTATTAAATAAATTATTATTATTATTAAGAGGGAGACCGAAAAAGAGGTGGGAGGACAACATTCGAGAATGGACTGGTTTGACACTGAGCGAAGCCATCAGTTCTGCCGAGGACAGAGAAAGATGGAGTATGCTGGTTAAGCGATTATCTGTGGTGTCCCTACGACCTCAGGGTTACGGGACAGGATAGGATAGGATAGGATTTAATTTACCACAAAAAACTATGTTACAAAATCAACAAGATCTGTAACAAGATCTGGCAGAGTGGGGAGTGGTCTATACCATGGACCCAGTCGCTTGTCACCACTCTTCCCAAAAAAGGTAACCTTCAGGAGTGTGAAAATTACCGCACCATCAGCCTCATCAGCCATCCCAGCAAGGTCCTCCTGAAAATAATACTCAACAGGTTGAAACCCCAAGCTGAACAAATCATAGCTGAAGAACAAGCAGGATTCATGGCAGGGCGAAGTACCACTGAACAGATTTTCAACCTCAGATTAATCTGTGAGAAATACCTACAGCACCAACAACATCTATATCATGTGTTCATAGACTTCAAGAAGGCGTTTGACCGAGTCTGGCATGCAGCTCTATGGGCAACAATGAAAGTGTACATCAGCCCTAAAATCATTGAAGTCATCAAAAGCCTGTATGACAGGGCTACCAGTGCAAACCTCCACAACAGCGCCATCGGGAACTGGTTCAGAATAACAATCGGTGTGCGTCAAAGATGCCTACTCTCTCCAACACTCTTCAACATCTTCCTAGAGCGCATCATGTCAGATGCTCTTGCAGATCATGAAGGCACAGTCAGCATAGGGGGTAGATCTCCAAGCTTCGTTTTGCGGATGACATTGATGGATTGGCTGGAGAGGAACAAGAACTTGAACAGCTGGTACAGAGGCTTGACACCACCTCCAGAGCTTATGGAATGGAAATAAGTGCAGAGAAGACCAAAATGATGACCAACAACACCAATGGCATCAACACGGGCATCAAAGTTCAAGGCCAATCCCTTAACACAGTGCATAGCTTCAAATATTTAGGAGCCATTGTATCAGACAATGGGTCCTGACAGGAAGTCCTCTCCAGGATCGCACAAACAACTGCTGCCCTGACAAGGTTGAAGCCCATTTGGAAAGACAGAACCATCAGTCTACATTCCAAAGTAAGACTGCTGCGCTCCCTTGTCATCTCCATCTTCCTATATGCTTGCGAAGCATGGACCCTCACAGCAGATCTCCAACGAAGAATACAAAGCATGGAGATGAGGTGCTACAGAAGACTTCTGGACATTTCCTATACCCAACACATCACCAACGACGAAGTCCGACAGACCATCACACAAGCCATTGGACAACACGATGACCTGCTCACAATGGTGAAGAAGCGGAAACTCCGATGGTATGGCCACGTCACCAGAACATCAGGCCTTGCAAATACTATTCTGCAGCAGCAGTGTCAAGAACTATAGCAGCGCCAGCTATATTTTTTTAAATTTAAAATTTTTTGTTTTATTAAAAATGAATTACGATGAGTTGCTCACCAGAGAAACAATTAATGTTACAGCCACGGGTGTTGATGGTTATGCATAGAAAAGAAAGAGGTTGATGAGTTTGATTGCTTCAGGAAAATCAAAATTATATTTAGGTGTTGACTTAACACCTGAGCAAGCACTAACACTAAAACCCAAAGAGATCATTACTTTACATATTAGATATGATAAAATGCTCAGTGGACCAATGGTCAATAGATCGGTGAGGTCTATTATAAAGTTATGGACAAAAACTGTATCAGCATTCCTTGCTTTAGATTGTTAAGAAGATTTATTTCATAATTTGAGTTAGAATCATGTTATTAATAATTGCCTTAGTGAAGTGACAAAAACTCTGTATTATAAGTTTGGAGGTATGTTGGCACAATTTTCAGCTGGGCTAATTACTTTTTAACATGTAAATTTCTTTGCCATTAAAAATTGACTCTTCTAATCCAGAGATGATTCAGAACCCAGAGACACAGAAGACTGTGCTACAGGAGATTCAATAAACACAGTAGAAAGAGTGACTAACCAGAAAAGTCCTGGGCGAATAGCAGCTTGAAAAAAAATTAGCAGAATATAATAAATTACAAAGATGGAACAAGCAAACAAAAACAAATATATTAAACAAAGAACAGACAAAAGAAGAACCAATAGCGCAACAAACATTAACAACGTTTACAAAATATGAAAAATCACTAGAGCCACATTCTTCTTCAAACAAACAAGTTAATTATTTTTGTTTTTGAAGCCAGTTGAGTTAGGAAAAATGGATTTCTCAGATATTGGTAAGCTTGTTGGAATTTCAACATTATCTATGGCAACAATAGATTACCTCGTTAAGAGAAAAATATTTCCTGCAGACCTACACATCTAATCTTTGGTCTAATATTCTGTTCAGTTTAAGACTGCATTGCCAGTTGATTTGAAAAAAGTAGGATTACCAGTAAATATTATATTTTTTCTATGTTTCAAATATAACACACAAAATTCTCAAATTCAGCGCAAATTACCCCGGTAATATAAAGTGAAGAGAGAGAGAGGAAAGTGGTGTAAAATACTCAAAAAGCACATATTTTAGGAGAAAAAAAGAGGGGCTAAGATTTTATGGCGCAGACCGATCTATTCTTCTAGTCATTCACAAATTATGTGACGCATGAATTTCATAAACATATAAAGAAGAACTTTAAACAAAAGTGGAACATCGAATAGTTTGAAAAGGCAATTATTCAATAAATAAAACCAAATACATTAAATAAAAATTGAGTGAAACGAAATTGAAGAGAAAGAGAAGTACAGCAGTTAAACAATCATATACCCAAAGACTTTCGAATTACGGGATGAGATAGGATATGATAGAATAGGATAGGATAGGATACAGCATTGAAAGAAACCGCTTACTCTTTTTGGTTGGTGCTGGAAAATGAAAATTCTTTGTAACAAATCTTCGAGAAAACGGGTAAGTTGAGGTTTCGAAGAAAACGTTTTTTGTCGCGATGCTCATCTTTTTGGTAGGTGTTGTCGATAACTGTTCCTTGAACGTAAATGCGTCAGAAAATCTCACGACGGAGTTATTTTATGGAGCAGACCGATCTATCTTCTCTCTCTCTCTCTCTCTCTCTCCTCTCTCTCTCTCTCTCTCTCTCTTCCCAGTGGCGCTCGCCAAAGAAGGACTAGCCCTACCAATGAGGTTATCTAACCTCCTTGAGCCCTACCATGAGACGAAAGTGGCAAGAACTCCAGCAAGTGCTTTAATCAGGGGGGATAATAGCGTCTACGAGCAAGGCTGTTTCAGTAAAAAGGTGTACTATGACAATCCCTATTGATTTTAGCTCGCGGCAAAATATCGCCTGCACGCAGTGGGAGCACTGGCCGCTGTGTGCATTTGAAACGATTAAAATATATCATGCCTTGGCTTGGTTATCTCTCTCTCTCGCTCTCTCTCTCTCTCCCTCTCTCTCGCTCTCTCTCTCCCTCTCTCTCTCTCTCTCTCTCTCTCTCTCTCTCTCTCTCTCTCTCTCTCTCTCTCTCCCTCTCTTTCTCTCTCTCTCGCTCTCTCTCTCTGGGTTTGGACATGGAAGTACAAACTATGGAAATACATCTTCTTTCTATGACTAAGGGAGTTCGCAGCCAAGTCACGTGGTTTTGCACTTGTGTTCGATACTTCCGGTTGCAGAAAGTCTTATGTCTGCATCATGGAAGTACAAACCATGGACCAATTAGATGACATTGTTGAGGCATAGATACTTTTTCCTTTCCTAATTTCTATGTACTAACGAAGAAGAAATGTGTAAGTACTAGATCTTTTGATGTTTGAAATGTGAAACCTGATGTTTTCGACTGTGCAAATAGCCGCTATCGGAGAGATCCCCATTGACCTGTCATTCACTCATTGTCACTTCTTCTTCTTCTTCGTAATACTGTAAATACCCCGTATTCGAGGAAAATGATTCCGCAAGGTGCATGCTGGGTGTGTTCTTGTTACTGGCACTCACCCGTCTTGGACATGAGCATCAGGATCTTTAAAGTCCGTTATGATGGAATGTATGCGACACAGACTGGACCTCGGTTTATACTCTCATCCGAAGGAGTAGGAAATGGGAGTAAAGTGTCTTTCCCAAGAACACAACACAATGCCCCGGCCTGGGCTCGAACCCGGGACCTTCAGATCCGCAAGCCAAAGCTCTACCATCAGGCCACCGTGCTTCCCTAGGCCAAAACTTGCGAGGCAAGGTAGAGATCTAGATTGTAGTCATTTCTTATCATGGACATTTTCATGATACACAGTACTCCTCGCTTAAGGTGACCCCCCACGGGACCAAATTTTTGTTTGATCTTATCCGAGGAGCACCATAAACAGTCCTCTGATAAGATCAACTACCAGTAAAAAACTTGATCTTATACGAGGTGCTAAATTTTTGTGTCGTGTGACAGGGTGTGTGTGTGTGTGTGGGTGCGAGTGTGTGTGTGTACATGTGTGCACGTTGGTGCGCGCGTATGCATGTATGCATTACTGTATATGTATTTTTTGTGCGTGTGTATGATGCATAAGCACACACTCAAACGAACGGATGCAAGCATGCATACACATACACACACTCACACACACCCACACACACACACACACACACAACACAACATAGCATCACAAGACTTCAGGAGTGTGAAAATTACCGCGCCATCAGCCTCATCAGCCATCCCAGCAAGGTACTCCTGAAAATAATACTCAACAGGTTCAAACCCCAAGCTGAACAAATCATAGCTGAAGAACAAGCAGGATTCAGGGCAGGGCGAAGTACCACTGAACACATTTTCAACCTCAGAATAATCTGCAATAAATACCTACAGCACCAACAACATCTTCAGGAAAGCTCTGTGAGCAACCATGAGAGTGTACAACATCAGCCCTAAAATTATTGAAGTCATCAAAAGCCTGTATGACAAGGCTACCAGTGCAGTCCTCCATAACAGCGCCATCGGAAACTGGTTCAGAACAACAAACGGTGTGCGCCTAGGATGCCTACTCTCTCCAACACTCTTCAACATTTTCCAAGAGCGCATCATGTCAGATGCCCTTGCAGATCATGAAAGCACAGTTAGCATAGGTGTTAGAGCAATCTCCAACCTTCGTTTCCCGGATGACTTTGATGGATTGGCTGGAGAGGAACAAGAACTTGAACAGCTGATACAGAGGCTTGACACCACCTCCAGAGCCAATGGAATGGAAATAAGTGCAGAGAAGACCACAAATAATGACCAATAACACTAATGGCATCAACACGGACATCAAAGTCTAAGGCTAATCCCTCAACACAGTGCATAGCTTCAAATATTTATGAGCCATTGCATCAGACAATGGGTCCCAACAGGACGTCCTCTCCAGGATTGCACAAACAACTGCGACCCTGACAAGGTTGAAGCCCATTTGGAAAGATATGACCATTAATATACATTCCAATGTAAAGCTGCTGCCCTTCCTGGTCATCTCCTTCTTCCTTTACGCTTGAGAAACATGGACCCTCACAGCAGATCTACAACGAAGAATACAAAGCATGGAGATGAGGTGCTACCAAAGCCGCTAGCGTACTCTACTCCAGGGGTGATATTCATGACCGTTGGTTAAGGCTTAACCAATGTTGGTAAAATTAACGACGTTGGTTAAGCTGGAAATTTTAAATTCATGAGGCCTTAGCAGAGTTAACGACGGTTGCTAACCATGGTTATTTTAACGGAGGGGGGACCACCCGATAACCAATGGAACACTGGTTAAAAATGGCGGCCATCGTTTGGTGGCAACTTCGACAGAGACGAGCTCCGAGGAGAGAGAGAGTATTTCGCGACAGAAGTAATCCACTTGACAAATTTGATGATGTGGAACTGGTATCAAAATTTCGTTTTCGTCGGCATGATATCATCACGTTAACGAACGCGGTAGACAGACTGAAACTGTGTGATCGGCAAGGCGTTTTGTCACCACTTTTACATGTGTGTATGTGTATCAGTTTATAGTCCCCTCTCTTCCCGATTAGGATTTTCAGAGAGGAGACTTAATTGATGTTTTTACATGTGTGTCTCACTCTTTGTTTTTATGCCTCTGGCACCTTTAATAATCTGTCATATTAATAAAACGGGTTAATATTATTATTATTTAAATATTGTTGTTGGATTTTGACTGGTGATGTGTAGGCTTATTGTGTATCTGTATAGTTTATACTCGTAGGGTAATGCAACCCTACGAAATAAAGACAACATTTCAAGTTCCAAACTACCCAGAAACGGCAGAAATTGACACCTCAGTCTAAAAACAAAATGTAGGCCTAACAGTACAAACTACAAAGTGATCAAAAGTGATTTCTCTCCTTTCACCCCAACAAAAAGCTCGCTCTCCTTGCTCACTATGATATCCAGCATGCTGTCGGTAGGCTTGCTAATCACGCCACCATTGCCAGACTTTAATCGTGCGGCTGCACGATTCCGATGGGTTATAGGCCTATTTTGTTGACGAAAGAAGGAAAACAGCTGCTTGAATTATGCCCCCTTACGGATATTCCCGCACAGCCCAAAAATAGCCTTGGTTAAGTAACAATGGGTTGACATTCGCTCATGAATAGCGATCTGCTAAACGATGGTTAACGATACCATTGTTGGTTACAAAACCAATGTTGGTAACGTTAACCATCGCCTATAATTTAACTGGCCATGAATTCCACCCCAGGCCTTCTCAGCGCGCGACTGGAATCTCTGACTGGGGGCCTATGCGAAGAAATGAAGGGAAGCAACTCGTAAAAAACCTAAAAGGCTAGCGATCAAACTTATTACCGCAACACAAAATAAAGTCGCGTAGGATTTGAAATTCGACATTTTTTTTAATTTTTATATAACCCTTTTTCCTTCCCAAACCACTGTATTTGATTAGTGTGAGATAAAACTGTTATTTAAGCCGCAAAATTATATCGATTACGTATGTTGTTGTGTCTGAGTTTTGTCTTATTTGCGGTAAGTTGTTAGTTCGTGTCAACATCCGCTTTTACAAAGTGGCATGCTACTGCACTCTGTTCTTAATAAAATAATCTTCAATCTTCAATAGTTTCCAGCAGTTGTGTTTGATCATGGGCAAGAAATGTTGTGTGTACGGCTGCAAAACAAACTATGCGTCTGAAAAAGAACGCGAAGCGGGTAAAAAAGTGTCTGTGTTCAGATTTCCAAAGGAAGAGAATGCGAAACAGACATGGATTTCTGCGATTCCAAACGCCAACGTGACTGTTTCCAAAGACACTGTGATATGTGAACTGCACTGACCTTCAGAATTTGAAACTATCAGCAAAAATGGGAAACTCCGCCCTTTAGATCCTCCATCTGTTTGGCCAAATGTTCCATCAAGCCAAATCCCCACCTCTGCCCTTCCTCTTCGCACAACAAAGCGTGCATTGTGCTCTCAGAGAAACATAGAGGAAGACCAACTTGCAACCTTCTTGGAGCAGGACGCAGTTTCTTTCTGTGAAATGAAGGACACGCTATTGCAGAGCAAGCGAGATTTTTTTGTTCCTGTGATTACTTACATGGATGAAAGTGTTTTGATTGTACAGTCAAAGAAACTTTCGCGTGGAATTCCATGGTTTGTGATAAGGATTAGTAGTGATCAAACATTCAACAACTTCCATCTGGGTGTGCGATGCACAGCTCCCTCCCTGTCCAAAAATCGCATCACCACACTGACTACCTGGTCAGCACTGGAGGAAAATATGAGATCTCTGAACTGCCTAGAAATGACTGATAAAAAACAGATCATCCAGGAACAACTGCAGGCCATGGGAACACAACGTGTCGGCAAACCACTGTACACACCAGAAATCATCATCAAGGCCTGTCAGTATTTTGCAACGTCAAAGACTCAGTCAAGATTTTTAATTGCCATCAACACTGACACTGACTCGCATCACATCAAAAGTTGCAAAGCTCGACGATGGTGCATTTTCAAATGCAGTTTTCAAGTCAGTCGAGGAACGCCAGAAAATGTGTGTGATTATGCAGGACGAGGTGTATGTATGCACAGCTGAGGTCTGAAGTTGCACTGCTGAGGTCAGTCTTGCCATTTGATTTTCTGTCAATGTCTGGATTCTAAATCTCAGCGTGTGATGCTACTCAAATGACCACTTGCCAATTAAAATTATGTATCATTTCAACATGTTTTTTATGTTTAGTAACCATTTACACCTACAACCTCAAGTGAGGTTGAAAAAAAAATCGTTGATTGTGAGTTAGCTGCAAAAGAGGAGGGGTGGGGGGTGAGGGGGAGTATGATGGGTGTTTGAAGGAGGTTGATACTATGAATTATTTAGAATGTATAACAAAACAAAAAGGTCCAAAACTGATTCTTTAGTAAAACTTCTTATCTATTAGTTTTTCAACAGTGACAAAGAAAAACACTGACAACTATACTTATGCTGTTCATATTTAACTCATGGATTTAACTCTATTATAAATACAAAACAGCGTATAAAACACTCTTTCAAAACCAAAATACAACGTTTTGTTTGATATCTATACTTCTTTTTAGCAGAATAATCAATATAGTTTGCTTGTGTGTGAATTGAGCATGAGAAAAGAACACATAAATGTATATAGTAACAAAGAAACCACAGGCCCACAGTCTGAGACCCCAGTCGCGCGCTGAGAAGGCCTGTAGTAGAGTAGGCCATGGGTGCTACAGAAGACTTCTGGGCATTTCCTATACGCAGCACATCATCAACATCGAAGTCCGACAGACCATTACACAAGCCATTGAAAAACACGATGACATGCTCACAGTGGTGAAGAAATGGAAACTCCGATGTTATGGCCACGTCACCAGTTCATCAGGCCCTGCAAAGACTATCCTGCAAGGCACGGTGCAAGGCGGCAGAAGAAGAGGGAGACAGAAAAAGATGTGGGAGGACGACATTCGAGAATGGACTGGCTTGACAATGAGCGAAGCCATGAGGGTTGCTGAGAACAGAGAAAGATGGAGTACGCTGGTTAAACGGTCATCTGTGGTGCCCCAACGACCTTTGAGTTACGGGATAGGATAGGATATGATAGGATAACATCACACAACATAAATGGCATTTAAAAAAACAATTAATTAACATTTTCAATTTTTAAAAAAATGCAATGACGTGGACTTCGCACCTCATATTGCTAGTGCACGGGTCACTCACCGGTCCACAAAATAATACAATATATAATTGTAAGAGGAAAAAGTACTATAACTCTCAAGTTTACGGAAAAGATTGGCCTAATAATTACGTTATGAATCATGACTGTGTACGTGTTATGACAGTATTTGTTTAGCTCACAGTATCTAAGTGCAATCCATGCAATTTAAACACAAGTGGGTGAAGGTGCGAACAAAAAGCTTATTACGGAAAGAGAGGGAACTTCCATTATGTCCTATACAAAAATGCGAGACGCTCTCACGGATTATTTCCCTTTGCTCGGGCTGGCTATATTTCATCATCTGCTATATGAATGATCTGTGCGTGGTAACTTATTGAGCCTGTGCCATTGCAAAAGAACATTTTTATGGCAACGTTTGCAAAAACCAAACTTTTAACCATCATTATTATTAACATTCCGCTACTGCTGTCTTTTTTGCTTGTTTGTTTTTGTTTATGTTTACTTATTGACATGTATTAGGTGCTTTTATGCTGCTTATGTGTGCATGTCATAGGTTCGTTTTCTGCCCTGGAATTTATTATTTTTTTAATCAATGACAGATATTTTAACATTAAAAAATGCATGACAGACTGTTTCATTTATCCGAAACTGTGTAAATCCGTAATCGTGAGAGAGAGAGAGAGAGAGAGAGAGAGAGAGAGAAAGAGAGAGAGAGAGAGAGAGGGTTGGGGGAAGAGAGAGCTCTGTCATTCAATCAATTAATCACAATAAAGCAAAATAACAAAATGTTTCACTAATAGTGTGAATTTAATTTATATCAGGTGTCCCCCCAACCCTCTAACCTCCCACATCACTGGCTTAATAATTTCAGTCACTTCATGGAAAATAATTAATTAATCAGACAGAACAATCAGAACCTAGACTACAACATTCCACTCAATATAGATCTAATGCACAGAAATTCACAGATCAGAACAAGTGAGTTTCTACATTACATTTTTTTCCCGTTTACACTCAAACGAAAAGGGATTACAACAGATCAAGGACCATTTTTGTGCCTAGGTAAGGGGTTATCTTGCACAGTATTTGATCACGAGGAGAAAACACACTTAGTCTAATTTAACATGTTAACATAAGCAGTTTGACGAAGCCAAACTGCCAATCTGACAACATCTACGTTTGAAATGTAAGTACAAATATAATAGTCAAACAACCTAGAAACAACGTAAACAGTGAGCGACCTTTTGAACGTAAACTGTCAGCAAGCAAACAGTGTTTGTTTTAGCACATAAAATAGATATAGCATGAATCACTGAAGCCTCTCCCCGATTGTTTTAACAACACTGCAGCAGTCTTGGTTTAGGCCTATATAAACACACAAAAAAGAAGTTTTTCGATTCCAATTTACCTTTCTTTGTCTCTTGGAAACTTGAAAAAGAACTTGCCATCACAATCTTCTTGTATCTGGCATTACGGCAATTGATGGCTGTGCAAAAGTCACCGCCCTGTTTTACTCGGTCGCCTTTTGTCTTTCTGCCACGAGCCATTTTTAGCATGTCGACAAGAGAGCGTAACTCGTATCTTCCGTCTCGCGGTTCTGTTCCAAGTTCCCCCTCTTTCTATAATACGCTCTTTGGTGCGAAATTTAATCAGTCATCAAGTCAAAGTTGATCTTAACCTGCATGTCCGGGTATAATGACGATGACTCATGGGTTAGTTTGTTGATCTGTCACTTAATAAGTGCAATCCATGCAATTTAAACACAAGTGGGTGAAGGTGCGAAATGTAATCAGTCATCAAGTCAAAGTTGATCTTAACCTGCATGTCCGGTTATAATGACGATGACTCATGGGTTAGTTCGTTGATCTGTCACTTAATAAAGGCGCTGAAAAAACAAGTGCTGGACTCTAACAGGCGCAGAGTTCCATCGCGTACTGTCACACACACACACACACACACACACACACACACACGCTGCTTGTATACAATCAAAACCAGGGTTTCTTTAGAATGTAGGAATCGGAAAGTGATTTTGTGACGGAAAAATAGAATTTTTGTAGAGAAAAGGGTTAGGGCAAGGGCTAGCGATAGAGCTGCAACTAATCCTTACCCGAACCCTTCTCTAAGAAGTTGACCTAGTTCGTCTCCTTTTGGCGACGAAATAGGTCGAACTTTCTTCAAAATTTCCGAAAAGGGACTGGATTTTCTCCGTCCCGAATAGAGCACTCCCTTGTACTTAAAACACTCTCATGCACTATAACTGCACTGCCATGCACTAAAAGAGCACTCCCGCGCACTTTGAAAAAAGTGGGGCCCTGGAAAAAAGTGGGGTCCGAGCAAAAGACCCCATTTATGACTAAAACAAACAAGGTCGAGCTACCACTTTGACATCAATACACATGCACCTACACACACCTACACACACTCACACACACACACACACACACACACACACACACACACACACATTGATGCGCACGCACGTGACAGACTTACCAGCACAGTGTCCCACCTATGTGAACAGGAAATGACATCATAAGGAATATATGACATCATCTCAAAACAGGAAGTGACCTCATAAATGACGTCATCTGTGACATCAATTTCTCTTAAGCAGTAGTCTCCTCCATTTGGGAACCAAAACGGGGTTGACGTTATCCGAGGTTTTCCCTTATGCGAGGTGACGCTAAGCGAGGAATTCTAAATGGTACAAAGAAGGTGTTTGGCCGGGACCAACAACCTGATTGATCTTATCCGCGTTGTGACCTTAAACGGTAGTGACGTTAAAAGAAGAATACTGCATTTGTAACTTTAGTAGTGTCAACAGGGTCAAAATATCACTATCAAAACGTGTACGCCATTCAGCAACCGGAAGTTTGGAACACACACGTCCAAAAAAGACGGGAAGCAGAGAACTTCCGGCCTTCTCGCCGAAAGCCGTGCATCCATATACTGAAGAATCCATGGTTTGGGTAGCAATAATCGTCACCCATGTGGGCTAAACTTCGGGGTAACGTCACCCACGACCCGATGGGGAGCTTATCCAGCCAAAAGCGCAGCATCCCTAGGCAACCTCACCCACAGACGATGGGGGTGCTTTATCGCAGCAAAGGCGCAGCAGCCAGTAGGGCAACGTCACCCACGACAATGGGGAGTGGGTACGTGAGCGGGGTGGACAAGGGAGATAGGACGTAGTGCATAATTGTGTCGTGTGCTAGTTATATCGCGGCAGATGGACATGAGCTGTCAGGGCTGTATAATCCGGCCTCTGGAATACATAGGTCAGGTGCAAAAGGGGGCTAAAATTTTTTTTTTTTTGTTACGTGTCTAATGAACAAACAATTAGTATGTATGGCACTTAAAAAAACTAACATCTGTTCAATTAAAAATCTAGGCATGCGCC
This sequence comes from Oncomelania hupensis, assembly GCA_036898135.1. Taxonomy (NCBI): domain Eukaryota; kingdom Metazoa; phylum Mollusca; class Gastropoda; order Littorinimorpha; family Pomatiopsidae; genus Oncomelania; species Oncomelania hupensis. The sequence continues at coordinate 46,114,074 of CM072523.1, read as the reverse complement.
CTGAAAATGAAAAAAAGGTCCCACTAGCCTTTGGCTAGTAACTTAAAAATATTTACTAGCCAAACTAAACACACTCCTACACAATGTCGCGTTTTATATATATATATATATATATATATATATATATATATATATATATATATATATATATATATATATATATATATATATATATATATATATTTTAATATATATATTGATGTTAAAAGGTGAATGAACAGACTAAAGAATTTTATATAAATAGAATCAATTTCCTCTTTTTGCTATGCCCTAAATCGATAAGAAACAAGAAAATAATGTTGAGAAATAGAAAATAAAGAATAAAAGAAATTATTGGCTACTCATTCGTCCTGTTTGCTTTTTTACAACTAAAAAAAGAATACCACTGGTTGATGGTAGATGATATTTATTTCATATGATGTGATACGAGAACCCGTGATGACATGGTTCTGAGGAATTTCACTGTTGATTAAAAATGTCACTTAGCTGACGTAGATTCCCTGATGGAGAAGAAGAATTGTCCCTTTTATATTGAGGATTCTAACCATAGTCTCTGTCCTCACGTTTGACCAAGAGGATGATATGTCGTCCAGCTGGCTTCACATGGATGTCAGGGATATGACGAACTCCATGTCATCAGAAGAATAGGCGTTGAGGATGGAAGTAGGTTAAAAATGGTCATATCAGGAATCCGACAGTCAGAAATATAAGGAAGAAAGAAAAATCCCTTCCCTGCGCACAGACAAATTAACAGGGACTAAATACACAATCTGCATCCTGTTGAATGACCAGCGAGGAACGCCGTTGACGTGGTTTGAATAAGAACCCTGCATATTCACGGGTTATTGTATCTTATTCTCAAAACACAATAATGTTCTTTCCTCGCTGTTCATCCACACTGTTCCAATGATCAAGAATGCACCAACATTCTTTATGAACTAAGCTAAACATGTTAAATTAACTATTATCACATAAATCTAATGCACTGAAGAATTTTTATGAATTGAGAACAACATGTTAAAATAACTATTACCATATACATTACATACATTGAAGAATTATAACGAATCACCTTGATGAAGGACGATGAATGATTCGCATGGCGCAATGGACACAAGCACAAGACTACCCCTTTCTCAGCTTCACACATCGAATCTTAACTTACCAGCTCAGGATTCGTTTGTTGTGTTACGACACGTGTTGTTTAGGATGAGACGAGCTTTTCGAACCAAATTTATGACCTCAGTAATCCGAATATTGGTCTGGCGTAAACATACGTTCCTTGCCCTCCAAAGATGGTCGCTCGAATGGTTTTCCTAACGAATCTTTTTCACATTCAGCCAATCGAAAGGATGGTACACAAATTGTCTATGGTAACAACAATCTAAAAATGAACTACACTAAAAAAAAAATATGTCGAACACTTCTGAAAACAATATTATCGTCACTGTCTATGACGTATTGTCTATGATGCATTGTCTGGACTAAAGCAGAATATCGAAGATGCGTAGAGTAGGCGCTTGTATCGCGACAATTATTGTCATTCTGCTGGAATGGCATCACAGTCCATTGAAATTGACCTTGCGGTGTAGTGAAAGCAGTTTTCTCTTTGTCTTCTGTCTTCATAGGGATTTGCCAGTATCCTTTTGCGAGGTCTATCTTGGAAAAGTATTTCTTCTTGCTCAACTTGGCAAATAGCTCATCGATGTTAGGCATTGGTTCGGCGTCGAATCTCGTGGCTTGATTCAATTTTCTGTAGTCAATACAGAATCGGTTGTTGCCGTCCTTCTTTTGTACAAGTACTACAGGTGCGCTGTATGGTGATGCTGCTTGTTCGATGACGTTCATTTTCAGCATTGCTTCAACTTCTTCTCCGATTGCTTTTATCTTGGAATATGGCAGAGGGTACTGTCGAACAAATATAGCTTGATCCTGTTCCATTGGGATATTACACTCTTGCAACGATGTTTTCCCCGGCAAATCTGTCAATACAGACTTCTTGCAGTTGCAGATTTCTGTAAGCTCTGTTCTTTGCTTTTCTGTCAGTTTGTCGGACAAATGAACATCTGCTGGTCCTTGGGTATTTTCCAGCTGAATCACAGGTATGCTATCTTTTGTTCCAGTAATATCTTTCTGTTCATGTTCGTCGATCATCACAACGGCGACGATATGAGTTTCCACTTGCTTTTCTCTTTCAACGTACAGTTTCAGTGTGTTAGCATGGTAGATTTTCTCATTGTCTCCTACTGCAATCTTGTAGTCACATTCATTGATGCGGTCAGTGACAACATAGGGACCTTTCCATAGCATCTGCAGTTTGTTGGCTTTATCAGAAACAAGCATGAGAACTTTATCTCCAACGTTGAATTTTCGTGTTTTTGCTTTCATGTTGAAATGTTTCGCATGTTTAGCGCTTGCTTTTCCCAGGTTTTCTCTGGCGATTTTACAGGTTTCTTCAATTCTGTTACGGAGGTCGATCACATACTGAAATGTGGTCCTGGTTTCTTCCGTCTGTTCTTCCTGTGCCCAGAGCTCTTTCAGAATCTGTAACGGTCCTCGTACAGTTCGTCCATAAAGAAGCTCAAAGGGAGAGAATTGTAGTGATTCTTGCGGTACTTCTATGATAGCAAACAGAGTGCAGGAATAAACCTGTCCCATTCTTTTGGTTGTTCTTGACAAAGATGTTTCAGCATACTTTTGATGGTACCATTGAAACGTTCCACCAACCCGTTACATTGTGCGTGCCTTGGTGTGGTCCTCAGGCCTTTCACACTCAATAGCCTGTTAAATTCATCGGCTAGGGATCCTACAAATTGAGATCCGTTGTCTGTCAGAATCTCTCTCGGAATACCTAAGCGAGTCCACATTTCCCACAATGATTCGGCCACATCTTTGGCTTTGATGGATTTTAATGGCTTGGCTTCGACGTAGCGTGTAGCATAGTCCACCATGGTGATTATATAGCGGTGCCCCCTGTCGGATGCTGGTAAGATAGGTCCGATGATATCCACCGCCACACGATCAAAAGGTGTGTGGATTATTGGCATCTTGCCCAACGGCAGTTTCCGAACTTGACCCATCGGTGACGTCCTCTGGCATATGTCACATGACGCGCAATAGCGTCTGATGTCTCCGCAGATTCCGGGCCATACGAAATCGTTCCAAATTCTCTTCCTGGTTTTGGTTACACCCAGGTGTCCTGACATCGGCGTGTCATGGGCCAATCGTAACACTTCGTTGCGATATTTCTTTGGGACAACAATTTGTTTGGTCTCTTTACCGTTTTGGAGAAAAGTACGGTACAAAATTCCTTTTCTCCAGCCTTAGAGTGGAGATTCCAGTGGACCACGGAATTAGCAGAATGTTCATTGCTTATATAGAGAGATGTGGAGCTAATCACTGAGGGCTACTTCGGCCTTCAGTGAGACGCTCTACACACACCTACATGCAGAATACAGGGTTGTGCAGAATTTCGTCTCATATGTTACAGACGAGCAGGCATCGTATCGTGAGCCCAACCAGGCCAAGGACAAGAAAAAGTCTTCACTGAAAGTTGGCCTGCAGCGGCTGATCAAGCAATGAGCGAAGAGAGCCCACCAGTCTAGCAACAAGGAGAAGAACCCACAACAACACAGCTTATCAAGGAAGCAACCACAACACAGCTCTTTGGACACTGAGCTAAGTACACAGTACTCAGTGCACCAAACCTGTATCAAAGGACCACAGTAGTCCACTCTTCCAGAACTCTGACCCTTAGGGCAGAAAGCATCCAGTGCCCGATGATGTTACACACTAGCTGCATAGAACTATCAAGAAGCGAACCAGTCAAAGAAACATTTGAACTTTTAAGTTAGTATCGTACTTAGCAGATCGTGTATAGAGTAGAGGAAATAAATGTGTGATATTTACTGTTATCAAGTGGCTGGACTACCTATGATTCATAGCCGTGTGAGAGCTAGTGTGACAATGATCTTTTACCATTTTTCTTTCTATCTCTGTACCCCAGCCTAAACACAGACCGAGCTAAACAAATAAATGTATTAAGTAGAGTCACAGGGAGATTTACTAGCGATCTCCATCGACTTAAGACGAGTGGGTAATAGCATTCCATTGTGCAGAGACCAGCAACAATAGACCCACCGTCACAGTTAACAGGTCTTTCCCATCCAGATATCGCTATAATTGTTGATGTTATATTAAAGTCATCAGTTGTTAGATTGTTATAATTTTATTTTTAGTTGGTAGATTGTTATGATTTTACTTTATTTTAGTTTTATTGTCTAATGTCATGCACCTAGAGTGTACAGAGGTAAAATTAAAATACTGAACCAAGCTGAACTGGACTGACAGTTTAGGCCCCATGGAATGAAAGTTTAGACACCACGGAATGAAATTTAGACATCGCGGAATACCATGGAATGAAAGTTCAGACACCGTGGAATGAAGTTCAGACACCATGGCATGAAAGACTCCTTGCAATGCAAGGATTAAGTTTAGGCACCCTGAGCGTTAGACACATAACGGCACAGGCGGCGGAAGGTGCTCAGGATTGGGGGGCACACACACATTTTATTCACTGACATCAGGGGCGGACCTGGGAAAAGTCGAGGGGGGGGGGGGGAGGGGCGTGGGTTACAGATTCAGCGAAGGCGCGATGCGCCGAGCCTTCTAGGGGGGTCCGGGGGCATGCTCCCCCGGAATTTTTTTTTTCAAGGATGCAAAATGGTGCAATCTGGTGCAATCTGAACCTTGAAAAAGCCATCTGTGATGGTCTGGGACTTTAAGCGTTTTGAACAATTGAACTGACAAACTCTGGGGTACAAAAATTATCCTCTGCCCCTCCCTTTAAAAAGCAAACAAAACACAAACATTTATTTATCAGCAGAGATGTTTTGTATAGGCCTACTATTATTATTCACTACTTTTTGTTGATCGTTAACGGTATAAAGCTTTACCTTGTAGTTTATGAACATCACCGCCCTGCTTTCACTTAATTCAGTCTTGCTGCACTATATGTTCCTCGGCATTAGTACCATTATTTTGTGAATTGTATCTTCTGGCAAAACAGTTCACTGCCTCTTTGAAGTCAATATCAACATCCCTGTGCACTTTCAGTAAAGCAAGTCCATTGAGTCTCTGTTGCCCCATTGTAGAGCGCAGGTAGTTTTTCAGGTTGCGCAACTGACTGTTTGAACGCTCACACTCGGCAGTAGTGACAGGCAGGGTGCAAAGGTTCTTTAGCATGATGAACAGGATGGGATAAAAATCCCTGTCACAATGTTTCAGTGCTTCTGATGCCGTGGATGGGATGATAGCTGTCGCATTCTCAGCAGCACTTCGCCATTTGCAAACCCACCGTTGGTATTCTGCATCAAGGGTAGCGTTGTTTGGTAGGTCAGACTCCCACAACATTGCCAGTGTCTTCATCCCTTCTGGAACCTGCATGAAACCATCCTGGTTGTCTATTAAAGTGCTTGGCACCAGACAGAGACTATCAACTGCTATGCCAGCATTTTTGAACCTCGAGTTCAATTCGGTTGACAGGTGTTCCAAGAAAGGAATGGCAATGATAATCTTGAAATATTCTTCTGGAGTGGCCGCAGGTTGGTTGTCACGGAGAGTCTATCGGGATGCTTGACGAGGAACAATAACACCAGTTGTCAAAGCATTTGCCATTTTGCTGACTTCACCAAACCAGGCAACGAACGCTGTGTCGACATATCTTCTAATCAGTTACTGACCTCTTTGATTTCCCTGTAGGCATCGACAACATCTTTTGTCCTTTTCTGCAGCTTCACTGTCAAGGATTTCCATTTCAACTATGTTTTTGGACGATTCAGCGGTGGTCGTTTCAATGGATGTTCGTTACAACGAATTGTCATAATTATCAACTTAGCATCTTAAATAATATTTCTAAAAAATCGTTTTTGGTGGATTAGGGCAGTATCAAGGTGAAGGTGCTGGAAGAGGCTTGCGGCCAGAACAAGAAAATATGGCTGCATTTACTAATTTAGGCTTAGGGGTTGGGTTACTTGGTCGTTTCAACGGGAAAACGCTTTGGACGTTTCAACGGATCCCTTGAAATGGATTTCCATGGAATTGACTATAAATAACTCTTTGTACTTTGGACCAAAAGGGACTAAAAACTGCAATGTTTTAAAAAAAAGTTTAAAAAATTGAAACTCTTTGCATAAAAAAAAATTCAATTTTTTTAAATCTGGAGGAGGGGGGGGGTAGGGGGGTCCGGAACCCAGGTAACCCCTCCCCCTCCCCCCCTGGGTCCGGCCCTGGACATTTACTCCAAATAATTTGAACTATTTTCATAGACACTATGTGAGAGAGAAAAACAGATATATCATATATTTCTACAACTGTGCATATAAGAGAGAGAGAGAGAGAGAGAGAGAGAGAGAGAGAGAGAGAGAGAGAGAGGGGGGAAGGGTAGAGAGAAATGGAGAGAAACTGACCTGACAATGTTGATCCATCACAGTAACAAAAGTCATGCATGTCATTTTGCATGGGATTTTTTTTTTTTACACCGTTAATTTTCCAAAGTATGCCTGACGGCGCAATTATTTAAACGCTCCTGCGTCATCGTTGCCCGAAGGTATGCTTTTACCCGCTTTAGGGCTGAAAAACTGCGTTCAGCCGTTGCAGTTGTGGTTGTGATGGTAAAGTACAGTCTGAGAAGTTTATCCACTTCACTCATCATCCGTCGCACAGTGTCAGAAGCTTTCAGTTCATCCGGCAGTGCTTGGAAGATGGTGATCCTAGAGTTAGCCGCCTTCCTGGTGTCACCCAGTGCATGTGTGAGGAGTTCTAGCTGAGTTTTGAGTCTGTCCAAGTCGATGTCAGCGGAATATGTATCTTTGATTTCTTGAGGAATTTCTGGTCTCTTCCCTGCTGCTCAATCACTTAGAAGAACTTCAAGTTTCCTTTGTAAGTCGAGAGCTGTTTGATCAAACCGGCTCTTTAAATGTTCTTTGATGTTGTCAATGGCCTCACAGTATTGCTGTCTGTAGTAAGCAGATGGACAAGAGTAGCTGTGACCCTGTGAGCCATCGTCCAGTCTTCGTGGAGGCTGCTTCTGTCTAGGAACGCAGGGCTCATCACACAAATTTGCAGCTTTCGTTGTGATTTCAGCAAAAAATGTCTCATGACAATCTTCATGCCGCATGCTTTCCAGTGTTCTCAGACAAATGTCAGCAGCGTTTACTGCGTCATCACAAGTCGTTTGTTTTCTTTGAAGAACTGTCGCCAGCTCTTCCGCCACAGCAAGGATCTCATCTTTGAATCTTTTTGCAACTCCTGACACATGACCCTGAAAATTACTCGCCCCGTCATAGGCCTGGCCCCTGCAGTTTTGCACTGGCAAGTCAAGTCTAATCAAGCAGTCCTTCAGTGCTTTAAAAATGGTCTCAGCACAGGTATTGTTAACTTGCATCAGTCCAGAGACAGGGGGAAAAATATTGGTTTGAACCTCCAAATAGTGTTTTTTGAGGGGCTGAATATTGGGGGGGGGGGGCAAATGTATAGGTTTGCCCCCCAATATTTTTCTAGGGGGGGCCAGTGCCCCCCTTGCACCCCCGCTTCCGCCGCCTGTGAACAGAGAGATGGCAAACACGTACACACAAGTGAATGGCAATCAGTAGGCATATTTCATAGTGCTGATAGACGGAAGGGGACTCTCGAGCGCAATATAATTACTTATTTTGGATTCACATGCGTTTGATCATGAGTGATAGAAAGACACACTCACACACCCAAACAGAGAGAGAGAGAGAGAGAAAAACAGAGAGAGAGAGAGAGCCTCGTGAAGGTCGATGGACACAATAACCTGTTGCCGGGCAAAGACCTAGTGGCACCAAGGTTCTTCCGAAGTTTAACAGATCACAAAGTCAAGTAAAAGGTAAAAAGGTAAAGGTAGTCCCATAGCCTTATGGGCCGTATGGGAGCGTGATATTAAAGATCACACTTATCTTGGGCCAGCGTAATGAGGGTGATGCCCATCTCTCTCCCTCGCTGCTTTACCTTCCCCACCCTCAAGAGAGTAGGTACTCAATCACAGTTGAGGCAAATGGGGGCGTTGTTATTTGTCGCTTCACGTTGCGGTCATCCATCCAAGTGCTAACCGCACTGGACGGTGCTTAACTTGCGACACAGTAGCGAGTGCTCCAACCACTGCGACATCCGACAAATACAATATAATACAATACAACAAATCTTTATTATCCCATAAGGAACTTCACAGCAATGTATGTCAGGCATATAAAACATATAATTAAAAACAGTCATGTTATAACATTTAACAGAGCTACAAAATCAATACTAAATTTATATACATTCTATAAATCTAATCACTTGCGTACTCTTACACTTCATCTTTTCCTTCAAACACCTATCCACGCACTCTGGTTCTATCACACGTATGTCAATGCCCTTTTTAGACAGTTAAAATATAATAAAAATACATACAAACATAGTGTATATGATAGTTTACCACTCTGGACTTATAAAAAAATATTTTGTTGCAACAGTGTTAGATAAATAATCTCAGTTTAATATGAATCTTAGTAGGTCAACAATATATAACTGTATGAAACTATGATCAACATAAGCAATTACACTGTTGACTGATTATAACAGTTGTCAAAAAATACAGGTAAAGCACGTAAATGGTATTTTAAAAGTTGGTTTACAGACATTCATAGTAAACACACACATATTATACACACACTCACAAACATACACTTGCACACGCGCATGTCTTCATACAAACATGCACATACACTCAGCGAGATAGTTGGGAGACTCCTACATCAAGACAGTCTTGTGTTTGAGGGTCTGGCATTGGCCTCATTTAGCATTGATATGGCAGTAGGGATGAAGGTGTTTTTGTAGCGCTGTGTACGCATTAGTGCACAGCGGAATCTGCGATTAGATGGAAAAAGTTCAAACAGACAGGAAAGTGGGTGGGTAGGGTCTCTCTGAATTCTGACTGCCTTGCTGAGGGCTCTTTTGTGGAACAGTTGTTCCAGAGTCGCCTGCTTCTTGCCAACTATCTTGCTGCACACACTCTCTATTCCACACAACTGATTTTTGCTCTTCACATTCAATCCCTTGAACCAACATATAAAAGAGAAGGTTAGAATAGTAACACATTTCAATGATATGACTGGACACTTTAAAAGATCTGAGCTGATACAAGATGTACATTCTTTGTCTGCATTTCTTGTAGACAACCTCGGCATTTCTGGAAAAGTCAAGTCCAACTGTAAAATGCAATGTCCCAAGGACACACAGTCCAGAGTAACAGGTCCTTTTAAAATTAACAATCACTATTGTTCTATAAAGATAAAACGCTATAACAAAAATAACCTTCTTTAATATAAATCGATCCATTCGTTGGCTTATGCACCTATTGATAACAACAATGTTGATTTTAATGATAGCTCTGCAGCAAAAGCGCCTCGGGCGGCTTCATTAATTTCATGTATCAGCCAGCGCCTTGAGCAGCTCTAGAGCTAAAAAAATGCGCGATAAAATGTAGCCGGGCGGGCTACAAGGAATTTCTGATCATTTTGATACTTAGGCCTCACTCTGTTCTCTGTTATGTTTAAATTAGCTGTATGCAATAATTTGATATACACTTTTCAGATCCCTTAAAGCAGATAATCGTTAGACGCAGCTTTAAATTATCTATTAGAATATATAAAACTTTATTTGTGATTTATGTAGAAATTTTAAAGGAGAGCGCGATGTTTAGAATAGCGCAAAGCCTATCACATTGATAAAGACAACGCGCTGTCGTATGACCGCTGATACGAGATGGCCGGTCGTAACGCTTTCCCGCCTTGTGTAATCGTAGATTAACACAGGATACGAACATAATTGTCGATGATGGCGATAGCAAAGATTTTCCACCTTAAGTGTGATATTTTACGATGTCTTAGATAGTTCATTCTCTAATAGTATATACTTAAATTAAATATTAGTTTTATAGGAACATACATCGGAAGAGAAACAGGAAAAGTTGTAAGAAGATGGGATAGATGTAAATATTGTTGTGTTAGGTGTTTGCTAGTTTAGTCCGTCATAGTCGGAACCCATAATAGTAACCATGTCATATTATATATCGTTGGAAAGGGGAGGCGTTGTTCTTTCTTTGTCATTTTTATTATTATTTATAATTGTATTAAGTTAAAGAGTTGTTATGAGTTTAGAGTTGTTATGAGTTTAGAGTTGTGAAATGCTTAAGAGCGGCAGCCAACTCCCTCTTAAATAAAGTATTAAATGTATTTCGTAGCAGATAGGTCCGATATTATTATATCAGTAGAAAGGTCGTATTTCCGCGTTTCCACCCATATATAATTTGTATAGTATTCGTTAGCGTTTCAAGCCTTATATGTAAAATAAATGTTAACAGCTAAAACAAATTACCAAGAGAGACGAACAACAGCGCGCGTTAAGCCTCAGGTTCAGTACGGTTCGCGCACATACATAAAAGCTCGGACGTGCTAAAATATTTTGGGACACACACACTCTGAGAGAGCAAGAGAAAAAGACAGAGGGCTGGAGCACGCAGAAAGAGAACAAGAGAACGGGAGAACGAGTCAGAGACACAGAGAAGGCAGAATGTAGCTGTACGAGCATTGCCTGTTGCGCTCTCTTAGTATGATGCACTTCGAGAATAAAACTTTCAACGGTCATCAACGAACTGGCGTTGGGGAGAGAGAGAGCGAATGTGTGAGAATTCTTCATCACCCTAGCCTCCATCACTGTATTATCTCCCCACCACCACCAACACCACCACAATAAGAACAATTTATTTACAAAGTTCAAAATAAATTTTCGCTGGATTAATTGTGTGGACAATTTTGCCCTAGTTACGATCTTGTGAATGACGTAGTCTTGGGTGTTTTGTGGCTGCAGACGTGAAAGGTCTTTGCACTGGTTATGACCTCGCGGAGAACATGAACTCTTTGTCGTGGGTACGACCTCGTTAATGACATAAGGTCTTGGACCTGAGTTCAAAATCTCGAAAAGAAATGCGAGGTGACGTAAGGTGAAAAAAGAAGAAGAAGAATGGGGGAAGAGGGTGGGAAAGAAGAAGAAGAAGAAGAACAACAACAACAACAACAACAACAACAATGACGACAACAACAACTGCTACTACAATAATAGCATCAACAACAAATGTAATAAAATAATTGAGAATAATATCGTGATGCCCCTTTTGGGGCAGGATGTGGGCAAGGCATTCTGGACTATAATGTACACATTTATAATTGTGTTGGAAAAGTGAGTTATAATCTGGTAGATTAAAAAAAAAGAATAAAAAACAACTAAAAATGCTCATCGACGATGTTAGTCTAGCATTGTATTATATAATGCAAGACTTAAGTTTTGACACGTAGCACAGAAATTTTAGCCACGTAAGTGAGTGGTCGTAAACGCGTTATTACCAACGGATAATAAGTATATTCTAAAGTGCATGTCGGCACAAGTGAGACTCAAATGGAAAATAAATAATTCGTTTTTGGTTCATACTCATCTGATCATGAGTGAGAAAGAAAGCAATATCCACACACACATTACATGACGTGGTTAATGGTTTAGGTCCAGCGGAATCGACACACACATACACACGCACACACATGAATGAACATTGAGGTTTAACGTCTACACCCACCATTGGCAATATGGCAGACATGGGTAACCATCCCAGGATAGAGAGGGTAGGGACCTAAATCTACACTGAACCGCCAGAGCAATCATACAGCAAATACTGACAGTAAAATTGGCCACATTTTTTCTTGTCCACCACGGAAGTGGAACCCGGGTCAACAGGTGTGCCAGGCGAACGCTCTCCCACTGAACCTACGGCTGTGGGACAAATCCAAACTAATTTGGTTTCCTCGAGTGAAAGCTACTTTAAAATGACCAATTTTGACACGTCCCCGTGAAAGATCCCTTTAAATTGATCCATTGTAACCACCTCCCCGAAAAAGATCCCTTTAAAATGACCCATTGTGACCACCTCCCCGCCACAGATCCCTTTAAAATGACCCATTGTGACCACCTCCCCGACACAGATCCCTTTAAAATGACCCATTGTGACCACCTTACCGCCACAGATCCCTTTAAAATGACCCATTGTGACTACCTTACCGCCACATATCCTTTTAAAATGACCCATTGTGACCACCTCCCCGCCACAGATCCCTTTAATATGACCCATTGTTACCACCTCCCCTCCACAGATCCCTTTAAAATGCACAGTGAGTGTTGCCTCACTGAAAAAAGCTTTTAACAAAACAACAACAAAAATCTCATTCCAAAGTAAAGTTGTTTTTTTTTAATCAATAAATAGTTCTTGTGGCTATTAATAGTTGCGGCCGCTCTACCGCTCTAGCACTAACAATGTCTACTAGACGGTATTTTACCGTATTGATGTGCCGCTCTACCGCTCTAGCACTAACAATGTCTACTAGACGGTCTTTTACCGTATTGATGAGCCGTTCAACTTAGAGGAAATCAAGCCCTGTCAAAACAGACATGGAGAATTAAAACTTTGGCTGTTGGTTTCAGCAACTAAAGCCCACTTTATCATTGTTTAATGTAAAAACAAAAACGTCAAATATTAGGAGAAATCTGTTTTGCCAAAAATACAAACATTCTTCAACTTGGGGATTTTAAACTTTTATTTTTTGTGAACTAATCAGACTTTATGTTATTGTACTGGTGTTGGTGGTTGAGAGAAGGTGATAACGTGATGGAGGCTAGGGTGATGAAGAATTCTCACACATTCTCTCTCTCTCTCCCCAACGCCAGTTCGTTGATGACCGTTGAAAGTTTTATTCTCGAAGTGCATCATACTAAGAGAGCGCAACAGGCAATGCTCATACAGCTACATTCTGCCCTCTCTGTGTGTCTGACTCGTTCTCTTGTTCTCTTTCTGCGTGCTCCAGCCCTGTCTTTTCTTCTCTTGCTCTCCGAGTGTGTGTGTATCCCGAAATATTTGCACAGTGCGTGCTTTTATGTGTGCGCGCGGCCCGTACTGAACGCGATGTTTAACGCGTGCTGCGCGTCCCAGAATGTTCGGCTCTCGCGGTAATTTGTTTTAGTTGTTAATCTTTATTTTACATATAAGGCTTGAAACGCCAACGAACACTATACAAAATATATATGGGCGGAAACGCGGAACTACGACCTTTCTACTGATATAATAATCTCGGACCTATCTGCTACGAAAGAAAAATAATACGCAATTTAAGAGGGAGTTGGCTGCTGCTTTTAAGAATGTCACGAGTCTAAACTCGTAAAAACTCTTTAATTTAATACAATTATAAATAATAATAATAATGACAAAGAAAGAACAACGTCTCCTCTTTCCAACGAAAATATAATATGACATGGTTACTATTATGGGTTCCGACTATGATGGACAAAAATAGAAATCACCTAGCACAACAATATTTACATCCAACCTTTTCTTACAACTTTTCCTCTGTCTCTCTTCCGATGTATGTCCCTATAAAACTAATATTTAATTTAAGTATATACTATTAGAGAATGAACTATCTAAGGCTTCGGAAAATATCACACTTAAGGTGTTACAGTGGAAAATCTTTGCACTCGCCATCATCGACAATTTTGTTCTTATCATGTGTTAACCTACAATTACACAAATCGGGAAGTGCGTTAGACCGGCCAAACCAGTAAGCCTGTCGGCTTGGTCCGCAACAGCGCGTTGTCTTTATCAATGTGATAGGCATCGCGCTATTCTAAACATATCCTATCCCTATCCTATCCTGTCCCGTAACCCGAAGGTCGTAGGGGCACCACAGATGATCGTTTAACCAGCATACTCCATCTTTCCCTGTCCTCAGCAGCCCTGATGGCTTCGCTCAGTGTCAAACCAGTCCATTCTCGAATGTTGTCCTCCCACCTCTTTTTCGGTCTCCCTCTTCTTCTACCTCCTTGCACTGTGCCTTGCAGAATAGTCTTTGCAAGGCCTGATGATCTGGTGATGTGGCCATACCATCGGAGTTTCCGTTTCTTCACCACTGTTAGCAAGTCATCGTGTTGTCCAATGGCTTGTGCGATGGTCTGTCGGACTTCGTCGTTGGTGATGTGTTGGGTATAGGAAATGCCCAGAATTCTTCTGTAGCACCTCATCTCCATGCTTTGTATTCTTCGTTGGCGATCTGCTGTGAGGGTCCATGCTTCGCAAGCATATAGGAAGATGGAGATGACAAGGGAGCGCAGCAGTCTTACCTTGGAATGTAGACTGATGGTCCTGTCTTTCCAAATGGGCTTCAACCTTGTCAGGGCAGCAGTTGTTTGTGCGATCCTGGAGAGGACTTCCTGTCGGGTCCCATTGTCTGATACAATGGCTCCTAAATATTTGAAGCTATGCACTGTGTTGAGGGATTGGCCTTGGACTTTGATGTCCGTATTGATGCCATTGGTGTTGTTGGTTATCATTTTGGTCTTCTCTGCACTTATTTCCATTCCATAGGCTCTGGAGGTGGTGTCAAGCCTCTGTACCAGCTGTTCAAGTTCTTGTTCCTCTCCAGCCAATCCATCAATGTCATCTGCAAAACGAAGATTGGAGATTACTCTACCCCCTATGCTGACTGTGCCTTCATGGTCTGCAAGAGCATCTGACATGATGCGCTCTAGGAAGATGTTGAAGAGTGTTGGAGAGAGTAGGCATCCTTGACGCACACCGATTGTTGTTCTGAACCAGTTCCCGATGGCGCTGTTGTGGAGGACTGCACTGGTAGCCTTGTCATACAGGCTTTTGATGACTTCAATAATTTTAGGGCTGATGTTGTACACTTTCATTGTTGCCCATAGAGCTGCATGCCAGACTCGGTCAAACGCCTTCTTGAAGTCTATGAACACATGATATAGATGTTGTTGGTGCTGTAGGTATTTCTCACAGATTATTCTGAGGTTGAAAATCTGCTCAGTGGTACTTCGCCCTGCCCTGAATCCTGCTTGTTCTTCAGCTATGATTTGTTCAGCTTGGGGTTTTAACCTGTTCTAAACAACGTGCTCTAATTCAAAATTTCTACATAAATCACAAATAAAGTTTATATATTCTAATAGAGAATTTAATGCTGCGTCTAACGATTATCTGCTTTAAGGGATCTGAAAAGTATATATGAAATTATTGCATACAGCTGATTCAAACATAACAGAGAGCAGAGTAAGGCCTACATATCGTAAAGGTCAGAAATTCTTTGTAGCCGCCCGGCTACATTATGTTAATGTTTTTTGTACACACAATCATACCATAATGATGTCCATGATTCTTTAAGTTGGAATTTTATGTTTAAAGTGTTAAATGCTTTTGGATGTGGTCCTGACTTCTGTAAATGGATTGCTACCTTCTATTATAACATTAAATCCGCAGTAACTGTGAATGGAGATCTAACGCCATGGTTTCATGTGCAGAGGGGCTGTAGACAAGGAGACCCAATTTCATGTTATTTATTTATTATGTGTGTAGAAATTTTGGCAGTTATGATTAAGCAAAATAAAGAAATAAAAGGGATAAAAATTAATACTAACGAAAGTAAAATTTCGCAATATGCAGATGATACTGAAATAATGTTAGAAGGAGACGAAAATTCATTTAGACATTCTATAAGTACTATTGAACGTTTTGGCTCTTTTTCTGGCTTAGTTTTAAATACAGACAAGAGTAGCGCAATCTGGTTAGGTAGTAATAAGAATTCTCGTATTGTTTACATGCCCCATCTGCGCATGGAATGGAACCCAGAGACATTTAAAATACTTGGAATTATTTTTACAAATGACTTAAAAGACTGTGTTAAATTAAATTTTGAAGCAAAATTTCTAGAAATTAAGATACTATACAAGATATGGTTAAAACGTCAGTTAACGCCAGTTGGTCGGGTTGCTGTGCTAAAATCGTTGATCTTGTCGAAGCTTGTGTATCTATGGCTGTTATTGCCTAATCCACCAGACGATATTGTCAATTCTATTCAAAAAAGTATTTTTACATTTGTTTGGAATAATAAAAATGCTAAGATTTCTAAAAAGTCCTCAATGAAAAGTATCTCTGAAGGAGGTATTGGCATTCCAGATGTACGCCATTATATGAACGCATTAAAAATAACTTGGATCAGAAAGTTGATGAAAACTAAACATAAATGGAAAATTATAATTGAAATTGTAAATGAAAAGGTATTATTAATTAATAAGCTTGGTAACAAATTGTGTATGGAAGAAAATTGTAATCCATTCTGGTATGATGTTCTTAAGGCGTATGAAATTCTGGGAGATAAAATTAGACTTGACTGTGCTGAGGAAATTTTGTCGGAGCCATTATTTTGTAATAATAATATTTTAGTTGAAGATAAAACAATTTACTTTCCAGACTGGATTGAAAAAGATGCATATATAATTGGAAGTTTGTTAAATAACAATGTCAATTTTTTTAGTTTTCAAGTGTTTGTTAACAAATATAATATTACTACTAACTTTTTAGTGTATTATGGCTGTGTAGAGGCTGTTAAGAGATATGTTCGCCGGTGTGGACTGCAACTAGCTAACGCCGAGGTTGCTGATTATAAACATAGTAAATTGTTGAGATTTATTGGTACATCTCCAAGAGGTGCGAGGATATTATATGATACATTAGTCAAAGATGATGTAAAACCTAACTGTTGTAAAAACTGGGACGGGAGAATAGTGCGTACAGTTGAATGGAAAATAATATTTAAGAAAGCACAGGAAATTAGGGAAATCAAATTGAAGTGGCTGCAAATTAGAATAATTCATAGAATAATAGGAACCAATATAGTATTATCTAACATTGGAGTTGAACAGAGTATTAATTGTACTTTTTGTGAACATGAAAGGGAAAATATACAACACCTTTTCTTTAGGTGTCCTTTCGTTCAAACGTTTTGGACTGACTTTGAGAGAGCCCTAAATTCTAAATGTTATAATGCTATTGCTTTCCACTTCAGCGAACATCTCGTAATATTTGGCTGCGAAATAAATATAAGAACGGACACAATATTAGATTTGTTAATTTTATTATCAAAATCATTCATTTATAAATGCAAAATAGAAAAAAAAAACACCACTTTACAGGTCCTTTACAGCTGTGCTAAAAAGCCGATACGAAGTAGAAAAATATATGGCCCTTTTACAAATGAGGTATCCAAAATGTGTACGAGAATGGCACCCGTACTTACCACTGTTTGACGATATATAAGCGCTTATATATATTAATTTAAATGTATATGTATTTTTCACTGCGTGCTAATCTTGGTTTTGTACATTTTGTGAAATGATAAGGACCCATGGTTTTCTCTCTTTCTACATGTAACTCAATCTCTTTCTCTCTCTTTTTCTCTCTTACTTCTCTCTTCCTTCTCCCCACCTTACTTTCTTTTTTAATTTCTCTAAAATACCAAATATGTATGTAGATATTATTGTGAAAGAAATAGAAATCCAAAGAGTATGGCTTTATACATGTGACATAAAGAACTAATAATTCTTCTTTTTATGTTATAACATTTTCCTCTTATATGTCCATCCTCATTTAGAATTTGAAAATGGAAAATATATTATCTGCATGCATGTTTTGGAGAATAAAAAAGTGTTAAAAAAAAAAATAATGATGTCCATCCTAAGTATGGATTGATAGTACTAATCTCACAAACACAGGTTTTTCACCAAGTTAGGACTTTGATTGAAGCGTGGTCTTCACCCAGGTTACAACCTCACTAATAGGTTCAAACCTTTGTCCTGGTTACGACCTCGCGAATGACGTGACGTTGTCTTGCGTCTTTTGCCCGGGTGATGACCTAAAGACTTAAACGAGGTCATTATCTCAAGAATGTCAAGACTCCTTCACCCAGGTTTAATGTCGCCTCGTGGTACGAACTCGCGAATGACGTGCGACCTGTGCCCAGGTTATGTGTCCTAGTGGTTGGAGTGAGAGGTTTTTGTCCTGGTCGCGAACATGAACCTTTGTTCCTTGGTTATGACCTCGTATATGGCACAATGCCTTTGCATTGGTTTCAACCTCTCGAACAAAAGTGCGAGGTGATAATTATAATGAACCCCACCAACACAGAAACAAAGAAGCAGCTAATGTTAGGTGATAATTATAATAAACAACACCAACAAACAAAGAAGCAGCTAAGGTTAGGTGCGCAAGATAAAAGTGGCCAATTTTTACTGTCCATCTCAGCAATATGATTGCTCATGTGGTTCAGTGTTGATTGAGGTCCGTATCTCTTCTTTCCTGGAGGGTATATCCCCGTCTGCCATATCGTCAATGGATGGAATGGACGTTAAACATCAATGTTCAGTGTCTTATACAAAGGAGGGGGATGGGGAGGAGAGAGAGGTGAGATAGAGAGAGGGATAGAGAGACTGAGGGGGGGGAGAGAGAGACAGAGGGGGAGAGAGAGACAGAGAGGAAGATAAGATAAGATAAAATAAGATAAGATAACAATTTTATTTTGCAAGGATAAAAGAGTAAGCGCTGGATGCGTTATTTTACATCAGCATTCTTGCCTTTTGCGGCTGTAACAATTACTATTAAATACAACTCAAGGTTATAACAAATAAACAAAGTCGTCATTAGATAAAATCATTTTCAAACAATTGATATCAAATTAATGTTGCTAATATCTATTAACAGGATTAACAATAAATGTGTATTTAACTTTTATTGTGTTTTAGGAGACGTGTTCTAAATGATGTAAATTTAGATGCTGGAGTGCGCGGGAGGGGAAGGGGAGGGGGGGGGGGGGGAATTGACGGTGAACTCTACATTTGGCCACGTTTAATTATATCAACCTCCGTTTGAAAAACAGGTCTAATTATCAGAAAACGAACATATACATAACGCAAATCAATCAATCAATTAATAATCAATCAGTCAAATCATTGGCCACAGCGACAACACTAGCGTGTCTGAGCGCAACCAACTACAAACAAATCAACGCATTCCTAGTAATGAATATCGATTGGACTGCAAATCCATATTCTTTCTAAACATCATATTCTCTCTCTCTCTCTCTCTCTCTCTCTCTCTCTCTCTCTCTCTCTCTCTCTCTCTCTCTCTTTCTCTCTCTCTCTCTCTCTCTCTAAACTGAATTTTTCTGTTGTATTGCCACCTAAATTTGTATAATTTACGTACGAATCGGCTCACACTTTACTTTCCGCGTCTCGATTATTGAAGCGCACCTTTAAAAGCTTGGACTTAAACGATATGTACTTAATAATTGCTATTGTATCTTGTTGGTTCTCATTATCATGGTTCTTGCGCTTTTTACAATTCCTTGTGCGTAAGAGCGTTGTGTTGGCAAAGAACCTACGTTTCGTTTGACTATAAAGTATAAGCTGTGTGTGTCAGTACTTCATAATACTCATTATTGTGGACGCTCCTCGGACCTTCTAGGCCGCACAGACTCTCATTTCCGCGTTTCGTTGTGAGTTTCTTCCTGAACACTCTAGTTGTCAGTAAAAACTGTGACTCTGGCACTCTGTATATTGAATTTCGTGCTCCGAACTCTGCCCTAAACTTAGTGGCCTTTCTTTGATTATTTCTCTTGTTTTAAAACTTTACCGTTTTTCATGTAGGCCTACTTGTGTTCTTTACTTTGTTTAAAAAAGATGCTCCTTATTTTATCTGTTGTCGTTGTTGTTTTTCTGTAACTATCGGTACCGTACATTTTAAGTATGTTTCGTGTTGGTCATTTAAACATTTTTCATCTCTACAGCAAAACTGCGGACATGTGTGCATTTTAACCAAAGCCGCGCCGTGCTATCATATGTATGGCATTACTGAATCCCGCTTAACCACTAATATGTTGGATACATCCATCTCCATTCCAAATTATTCTATAATACGACGTGATAAATGCACTCAAGGTCAAACAGGCGTTGCTGTCTACATTCATAACTCGGTGTACAACTTTGTGTCTCGACGCCAAGACTTAGAACCCCCCTCAGTAGAGTGTATATGGTTAAAATATAAACCTAATAATAAGGCGTCTACATTTATATGCTTTGTCTACCGCAACCCTGATGAAGGTCGGGATTGGTTTAGTTCTTTCGGTGACATGATGGATACTTTTTATAACACTAATACCGATGCCGAAGTGCTGGTGACTTTAACATTAACCTGCTAGTTCAGCAACCGCACTGGGAATGTTTGTGGGAATCACTTGTACTCCCACAACTTATCGAATCACCAACCAGAGTTAACGCTTTTTTGAAGTCTACGAACACATGATATAGATGTTTTTGGTGCTGTAGATATTTACCGCAGATTATTTTGAGGTTGAAAATCTGTTCACTGGTACTTCACCCAGCCCTGAATCCTGCTTGCTCTTCAGCTATGATTTGTTCAGCTTGGGGTTTCAACCTGTTGAGTATTATTTTCAGGAGGACCTTGCTGGTATGGCTGATGAGGCTGATGGTGCGGTAATTTTCACATTCCTGAAGCTTATCTTTTTTTGAGAAGAGTGATGACAAGCGACTGGGTTCATGGTGTAGGCCACTCCCAATTCAACCAGATCTTGTTACAGATAATGGTGAGGGCATCAATCATCGCTTGTCCTCCTGCTTGTAGCAGTTCCGCGGGTATGTTGTCCACTCCCGCTGACTTCCCCTTCTTCAGTGATTGCACTGCTGCCTCAACTTTTTCTCGGTATCACGAAATGCTTTATAGCCTAGCTGGTAACTCAGCTGGCTCTGAAGGCTCAGTGGGGGCTACATTTATGTGAGACTTAGTATACCAACAGAGCCTTGTGCAACAGTTAAAAGTTAATCAATCATTGCTTTTAGGGTCCAGCAGACTTCAATGAACAGAATCATTCCACTTGTACTAGTAAAAAATAATTATACAGATTTAACCTGTTTGCTGACAGCAATATGATCATTTACAGGGTGCAGTTGCTTCCGGGAGTACTGGGCGTATCAACCATCCATCACTATCACCTCCAATGACCAGCCCTTCTTCCATCACCTTCATCTCAACTATCCGGAGAGGCACTGCGAGACGGAAGTGTGTATTTTGCAAGACAGGTGCCTTGAGTCAGCGCGTGCCAGCTTTCACCTCGTCACCTTCACCTTCATCGGCAGGAATCACTTCACGTAATCACACGCAGCCAAGTAGTTACAAACATTGCTGAAGCCAGAAGTAATTCCGGTCTCTCCAAATAATGAAAATACAAAACCTATCTGAATTTGGAGGAATGAGGAAGAAAACAAAACAATTTAATTATAAAAGCATTTCGGAAAATGTGTACAGCTTAACTTGAAAGCACTGTTCGGTGGAATTTTCGATGTAAGCATACTTGGGTAAATAATAATTGGAAGAAAGTGTAACTTCACTGTGTTTCGAGTTTTCCTTATTTTTCGATGCTTTGGTCTATACTTGTTCTTTGAACAAGACGAAGGGGAGTCATTTCACCAAAACTCACCACGTGACATCACCAAAGGCGTTATCATCATAATTGTTTTTGTTCTCATCATCGTTGCCATTAAAATCATCATTTTTGTCATCGTCATCATCATCGCCGTCATTGTCAACATCACCGTCGTTGTCATCATCGCCGTCATTATCATCATCGCCGTCATTATCACCCTCGTCATTGTCGTTGGTGTCATTGCATCGTCAGTATAACCTTTCTGATTACTGTTATTCCATCGTTATTTGTTATTCCAACTACAGGTCGATTGTTATTCTTTCTGTCTTGCATGACGGGAAAAAACAAGTTTGTCCAATGAAAACCTTTGGACGAATAAAATGTCTTATGTCGACTAATATTTTATGTCAGATTGAAGACGGTTCTGGCCTGTTAATGTTGATCAGCGCTCACTGCCCCCTTGTGTGCTACTCTCTTCCAGCCTTTAAATGCTGCTGTGATGTTGTGGCTCATAATTTGTGTGTAGTGCAATCTCACCGTTATAATTTGTTAAGTTTTAGAGAAAGCTAGACAAGAACACTAAACTTTACTCAAAATATCAAAGTTCAGAATTAGTTTGACGTTTATTTCATAGCATTGTGAAATTAACATTGACTAAAATGAGGATAATCATGTTAATTTAGGCCACACACAATCGTTCGATTTTAGGGTAACCCATCCGAACCTATTTTACTCTGGCGACCCCAAACAAAAATTCATACAATAGCAACAAAATGGCTAAGCTCTAATTAGCACATAACCACACTGGTAACAATAAACCACATTTACATAGTGCAACATTAAAAAACAACAACTCTATTTTGGAAAAAAAAGTATGCTTATTTGCCTTTGTGGTTCCCTGGCCAATCCTGCAACAGCTTGTGCATAACATTTTACAAAATTTACATAGCTTAGTTTACATGAGAAATTGAGATAATAATATAATGCAAGACTAAATAAACAGGCAACTACTAATCTAACTTCACTACTCTAAGATATATAACTATAGGCATAAAAGCAAGAACTACAAAAGAAAGTAACCACACAAAGGACAATATCTGTCATGTTTTTAAAATGAGTCTTTGATGTAAGATTTCCAGCCCAGAACAAGTTGTATCCTCGTCATGTTATTGCAAAAACGTTTGATTTTTAGAAGATTTTTGCCAGATGAAGGTGAGGTGGTGGTGGTGGGGGAAGGGGGATGGTGGGAGAGAGGAGAGAGAGAAAAAGAGCTGAGGACAGAGAAAGATGGCGTACTCTGGTGATGAGAAAGACAGGAAAAGGTGGGACAAAAGGAGAGAATGTTGGAGAGTGAGGTTCTTAGCATCACGTTCAATATAAATGTATACAACAAAGTCCAACCAACTATGGAATGAATGTGGTAAGGTGAATATTTTAATATAGTCATCAACAAATTTCCTGATGGAAAGGGATTATAAAATGTAGTAGTAGTAGTAGTAGTAGTAGTAGTAGTAGTAGTAGTAGTAGTAATAGTAGTAGTAGTAGTAGTAGTAGTAGTAGTAGTAGTAGTAGTAGTAGTAGTAGTAGTAGTAGTAGTAAAAAAAAGCAAAAATATTGAATAATTATGTATTACATAACATACAATTTCATTCAAGTTGTCTCAAACTAAGCTGTTTTAGACTTACATACAATGAGTAAACATAGAATTTACATTTTATTAGATACCTTTATATGAGTTTGTGCCTTGTTACATATTCGATCACAAACACCATCCTTTTGTGTTTTGAAGAAAGTTACATGAAGTAACAACGCTTCAATTATACTTTATTTATTTGTAAACAAATCCGGCCATTTTTATTTTAACAAATTACTTCAAATGGAAATTTTTTAACTGTCAAACGAGTTCCTATCCTATCCCGTAACTCGAAGGTCGTTGGGGCACAACAAACGATCGTTCTTTAAAATGTTGACCGGTTCACATCCATTTTTTTAAATTGTGGCCATTACATATAATTGCTTAATGGGTTCAGATGTCGTTACAACAGGAATCAAATTCACGTTATGTTAATTACTTCCCTTCTGAAATTTGATTATTTACTCTGCGCAGTCTGCAGTGTATTTAACAATTTTATTTTATTTTCAAAATTTTCAGTTTTATTTTACGCCACAAGAAATTAAAATAGCGTTAAAACGCCGGGCATCGTGGCCATTATCAAGTGCTTGATGGGTTCAAGTGTCCCTACAAAGGGACCAAATTTCGCGTCATGTTAATTACTTCCCTTCTATAGCACGAAGCGAGAGAGAAAGAAAGAGAAAAAGTATGAGAGTGAGAGATAGGGAGGGAGAGAGAGGGAGGGAGAGAGAGAGAGAGAGAGAGAGAGAGAGAGAGAGAGAGAGAGAGAGAGAGAGAGAGAGAGAGAGAGAGGGAGAGAGATTTCTTCTACCTTTTTTCTGTTATGACGTGTTGTTAGAGTTATAGGGGGAAACTCGCCAAACTTCGGCAGCCTAAGAAAAAGGTGCTCTCAAGGCTAGCAAACAAGCAAAACAGAGTTGATGACTTATTTATTTATTGAAGGAGGTTACATTGAAGCTCCACACCAAAAATAGTAATGAAATTTCAAGAAACACTGATGCAAGACAACTTATTAAAAAAAAAAGTGGCCGATGTTAAGGCATTGGCTTCCTAATTCCGGCATACCAAAAGCTAAACATCGGCCGCCTCCCCAAAACACATTGACATCTCTCTCTCTCTCTCTCTCTCTCTCTCTCTCTCTCTCTCTCTCTCTCTCTCTCTCTCTCTCTCTCTCTCTCACACACACACACATACGCCCACACCCATGCAAACACCCACCCACACACACACACACACACCCACACACACACAAATACATACTGTGTACATCCTGTATATTTTTTTTAAGGAAAAAAAACACAGAATAGGTGACTTTATCATTATTATGTCACAAGGGTTTGCATAAGTTTGGTTTCACGTTGGAGGCATAGGGACAGTTTAAGTATATACTAAATTTGAACCAAATCTTTCATGTAGTTTGGGAGAGAATATAAATAGAAAAGAACAACAAATTATGACATCACCATGATGACCTCACACGATGACGTCACTCAATATACCATTGTTTCGTTTAAGGCTCAAGGCATCCATACACTCTAATTACATAGCAAGATTAAATATATATCTATATGTTATCTATACATAGATATATAGTTATCTATCTATCTATCTATCTATCTATCTATCTATCTATCTATCTATCTATCTATCTATCTATCTATCTATCTATCTATCTGTCTGTCTGTCTGTCTGTCTGTCTGTCTGTCTGTCTGTCTGTCTGTCTGTCTGTCTGTCTGTCTATCTATCTATCTATCTATCTATCTATCTATCTATCTATAGATAAATAGATAGAGTTTGGTTAGAGCTTAAGCATGCAGCCACATCCACCCCTGTGTTTGTATGTATCGTGTACAGGAATCCAGCTGCTACTGCTGATTGGTTTGATTACTTTCCTGACATGATGGACCATATTTATAAATCTAAGCCTAATGCTGACGTACTCATTCTCGGTGATTTTAATATTGAGCTTTTGAAACCGGAACTTAGATGGAACTGCCTAATATCCTCTCTTGGTCTTAGTTGATATCTTCACCTACTAGGATAACATCATCAGCATCATCTTTAATCGACCACATATACACCAACGCACCTGCAACAGTTGATCATGCTTCCCTTTCTGCTATGAGCTTACGTGACCATTCCCCAATATATTGCACAACGTTTACTAAACTGCCCAAACCAAGCACTAAAGGCCATACTCATATTACATATCGGCCATTTAAACACTTTGATTGTGGAGCTTTTCTGAGGAATGTGTATGATGCATCATTTGATTATGTATACTTATAATGACCCTAATGTTGCTCTTAATCGTTGGTACACTATTTATCTATCAATACTCAACAAGCACGCGCCACTTAAAAAGAAAAGAGTAAAACATTCTAAACTCCCAACATGGCTGACTCCAGAAATCATACATGCTATGTCACTGCGTGACAAACTTAAATGTACTCAACAATTTCAAGAGTACAAAAAAATTCGTAATAAAATTTAAAAAAAACATGGTACGTGACTCCACCGAAACTACTTTAATACACTAATTAAAAAAAGAGACATTTCTCAACTTTGGCATGCACTGAATTCTTTTACTAAAGGCTAATCTTCAAATCATCATGAAATTCCTTCCAATTTATCTGCTAATGACTTCACCAACAACCATTTCCTTTCAGTCACTATTTCTGTTCTGAAATCGGATTCCTCAAAATGTACACAGTACTCTTGCTCTGATTGTCTTACACAATTGTGTAAGAAAGGAACAAGTAATTATTCACCCTTTGAAATACCACTCATTACTGTAAATGAAGTTACTAAATACATATCAAAACTTAAACATAAAAAAAATCGGCGGGTTCAGATGAAATTAGTAATAAGATCTTGACAATTTATTTGCCTTATATTATTAATTCCCTTACATACATCTTCAATTTATGCATTGTAAAAAATATATTTCCGACTACAAGCTAAAGCTACTCCCCTTCCTAAATCAAAAGTCAGTTCTGATCTGAATCACAATCGGCCAATATCTCCTCTGTCTACACTTTCAAAGATTCTGGAACGACATCTTCACACCAAAGAGCTTAATGATAGAAAGAGGGGGAACTTGGTACAGAACCGCGAGACGAAAGGTACGAGTTATGCGCCCTTGTCAGCATGCTGAAAATGGCTCGTGGCAGAAAGTCAAAAGGCGACCCAGTGAAACAGGGCGGTGACTTTTGCACAGCCATCAATTGCCATAATGCCAGATACAAGAAAAGTTGTTTTGGCAAGTCCTTTCTCAAATTTCCATGAGACACAGAAAGGTAAATTGCAATTGAAAAACTTCATTTTTTTGTGTTTATGTAGGCCTAAACTAAGACCGCTGCAGTGGTGTTAGTGTTAAAACAATCGGAGAGCGGCTTGAATGATTCATGTTATACCTATGTGCTAAATCCAAAACAGTTTGCTTGCTGACAGTTTACGTTCAACAGGTCGCTCACTGTTTACGTTATTGCTAGGTTGTTTGACTATATTTGTGCTTATATTTCAAAAGTAGATGTCAGATTGGCAGTTTGGCTTCATCAAACTGCTTATGTTAACAAGTTAAATTAGACTAAGTCTGTTTTCTCCTCGTGATCAAATACTGTGCAAGATAACCCCTTACCTAGGCACAAAAATGGTCCTTGATCTGTTGTAATCCCTTTTCGTTTGAGTGTAAACGAAAAAAAAATGTAATGTAGAAACTCAGTCCTTGTTCTGATCTGTGAATTTCTGCGCATTAGATCTATATTGCGTGGAATGTTGTAGTCTAGGTTCAGATTGTTCTGTCCTGATTAATTAATTATTTTCCATGAAGTGACTGATGTTATTAAGCCAGTGATGTGGGAGGTGAGAGGGTTGGGGGGTAGGGGGGACACCTGATATAAATTAAATTCACATTATTAGTGAAACAGTGTGTTATTGTGCTTTATTGTGATTAATTGATTGAATGACAGAGCTCTCTCTTCCCCCAACCCCTCTCTCTCTCTCACTCTCTCTCTCTCTCTCTCTCTCTCTCTCTCTCTCTCTCTCTCTCTCTCTCTCTCTCACGATTACGGATTTACACAGTTTCGGATAAATGAAACAGTCTGTCATGCATATTTTAATTTTAAAATATCTGTTGATTAAAAATTAATAAATTCCAGGGCAGAAAACGAACCTATGACATACACACATAAGCAGCATAAAAGCACCTAATAAATGTCAATAAGTAAACATAAACAAAAAAAAAAGAAAAAAAAGACAGCAGTAGCGGAATGTTAATAATAATGATGATTAAAAGTTTGGTTTTTGCAAACGTTGCCATAAAAATGTTCTTTTGCAATGGCATAGGCTCAATAAGTTACCACGCACAGATCATTCATATAGCAGATGATGAAATATAGCCAGCCCGAGCAAAGGGAAATAATCCGTGAGAGCGTCTCACATTTTTGTATATGACATAATGGAAGTTCCCCCTCTTTCCGTAATAAGCTCTTTGTTCACACTCATCTTACAAAATACATGGATGATCTTGGCCTTTTTCCTCATCTACAATCTGGTTTCCGTAGCCACCATTCTTGTGCTACTGCCCTGGCACTTTTAACTGAAAAATGGCTTTCGCCAATGAATAAATCTACTTAAACAGGAGTTATTTTTCTTGATCTTTCCAAAGCTTTTGATCTCGTCAATCACCACGTACTGCTTCAGAAACGTTAACTGTACCTCAATGGCTCATTTGCTTTAAATGTGTTTCGTTCCTATCTTTATGACCGTACGCAACTGGTACATATTCATGGAATAAATTCCTCTGTAGGCCATATAATGCATGGAGTTACTCAAGGATCGGTTCTAGGTCCTTTTTTATTTTGTATTTATATTAATGATTTACCGTTACATCTCTCAGATAATTCTGTTGAATGCCATATGTTAGCTGATGACACGACATTGCACTATCAGGGGAGGAACATAGGTGAAATTCAGCAATCTCTACAAGGTGCCCTTAACAATGTTGCTGATTGGTGCAGGTTAAATAATATGTCACTGAATCCAGCTAAATCAAAAGCAATGTTAATAATAACTAAACAAAAGCCTCAGCAGACTCCGCTTTCTTTTGATTTAGTCGTGAATGGAAATAATATTAAACAGGTTGAAAGTCATTAACTTTTAGGCGTCCTCGTAGACAACAAACTCAGTTGGCATTCACATATTGAAAATCTTTGTAAAACTCTCTCAACAAAATTATTTATGTTGTCTAAGCTTCAATCTATCGTAACTACAGATGCTAAAAAGCTTCTTTTAAAAAAAATATATAATGCTTATATCAAACCTCACATTGATAACGCATCAACAATATGGGACGGCTGCAGTGATGCCTTGTTTAAAAAGATTAATTCTATTCACCACAGAGCTGCAAAATTACTTATCTCCAACACGTCCATCAAAACTAATTCAAAATTAAAACTAGCTGGTAGGTTTCGCCTTAACAAACACCCTTAATTACAATAAAGCCGTTTTAATGTACAAAATACTAAACAATAGAGCTCCTGATTATTTAAGAGTACCTTTTAGCAAACCTTCATCTCGTTATTCAATTTTCAGACATAATTTAACCTTGCCACAGCCACGCTTGGACAAATATTTAAAACAGCTCTGTCATATTCTGGTCCACGAATGTGGAATCCTCTATCACAAGAGATCAATGAAAGTAAATCATTAACATTGGTTAAAATTAGACTCCACAAATGTCTATTTTCCCTTTCTCTTAATATTTAAGATGATTGTATATATTTTATTCTTTCCTATCTTGCGACAGTTTAATTTGTTCATGTGTGAATTAGCGTGTGTATGTGGTGGGGAGAGTGGGAGTAGGGAAGGGGTATTGGAGGGGGGGTGGGGGGAGGAAGTATGTGTATATCGGTAAATCAATTTTCTTAATAATATTTTTAATTCTTACCATTGTTAAGGTTTGTGTTAGTTTGAAACCAATTTTATGTTAATTATATTGTTCGTTCAGAATTTTTATTTTTTAATTTACAATTTCATTAAGGACTAACGGTAAGACAGGTCCATAGGACCTAATGCTATTATCCTATTAAAGGTTTCGACTTCTATCTATCTCTGTCTTTCTCTTTGTCATCATCATCATCATCATCATCATCATCATCATCATCATCATGATTAAAAAGATTAGTATTGAAACTTAAAAACACGAGATCGTGTTTCTTCAAGTCTTTGTGGAGCAAGGGACGCAATTCACCCAGAAGATAGTACGCATTGCCATAACAAGGTGTTGTCTCCCCTGAGTAAACCCCCTCATCCCCTTCTTCTTCTACTCATCATCATCATCATCATCATCATCATCATCATCATCATCATCATCATCCAGGATGCTGTAATGCGGTTTTTGTTCAATCGAACGCAAAGCGTGTCGATCTAAGGAGAACACATTTTTATTTTTGACAGTTTAGATTGACTGCATCCAGTACCATTATTGTCATCACTACCACCACCACCACCACCATCGTCATCATCGTCATTATCATCATCATCATCATCATCATCATCATCATCATCATCATCATCATCATCATCATCATTATCACTACCACCATTATTATCAACATCATCATCAACATCATCACTACCCACATCATCATCATCACCCCCTTCTTCATTGGTGCTTCATCATCATCATCATCATCATCATCATCATCATCATCATCATCATCATCATCATCATCATCATAATTATGATAATTATCATCATCATCAACATCATCATCTTTTTCTTCTTCTTCTTCTTCTTCTTCTTCTTCTTCTTCTTCTTCTTCTTCTTCTTCTTCTTCTTCTTCTTCTTCTTCCTCTTCCATTGGAGGAACAGTGTATTTGCGGTGGAAAGTGTGTACAGTTCATTAAGTCTACCGTTTACACAGTTTGGCTTCTGCGATAAGGCCATACATGAACACCGAATCCTTTTCTTACTGCCTACATTATCGCGTGCTATGGTGGTCACCTCAAGAAGAAGAGTGTAACGTTACTGCGAGCAAACGACGCAAAACAGTTTGCGACTATTAATGTATGACCCACATGGCAATCCATGCACCTGGGTTGCACATTGCCGTTGGAGTTTTGATCAGAGGAAATCAAGTTCTACTCTGCGGAATCCACCCCGATGGACTCGGTACCTGCAATTGGTCGTATTTGCCTTCCATGATATTCATGATTATATTCATTCCCAAATGGTTATGAATAGAGTCCGCCATTTTGACTTTAATTGAAGACGAGTGCAACCAACTTCCGGTTATATAGAACATGTCTACTGTACAAGGAAGCTACACAAACGGCTCTGGTGCTCATTGTGCTATTAAAGGCTGCAGCAACAATAGAAAAAAGCTACAAGAAGCATTAGGACGATAATGTTTTGATCACAAACCTCTCACGAGGAAAGAATGTACGTGTGAGCCACCATTTCAACTGCACAAGCAGTTGTTATGAGCAAAACAAGCAAAGATCGAGGCCTATGAGCGAGCCGCAGCGAAGACCAACTTCCGCAATATGGAACTAATTTTAACGTGCCATCGGTTGCTTCGTGCGATCAGTCCTGAGATTAAAGTGCATGGACCCAATTGTGTTGATCTAACCGTGCATCTTTCACACTATAAGATTCTAGTCCTTTATAATTCTCCATCTGTTCACCGTCAACGCCCTCGGATAAAACGAGATAGTTGAAGATGTTGGGATATGTGACAGGTGGCCAGCAAGACATGTCATCAATCCACTTCGATGAGGGGACCGAGGCATGATGAGGAACCTTTGTGCCATTTTTAAAATTTAACAGATAGTCATTTTCATGTTTCCATCGTTTTTCAGCCTTTGCTAAAGTCGCCATGAACATAAATTACTTCAGAGAGCGATGGACAATTCCTTTGATTCGTTTGAATCACGGCAGATTTTGTTGAGACCGGAAATGGCTTGCACCAAGTCAATCCAACCATTTCAGATTTTCAGACCATTCTAGAATTTAACCATTTCCTGTAAACTCGTGAATAGCCATAATATTGCATGGTCCAACCCGAGGTGCAAGTGTTTGTGCCCGGGATCATGATTGTGGTAGCGTGGTCAGTGCGGTACACAGGGCATATCAGGTTTTGACACTGCAATTGACAGAGAGGATTTTGACGAGGTTGTGAAATAAACTGTAAACAGTACATATATTCTACATACATAGATAGGTCTACCACAGTGCCCAAAACATGGTAGTATGCCGGATAACAGACAGTGAAGATGTACTACTACTACTACTACTACTACTACTACTACTACTACTACTATTACTACTACTACTACTACTACTACTACTACTATTACTACTACTACTACTACTACCACTATTAAAAGTGTGTTACGTGTGAGACGCGCACGATAGTATGTGTGAGACGCGCACGATAGATCCGATCGTTTTGTTTTGCAAAGCATTCAATAACAGAGTGTATTTACCTTTGATTTGATTGTGCGTTGTTGTTAGAAGAAGCTTGGTATAATGTTGATAATTTTCTTTGGTCGATATTATTGGAGAATTCTCTAGAATTGCTTGTTTACTATCGATCGAAGCGTGTGGATAGATCTTGTAGTAGCTGCGAGTTGGTTCTAACAGGGGCGGATCAGTTAGTGTTTTTTTTGGTTTTTTAGGGGGGGGGGGGCGGGGGGGGGGGAGTGGGGGTTCAAAAATTCTATTAAAAGGACTTACTCGGTAAATGTTAATGATGGTTAAGAAACGCTTCAGATCAAGCATCAACATTGGCAGGACACGCACTTTTCCAGGAGCAGACATCGGAAGTGACCACAATCTTGTGATGATGTCTTTCCGGCTTCACTTGAAGAGAGTAAACACAGCAAAGTGCACTAGACTGAAGTTCGACTGGACAAACTGCAAGACCCGGAGGTGGCAGAATGTCACTGCCACGACTCCCCCTGAGTGGACGCCACAAACAAACACCTTACACACGCAGACAACCCAGACAGAATGACAGTTTCCCGCAGACGCGAAGTGATGATAACACAACGAATATATGTACAACTTTCAAGCTATTTATTCATTCATACCACACACTCATACACATACAACATTTACACATGAAACGAGAAAAATGGTGATGGAACAATCAATGGATCGATGAACAATGGAACGGAAATGTCAGATGAACGGGGGTTGTTGATCAACCACGTCTAACTAACGACTGTGCAACGCCAATGTCCGGGCACAGAGGGGGCAAGTGTCAAGAGGGGGACAAATAAAGAACGAGCCGACCTGATAGTAGGGTGTCCCCGTTGATGCCTCCGAAAGGTAGCTGCCTCCTCGTTGTGGTTGACGCTGGACTGTCGCTGTTTAATCCAGGCGCTGTGGTGTCGCCACTCCCTCCGCCGCTGACGATGACGATGATGGTGATGATGACGTGGTAGTTGCGGCGGCCCTGCCGCCGTCGACGCCTCTCAGCCTGACTCCTCCTGTCGGCTACCTCGTAACGCCGAGGCTAGGTCCCGCAACAGACGTCACGATCACGCGGGAAAGATGGGGTTGTGGAACGATGAGGATGTTCACAAACGTGGACGTGGACGAATGGGTGGTGATGATGATGTGGGTCCAACGACCGGATGTCGTCGTCGTCATCGCGCTGAAGTGTTCGACGAACTTGCGAGCGACGAACAAAGACTTTCGAACCTGCAACATGCTTGCCGTATTGTTAATGTCAAGTCCACCCGATTCTGTCCCCCTCCCTCCTCACACTCTCCCCCCTTACTAACTAACTAATTCCTGTATCTTGAGGAAGCGCCACTGCTGTTCATTTGCTTCCCTTGACTACTTTTACTGTCTCTTGTAGTCAAACACATAATTCAAAACTAAATGACATTATGAATGCATGAAATGAACAATGCTGCAAATGAATACATGAAATCATCAACACATTATCCATCTTGAGCAACCGCAACCTCAACAACAGCAACCACTTCCATCCTACCTTCATCACACTTCACCCCCATTCTCCTCCCTCATTCTCCCTCCTTCAGTCGCACCCTTCCTCTCCTCAGTGCAACCATACTTCCCCCAGCCTCACGCACAGCTATCGTTCAACACCCCAAACAGCCGGCCGTCGGTCAATAGCACAGTAAGGGAAAGACACCATCACACTTACCCAACGGCTCGATTGTAATAGCACCTGTAGCTAGCCAACTTCCCACTGCTTGCCTACACAGTACTCCAAGTAGGGTAAATCCAGTGCGTAGTTTCCATTAGTGGACAATGCCTCACACTAAATTACCACACTGTACAAACTTTGCTATATTATAGCTGCACTCCAATCTGAGAGTTAAACTACAAAACACAGCACCTTTTCCAACTAGTATACTCTTTTTGGAACCAGTTACTATTATTCGTTAATAACTGTCCCCCCTACTTTTCCAGAACAACCAAAACACCCAGAGCAACAAGACCGCACGTCTATCCGTGTCTCTGCCAAAACCTGTTCTGACTAACAGTGAACACATTCCCCAAAACTGGCTGGCCAAACTATGCTGTTCAAAAATCACGCTTTCCACGCACATAACCATACATACGACACCGCGCAGTTACTACCCCAACTCATTAACTCCCCACCCGCACTTACTACCTGATTTCACCACAGGCTGCCCTGTGACACACCCCCCTCCCAAGACGAAACTACGGAGAGTTCAAAACTTAATCTTCCACAGGGTCAGATCTGCTGAGGAAATCCGCTTCAATGTTGTCTCTCCCTGGAATCGGTCGAACTGTGAAGACATAGGCCTGCAGCTGCATAGCCCATCGGGTGAGTCTGGCACTGTTGAGGTGCGTTCGTCCTCCAGATGAATTCCTCCTCCAATACTGGTAGCCTTACCACTGGCTCACTCGCCTCCCTCCTGTTGACCTCTGCCTTCTTCCTTACTCGCACGATCGGTGCTCTGTACGGCGATGTACACGACTCGATAACCCCCAACTCCAGCATCGGTTCCACTTCACCCTTGACGACTTCCATCTGTGAAAATGGTAGCGGATGCTGTCGATTACGTTCAGGGCTGTCGTCGGTCGACATCACCTCGCACTCGTCCCGCGGCGGTGCTCTCTCATGTAGCGCAGATAGCTCCGTCTCTATCCGTATGTCCACTGGCCCTTCGCTCGCTTGAAGCGGTATCAGTGGTACAGCGCCCTGGTAGCTGATCTCTGTGGTTCCCTCTGTCTCAGCTTGGTCCAACACGACGGCCACCGTCGGTTCTGGTTCTGCTCGGCGTTCCTCATAGCGCTTCCGCACGATCGTGTGGTACGGCTTCCTGTTCCTGCCGACTCTCTGCACACGCGCCTTCCTGATGCGCCCCTTGGGTGTCGTTCGTTGACATGCGTCGCATGAAGTACAGTACTTCCGGACATCGCGGCACATCCCTGGCCAATAGTACTTGGTCCACACCTGATCTAGGGTCCCCTTGGATCCGCGGTGTTCGGCCATAGGCGTGTCGTGTCCCACGCGTAGCACCTCCGGTCGAAGCTTGGCTGGTACCACCAACTGACTGCGATCCACCTTGTCCTGTCCTGTGTACTCGCGGTACAAAAGGCCTTGCTTCCAGACAAATGCCACTTGCCCTTTGCCTCGTTGCTCCTTTCCTGCCTTCCGGTCCGCTAGCTGTCGCACCTTCGCAAGCTCGCCGTCTTCCAACTGTAGTTGGCGCATCTCCTTCGGCGTGGCGACGACGCTCTTACTCGGTCCGACCACCAATGGTTCTGCAGCGACCTGCCCCTTGGCTGGCTGCGCTCGCGTCTGTACAGCGCAACACTCAGCACTCCCCTCGGCAAACACTGGCAGTGCTGTATCGCGTTGCTGTTCCGTCCTCGCCCAGTTGCCGATCACTGTCGCGTTATATATATAATTATATTAATATATATATAGATGTTAAAAGATGAATGAACAGTTGAAAGAATTTTATATAAATAGAATCAATTTCCTCTTTGTATTATGCCTAAAAATCGATAAGAAACAAGAAAGTGATGTCGAGAAATAGAAAATAAAGAATAAAAGAAATTATTGGTTATTCATTCATTCTGTTTGCTTTTTTACAACTAAAAAAAGAATACCACTGGTTGATGGTTGATGATATTTATTTCATATGATGTGATACAAAAACCCGTGAAATCATGGTTCTAAAGAATTTCACTGTTGATTAAAATTGTCACTTATCTGACGTGGATTCCCTGATGGAGAAGAAGAATTGTCTCTTTTGTTTAACTTAATTCTGTCCTCACGTTTGACCAAAAAGATTATCGTCCAGCTGGCTTCACATGGACGTCAGGGATATGACGAGCTCCATGTCATCAGAAGAATAAGCGTTGAGGGTGGAAGTAGATTAAACGATCATATCAGGAATCCGACAGTCGAAAATATTATGAAGAAGGAAGCAAAAACAAAAATCCTTTCCCTGCGCACAGACAAATTAACAGGGACTAAATACACAATCTGTATCCTGTTGAATGACCAGCGAGGAACGCCGTTGACGTTGTTTGAATAAGAACCCTGCATATTCACGGGTTATTGTATCTTATTCTCAAAACATAATAATGTTCTTTCCTCGCTGTTCATCCACACTGTTCCAATGTTTAAGAATGCACCAACATTCTTTATGAACTAAGCTAAACATGTTAAATTAACTATCACCATATAAACTTCACGCGCTGAAGAATTTATATGAAATGAGAACAACATGTTAAAATAACTATTATCATACAATTTGCATACATTGAAGAATAATAACGAATCACCTTGATGAAGGACGATGAATGATTCGCATGGCGCAATGGACACAAGCACAAGACTACCCATTCCCCAGCTTCACACATCGAATCGTAACTTACCAGCTCAGGATTCGTTTGTGGTGTCTACGACACGTGTTGTTTAGGGTGAGACGAGCTTTTTGAACCAACTTTATGACCTCAGTCATCCGAAATAGTGGTCTGGCGTAAACATATGTTCCTTGCCCTCCAAGATGGTCGCTCGAATGGTTTTTTCTTAACGATATTTCCCACATCCAGCCAATCGAAAGGATAGTACACAAATTGTCTATGGTAACAATAATCTAAAATTGAACTACACTAAATAAAAACAATGTCGCATACTGCGTCATTCCGAAAACAATATTATTATCGTCACTGTCTATGACGTACTGTCTATGACGCATTGTCTGGCCTATAGCAGAATATCGAGGATGCTAGAGTAGGCGCTTGTATCGCGACAATATCCCCCCGCTTAAGTGAAAAATCAAGAATGCAATTTTTCCTTACACTTACATCGAGCGGCTGAGATAATCTGCCCCGATATTGTCTTTGCCTGGAATGACACGTACGGAGAAGTTGTACTGTTGGAGTTGTATGGCCCATCTCATCAGCCGTCCATTTTCTGTTCTTGCTTTTTGCAGATATTGTAGAGGCTGGTGATCTGTTTCGATAACAAACTTTGTTCCAAACAGGTATTGTTCAAACTTCCGTATTCCCCATACTATTGCCATGCATTCCTTCTCGATCGTGGCATACCGGCCTTCAGTTTCACTCAGCTTCTTGCTGGCGTACGCGATTGGTTGTAAACCATCACCATGGTCTTGCATCAGGATAGCGCCAATGCCTCTGTCTGATGCGTCCGTCCTCAGGACGTACTGTTTCTCTGGATCAGGGAGACAGATGACTG
Organism: Oncomelania hupensis; assembly: GCA_036898135.1. NCBI lineage: Eukaryota > Metazoa > Mollusca > Gastropoda > Littorinimorpha > Pomatiopsidae > Oncomelania > Oncomelania hupensis. Next base: position 46,077,268 of record CM072523.1, on the reverse strand, counting down.
GCTTCTTGCACAACTCTCGCTTGAGTGACGTGAATGCTTCTTCGCATTTGTCGTCCCACTGAACTCGTTCAGGATGCCCTTTCTTCGTCTTTTCAGTCAGCGGCAGTGCGAGCGTAGCGAAGTTCGGCACGAACTTCCGATAATATCCTGCTAGACCCAAGAAAGCGCGCAAGTCTTTCTTCGTCTTCGGTGGTTGCGCGTTTCTGATCTTTTCAACCTTGTCCTCTTCTGGTTGAATTGTACCTTGACCAACTATGTGTCCTAGAAATGACAGGCTCTCAAATCCAAAATAACATTTGGAAGGTTTTGCTGTCAGATTGCACTCATGTAATCTATCCAACGTTGCTTTGAGGACTTGCACGTGCTCCTCCCACGTCTCAGTTGCTACCATGACGTCATCAATGAAATTACTGACTGCGTCTTCGTTCAGCGGTTTCAAAAGTTTCCTCATCATGCGTGTGAAAACAGCCCCAGCGTTCTTCAACCCAAATGGCATCACAGTCCATTGGAATTGACCTTGCGGTGTAGTGAAAGCGGTTTTCTCTTTGTCCTCTGACTTCATAGGGATTTGCCAGTATCCTTTTGCGAGGTCTATCTTGGAAAAATATTTCTTCTTGCTCAACTTGGCAAATAGCTCATCGATGTTAGGCATTGGCTCAGCATCGAATCTTGTGGCTTGATTCAATTTCCTGTAGTCAATACAGAATCGGTTGTTGCCGTCCTTCTTTTGTACAAGTACTACAGGTGCGCTGTATGGTGATGCTGCTTGTTCGATGACGTTCATTTTCAACATTGCTTCAACTTCTTCTCCGATTGCTTTTATCTTAGAATATGGCAGAGGGTATTGACGAACAAATATAGCTCGATCCTGTTCCATTGGGATATTACACTCTTGCAATGATGTTTTCCCCGGCAAATCTGTCAATACAGACTTCTTGCGGTTGCAGATTTCTGTAAGCTCTGTTCTTGACAAAGATGTTTCAGCATACTTTTGATGGTACCATTGAAACGTTCCACCAACCCGTTGCATTGTGCGTGTCTTGGTGTGGTCCTCAGGCCTTTCACACTCAATAGCCTGTTCACTTCGTCAGCTAGGGATCCTACAAATTGAGATCCGTTGTCTGTCAGAATCTCTCTCGGAATACCTAAGCGAGTCCACATTTCCCACAATGATTCGGCCACATCTTCGGCTTTGATGGATTTTAATGGTTTGGCTTCGACGTAGCGTGTAGCATAGTCCACCATGGTGATTATATAGCGGTGCCCCCTGTCGGACGCTGGTAAGATAGGTCCGATGATATCCACCGCCACACGATCAAAAGGTGTGTGGATTATTGGCATCTTGCCCAACGGCAGTTTCCGAACTTGACCCTTCGGTGACGTCCTCTGGCATATGTCACATGACGCGCAATAGCGTCTGATGTCTCCGCAGATTCCGGGCCATACGAAATCGTTCCAGATTCTCTTCCTGGTTTTGGTTACACCCAGGTGTCCTGACATCGGCGTGTCATGGGCCAATCGTAACACTTCGTTGCGATATTTCTTTGGGACAACAATTTGTTTGGTCTCTTTACCGTTTTGGAGAAAAGTACGGTACAAAATTCCCTTTCTCCAGCTGTAGGTAGTTTTAGAAGTTGATTTGCGCCCTCCTTTCCCATGCTTGGTCTCATTGTCAGCTAACTTCCTTGCTTTCTCCAGGGTTGGATCCTCCTTCTGAGCTTGTCCCAACTCCACTGGAGTGACATCCCCGAGCAGAGAATTGGATGTTTTCAATGTTTTATCTGTTTTCCCCACAGAAGCTCTAGTTTGCATTGCTGCGCATACTTCTCGAATAGCGTAAACTGGAACAGGTGTCAGGTTCCCATCCTCAGACTTACGGTAGTTCCCTACAAGAACTTGCTCTACCGGTTGCTTCATAACGGCCACAACGGTCTTCCCTTCAAAGAATGGTGTGTTCATGTGTACCGTTGCAATTGGTAGTGTTAACTTTGCAGGCGACGAGGCCATCACTATCTCAATGGTCTCTCCTGACAAACATCGCTCGGGTACGAGACTGGAATCGACGATGGTGATCGACGCTCCAGTGTCGCGCAATGCTGTCGCTTGCTTTCCTTCTACTTCTACTTGGCACTCCGGCGAGAACGGTATCGCCGTACATAATGAACAGAGCTTGCCGTGACTCTGTACATCCTCCTGCCTCATACTTCCAGCTATTGCGGCGGCTGCTTTGTTTTCTTTCCCTCCTTTTGGGCATTGTCTCGCCACATGACCTTGCTGGTTACAAGTATAGCAGGTTACTTCAGGCCTCCTTGTCCTGACGTTGTGGAGCTGCTTCTGCGTTACCTCCACCTTCTTTTTATCTCCTTCCTCATCTTCTTTCCTTCTACTATGCTTGAGCCTATCTCCGAATCTATTCCTGGGTCTTTCATGATCAGACATAGTGGCTTGCTTTGCTGATTCGTAGGTTAAAGCAAATCTTATCGCATCGCCCATCGTCTCCGGCTCCTTTTCTCTGACAAAACGTGCTTGATCAAACGGTATCCCACTAAGAAACTTTTCTTGCAGTATCAAATCACGCAGATCGTCATATGTGTTGTCTTTCCCTGCAAGTTCCTGCCATCTGGATAACCAGAGATCTAACTTGGTAGCGTACTCTTGTGTTGATTCTCCTTGCTGTCTTCTGGCCTCTCGAAATTTTTTCCGATATTCTTCAGCCGTCAGCTGGAATCGGAACAATAATGATCGCCGCAATGTTCCGTAGTCGCCGGCATCAGCATCACTCAACATAGAGTAGACTTCCCTCGCTTTCCCTTTTAGCAAGGTGCCTAGGCGAGGAGCCCATTGATTAATTGGCCATTCTTGAATCTTAGCCGTTCTCTCAAATGTGCGTAGATAATCTTCCAGATCATCTTTGTCTTCCAGAAAAGGTAGTTTTATCTTCAGTTTTTCCTGATAAAACTGCGATGAACGGGAATCCGACGGATCGGCAGCATTGTCGTTGGTGTTGTCACTGTTCACGTGACGTATTCGTTCGAGTTCTAATTCATATTCCAATGTTGCTTTATGTTTCCTTTCATCGATTTCAGCTTGACGCTTCCTTTCTTCAGCCTCAGCTTGTCGCTTTCTTTCCTCAGCTTCAACTTCAGCTTGTCGTTTCCTTTCTTCAGCTTCAACTTCAGCTTGTCGCTTTCTTCTTCAGCTTCAGCTTGACGCTTTCTTTCTTCAGCTTCAGCTTCAGCTTGTCGCTTTCTTTCTTCAGCTTCAGCTAAACGCGTTTTCTCTTCCTTGACGTAATTGACAAGATCTGGACCCGACAACCCCAACGCTTCTCCTTCGGCCTTAAACTTTAGGAAAGGATCGTTGGCTTCCATTGCTTTCGCTTGAGCACGAGTCGTCATTTACGAATTCCAAAAATGTAATACGACAGGAAAGAATAAATTAGCGTTCGAAAAGTTCCGATTTCGTCACGCCGATTACGTCACGTCAATGACGTTATTTTCCCGAGGAGGCAAAAAAATACAAAATGGCAACTCTTTGAAATATCTTCGAACAACCCCAATGGATTCGTTATAACTATACGCTTTTACCGCAAATTCTGTTATTTGCTATTCGCGTATTAACAGCATAAAACCAAGAACTTGAAAAGAAGAGTTTTGTGTATCCGGCAATGGCACCCTCTTGTTAACACCAGTTCTACTTCGAACTCAAAGATTCTAATTCATTCTTGTAATGTAATTAGAATTGTGATAACGTGTCACTGTCTAGGCTCGAATCCAGTAGCTAAACTTATCAAATTCACAAAAGTTATCCTGCTACCTTTACCTTGATTCGCCTAATAAGATCAACTGTACGTGGCCTTATTTGATTGCCACACAGATACATCCACCCTGGATGATACACCTGTGTCTCAGGGATTTACTGTGTGTATATTTATAAATTATAAAATACACTCTAGTATAACTCGCGGTCCGTTCCTTTGTGGCGGATGAGTTTACCAGACCCTTCTGCTAATACTCTCTCACTACGAGTATTCTTCTAATTTTCTATGTCGCTCTTACTTCGGCGAACAGAAATGTTAGGCTACAAAAAACTGACTTAATGATCCTATGTGATTATTCCGTTTATCACTGATCTATTAAGCGCGACGCTACTGTCTGTCTACTGTTCGGTCCGTTGAACATAGAACATTTACCTTACCTTCAAAGGTGACTAGTAGGTCAACAAGTTATTTAGTCTTTGTACTAAATTATAACTTGTTATCTCTCTCTCTAATATTGACACAGGTCCTCGTGTCTCCGGATTCACTATAACAACAAATGCTATAGGCTTCCAATATTAGCTTCAAACACTCAATCGGTTAAGACTGAGATAATAAAATAGACCACCGTTCTGCCTATTCTTTTACAGCATGTAATACCCGAAATTACTGCTGAACATTTGATTGACAACACGTACTGGGAGTCGTTTGCATAAGGTTATAAATATGCAACCTAATTATATCTGTAAATATAACTGGTAACTTATGATCGACGTGGGAAGCTGATGTTACATTGGTTGGTAGGGTAGTCCATAAGTCCGCCCATTTGTAAGAGCGGCTCCCTCCAACCTCCCGCGTTGAACAAATGAATGATACAATGATAATTTACATGTACAATGTAGTAAATATCATCACCACCAGTGGTAACACGACTTAAAAAGTGATTGTGACTCCAACTATCACGAGACGAGCCCCCATTGTCGCGTTATATATATAATTATATTAATATATATATAGATGTTAAAAGATGAATGAACAGTTGAAAGAATTTTATATAAATAGAATCAATTTCCTCTTTGTATTATGCCTAAAAATCGATAAGAAACAAGAAAGTGATGTCGAGAAATAGAAAATAAAGAATAAAAGAAATTATTGGTTATTCATTCATTCTGTTTGCTTTTTTACAACTAAAAAAAGAATACCACTGGTTGATGGTTGATGATATTTATTTCATATGATGTGATACAAAAACCCGTGAAATCATGGTTCTAAAGAATTTCACTGTTGATTAAAATTGTCACTTATCTGACGTGGATTCCCTGATGGAGAAGAAGAATTGTCTCTTTTGTTTAACTTAATTCTGTCCTCACGTTTGACCAAAAAGATTATCGTCCAGCTGGCTTCACATGGACGTCAGGGATATGACGAGCTCCATGTCATCAGAAGAATAAGCGTTGAGGGTGGAAGTAGATTAAACGATCATATCAGGAATCCGACAGTCGAAAATATTATGAAGAAGGAAGCAAAAACAAAAATCCTTTCCCTGCGCACAGACAAATTAACAGGGACTAAATACACAATCTGTATCCTGTTGAATGACCAGCGAGGAACGCCGTTGACGTTGTTTGAATAAGAACCCTGCATATTCACGGGTTATTGTATCTTATTCTCAAAACATAATAATGTTCTTTCCTCGCTGTTCATCCACACTGTTCCAATGTTTAAGAATGCACCAACATTCTTTATGAACTAAGCTAAACATGTTAAATTAACTATCACCATATAAACTTCACGCGCTGAAGAATTTATATGAAATGAGAACAACATGTTAAAATAACTATTATCATACAATTTGCATACATTGAAGAATAATAACGAATCACCTTGATGAAGGACGATGAATGATTCGCATGGCGCAATGGACACAAGCACAAGACTACCCATTCCCCAGCTTCACACATCGAATCGTAACTTACCAGCTCAGGATTCGTTTGTGGTGTCTACGACACGTGTTGTTTAGGGTGAGACGAGCTTTTTGAACCAACTTTATGACCTCAGTCATCCGAAATAGTGGTCTGGCGTAAACATATGTTCCTTGCCCTCCAAGATGGTCGCTCGAATGGTTTTTTCTTAACGATATTTCCCACATCCAGCCAATCGAAAGGATAGTACACAAATTGTCTATGGTAACAATAATCTAAAATTGAACTACACTAAATAAAAACAATGTCGCATACTGCGTCATTCCGAAAACAATATTATTATCGTCACTGTCTATGACGTACTGTCTATGACGCATTGTCTGGCCTATAGCAGAATATCGAGGATGCTAGAGTAGGCGCTTGTATCGCGACAATCACCACTGGGTAGATCAAGTCCGGCACCACCACCACCTCCACTCTCCCGGCGTAGAATGGCGACTCCAGCTGTACCCATGCTGTCGGCAGTGATCTGGATAACTGGCGAATGGCGAATCCGACACGCCGCGTGCGTCCCGTGTAGATAAGGTTGGCAACCTCTACCTTCCGCAGGCAAATCAAGTCGGCCCCCGTGTCCCTCACAGCCGTCAGCGGAACACCTTCCACTACCACTTGGCTCTGGAACCGAGGATCTCCCTCCTTGCCTGCCTCCTTCAAGATGCGCAACGCTGCTCCACTTCGCTCGCTGCGTTTCGGACAATCCCGCTTCAAGTGCCCTTTCTGTCCACAGCTGTAGCACTCTCGCTTGTCCGGCGAGTTGGGTCGTGGTCCCGCCGGCTGGCGACCCTCGCTCTTGTCCCTGGGTGTAAAGGGTTGACGTGGTGGGAAACGTAGGTTTGTTCCCGCCCTGGCGTCGACGTACTGCTGTGCTAACGTCGCGGCCTCCTCCACCGTCGCTGGGTTGCGCTCGCGCACGAACGTGACCAGTTCTGGTGTCAAACCGTTGACCATCTGCTCCATCAGCACTAGGTCCAGTAAGTCTCCATACGTGGCCTTCTTGTTCGCAAGTCCCATCCAGCGCTCCAGGAACAACTCTGACTTCCGCAGATACTGTTTGAAAGTCTCTGGTGGCTCCCTTCGTAGCTGGCGAAACTTCTTGCGATACGTCTCGGCCGTCAGGTTGAAACGTACCAACAACGCTGCCTTCAGGATCTCGTAGTCGGCAGAGTCGTCCTCGTTCAAGCCAACGTAAACTTCCCTCGCCTTCCCCTTCAGCAAGGTCCCCAAGCGAATAGCCCACGTGTCCTTCTTCCAGTCTTGAGCCTTGGCGAACCGCTCGAACTGACACAAGTAGGTTTCTAGGTCGTCCTTATCCTCGAAGAAGGGTAACCTGAGCTTGACCGTCTCGAACTCGGGTTGACGATCCCTGCGGTTTCCTGCGCCTTGCGACGTCAGCTGCGCCATCGCTAGTTCGTGCTCCATCTCTCTCTCTCTCAGCGCTATCTCTCTCTCTCTCGCCCTCCGGTCCGCGTCTTCCCGGCTCGCTTGCAGCTCTATCTCCCTCTCCCTCACTCTCCGGTCTGCATCTCTTTCGCTGGCCCTCAATTCGGCGTCTTCCCGGGCCGCTCTAGCCGCTTGGTCCATCGCGTAGTCTAACGCTGCCTGGCCCTTCAGTCCTTCGCGCTTGGCGAGCCTCAAGATCCTTTCCATCGGCGTCTCGTCCGCGAATGGTCCCGTCCTCGGCGTCGGTGCCGCCTCGACCTTGTAGATCGAACGGTAGGGATTGGTCTCGAACCTCTTCGGTCTCGTCGCGTCGCTCAGACGATCCTGGTCTCCGTAGACGTCGGTGCCTGCTGACATCCCGCCAGTCGCGCCAAATCCCGTCACAAAAGGATCACTCACTGTGTCTCTGGCTTCGAACGTCGTCAACTCCTCGTCCACTGACCCACGACGCGATGACCTGACTGGTGATCTCCGTCGCTCGTCAGCAGAAGGTAAGTCGGTGACTCCCGTATCAGCTGCTGCCGCCGTGCGCTCGTCCATCGTGACACCCACGCGAGAACGCGTACGAGCCGCGATCGGTGACACTCCTTCAGTCTCCTCGATCGATGCCATCCTGCTTACGGAAAGCAACAACAACCAACAACAACAAGTCAACAATCCCTGCGAAATCTTACCTAACCTAGCCTAGCCCTAGATACTAACTACCTAACTAAGCTATCTTCCTTACCTATCACCCACCTCCTCCCACTCAAACAGTGGAAACTGGCCTGCAAGGTAGCGAACCGGCTAGAGAGTGCAATGGCCCCCTCCCTCACGTGTGGTCGAACCTAGGCCGGCTGTGAGCCTCCGCTGAACAGCGACCCGACTCCCTCCAACCACCCGCTGGGGTGCACACTCTCACCGAATCACGCCTCACACACTCGGACACCACAAGACAATCACAAGACAACTTCACGTCTGGGCACACTCACACCTACCCTGCATCTCCACCAAATGTCACTGCCACGACTCCCCCTGAGTGGACGCCACAAACAAACACCTTACACACGCAGACAACCCAGACAGAATGACAGTTTCCCGCAGACGCGAAGTGATGATAACACAACGAATATATGTACAACTTTCAAGCTATTTATTCATTCATACCACACACTCATACACATACAACATTTACACATGAAACGAGAAAAATGGTGATGGAACAATCAATGGATCGATGAACAATGGAACGGAAATGTCAGATGAACGGGGGTTGTTGATCAACCACGTCTAACTAACGACTGTGCAACGCCAATGTCCGGGCACAGAGGGGGCAAGTGTCAAGAGGGGGACAAATAAAGAACGAGCCGACCTGATAGTAGGGTGTCCCCGTTGATGCCTCCGAAAGGTAGCTGCCTCCTCGTTGTGGTTGACGCTGGACTGTCGCTGTTTAATCCAGGCGCTGTGGTGTCGCCACTCCCTCCGCCGCTGACGATGACGATGATGGTGATGATGACGTGGTAGTTGCGGCGGCCCTGCCGCCGTCGACGCCTCTCAGCCTGACTCCTCCTGTCGGCTACCTCGTAACGCCGAGGCTAGGTCCCGCAACAGACGTCACGATCACGCGGGAAAGATGGGGTTGTGGAACGATGAGGATGTTCACAAACGTGGACGTGGACGAATGGGTGGTGATGATGATGTGGGTCCAACGACCGGATGTCGTCGTCGTCGTCGCGCTGAAGTGTTCGACGAACTTGCGAGCGACGAACAAAGACTTTCGAACCTGCAACATGCTTGCCGTATTGTTAATGTCAAGTCCACCCGATTCTGTCCCCCTCCCTCCTCACACTCTCCCCCCTTACTAACTAATTCCTGTATCTTGAGGAAGCGCCACTGCTGTTCATTTGCTTCCCTTGACTACTTTTACTGTCTCTTGTAGTCAAACACATAATTCAAAACTAAATGACATTATGAATGCATGAAATGAACAATGCTGCAAATGAATACATGAAATCATCAACACATTATCCATCTTGAGCAACCGCAACCTCAACAACAGCAACCACTTCCATCCTACCTTCATCACACTTCACCCCCATTCTCCTCCCTCATTCTCCCTCCTTCAGTCGCACCCTTCCTCTCCTCAGTGCAACCATACTTCCCCCAGCCTCACGCACAGCTATCGTTCAACACCCCAAACAGCCGGCCGTCGGTCAATAGCACAGTAAGGGAAAGACACCATCACACTTACCCAACGGCTCGATTGTAATAGCACCTGTAGCTAGCCAACTTCCCACTGCTTGCCTACACAGTACTCCAAGTAGGGTAAATCCAGTGCGTAGTTTCCATTAGTGGACAATGCCTCACACTAAATTACCACACTGTACAAACTTTGCTATATTATAGCTGCACTCCAATCTGAGAGTTAAACTACAAAACACAGCACCTTTTCCAACTAGTATACTCTTTTTGGAACCAGTTACTATTATTCGTTAATAACTGTCCCCCCTACTTTTCCAGAACAACCAAAACACCCAGAGCAACAACAAGACCGCACGTCTATCCGTAGTCTCTGCCAAAACCTGTTCTGACTAACAGTGAACACATTCCCAAAACTGGCTGGCCAAACTATGCTGTTCAAAAATCACGCTTTCCACGCACATAACCATACATACGACACCGCGCAGTTACTACCCCAACTCATTAACTCCCCACCCGCACTTACTACCTGATTTCACCACAGGCTGCCCTGTGACACAGAAATATTTCAGGCCACAACTGGAGGGAAATTTGCACCACTGCTCATTTTGGGAGCTGGTGAAGTAGATGTCAACACCATGACCACCTCCTTCAACTTAGCTGTGACAGATGCCGCAACGGAGATCCTTGGAAAGCACAGGTCAAAGAAGAAGCTGTGGATCACACCTGAACTTTTGGACCTGTGTGATAAACGAAGAGAGATAAAAAAAGAAAAAGAACACCTCACAGGGAGCTGATGCCTACCGAAAAATCAACAATGAAATTCGAAAAGGCATGCGCACAGCAAAGTAGACTTGGATAGAAGATCAATGCCAGGAAATAGAGAACAGTCTGAACAAGAACAACAGCAAGAAGGCCTACCAGACTGTGAAGCGGCTGACAAGTTTTAAACAGCCCAAGGTCTCCACGATCCAAAGCAAGTCTGGCTTATGCCTTACAGAAGAACAAGAAGTCTTGGACAGATGGGCAGAGTACTGCTCTGACCTTTACAATCACAAACCAAACGTAGACTCATCAGTTCTAGCATGTCCAGAGAACAGAGAAGAAGAAGAAATCCTCCCAATTCTCAGAGAAGAAGTTGAGGCAGCAGTGCAATCGCTGAAGAAGGGGAAGTCAGCGGGAGTGGACAACATACCAGCGGAACTGTTTCAAGCAGGAGGAGAAGCGATGATCGACGCACTCACCATTATCTGTAACAAGATCTGGCAGAGTGGGGAGTGGCCTACACCATGGACCCAGTCGCTTGTCATCACTCTTCCCCAAAACGGTAACCTTCAGGAATGTGAAAATTACCGCACCACCAGCCTCATCAGCCATCCCAGCAAGGTCCTCCTGAAAAAAATACTCAAAAGGTTGAAACCCCAAGCTGAACAAATCATAGCCGAAGAGCAAGCAGGATTTAGGGCAGGTCGAAGTACCACTGAACAGATTTTCAACCTCAGAAAAATCTGTGAGAAATACCTACAGCACCAATAACACTTATATCATGTGTTCGTAGACTTCAAAAAGGCGTTTGACCGAGTCTGGCATGCAGCTCTGTGGGCAACCATGAGAGTTTACAACATCAGCCCTAAAATTATTGAAGTCATTAAAAGCCTGTATGACAAGGCTACCAGTGCAGTCCTCCACAACAGCGCCATCTGAAACTGGTTCAGATCAACAATCGGTGTGCCTACTCTCTCCAACACTCTTCAACATCTTCCTAGAGCGCATCATGTCAGATGCCCTTGCAGACCACGAAGGCACAGTCAGCATAGGAGGAAGAGCAATCTCCAACCTTCGTTTTGCGGATGACATTGATGGATTGGCTGGAGAGGAACAAGAACTTGAACAGCTGGTACAGAGGCTTGACACCACCTCCAGAGCCTATGGAATGGAAATAAGTGCAGAGAAGACCAAAATGATGACCAACAACACCAATGGCATCAACACGGACATCAAAGTCCAAGGCCAATCCTTAAACACAGTGCATAGCTTCAAATATTTAGGAGCCATTGTATCAGACAATGGGTCCCGACAGGAAGTCCTCTCCAGGATCGCACAAACTGCTGCCCTGGCGAGGTTGAAGCCAATTTGGAAAGACAGGACCATCAGTCTACATTCCAAGGTAAGGCTGTTGCGCTCCCTTGTCATCTCCATCTTCCTATATGCTTGCCAAACATGGACCCTCACATCAGATCTCCAACGAAGAATACAAAGCATGGAGATAATGTGCTTCATAAGACTTCTGGGCATTTCCTATACCCAGCACATCACCAACGACGAAGTCCGACAGACTATCACACAAGCCATTGGACCTGCTCACACTGGTGAAAAAACGGAAACTCCGATAGTATGGCCACGTCACCAGATCATCAGGTCTTGCAAAGACCATCCTGCATGCAAGGCACAGTGCAAGGAGGTAGAAGAAGAGGGAGACCGAAAAAGAGGTGGGAGGACAACTATCGAGAATGGACTGGTTTGACACTGAGCGAAACAATCAGGGTTGCTGAGGACTGGGAAAGATTTAGTACGCTGGTTAAACGATCATCCCTACGACCTCCGAGTGATTGGCTAGGATAGGATGGGATATGTTATTTACTTGTAAGATTAAATTATCAAAATAATAATTACCTCCTTTGCTCCCAAAATATGTACTGAGCTTTGCCACACCTTTCGAATCGGAGGGCTTCAACGATGGCGTTCGCGGCATTTTGAAGCGCTGGCGCGAGTCGGAATAAGCAAGCAAAGGGACGGAACTTTGACTATTTGTCTTTTTGCTAAAACGTCAACGTAAGCCAGGGTTGCTGACACTATGACCTTTTCAGCATGTGAGCTACTTTTAAAATGACCAAGCCAAAATTTTTTAGGCCTACCTACCACCAAAATGCAAAACATATATATAGGCTGACGTCAATTTTTTTTTCTATTGCTACGCGATCTACTCAGTCGCACAGCCTTCGCGATGGACCGGTCGATCGCGATCGACGTATTGGGCAATCCTGTCGTAATCCAATATATTATCCATGAGGAATATCGTTTTCATGCTGTATTTCTTCCGCTCGTGGCGCTCTTCCCCCCTCCCCCTCCCTTTAAAAAAAGAATATATATCTATATATATATCTATCTCTCTCTCTCTCTCTCTCTCTCTCTCTCTCTCTCTCTCTCTCTCTCTCTCTATATATATATATATATATATATATATATATATATATATATATATATATATATATATATATATATATACACACACACACTCACGCACACACACACACACACACACACGCACGCACGCTAAACACGCTCCTTAGCCACCCGTTTTTGAGTAATTATCTTTCAAACAATTATAGATTTTGTTTTAATAAATATTGTCAAACAGGCGATTGCACGCACACACACACACACACATCTCTCTCCCCCTTCTCTCTAATTACATTTTGTATTGTGTTGTCCATTCCTAAATAACTTAAGGAAACGGTTTATAGCCCCAAAATATTATAGAATGCCTTGTGCAACAAATCTCATTCTACTGTTAGCCTCTGACAAAGAAGAGACTGTTAGAAAACGATGTATTTATTTATATAAAGCCATGAGACTTCGGGAACTAGCAGTATCGTAACCTGTTTTGTATTTATATGTAGGTTATTATATATTCAATGTTTGTTGTTTTATTATTCTTGTACTCACCCTTCCAAAGGGGCGATGCCCTCAACTTCTGGAATAAAAGATTCGTATTCGTATTCGTATTCTCTCTCTCTCTCTCTCTCTCTCTCTCTCTCTCTCTCTCTCTCTCTCTCTCTCTCTCTCTCTCTCTCTCTCTCTCTCTCTCTCTCTCTCTCTCTCTCTCTCTAATAAAGCGAACATCGAGTAACTCTTATGTAGGCCTACGTATAGGCCTGTGCAATTGGCTCTGACTCGCATTTTGTTAAAAACGGATTGTATTGATAAAATGAGCAATTATGATCAGTCTATCACAAAAGACGACACAGATGTTACCTGCATCTTAGACAACAGATGCTACCACAACGCACTGCACTGTGGTTGCTGCTGTAAGGTGCAGTACGTGTCCATCCGTATGTGATGTGTAATATTTCCATTCAGTTCTTAATGAACACTCATTTATAATCATGTAATCATACTGGAAGCTCAACTGATAGTCAGCTGCTTTCCTATAAGGTCGCAGGTTCGAACCCCTAACGACAAACTCACGTGACTTATCAGGACAACGAGGGTTTTTTCCCGGGTACTTCGGTTTCTTCTCCCCTTCCCTCCTTCAATAATGATATTGGATGCAGGCAGTCTAAAATTTCACACACACAAAAAAAATGATTTCTATTCCGACTTGTGTAATAGCGATCTCTTCAGATCGCCGCGCTTTGGGTTCGACTGAAGAAAAAGCGCCTAATAGAATCCTGTATTAGTAGTATTAGTATCATTATTAGCTGCAGCTGTTGAAATAGGGAATAGAATCGGTCAGTTCTGCCGTGATATCTAAAGGCGACTTACAATAATCAGTTGCTGTGTTTGAATAAACACTCGTGTCTCCACTGTAGCTATTGATGTAGGGTATACAAATTATCAGTCCGGTCTGTGGTGATTTGTATAACTTCTCAACTCAAACCCAATAATATACCATAATTGCATGCAGTTCTTTTAATGAACTCTAGTGCTGATATCGTAAGAAATGGATAGAATTTGTCAGTCCTGTGGTGATATCTCTATCAACTTAACGTGATTTACAAGAAGACTGTCCTTGCATTATTTTAACAAACACCACTGTTTGAACTATATATGTTGAAGCAGGGGATAGGATTGGCCAGTCTTGGTGTGATAGGCACATCGTCTAAACACCAACGCTAAACATGAGGAATGTAGTGGAGTGTCTACGGTTTTTATGTGTACTTTTACACAGGAAGAATCAGTCAAAGACAGGTCTTACCGTCATTTACAATAACTAATTGCAGTATTTAAAACAAACCACTCGTGTCTGCAAAAGTAGCTGTTGGAGTAGGGTGTCCAATTTTATCAGTCCTGGTGTTATAGCAATAACGCGTTAATTAAGTAATGTGCAAGTTTTCATTCAGTATCTAACTTAAAAGAAACATTCGACGTTTTTCAATGTTGCAAGTTGAAAGAGGGCAATACTGTTTGTCAGTTGTTTTTTTTTAGTGTGATATGAAATAGCTAATGGAGTGCTAAACATTGGGTCAATATTCGCTTTCGGTACATTGATCAAATCTCGCATCATCACTACGTGAGTGTATTAACTTTAAAGTGTAAGAATGTGGTATAACTATATAGGCCTATTATAAGTTCATATTATGTGGTATGTTCTATGTCAGTTCGAACCAGTTAATAAGCTGGAAGTCAACGGATGACTTTCGATTCCTTGTGATGAAAGGAGGCAATACATAGGATTTGAGAGGCGACGCATTTTCTTTTTTGTATCACACAATAGTTCAACCGTGCAATTATCGGTGCTATGTGCAGTACTTTATAAGTTCGTTAAAAATTGACAGACTATATTATGACTTGCACTGTTGATCCTTTTTTTGATAACTGGCTGTTTTGTGTTAGGTCCTGTTTCTGGTCAGCGCCTTGGGCAATTCTGAAGCTGTCAATGCGCTATGTAAGATCAAATTATAACTTATAGTTAATAAGAGAGGACCATCCAAACTATATCAGATAAATTTACAAATATATCATCGTGGGCTTTAGTACAGGAATAGAGACCCGATCAGCCAAACTACAAAAGACGGGATAAATACAAACAAGAATTAGGTTTCAAAACACATAATACATCATTTAGAAATTGTGCTTTCGACAACTCGGTTTGCATAGCCTCGGTAGTGTCTGCCTGATCATGCCACAGGTATGATTTAATAAAATATCTGGTAGACATAGTGCATTTTTCAAAAGGACAATATCGCATCTAGGTCTGCGTTTGTGATGACATAACCAATAGTAGAATGGGACTGCCAACCAATACTACACGGAAGATATCAAGCAACAAGCTGACAAGGGTCAAACGCAGATTCAGGAGCCGGTCGTCCGTGTTGCCGGCTGCTGCTTTCACAGCCATTTTGATCGTCTTCCTTGGCCCGGTTTACATGCTTTACGCCAAGGTCACGGCGCTTGTGCAGATACAGCAAGCAGAAGCGGAAATGAGTGACGTGGAATGGATGCCTCTTTACCGGGATTTATACAAACAAGACTCATGGCCGGATGTCGAGTGGAACTTCACGGATCCTTCACAGGTAAGGCTAAAATATTATTTGAAGCTAAAGAAGTCTAAAGTACGATTTTGTTATTACCATCCTCCTCCTCCTCATCATCATCAACATCATAATAATCATCATTAACATCCCCATCACCATCATCATCATCACCCCTCCCCGTGGGGATACCGGGGCTGTCTGTATAAATAGTATTCCCACTTTGTGGAAATTTATTTTTATAAATACAGTTATAATTAAACAACAAAGTTTTTATTTAAAGCACTAAATTTGCCACATTTGATCATTAAATGCAGAAATTCTCCATTAATAAAGTCATAAAATTTGAAAGGATTAAAGGCACAACTTTGACAGTTATGATGATTTAAATGGAGGTGTAAGTATTTGTTTTTACCCAGGACCATCGGGGAAGGTTATATAAATTACCACTGTTGCTGTCATTTATTGCCACTATAAAATCCTGTCTTGTCTTGCAACGCGACAATCCACATTTTTCTTTCTGAGAAATAAAGAATGCATTGACTGACTGACTGACATTCTCATTTGTTGTTTCTCGTTAATAGTCTGTCTTATCAATCTACCATCTTCTTCGTTAGACCAGTCATCTACATTTTTTTCTGAAAAACTCTCCCAAAACTCCTCAATTTGTGTATGGGGGTCTTGTCACGAGGTGACTTTGCAAATATTTATATTTGTGTATACATCACGTGTTTATAGAGTTAGGACACGAGCGAGGGCTATTGACATAGGCACGTGGCGAATATATCCCCTTTTGCCTGGGTACTATATTTTTCCTAGTTCATTAATATTTTGGTGATGAGACTTGGCTATTCAAAAACTGTTTGGAGAACAGAAGGCTCATCTTTATCCCCTATACGCTTAATGTGTCTGGGGACGTAAATTTTACTCAAGAACAGAAGGCTGTTCTCGTATGCATCTGAGAGTGTCATTGATGGGATGGATGAAATAGGACTAGGATAGAGTATTAGTGAAATGAAAGATAGACTGTGAAAAAAGACTGAATGCTATTCTTTGTGACTCGGAAACATTGTGGTGTAGGCTACTTCTGTTTTTCACTGTGGTGATTCCGGATTCTGTTTATGACAGACACGGTAAATTGAATATTTATATTTTATAATTTACTTGTTGAAAATATAATATTGAAACTAATTTTGTAAGTGTATAAAATGTTTTAATAATTTGATAAACGTAATTGTATGTCCGTTCGGAACGGGATTGCTTCAAATAGAAATAAATTTCTATTATAGTTCAGCTACTTATGATTTTATTACTCTAGGACTTACAGTTTCCTTGAATTTAGTTTTCTTGAATTCCGTTTTATTATTCTGCTACTTTGAGTGAGAAAGAAGAGAACTATAAAATTAGCCAAACGTAAATCGGTGTTGTGTTCCAACTGTTGTGTATTTTACGTCTTCAGTGTTTTAAGTTTATCTCTCTGTCTCAACTTGTGTAATTGAATAAGAAAGGCCTTTTGATGAATGCGTGTATGCCTATACGTGACATTGGGACATTAAAAAACTATATACAAACTAATATTAAGTTTGTAAGAATCTTCTGAGAATAAAGCTAATTATTTTATAACACGCACATAGAAGTCTAAGACCGGTCTGTTTGGTCAGCTTGGGAATATTGAACGCCTTCTGCCAAATGGTCACTAGGGCTTTCTGTGGTGTTATTATTTAGCATAGAAGGCATTTTATATGCATGTGTTTTGTTAATATTGGATAATGATTTTTATATTCTATTTAGGTTTTGAAAACTAGGGTTCGATAAATTAGAGTACAGCCTCAGCATCCCCTGCATGGTATGCCTTTATTGTAAAGTGACCAGCTGGTGGAGTGCCGTCAGTGTGTTACCATTAGAGTTGTTTCAGCATATCTTTTATACGAATAGGGGGTGAGTCCTTTTCCAACCAAGTTGTGGTGCTGATTCTGCTCTTTGCAGTCCGCTGGATCCTATAAACAATGACTTTCTATCTATTGTCTATCTATCTATCTATCTATCTATCTATCTATCTATCTATCTATCTATCTATCTATCTATCTATCTATCTATCTATCTATCTATCTATCTATCTATCTATCTATCTATCTATCTATCTATCTATCTATCTATCTATCTATCTATCTATCTATCTATCTATCTATCTATCTATCTATCTATCTATCTATCTATCTATCTATCTATCTATCTATCTATCTATCTATCTATCTATCTATCTATCTATCTATCTATCTATCTATCTATCTATCTATCTATCTATCTATCTATCTATCTATCTATCTATCTATCTATCTATCTATCTATCTATCTATCTATCTATCTATCTATCTATCTATCTATCTATCTATCTATCTATCTATCTATCTATCTATCTATCTATCTATCTATCTATCTATCTATCTATCTATCTATCTATCTATCTATCTATCTATCTATCTATCTATCTATCTATCTATCTATCTATCTATCTATCTATCTATCTATCTATCTATCTATCTATCTATCTATCTATCTATCTATCTATCTATCTGTCTGTCTGTCATCATCATCATCATCATCATCATCATCATCATCATCATCATCATCATCATCATCATGATCATCATCATCATGATCATCATCATCATGATCATCATCATCATGATCATCATCATCATCATCACTGTCGTCGTGCCTTCCCTCTCAGCTCATCTTCCTTATATTAATCATCATAATTACCAACACTGATATTTGCGAACTCAAGATTTTGTAATGATTGTCATTAAACACCGTCCCACGCGTCTGTTCTTCACTTTAATATTATTATTATTATTATTATTATTATTATTATTATTATTATTATTATTATTATTATTATTATTATTATTATTATTATTAATTAAAAAAATTATTATTATTATTTATTATTATTATTATTATTATTATTATTATTATTATTATTATTATTATTATTATTATTATTATGATACCTGGGTGAGGGAGTGAGTATGGTAGAGGTGTGTGTGTGTGTATGTATGCATATTTGTATATATAAATAGAGAGAGATAGGTATATATATATATATATATATATATATATATATATATATATATATATATATATATATATATATATATATATATATATATATATATATATATATATGCATGGGAGTGTGTGTGCGTAAATACATCATATGTTTATACTGTATATATATATATATATATATAGACATGAATTGTTCTTATGTGGGGCATTTTCCGTATTTTTGAGTTTATTGTGGGGCATGAAAAAATTGTGGGGCTTGTAAAACGCCCCACAATTTTAACCTGTTTACAATATTGCCGCGGGGTTGCTGATTACTGTCCTGTATAGATCTCACAACAACGTTTTATATAAAATTTTAACCAAAAAATAATTGGATTGCCTCCCTTGCTTCAAAACTTTTCAATCTGTCCGCCATGGTGATTTTGCCATGGTGATTTTAATCTTCAATGTGAAAGGAGAGTTACCGTTCTTGATTGCAACGAGAATGGCCTCACGAAGATTCAGAGAGCCTGTGCTTAAACCGGTGAGTGGAAATTTGTTATACTAGTACAACACTAAGTTTGAACAAAATTGGTCGATGTAGTTGTTTATCTTTCAAAGCAAATTGTGTTTTTAACATGTCGGCGAAGGTTGCTCAGTGAAGCACCGGTGCGGTGGGTCGCTATTTTTCATTGAACTTATTTTACCAAGTCTAAGGGGTTTGGTCTAGGTGCATGAGTAAACGCGTGTTCAACTACGCATTGCATAATGTTACAGTCTTCTTCTTCTTCTTCTTGGATTGTAGCACTACAATAACATTTTGATGACAAAGAAGACACCTTCGCCGATGTTTTCAACGCAACAAAAATCGTGATTTGTTTTGGGAAAGTGACATTTTTGCTACTACAGTACTAGACTACACGCAAAAAGCCGAGGCACTTTTTCGGTATATCTCTAAAACTCTAACAAGGTCTACGCCACAGTTCATACTTAAACGCCATTTAGATTATGTCTACTGCATTTCATTTTAACTCAAAAGGGCACAGTCGCTAAAGGCTCGTACATGTTTTGTAGGCCTACGTTTTGCTTGTCAATCGTGGCAGCCATTTTCGATGGTCAACTTTCAAACAATCATTTACACTCAATTTTCCACAGAACATGTTTATTAGGGAATCCGATGACAGATGAATTATTCATTTCTGCTTTTATGCGGGTATCGTTTGGAATATTACTACATTTAATGTAAATCAAGCTGTTTTTCACTACCCTACCTAACAGGAAAATCGGCACACCGATTGGCTGAATGGCTTTTCCTAGCAGAAGTCTTGTTTGCGCTTTTTCACTATCGTACGCTTTATGATTAATCACAGAATTCTAAGTTTTTCTTTCAAAAGTTGATAATTGAATGGTGTTTAAAGATAAACTAGGCGTACAGTTTGTTAAATCTACAGAAATAAACCAAAAAGCTGTATCAGAACAGTAGATAATAGTGATATTTATTTAAAATTCCTTTTAATATAGGCCTACTCCCTACTGTACTGCGTTGCTAACATTGTTGTGTAAATAGACTATTAAAAAAAGTTTTTCTTTGCCTTTGGTTTATTGGTTTATTACAATGCTGTGACAAAAGGCTTTTTTTAACTTACTGCTTTGGATTATTTTTATTTGATTAGGCTAATTATTTCATTTATTTATGTAATTTTTTATTTCATTTTATTTATTTTATTTTATTTTATTTATTTTCTTTTTTTTGGGGGGGGGGGGAGGTAGGAGGAGGGGGGTGTTGAATTTGTATCATTTTTTTTCAGAAATCTAATAACTATATTAAATCAAAAAGTGAAAGAAGAAATAGTTTCCAATGGTAAAAAGCCGAAGTTGCTGTGCATAATTTATTCTCGTTTGTCACTACCCTACGGTAAAAAAAATGTATGTACTCTCCTCCCTCCCCCCTCCCTCCCGTCGCAAATTTGGAATACCCCCCCCCCCCCCCCCCTCTGAAGGCCTTGATCCGGCCCTGGCTCATCACAGAGAGAGAGAGGAGAAAGAGAGAGAGAGAGAGAGAGAAAAAAAAAAAAAAAAGAGAGAGAGAGAGAGAGAGAGAGAGAGAGAGAGAGAGAGAGAGAGAGAGAGGATAGGGGGCCTAGTATAATGCAAAACGAACCACATCCTTGAGAGTAGATAATGATCTAGGCTTTGGAGACAGAGGAGATAGCACGCAAGAAGTAAAAATGTTAGTCCCCTGTACTTCTTACTAAAAGGGTAACACTGTATATATAATATAGGCCTAAATATAAAATTTCTTTTTTTTTTACTTTGTTTACACAGTGGATCGTACATGCAAAGTTCAGCAGTGGTTGAAGGGCAATCCAGCACAGACCTGTGATGAAACATCTATGGAATCGTTGGTAAGAAACATGTTGTCTAGGCTACTGTTGTCTGTTAAGTTACTTTCTTCTTCTTCTTCTTCTTCTTCTTCTTCTTCTTCTTCTTCTTCTTCTTCTTCTTCTTCTTCTTCTTCTTCTTCTTCTTCTTCTTCTTCTATCACCATCGTCAGCAGCAGAAGCAGCACCAGCAGCTTTATCTTCCTCCTCCTCCTTCTCCTTTTCCTCCTCCTCCTTATCATCATCATCATCATCAACAACATTATAATCATCATCTTTTTCTTCTTCTTCTTCTATCATCATCGTCAGCAGCAGGAGCTTTCTCTTCCCCCTCCTCCTCCTCCTCCTCCTCCACCTCCTCATCATCATAATCATCACCATCTTCTTCATCTTCTTCTTCTTCTTCTTCTTCTGAATCAGAAACTTTCAGATAACCATTTTTTTACTAATCTATCAATAGGGATACATTGTCCTTGCTAAGAAAGCAATTACCAGCAAATCGATGCATGTATCTCCAAGAAAGAAAAAAAATTGTTCACGGCAATGACATTTAAATTTACATTGGCTTACTCTTGTGAAGGAAAACTACTTGCTACATGCCAAATTTTCTCCTGTTTTAACGCCCAGCAGACAAAAATTAGAGCTACTCTTTATTGTCTAACTTTAATGTGCATGTTGATACTTTATTTTTATTTTATTATTATTATTATTATTATTATTATTATTATTATTATTATTATTATTATTATTATTATTATTATTATTATTATTTTTTTTTTTAATTCAGCCTCCTGATTGCTCAGACGATGAAAGGCTTGACTTTGAGTTCGACCCAGAATCAGAGTCGGAGGTGGAGTCGGTGATGGAGTTGGTGATGGCACATGACGGTAATTTTGTTAATATTCCTGAGAAATAATATTTTGGTAATTTTCCTGAAAGACTGTAAACAGTGGAATCTGCTGGACACACTTTAAGGGTTTTGTGTTTATTCAGTTGTGGTTTGTCTGGTTTGTTTCCACTAGATCATTAAGGCCATAGAAGTAAACTGGTCTAACTTGACTTTTTCTTGTTCAGAAAAACTACCTCCAAAGGTTTTGGAAAACGTATGTCGGGACACATTTTACATCATTTACTTCACTTACTTTAAAATGTGTCTGTGTGTGAATTGTAGACACTGACATGTATTTGGATAAATTATGATGTCATGCTATTTTTTTTATATGTATGCTTCAGTTCATCGGTATGGTTATATTCCAAAAACTTGTACTATTAGTATTACCTTGGGTTGTTTTTTTTAATGTGAATGAATGCTTCAGTTCCTCTGTATGTTTATGTCCTGAAAACTTTTCGTGTACTGTAAATTGTTCATGTATCCCTTTATAAATGGGGCAAGGGCTAGATGTAAAGAAGCACCCCTGCTTACTCTTCACCCTGAGAATAAAAAGATTCTCTCTCTCTCTCTCTCTCTCTCTCTCTCTCACTCTCTCTCTCTCTCTTCTATTTTCTTTCCATTTTTCCATTTTCCCTTCCTAAATTTGGGTGGTTTGCATCCAAGTGCAATACTAATTTTCTTATTTTTAAATTGTGTGTGTGTGTGTGTGTGTGTGTGTGTTTACAGGTGCTGCGGATTGGACGAGGAGAACTAACAGTGGTCAGGCGCCCAAGTTCTGTAGAAGATGCTAAACGTGAAAACTATCTTTCTTGTGTTCAATGTAAAGGGTGGATTTTTGAAAACAATTTATCGCTACATTCAATCAATCATTTTATTGTCCGGTTTACCCTATAACCAATGTTTTATCTCATCTTATTCAATAATCTGTAGATATTTAGCAATCGTTACATATATAAAATTAAAACTTACAACAAACGAGGGGAAAATGATTTGGTAAAATGTGAATTTTTTGTTGCATTTTTACCATGCCATATTTTGATATATTTTTTACTTTACAAGAATGCAAGTTTTTTTGTGCATGAAAATCGTTTCTTTTGTTTTACTTGAGTGGTAAGGGAGAAAGGTGTATAGGGAAGATGCACTTAAACAAAATACATAAAAATGTACATTGAAAGTACCCTTTTCAATACCTAAGGTGCTAGTAATTTTGTGCCTAAAATGCCTTAGATGTCACAGATTTTAACCTTTATTTAAAAAAAATTTAACCCATGTAAATGCCAATTACCTAAAAAGAATATTTGGCATAATTATTTGTTTTGCATAATGATCTGCTGTAATAAAGTTTAAAGTGAAAATAAACATTCAGTAAAAGTTTTATTTAAAAAAATCTCTCTCTCTCTCTCTCTCTCTCTCTCTCTCTCTCTCTCTCTCTCTCTCTCTTTCTCCCCCTCTCTCCCCCCCCCTCTCTCTCTCTGTCCTTCTTCTTCTCCTTTCTTCTTTTTCTTCTTCTTCTTCTTTTCAAGTTTTCTTTACCTTAGTTATTGAAAAAAAATCGGATTACTCTTTCATGTTTAGTTCGTTGCCAAATTTTCAGCCGATTCGGGTCAACATAATAATAAATGAAAAACAAACCGGGTTGGTGGGGGACATTTAAGGAAGAGAATAAGTATTCATAAGAAGACACTAAGTAGAAAGTAAAAAGAAAATAAATAAATAAACTCAGCCTTAATCCATACAATAAATTATAATAAAAACATTAATGATGGGGTTTAGAATGATTTCATTATGCATTCATTCACTTCTTTATTGATTTATGCAATCCTGCTTCGTTCATTCATTCTTTAATAGTTTACATTGTATCGAGAGCAGAGACATACACACATTAATTTGAATAAAAATGTAGCAGATGAAATATTTAATTTCCAATGATCAAAAAATGCATGAAACATTCATTCACACTGCAATTACACAACAATAAATTACTTTCTTCCTTTTCCCATTCACATAATAATAATTAATAATAATTTATTTCATTTAAACATTCTACGCCTTTCCCTCAGGAGAAGCTCAAAGCGCAGTTACAGCCAGCCTTAACTAAATAATCAAGGAACATAAAAGAATAAAAGCATCAAACACAATACCAAACACCACAGTATTAAAATATAGTCAAACACACCCACTCACTCTGTCTCCCACGCATACACACACACACATACATACACACACATACACACAACCACAACCACACGCACAATAAAATACAAAAGCACAATAAAATTGTCTATCTCTATCACCACAGTATTAAAACATAGTCAAACACACCCACTCACACACCCAAAGACATACACACAATAAAATACAAAGCACAATAAAAAATTGTCTATCTCTATCACCACAGTATTACAACATAGTCAAACACACCCACTCTCTCAATGTCTCCCTCGCACACACACACACACACACACACACACACAATAAAATACAAAGCACAATAAAATTGTCTATCTCTATCAGTATACGTGCATTTCACACAGAAACAGAAACGAGCAATTTGCTTAAAAACGCCATGGAACAACTACTATGATCAGCACAAAAAGACACCACAACACAACACCTGCACAGACACTCAAGCAGCCAAACACACCTGGGCCACAACGACGACGAAGATGAGGAAAACAGCGACGATGACGACGACGATGACGACGACACTGAGAAAGAAGATGACAACGACGGTGACGATGATATGATGAGGCTGATGACGACGATGATGATGATGACGACCATGATGACGACGATGATGAAGGTACGATGACCACAAAAGAGGTTGAGGACGGCTGGTGGGCAGGAATTTATTTCAAGAGGTGTTCATGGAAAAGATGTGTTTTAAGTCTAGATTTGAATGCAGATAGAGTAGGAGTGTCACGGAGAGGCTGAGGCAAGGAATTCCAAAGTGTAGGAGCAGCAAAAGAGAAAGAACGACGACCATACGTCTCCAGCTTGATGCGTGGCACAGAAAGGTGACCAGCGTCAGCGGAACGGAGAGATATATGGCCCACAACATGTAACATATAATGGCCCACAACTAGCAACAGTAGGCCTATATATCTGCCTCATAAACAATTCTATTATAAAAAGCCCCACAATGCTCTACATTTTGAAATACATATATATATATAATGCCCCTCAAACCAACACCAGACAGAAAACCCCACAATAGGTTTATACATATAATGCCCCACAACTAGCAACAATATACATCTGCCTCATAAACAATTCTAATATAAAAAGCCCCACAAAGGTCTAATATAAAAAGCCCCACAAAGGTCAACATTTTTTATATATATATATACATAAAGCCCCATAAAAAAATGCCCCACAAACCAACACCAGACAGAAAACCCCACAAAAGGTGAGGTTCATGTATATATATATATATATATATATATATATATATATATATATATATATATATATATATATATATATATATATATATATATGCATGGGAGTGTGTGTGCGTAAATACATCATATGTTTATACTGTACCATGTATTCATATTACTGTGATGTTTTTAAATTTATGCAACATATGTATATGTATATTGAGCGAGGTATGTTAAAGTACCAGAAGGATAAAAATTCTACTGACGTGATTGTAAAAAAAAAAAGTTTCTTAAAGGGTATATTGTTTTAGCGTATTCTTATCTGCTGAATCTCCGTTTTGATAATATTTGGGTGTTTTTTGTTGTTGTTCTTTTTATTGCGAAACGAACGGTTCTGTGTTATTTCTGTGATGGATAATAGATATTTTCTAAATTGAGTTTGACCGAATCGAGTTAATATTTGGTTTTATCATATCCATTAATTTTTATGAGCTCAACATTTCAAGATGGCAATGCAAGGACAAGCAACTCTATGCGTCTAACGGCATGGTTTTGTCTTTTATAATGCAAAGTGTGTTACCTTACCTAGTTTTCTTTTTACATGGAATAAAAGATGTGTTCACTTGAGGTGATTTGATAATAATAAAATTGCTTCAATGAGTTTTCAGAATTATTGTATAAAACACGATATATACTATATTGCTTTGTTCTATAAGTTGCATTAAATACTCCATTGTATGCTTCTTTATCACAAAACTAAACCCTCTAGCCTGTTTTAAATTCGTCTTCAGGTGCAGCCGCTAACGGCACACTACTTGTGGTGCGGTCGCAAGACATTCCGCTTTCACCACTACCTCGGCGTGCTGAGCATCCTCAGGGTAGCCCAGCCTCTGAAGCTGGTGTTCCACTACACGCATCTTCCGCTCCTCGACCGTTTCTGGTATCACACTTGGTTCCTGGAACTCCGCCAGTCCGTTCCGCAACTGGTCTTGAACCAACTGACTCCAGACTTGATTTGTGGCTCGCCGGATATGATCAGGGTAAGCGCCTATTAACAGTAGTGGTGGTGTGTATTCGTGTGTGTGCATGAGTGTATGCCTGTAGAAGTGGTTGTAAAAGTATTGTTTTGTTTTGTTTTGTTTATTTTAGCTATAATAAACCTGCATGTGGAGGAAAATTTGTAGGTTGAAGCATTTATTACTTACCTCTTTGTAGCTTGACTCTTTTATTATCAGCTGGATCCAGCGTGATTCTATGTAATTTGCTTTTAGAGCAATAGATTTTAGTCGTCTAGTTTTTAAGAGATTCATATGCATAACCATACTTAGTCTGTGCAAAGTTAATCATCAGAAAACCCTGTACTGACCCAGTTTCTCCTTGCATGGCAGTCTGGTTCATAATATCAAAAACATGTATACTGCTTGGAAATTCAGGTCTTTGTTTCTTGGGTCCTGTTGTGTACGCATAAAAATAATATCCAGGAATTGCAGTTGATCTGCACTGAACTGAAATAAACACAGACTTAGCACAACTCCCGTTGTGTGTTTAGAACACTGTAACTAGGTTAGAAGTGACGTCATTACTGGTCCTGCCACAGGCCAGTGACAGTCTGCATTAAATACTGTACCGGTAACTTTTTAACTTCTGGTGTGTGTGGGTGTGTGTGCGTGTGTGTGCGTGCGGGTGTGTGTGTGTGTGTGTGTGTGTAGGTGGGTGTTTTGTGTTAGGGGTTAGAAAGTAGGATGCATGACTTTTATTATTTCATAAGCTACATTCATGTTGTGTACACCTGCTTTTCTGTTCTTTGGGGTGTATTGTTTTAATCCCTGAAGTCTTTTGTGTTTTATTGCTTTTGTGCCGTTGTTTTGATGAAGTGTACGCCGCACACACATTTCCTTGTGTTTTCATGGGGACAATAAAGATTCTGATTCTGATTCTGATCCTATTGCGTCTGGTTAGCGTCAGGTTAAGCATCTGATCTATCCGTGGTAATCTATGAGGGCACAAAGGCTGCTTCACTGTTACTACTGCTGCTACTATTACTATTTTCTCATACTACTTCTACCACCACTACTTGACTACTACTGTTGCAACCACCGCCACCATCGCTGCTGCTGCTACTAATACTACTATTACTACTACTACTACTACTACCACTATCACTACTACCTCTACAACTACTAACATTACTATTAACATTACTACTACCACCACTACTCACACTACTACAACAAAAGCAACGACTACAACGTATTCTACTAATGTTCGTACAGCAATAACAACAACTACTACTACAACTACTACTACTATTCCTATCCTATCCTATCCTATCCTGTCCCGTAACCCGAAGGTCGTAGGGGCACCACAGATGATCGTTTAACCAGCATACTCCATCTTTCTCTGTCCTCAGCAGCCCTGATGGCTTCGCTCAGTGTCAAGCCAGTCCATTCTCGAATGTTGTCCTCCCACATCTTTTTCGGTCTCCCTCTTCTTCTACCTCCTTGCACTGTGCCTTGCAGAATAGTCTTTGCAAGGCCTGATGATCTGGTGACGTGGCCATACCATCGGAGTTTCCGTTTCTTCACCGCTGTTAGCAGGTCATCGTGTTGTCCAATCTCTTGTGTGATGGTCTGTCGGACTTCGTCGTTGGTGATGTGTTGGGTATAGGAAATGCCCAGAAGTCTTCTGTAGCACCTCATCTCCATGCTTTGTATTCTTCTTTGGAGATCTGCTGTGAGGGTCCATGCTTCGCAAGCATATAGGAAGATGGAGATGACAAGGGAGCGCAGCAGTCTTACTTTGGAATGTAGACTGATGGTCCTGTCTTTCCAAATGGGCTTCAACCTTGTCAGGGCAGCAGTTGTTTGTGCGATCCTGGAGAGGACTTCCTGTCGGGACACATTGTCTGATACAATGGCTCCTAAATATTTGAAGCTATGCATTGTGTTGAGGGATTGGCCTTGGACTTTGATGTCTGTGTTGATGCCATTGGTGTTGTTGGTCATCATTTTGGTCTTCTCTGTTTCCATTCCATAGGCTCTGGAGGTGGTGTCAAGCCTCTGTACCAGCTGTTCAAGTTCTTGTTCCTCTCCAGCCAATCCATCAATGTCATCTGCAAAACGAAGATTGGAGATTGCTCTACCCCCTATGCTGACTGTGCCTTCATGGTCTGCAAGAGCATCTGACATGATGCGCTCTAGGAAGATGTTGAAGAGTGTTGGAGAGAGTAGGCATCCTTGACGCACACCGATTGTTGTTCTGAACCAGTTCCCGATGGCGCTGTTGTGGAGGACTGCACTGGTAGCCTTGTCATACAGGCTTTTGATGACTTCAATAATTTTAGGGCTGATGTTGTACACTTTCATTGTTGCCCATAGAGCTGCATGCCAGACTCGGTCAAACGCCTTCTTGAAGTCTATGAACACATGATTTAGATGTTGTTGGTGCTGTAGGTATTTCTCACAGATTATTCTGAGGTTGAAAATCTGCTCAGTGGTACTTCGCCCTGCCCTGAATCCTGCTTGTTCTTCAGCTATGATTTGTTCAGCTTGGGGTTTCAACCTGTTGTGTATTATTTTCAGGAGGACCTTGCTGGGATGGCTGATGAGGCTGATGGTCCGGTAATTTTCACACTCCTGACTATTACTACTTTTCACACTCCTACTATTACTACTACTATTACTACTACTATTACTACTACTATTACTACTACAATTATTACAACACAACGAATACTACTACTACTAACAAAAACAACAACTACTACTACTACTGCTACTTACTACTACTATTACTACTACTACTGAGCGGTGTTGGGCAGGTGGCGCTGCGGTTGTTGTCGGATCAAGGAGGGCTGTATGTGGGGGAAGGAATATTGCTGTCTGGCAACGTAGACAATCTGAGACACCTCCCTTTCTGGTTCGCCTTCAGCCCCACTCCTACCGCCCACGATCCTGAAGGTAAGCTGGCGCACGTACTAAACACATAGTACTGATGCTGACATAATACCTCAATACAAGACCGATCATTCTATTATTACTGTACTCTTGATTTAGTATTTGGAACTCCTTGGAAAATAAATGTATTTTAGAAATGTAATGCTTCTCTTTTGAAGGATAAGGCTTATGTTGATGAAATAATATTTATTTTTTCCAAATAATTTATATTTTAATTCTTTTGTTTCAATACTTTTCTTTTTATTTATCATTTGTGAGAATCATGTGTCTTTATATGTGTGTAAAAGACACACTTTAGAACTCTCATGCAACTTAGTTTAATTATTGTTTTTACTGTCTTTTTATAAATAGTTTATATGTTTACACACTAATAAGTTTTAAATACTCATAATTATTTGTTCTTACGCTAACCCGTTTTACTGCTTATTTAAAATATTTGCGTTATGAAAATATGTCCATGTGTTTGAAGGAATGTATAAATGTTTTAATTCCTTTGTTTCAATACTTTTCTTTTTATTTATCACTTGTGAGAAACGTGCGTCTTTATGTGTGTGTGTAAAAGAAGAATGAATGGACATGTTTAATTGACAGACAATGTAATTTCCATGCTTTTTGGATTAATAAAGTAATATCTTATCTTATCTTATCTTATCTTATAAAAACAGTAATTAAAACTGTCACACCAGAATGTGCTGCTACCCCATATAGAAGAGAAAATGTACAATTTGTTTGTCTTTAAAGAAGAAATGCAGTTAACGATCTCAGATCAGTTATTCTTGGACGTTCTTTTGATGAAAATAAGACAAATAGCAATGTCTTATGCCTCGTTTAAAAAGCGCAAATATAATGAGAACCACGAACGGTTAGAAAAACGTATTGAAGTGTTGAAACAAATTGAAATATTACCTCAGGATAAAATAAAAGAATTAAATGATTGTACAGAAGAGTTAATTAAATTAAGGGGAAAAGAGAATGGAAGGGGCTTTATGGCGATCATGGGGGAGATGGCTGGCGGAAGGAGAAAAAAATTTCAAAGTATTTTTGTTGGTTAGAGAAAAGAATTTATGTTAGTAAAAGTATGAATAAGTTGGTTAGGAATTATACAACTGAGATTAGTGATCAAAATTAATTTTGAAAGAGGTTCAGGATTTTTTTTAAATCAGAGACTGTATGATAAAAGAGAGACACATTATGTTAATGAAAAACGTTTACCAGGTCTACTTTTATGTTTAGATTTTGAAAAGGCATTTGATTCATTAGATTGGTATTTTATTTTTTTTTTAAAGTGCTAATGTGCCTTTGGATTTGGAATTGACTTTTTATAATAATCTTATGGCATCGGTTTCAGTCAACGGACAAGTGTCCAGTTGGTTCACAAGTCAACGCGGATGTAGACAAGAAGACCCAGTTTCGCCATATGTTTTTATTCTATGTGTTGAGATATAATAATAATGGGATTTATATTGCGCACATTTCCAACAAAGTTCATGGCGCGAAGAAAAAGAGCTAAAGGAGCACACAGCTCTAAAAGAGCACACACAGAACAAACGACAGTAAATCAACTGGGACACACGTCAATAGTCTACAGAGCACTCTTGGAATTGACTAGTAGATATTTGGAATAATGATACGGCAACATTCAAATATTAAAAGAATACAAATTAACGAAATGGAACATAAAATTTCACAGTATGCCGATAACACAGAAATAATTTTAAACGACAAAGTAAATTAATTTGAAGAAGTTATTGCAATTATTGATAAGTTTAGCAAGTGCTCAGGTTTTCTTTGAATATAGATAAAACTATAGCTGTTTGCCTAGGCAATAAAAAGAATTCACACATCCGATACATGCAGCACCAGTATATAACATGGAATCCTGAAAGATTTGAAATTTTAGGAATTTGGTTTACAAACAATCTGGTTGCATGCACTAGATATGAAGGA
This sequence comes from Oncomelania hupensis, assembly GCA_036898135.1. Lineage (NCBI taxonomy): Eukaryota > Metazoa > Mollusca > Gastropoda > Littorinimorpha > Pomatiopsidae > Oncomelania > Oncomelania hupensis. The sequence goes on along the minus strand of CM072523.1, from coordinate 46,046,047 downwards.
AATTAATTTGAAGAAATTATTGCTATTATTGCTATTATTGATAAGTTTTGTAAGTGCTCAGGTTTTCTTTGAATATAGATAAAACCATAGTTGTTTGGCTAGGCAATAAAAAGAATTCACACATCCGATACATGCAGCACCAGCATATAACATGGAATCCTGAAAGATTTGAAAGTTTAGGAATTTGGTTTACAAACAATCTGGTTGCATGCACTAGATATGAAGGAAAAATTTGCTGAAATTAAGAAATTGTACAAAACCTGATCCTATCCTATCCTATCATGTCCCTTAACCCGGAGGTCGTAGGGGCACCACAGATGATCGTTTAACCAGCATACTCCATCTTTCTCTGTCCTCAGCAGCCCTGATGGCTTCGCTCAGTGTCAAACCAGTCCATTCTCGAATGTTGTCCTCCCACCTCTTTTTCGGTCTCCCTCTTCTTCTACCTCCTTGCACTGTGCCTTGCAGAATGGTTTTGGCAAGACCTGATGATCTGGTGACGTGGCCATACCATCGGAGTTTCCGTTTCTTCACCACTGTGAGCAGGTCATCATGTTGTCCAATGGCTTGTGTGATGGTCTGTCGGACTTTGTCGTTGGTGATGTGTTGGGTGTAGGAAATGCCCAGAAGTCTTCTGTAGCACCTCATCTCCATGCTTTGTATTCTTCGTTGTAGATCTGCTGTGAGGGTCCATGCTTCGCAAGCATATAGGAAGATGGAGATGACAAGGGAGCGCAACAGTCTTACTTTGGAATGTAGACTGATGGTCCTGTCTTTCCAAATGGGCTTCAACCTTGTCAGGACAGCAGTTGTTTGTGCGATCCTGGAGAGGACTTCCTGTCGGGACCCATTGTCTGATGCAATGGCTCCTAAATATTTGAAGCTATGCACAGTGTTGAGGGTTTGGCCTTGAACTTTGATGTCCGTGTTGATGCCATTGGTGTTGTTGGTCATCATTTTGGTCTTCTCTGCACTTATTTCCATTCCATAAGCTCTGGAGGTGGTGTCAAGCCTCTGTACCAGCTGTTCAAGTTCTTGTTCCTCTCCAGCCAATCCATCAATGTCATCCGCAAAACCAAGATTAGAGATTGCTCTACCCCTATGCTGACTGTGCCTTCGTGATCTGCAAGAGCATCTGACATGATGCGCTCTAGGAAGATGTTGAAAAGTGTTGGAGAGAGTAGGCATCCTTGACGCACACCGATTGTTGTTCTGAACCAGTTCCCGATGACGCTATTATGGAGGACTGCACTGGTAGCCTTGTCATACAGGCTTTTGATGACTTCAATAATTTTAGGGCTGATGTTGTACACTTTCATTGTTGCCCATAGAGCTGCATGCCAGACTCGGTCAAACGCCTTCTTGAAGTCTATGGACACATGATATAGATGTTGTTGGTGCTGTAGGTATTTCTCACAGATTATTCTGAAGTTGAAAATCTGTTCAGTGGTGCTTCGCCATGCCATGAATCCTTGTTCTTCAGCTATAATTGTTCAGCTTGGGGTTTCAACCTGTTGAGTATTATTTTCAGGAGGACCTTGCTGGGATGGCTGATGAGGCTGATGGTGCGGTAATTTTCACACTCCAGAAGGTTACCTTTTTTGGGAAGAGTGATGACAAGCGAATGGATCCATGGTGTAGGCCACTCCCCACTTTGCCAGATGTTGTTACAGATAATGGTGAGGGCATCAATCATCGCTTCTCCTCCTGCTTGTAGCATTTCCGCGGGTATGCCATAAATCAATTAAGAAGCAATTCCGCTGTCTAGCGTTAATAGTTCAAAGTAATAATTTCTCTGAAGTTTATAAATGTTTGACAACTATAACAAGTGTTACTAGAGGTGTACATAAATACTGTGAGGTTCTAAGGTCATGTTTTACCCCACGTAACTGTAAAAACTGGGAGACAAAGCTTGGTAGAGAGGCCAATATATTTACAAAGATAGGATATATTAAAGATCTTAAGCTCAAAGGGTTTCGGATAAGATTGACTCATAGGATTATAGCAACAAATTCCGTACTTTATGGTACGAATGTCGCCAATGATCATAAGTGCACTTTTTGCAGGGCCAACAAGAAAGCATACCCCTTTTTTTCTTCTTCTTTTTTTGGAGGGGTGGAGGGGGGGGGGGGTATGCGATTATGTAAACAGATTTTGGACACATTTACTAACTACTAAAACGAACATTGTATGATTGCCTCACACTCGCAAATACGCTCTCAGAAGACATTGCTTTATTTGGATGTGAAGCAAAATTTTGATCAGACAAGATTATTTGACTTAGTAATATTATTAGCAAAGTTTTTCAGTTATAAATTCAGGATGGATATTAATAAACTGTTATAAGAAATGTTTAACAAATACCTTTTACAAAGATATGAAATAGAACAATATTCATCAATGCTATTAATGGGCTCCAATAGAATGGATGCCGTATAAGCCTTTTTAATGTGATACAATAATGTAGTTTTAAACAAAGCTTTTAGGTTATATGTAAGTTGTTGTTGGGTCCTTTGATGTAAAGGTACAGCTGCAGTTTTGCAGCGGTATCTTGGTGTCTCTTTTTTGTGTTCTTTTATTTGTATGTAAGTTAGGTTATAAACTTTGTTTTTCTAGGCCGATATCCCACTATTAGCTATGTGTGTTTGTGTGGGCATGTGTGTGTGGCATCATGTGTGAGAGTGTGTAGGTGTGAATGTAGTAGTATGAAAGTTAATCCGTCAAGGTTTGGAGCTCAGATTCGGTGGCAGCTCTAAACGACTGGGACTTGCTACTTCACGAAAGCTGCTCCCTCGACGAGGGGACTGATGTTGTCTCCAGCTACACCAGCTTTATGTGTAGAGTGGTAAAGGTTTACCCGAACTCTAAGTCTTGGGTCACTGCAGAGCTAAAGCAGTTGCTAAGGTACAGGCAGGCCGCTTTTCGTGATGGTGACAGAGTGAAGATCAAGCAGATCCAGCGTAGAATTGATGGCTGAAACACTTCAAAGTCAACAGTACATGTAACTACAAAAGATAAGTAGAATGGGGCCTCGATAGCGGAGCGTTATTGGATCCACGATAGCACAGCGATAGCAGCCTTTATGTAAGATACACCGGGCTCCTACTGCGCTATCGAGGACCCACTTGATTAACGCCCCTGTGCCCATTTAAACATCCGTTTTTTCCTTTCACACTTTGTAGTGAGTATAACTGTAAGTGTAACTCAGATTTAGAGCTAACTAGATCTGATTTGAAACTTAAAGGCAATTTTTTTAAACTGAGCTAATAATTAATGTCTTCCTCTGCTCTTCTTCTTTTTCTTCTTCTTCTTCTTCTTCTTCTTCTTCTTCTTCTTCTTCTTCTTCTTCTTCTTCTTCTTCTTCTTCTTCTTCTTCTTCTTCTTCTTCTTCTTCCAGCTGGCGGCGTGACATACAACTACGCAAGCGGCGTCATCTTCGTCAGCCGAAGCTTCAATGAGAACACACTGGAGAACTATTTCCAGGTCAGAGGTCATTGATATTCAATACACATAACTACAGGTTATTTGTATTACCGAAAATTGTTGATGTGATGATGGTGACTGCATCTGTGCGTTCCTTAATCCCCCCACCCCCCATCCCCCTACCCCCGCTGGGGTGCCGGGGGTTTCAGTATAAATAGTATCCCCACTTTCTGGAAATTTAGTGCTTTAAATTACCACTGTCGCTGTCTTTCTCATTTGTTCTTTATCATTCCTGCTCTGTTCTATCAATCTGCTATCTAAAACATTCTTCTTCGCTAGACCAGTCACCTACCTTTTTTCTTGAAAACTCTTCCAGGACAAGACTCCTTATTTGTGTGTGAGGTCTGCTGGATCAGCTTGGGAATTTTGGACGCTTTCTGCTAGGTGGTCACTAGGGCTTCCTATGACGTTATTATTTAGCAAGGTAGGCATTTTATATGTATGTGTTTTGTTGATAATTTATTCACACTTTTCTGCTATCCTATGCACCAACGGGAATCCCCTCAATGAAACATACTTCCGGTTTCTTTCTCCGCGTGTTTTAGTGAGTTATTTCCAAATATTCAAGAATAATAACATGTGTCACTGGCCACCAGTATCGCACCCTCACATTTTTTTGGGGGGGCTGCAGTTTATTATCCCTTTCTATCGCTAGTGGCGCGCCTAAACCCTACCTACCTAACATTATTTGTGAATTTTTTAAAAATATTCGGAAAAACATAACGCCCAGATGCTGGCTCGAACATGTGCTGCATGAAGTCCACTCGCTGCTGCACGAAAGCCACGCGCAGTTTGATTGAATTATTTTTATTTCATTTTTTTAAAACATTTATTTAATGCTGTCAGGCGCCATTGGTTTCTGGCTTGTGGACAAGGCAAGTTAGTCCCGCCTTTGCCCACTTGGCCACAACGCTCGCCTAACATAGTCAACTACTTCGTGTTTTGTGAAGGTTGCGACGGCGAAGCTATGGAAAACTACAAGAGTCTTCAGGTCCTGTTTCACTTTCTGTCGATGATCCGAAACGCCACAAATACAGGCCTCTACGATTGTTTTTTGCATCCTTTCACTGAGCATGTACTTCCTCCACCGTTTTTATACTTATCCCACTCGTTTTCTGGCTCTAACAATCGTCGTTTTCGGAAATTTGCCATATTTAAAAGTCACGCATCAAGCTTTGATAAAAGCAAAACAAGCCAAACCGGAACTTGGTTTCATTCTAACCTCGTTTTAATTTATAATGGCGATACTCACGAGTTTCTATGAGAGGTGCCGGAAAGTTGTGAATAATGATGTTTGTATTCTATTTTGTTTTTGTAAACGGGGGTTCGATAAATTAGAGTATAGCTTCAGCGTCCCCTGCGTGGGATGTCTTTATTGTAAAGTGACTGGCTGGTGGAGAGCCTTCAGTTTTGCCACTAGGGTTGTTTCAGCGGATCTTTTATGCGTGTCAGGGGTTGTCGGTCCTGATTTGCTCGGAAGAGTCCGCTGGACCTAAAGTAATAATCATGTAATGTAATGTTTCTTTTTCTTCTTCTTCTATCAGTATCTTCTTCATCATCATCATCATCATCATCATCATCATCATCATCATCATCATCATCATCATCATCATCATCATCATCATCAATCCCGCAGCCGGGCAGGCCGTGGGGGAGACATTAGGGATGCCAACGACGAGAGTTTTCGTCACTTCGATCTGTCTGCAATATAGGTACATCAGTCCATACCGTTAAACTCGCAGGTAAGTCTTCACGACAGCCATGGAAGAATGCACCACGAGTATATAATGCGCATGTGGTCTAAAATTCAATGGGGATAGCTGTATTGTATTGTAACAGATCATTCAAGCCAATGCCCCGACATGCCTCGCGGTTGACCTCTTCAACTACCTTGAGCCTACCATGCAGCGTCACAACCGATCTCTCTGCGTCACTGTCACTGACGACATGTTTCCACGTGACATCATGACGTCCGCCATGCCGTTCGCGAAACTGGCACGATGGTTGTATTACGGAAGTATGTCGCCACTCCTGGCGTTTCATTCGGGTGAGAGTGATCTCATACCCAGAGTTTCTCACTACACCTGGCTTTCCGAATCTGGTTCTGCTTCATCTGGAGGAAACGAAGAATTCCAGTTTCATCATTTTATCAGGTAAGGTCTCATAATAGTAGGATCACATTCACTCGAGTGTAAATAAAATCAATTCTTTGTTATGCGTTGCAAAGAGTTTTACAGTTATTCCGCCGCTTAAATAATTATGAGCTGTGGACAACAGCAATCATGGCTGTACAAAGGTAAAAGCGTTCCCGTAAATTTTCGGGCGTTGGGGACCTTCCTTACCTCTAGGCCAGCTTAATGAGGGCGTTGCCTATTTCCTCTACCTCGCTGCTTTACTTTCCCGGCTCTAAACAGATCCAGGTACCCATTTACAGCTGGGTGGATTGGGGTGTTTCGTCGCTTGTCTCAATATTAGTATCGTTTGGAGGCTACCTTCCAAAGCACGATCACCCATCCGAACACTAACTCTGCACGACGTTGCTTAACAAGAAACATTGTTTTTTCTAACGGGACCTAAAACCACTACGCTGTTTCGTCACCCCGCCCAGGCTAAGCTGAGTGGTTTAAGGCGCAATCCTTCTGTAGCGGCGCGTATATTAGGGTGACTGGGGGTTTCATCCTGAATTGAGCGCACTGTTATGTGGGTGAGGTACAGCGTGGCGCAATGACTTCATTAGTGATTTGGGCACACGCCGGAAATGTTTCGTTAAGCAAAGTCGAGCACATTTAGTACTTGGATTAGTGACCATGCTTTCAAGGCAAACAGCTAACGACACAAAGACTGATACCAGCTCAAGACACCCCCCCCCCCTACATATCCCCTCATTCCACCCAGCTAAGAATGGACACCTAGTTCTATTTAGAAGAACCGGGGGATGGAAGGCAGTCAGTCATTACGTAATTAATACATAAATAAATACGTTGATGGTTTTTTTCTATTGTCTTTGCCCTCAGCGTACTGAGCGCCTTGCATGTGGCTGGGGTGGATCGCGTGATCGTGCATGGTGACGTGGAACCACGTGGTCGCTGGTGGCACGAGCTTGTGACGTCCGAGAATGTGATCTTTGTCAGAGTGGACTTGCTGGACGTCATCTTCCAGCAACCCATCAACGTGGCTGCCCACGCTAGTGACATTCTCAGGTAAGGGCTGGTTTGTTTCACTGCTTACACCTGTGCAAACATGAAGCATAATATTATAGCATTTAGAACAAGTCCTTAATTGGCACGGTGCATGACTTCGCGCTGAGTGTGTGTTTAGGGCTCAAAGCAAGAACGAAGAAACTTACCAAAGAGCAGGACTAAGAAATCACTATTATTATTATTATTGTTATTATTATTATTATTATTATTATTATTATTATTATTATTATTATTATTATTATTATTATTATTATTATTATTATTATTATTATTATTATATCTAATAAAAATCAGTGTGGGAAAAACCTCTGTTATTAAGTCATTTGGTTTTAGGTGTCCTCTGGACCTCCTCCTAACTGTTTGCTTACTAAGCCTAATTTGTGACAGTTATGGCTAGAAGTTTCGTTTCGCTAAGTTAATATAATTTCTCCCCCTTTCCCTGGCAGGTACACCATACTTTACAAATACGGCGGGATCTACCAGGATCGTGACGTAATCTGGACCAGTCACGTGCCGGACTGGTTGTTGGGTTATAGCACAGTGGCGTGTCCGGAGTGGCCACACTACGGTCAATGGCCTGACAGCCTCAACCTCGGCGTCCTATTGGCCAAGCCGCACGCGTCCTTTCTACGTCACTTCCTGTCCACGTACCGCTACTTCCGGGATGATGACTGGAACTTCAACGCCGTTCTGATGCCGTACAGGACGTATGAACGGTTTCCAGACTCCATCTATCTCGACTGGTACCTGCAGGTCTGCCTGATGCCGACGCCGACGACAATGATGAAGATGTTGATGACGATGATGATTATGATGATGGCTATAACAATGACGACGGTGATGATGACGCTGATTGTGATGACGCTGATGATGATAACGTCGATGATGATAGATGCGATAACCACGACATTGATGATGACAACTAGGACGACGACGATGACGATGATGATGACGACCACGATATAGACGACGATAACGATGATGATGCTGATGATGATGATGACGATGATGACGATGATAATAATGATGACGATGTCCATCGTTTCAGGCAATATGCACCGATGGCGTATGTCACCATGCTTGGGATACTGAGGAGGACGATGGCGTCGACGACAGCGACAACGATAACTCAAACATAAACGACAGCGCTACCGACAAGAACAGCAACCAGATTTCGTTATCATATTTACCGTCATCTTTTAGTGTGGACGACGTTCGAGCAATACACCTTCGCGCTCCGAAGAATCCACCAGCACTGGCTAGTCCAGAAAACGTTGTGGAATATTCGGAGTATGGCAATATTCTCGCAGACCTTGCTCGCCTCGTGCTGGAGAGGAGCGGACGGACAGATCTGCTTTATATTAATTCCGGTAAGAAGAGCTTGGAACCAGTGATGTGACACTACGGTGAATATTTATGGCCGCAACTAAATTATTTAGCAGATGGACTTTTTATGTGTTTTGCATGAGCGTCAGGCAACGCGGGTTTGTGCGTTGGCACCACATCGATCAATACGCCACGTATAATTGAGAAATAATTCCTGCAGACTCTCTTGGATCTAGAGAGAAGGGGACGAACACACCTACTTGATATTAATGCTGGTAAGATGTGAGAACCAGTGGAGTGTCACTAATGGTATGCAGCTGAACGCTTACAGCTGATTATAAATAATTTACTTGCGCTTTCTCTTGTGTACATTGAGTATGCTGAAATAGCGTATTGGTGCTCTTACATCATCGTCAACACGCCGAATATGGAGGACATTTATGCGAACCTTACTCGCCCGATTGCAGAGAGAAGAGCAAGCATGAACCTATTTACCTCGTATTATTTAATATCGGAAAGCGTCAGGCGCCATTGGAGGAACAAAATGTTTTGTGGTCAAGGACGTCGTATACGGGACAAATTCGTTTTTTTATTTATAGTGCTGAAACTTGAAACTTTGTTGAAACGTTTTTGAAACTTTTTTTTTTAAGGATAAAGATTTTAGACTAATAAGAAGTCTAATCTTCCAATCTGCCCTTTAACAAATTAACATAGTAAATAACCTTTTACATTAACTTGGAAATCATAGAAATCACACACACATGCACTCACACACATGCACACACAATCACACCAACATCTTCATCATTATCTTTGAACAATGTTAGGCAACCACCCCCCTTCCTATTCCTCACCCTCATAATAATAATACAAATAATAATAATCATAACAACAATGATAATAACAATAACAATAATAATAATTGTTATTATTATTGCTATCATCATCACTAATATTACCATTATTATTTTTCACATTATTATTTTTTTCACATTATTACCACTACTACCACCACCATCACCTCTATCATAACTACCACCATTATCATTATTATTACTATTACTAACGCCACCATCACCACCATTGTGATGGAATGGACGAGAAAGACAAAAGCGTTTTGTCATTAATGCCAATAAGACAAAGTAGCCTGTGAGGTGACAATAACGATGGAGTGGAAGCCAGTGAAGCGACAATAACGTATTATGACAGAGTTACCAGAAATAAATAGAATTATTTGGCCGACATCGTTCAGGCAGTGCTATAGAGAAGCGGATGAGCGGAGCCTCTTACTACTAATGCCAGTAGAAGTAGGAGTCCACTGAAAAGGTAAAAATATATTATTCTGATGAAGCCCATCATAATCATGGTGGGTGTGCTTGGTTTCTGATTGAAGTTTTTATTGATAGTCTTTTTTTATGGAGGTATGTTTTATACTAAAATAATCATGAATAAATGCAATGAAGTATAGATGGCTCCTGTTTTATAGGTTAGGGCACAAGTATATCAACTAACAAGTTTGTATCTCGTATTGCCCCCAGTCGACGTGCGGTGGTCCCGTTGTCCTTGGTTTTAGCCACAAGCTGAGACGGGGGTATCCCAAACCTAAAAATAGAATAGAGAATTCTGGGAAATCTGTTCAAGGGAAGTAACTGATAACTAGCTACGGTTGCAGTCATGGTCGCCATTTCTCGCGAAGATGTGCTGGCTGAAATTAAACGAAAGTTGGGCGAGGAACTGCATATTTCTGGTAGTGAACGAAGGCTTTGCTCAATTATCGAGGGAGAACACGATGGATTTATAGAAACATGCACACATGTAGGCTATGTGAGCTCAGTGCAGGCGATCGTGAGTCTCAGTGAACGATTGTTCGCCATTGTCATTGATTCAGCTGCTCAGGTCGCTTCGATGTGATGGTTCATTTATCGCTTGAATCACACTGTATACTGCACATGCAAGTTCTGTCAAAGATATGATGATTTGAGCATATGTTCGATTCCGTACCGACTGGAAGGTGGGGTGGAAAAATTCAATCATGGTGATGATCAATCCTATGTTGCAATGGTGGTCAGGCCTACTTTATTGTGTATGGTCACGGGTACTTACCTTTTGTAGTTTGTGTGCTTTTTGTTCTGTCGGCCTTGAGTGTTTGCGTCGCCTTGGCTCGTTGTACTTTGTTGTGGTCTCGCTCTCTTTTGATTGTTGAAAGCAAATTCAAATTGCATTGTTATCCAGCAGCATGCGAGGTCAAATTAGACGAATTCAGATCTAACCAATCTTCTTGTGACGCCATTTTGCGTGTGTCTCGTGTGCCATGCACCAATCACGAAGAGTCCTGCCGACGTCATTTCAGAAAAGGATTTCCCTACCCATAATTCCCCTGGGTTTTGAAGTTTCTAAAAAAATTATTTTAGGCCGACGACGCTCTCAGCATGTAAAGGGAAGCAACCGGTTGTACGCGCACGTCAACAGAGACATAGAAAGGAAATACCAACTTGTTAGTTAATATACTTGTGGTTAGGGGAGTTGGGATGTTTTCAGGGAAATGTGAGTACGGTGTAAATTGCAAAGCATGAAAGGCACTGACAGAGAGCGAGTAGGACAGAGAAACAGACATGGGAAGGCAAAAACCAACACCGGCAAACAAACAGAAAAACAAGCTAAAGACAATTCCAGAACATGTGTCGTCTAAAGATTTTATTCTTGTTAAGTGTTGATAAATAGTTAATTATATCTCTGGGTCCACCTCTGCCAGCGATTAGGCCTATCCCAATCTTGATCACTGCAGTAATTAGCCGTGTGCTGGCTAGTTAATGAATGAAAGCATTTAACAATAAAAGTTTTGCCACTAACAAATAAAAATTGATATACATTGATAGCCAGAGCCTCTTTATCTGGTTGCGGTTGCGGGAAATCACTGAAACTTAATACATAACATAAATAAACCCTTAACAGTTCTGCAGCTATACCTACAATAATTATGAATTAGCGTGAAATAATTGCACATAGATATAAAACCTTTTTTTAAAAAAAAAGGTTCATAAACTGTACACACAATACAGAAGGGAAAAATACTTCAAACAATTTTGGTTTTGTGCATAACATATAAAACCAAAACAAACAAAAAACCCGTAAAATGTTTGATAAAACTGTACACAACCATCAATAACACACTCCAAATGTTACAAGACAATATACCTCGTACGTATCAATAATGTTTTAAACTATTCCTCAAAAAGTGTCGCCATACTTAAAATGCCGCTGCAAAAGCATATTTGTTTTTTGTAAGTACGGGCACTTGCGTTACTGGCAAATATTCTCGTATGTTGTTCAATAATGAAAGAACAAAAAATTAGCTGTTGTTAACAATTCTAAAAAGAAGAATAAGCTTCAACTGTGGACTGAAATATAATGTAAATTTTGTTCATACATTCCCAAAGGTATGGTTCGTCGCACTTACAGCAAATCTAATGTCTTCATACTTAGGTCTTGTAGGCATGGGCGTTGTTTTAGAAAATCTTTATCTTACAGTCGTTTTTCTGCATTGCTCATCTTGATAAGGCGTTAATAGGAATGAGATCGCTCGGAAACCTAAAACTAAATATTGAATCCCTCATGCGGAATTTAATTTAGTGATATGGGAACAAATTCAGATTTTTTGTTTAAATCTCCTTCAAGATAAATTCTAAACTCCGTCTGGGATAAGTTCAAATTGCTTAGTGAGATCATAAAGCTTTCGTATTTGTATTCGTATTCGCAATTCTCTTGTCCTCTAATATTACAATATTGATAATACAGGGTGACGATTCATGAAAAGGCAACTATGCAGGCCTGAATTTGAAAATTATATTAATATCACAACAGCTATATCACTGAGTGTGTAACCACTGCAAAGCAAGGAAAGAAAACAAAATCATTTATCATTTACAAATAGAAAGTGCATCAATAAAAAATGTAAAAAAGAAAATAACAAAACATTAAAACCATTAATTGCATCTTAAATACACATTTTAATTTTCAAACGCTCATAAAAAAAGCTTTAATACTTTAATTTTTTTTAAAGTATTGTCCAATACCAATCTGAATATGTAAAACCAACTTTACAAAATGGTGTGGGATTTTTCGAACACGTCGAATTGATTTACTGTAATATCATAACTGATTGATGTTGGAAATAAAAATACATACGGATATTAAGAAAAACGGCTCACAATGAAAACAATCAGCAAACGCAAAAATCAAACACAAATGTTCTTTGGTAGAAAACTCAAATATCGCCTACCGAATTTCCACCAGTAACGTTTACAAGGGAAAACAATATGGACGCGCACAACAAGTAATTCAGTGGTTATTTATCTTTCAGTTTTACAATTTCGATATATATTTTTTCAAAATATTGCATTGATAATCGGTTTCAGCAAACGCAAAAATTAACCAGCGTGTAAATAAAAAAAATTACAGCAACTACGATGAGAAAAATGTTTATTTAAAATTTAATTTGTGTTAGCTTCACAGCATTGACGCTCTACTAATAGTTGGTTTTGGCAGACAATAATATCCTAAGAAGAAGAAGAAGAAGAAGAAGAAGAAGAAGAAGAAGAGCAGGTCAAAGATCCAATTAACGGCCAAAATGTCTTCAGTTTTAAGCTAAAATCTAGAGAGACAGATGACAGAGAGAGAGAGAGAGAGAGAGAGAGAGAGAGAGAGAGAGAGAGAGAGAGAGAGAGAGAGAGAGAGAGAGAGAGGGAGAGGGAGGGAGGGAGGGGGAGGAGGTGGGTGTTTCTGGGAGATTACCGCAGATCGTAATATCAAAATACATCAGATGTTCTTACTCCCTTTCACCTGTTCGGGGACGTAACACAGACCGTGAACTTATCGAACCTAAGAGTTAGCTGCGGTTCTTTCCCTTACACCGTCGTGACACAAAGAAAAACTCTTCAATGCATACACAAATAGATCTTATCGCAGTGGTGTCACAAAAACAGATGGCGAATAAAGAAATGACTAACTTAATCTAATCGCGCACAAAGTCAAATGCGATTTTTCAGATTACATCAAAACACATTCAACTTCTTCAAAGCAGATCTTTGTTGATTTGTTTTTAAAATTTTAAATTCATCAATGTTCCTGCATCAAATTTCCATTGCTTTTGTGGTTGTGAAAAATCCATATTGAAACGCAAACCTTTTATAAACATTGCTCTATAACAGTTTGTGTTTTTTTAACGTACACCAAGGCATACAAGTTCATTGAAAAAAAAAAGAGATCAATACTTTGTTCAAATACTCCAACAGCAAAAAAGCCAGACTACTGCAAAATAAAAATAAAAAGCTGGTTTGATTTCATCAACGTTATTTAAAAGATTTTTTTTCAGAAAAATATAATTTTAAAAAGTTAAAACACTGGGCATAAATAAGTAAAACAAATTTTCACCAAAGTTATTGGTGGCATTAAACACTGCGGGACAAAATACCTTTGAAACCAGTTGTTACAGCTTTAAGACGTATAATAATACTCGCTAAAATACGCGTGAGGGGCATCTCCTCAGTCCAAGAGGGAAAATAACATTGTAACTGTTGGTATAACAAATACTTCTTTAAACTGTATTAAAATTATTGCTGTTTCAGAAGACACAGTTTGATGGGGGACTGTTCCACATTAAGTCACACACAAAAGAAGAGAAATCAGCTTGTATACTTATTTTTCTGCAGTTAGTATTACTCTTCCTAACTCTCTTTCTCTCTCTCTCTCCTCTTATCAATCTACATTAAGCGATACGTTTTATTCACAAATGTTAGAAATGTCATCATCCATCGATTAAAATTAAAACAAACAAATCCATCTGATAAAACAAAAGTCCGGAAAAAAATCCCTGTAGTAAATCACAAACGAATGTGGAAGATTTTACAAATAAATTGCCAATGTCCAACAAAATGTCCGCTTATATGCCTTGTCTAAGGTTTTCCTTTCATTTCGGTAATTAGACGTCAGTCAAACAACAGTGAACAAATAAAACGTTTCTCTCCTCTTCCGTAGGCTTATTTCTTTTTCTGTTACCTCGTTCTCTGTTTTCTGTGTAAAGTAACGTCTCCCAACTAAACAGGGTTTATGGGTAGCAACAACAGCAAAAAATTTACACAAACATGGGAATGCGATTAGAAATCCGTCAGGGAAGTACAAATTATAATTCGTCACAACCATTACATTTTTAAGCACACTCAATGCGATATGGTAAGCTTAAAGCCAGATTATTACAATTTATGTGAGCTGTTGTTGTTGTTGTTCTTCTTCTTCAAAGTTCAATTTCAGCTGAAAACTAATAAAAGTTTCCGCCAGTATAATAAGTAGAGAAAACCAACATCATTTGTTGAATGTGCCGATTGTTCGATGTATTCAGTTTTTAAGTTCTGTTTTTGGATACCGAGTCATTTGGTCCAATCAGGGGAGGTTATTTCAAATTAAAAACAAGGAAATAGCTAGTTGTGCGAGACACTTGGAATGGTTAGTCTCCCCTCAGCTAAGTTTGACGACCAATTTGATAACATTAATTTTCTAAATTTTAGCAAGCCCAAGTGATTATAAATGTACACGACCGTGTTCCCTTCTTGCAAATAATGATGGTGTAATTAACACTGAACAATAAATAGCAATGCACGTGCTTTCAACCATTAAAATACAATAACAATTAATTTTGCACAACCATAAAAAAACAGGACAAACAAATATACGCCTTTTTAAAAAAGAAATTATTCAAAAACAAATCAACCAACCCCCATGCCCCTCCTCCCCCAACCACTCAAAAAACAACATTGAAACATTAGAGCATTAGCTTGTTTAGTAGTAAACGTGTTTAGTAGTTCTATGTGCATAAAATTTAGAATGGCAAATTGTCATATAAATTAACTTATTATTATTATTATTATTATTATTATTATTATTATTATTATTATTATTATTATTATTATTATTATTATTATTATTAGAGATCTTATCCTATGATAGCGAGAGTGCAGAAATGTCCCGTTTTAAACCTTAACTTTTATCAGTTAGAAATCTTAAGACTTGGTGTGGTCTGTGTCCCTCTTGATGATTCCTGCCCCGATGTAGTCCAAGCTCCGTTTTTCTTCTTCTACGCTCCGTTTCTTAATCAGTCCAGATCCAACGTAGTCAAAACTTTTTTTCTCCAGACCGTTGATTTCGTCGAGCTGCCTGGCAAGTGATTCTTCTTTATTTCCTTGCCTGTGCCTAGACAATAGGTGCTCAAGCCCTCGTTTGATAAGCCCCATCCCGATCCGGTCGAAATCGCGTTTGATCAAGCTGGATCCTACCTCGTCGAACCCTCGCTTGATCAGTCCCATGCCCACTTCATCGAAGCGCTTGACAAGCCCTGCCCCTACGCTGTCGAAACTCCTTTTAATAAGTCCAGCTCCCACACTGTCGAACCCTTTCTTGATCAAGCCCATACCCACTGAATCCAAGCCCTTTTTGGTAAAGCCTTCTTTGATACTGTCAAGACCTCCCTTAATTTTGTCAATGTGTTCTGGTTTCTTTGGGAAACCGTGGCTGAGGCTCTGTGACAAATCTTCCAATCCCTTCTTAATCAGTCCCATTCCAACAGTGTCGAAGTCCTTTTTCTTTATGAGTCCTGCACCGACATCGTCCAGTCCTTTCTTGATCAAAGAAAAAGCTTCTTCGTCTGTCATCTCATCTTGCTTTTTAACAAGACCGGCACCAACTTCGTCGAATGGTCTCTTTACAAGACCGGCGCCAACTTCGTCGAAAGCCTTTTTTACAAGCCCCGCACCAACTTCATCAAAAGACTTTTTAACAAGTCCTGCGCCAACTTCGTCGAATGGTCGCTTTACTAGACCGGCGCCGATTTCATCGAACGATTTTTTGACAAGTCCAGCGCCAACTTCGTCAAATGGTCTCTTTACAAGACCGGCGCCAACTTCGTCAAAAGATTTCTTAACAAGACCAGCACCAACTTCATCGAATGGTCGCTTTACAAGACCAGCGCCTACTTCATCAAATGGTCTTTTGACCAGACCAGCACCAACTTCATCGAATGATTTTTTGACCAACCCTGCGCCCACTTCGTCGAATGGTCTTTTCACGAGTCCGGCGCCCACTTCGTCGAATGGTCGTTTGACAAGTCCGGCGCCGACTTCGTCGAATGGTCGTTTGACAAGTCCAGCACCGACTTCGTCGAATGGGCGTTTCACAAGACCTGCGCCCACTTCGTCGAATGGTCGTTTAACAAGACCGGCTCCGACTTCGTCAAACGCTCGCTTTACAAGTCCGGCGCCAACTTCGTCAAATGGGCGTTTGACAAGTCCGGCGCCGACTTCGTCGAATGGGCGTTTGACAAGTCCAGCGCCGACTTCGTCGAACGGGCGTTTGACAAGTCCGGCACCGACTTCATCAAAGGGGCGTTTAACAAGTCCGGCTCCGACTTCGTCAAATGCTCGCTTTACAAGTCCTGCACCAACTTCATCGAAAGGGCGTTTGACAAGACCGGCGCCAACTTCATCGAATGGGCGTTTGACAAGTCCGGCGCCGACTTCGTCGAATGGTCGTTTAACAAGACCGGCGCCAACTTCATCGAATGGTCGTTTGACAAGACCGGCGCCAACTTCGTCGAATGGGCGTTTGACAAGTCCGGCGCCGACCTCGTCGAATGGTCGTTTAACAAGACCGGCGCCAACTTCATCGAATGGGCGTTTAACAAGTCCGGCGCCGACTTCGTCGAATGGTCGTTTGACAAGACCGGCGCCAACTTCGTCGAATGGGCGTTTGACAAGTCCGGCGCCGACTTCGTCGAATGGGCGTTTCACAAGACCGGCTCCGACTTCGTCAAATACTCGCTTTACAAGTCCGGCGCCAACTTCGTCGAATGGGCGTTTGACAAGTCCGGCGCCAACTTCGTCGAATGGGCGTTTGACAAGTCCGGCGCCAACTTCGTCGAATGGTCTTTTGACAAGCCCAGCACCGACTTCGTCGAATGGGCGTTTCACAAGTCCTGCACCAACTTCGTCAAATGGACGTTTCACAAGTCCGGCGCCGACTTCGTCGAATGGGCGTTTCACAAGTCCTGCACCAACTTCGTCAAATGGACGTTTCACAAGTCCGGCGCCGACTTCGTCGAATGGGCGTTTTACAAATCCTTTTTCTTCAAAGTCCGTTTCATCCATGTCCTCGTCCATTTCACCACCGTCTTCCGTTTCCGCACCCTGTCTCCGCATCGACTCCATCTGTAGGACAGAGAGACTCCAGTTATATCACTGTGTGAAATTCCCGTACGTTCGGATATGAATATTCATTGTATTATTGAAATTTAGAGTTTGCAAGACTCTCTATGCGGTCATCTACATTTATTACAAGTGGGAAAAGACGGAGGGTTTATAGCTTTAAACGTATTCATAAACAGTTAGTTACTGATGTTGCAGAACTATGTACCCAATCTGAAGTATCAAAACTGCCAGACCACAATATCCCACTGTAAGTATTTTCTAAAAAGGCCCCCGGTGTCCTCCTTTTGGCAAACATAGGACCAAGCAATTGTCTCACTCCCTTCTTCTAAACAACAGGCCGCTGTAGAAAATCAGCGCTAGTGCTCTAGAAAGTACATCGTCCCAGCAGCTCTGTGACCGCGCTTCTTGTGCAGGCAATTAATGTAATATGCGCTTGATAAGTGTTCAGTCATACATTCATTGGGCAAACCAAGAGTAAGCAGAGTGTATGTGGTTTGTGGTTTGCTCACCGCAAAGATACCCCCGTTGGGGTGCCGGGGGTTTCAGTATAAATAGTATCCCCACTTTCTGGAAATTTAGTGCTTTAAATTCCCACTGTCGCTGTCTTTCTCATTTGCTCTTCCTCATTCCTGCTCTGTTCTATCAATCTGCTATACTATCGTCTTCTTCGCTAGACCAGTCTCCTACCTTTTTTCTTGAAAACTCTTCCGGGACAAGACTCTTTGTTTGTGTACAGGGTCTGTCTGATCAGCTTGGGAATATTGGACGCTTTCTGCCAGGTGGTCACTAGGGCTTCCTATGATGTTATTATTTAGCAATGTAGGCATTTTATATGTATGAGTTTTGTTGACAATTTATAATGATGTTTGTATTCTATTTTGTTTTTGAAAAAACGGGGGTTCGATAAGTTGGGGTGAAGCCTCAGCCGTCCCCTGCGTGGGATGTCTTTATTGTAAAGTGACTGGCTGGTGGAGGGCATTCAGTTTTCCAACTAGGGTTGTTTCATCAGATCTTTTATGCGGATTGGGGGTTGTCCGGTCCTGATTTGGCTCGGAAGAGTCCGCTGGACCTAAAGCAACAATTATGTAAAGTAATGTTACCGCAAAGATAGGAAGCTAAGATCGCTTTGCCAGCGCTGACATTAGCTTGAAGCCAGCATGCAGCGAGCTGCTACTGCATTTTGATCAGTGAGCGTACTAATATATAAGAGCTCGCGCTTGCTTAGCCCGTGCATGCAGCATATTCAGTTTTCTCTACATTATTCACGGTTTTTACATTTGCCTGCAAACCTTTTACTTGTCATGCAACATCTTAGACCTTCCCTCATCAGAAAACGTTTTTAAGATACAACTTTTCCTCACATGCAATCAGATGTATAATTTCTTGGAAGAATAAAACTACTGCTCTGACAAAAAGTCCTCTTGAGTAAAATGACTGCTGCAGGAGGAATGCAGCTAAAAATCCGACCTTAGGAGCGTTAAGCTCCGTCAGTACATTGGGCAAAAGGGTTTATAAACAGGTAACAGAGTTTGCAGACCTATCATTTCCTTAATTGGTAATCACGTACCTCTTGGTGTCGATCTTGCCAGTGTGCACGAGCCTGGTCATTGTAGGGAGGGCCCCAGAAGAAGTGAGAGGGTGGAGCCAGCCACAAGCTGGGAGCAGCCACATGTTTGGGGTGTGCCAGGGCCAGCCTGCACACACAGAAATTACATTACATTACATTACATTACATTACATTACATTACATGATTATTGCTTTAGGTCCAGCGGACTCTTCCGAGCCAAATCAGGACCGGACAACCCCCGATCCGCATAGAAGATCTGCTGAAGCAACCCTAGTGGTAAAAGTGAAAGCTCTCCACCAGCCAGTCACTTTACAATAAAGACATCCCACGCTGATCCAACAGACCTCATGCACAAATAAGGAGTCTTGTCCCGGAAGAGTTTTCAAGAAAAAAGGTAGATGACTGGTCTAGTGAAGAAGAAGATAGTATAGCAGATTGATAGAACAGAGCAGGAATGAGAAAGAGGAAATGAGAAAGACAACGACAGTGGGAATTTAAAGCACTAAATTTCCAGAAAGTGGGGATACTATTTATACTGAAACCCCCGGCACCCCAACGGGGGTACACACAGAAATAAATACATGTTATTCTTTTTTTTTAAAGTCTTGTTCTCCGTGAAACTACTGTAGTTCCTCTGATGTTATACACCGCAGAAAACAGCATAGAAACAAAGCGCCTACACCGTAAGACAAGAATAAAAACACGAAGACGTCCACGTTGACGTACACTGCACACAACATTTATTAATTTTCGGATTCCTGCCAGTGTGTAAAAGGTGAATATAAATGTAAAAGATTATGTCAAGGTAGCAACACATTTTTTTTTCATCAGTAGAGAGACAGTCTCCTTTGTCAACCTTCATTTAAAACCGTTCGACAGTTAACGTCGAGCTCGCTATCTAAACCTCGCGAACAATGGAAAAGGTCACAGTGTTGAAATGCATGTTGAGGGGTTTGAGAGTATCATCGGTTTTGCTGTCATAAACCCTCGGTCTGTTAGTTTGTGTGCGTGTGGATTAGATTCGATTATTATACAACCTCCGGCACAACCTAAGTCAGTGGCCTTCGACAATTATTGACGATTACCTTGCCGTTAACGTTACGTGTATGTGTTCAACAAAATAAGAAAACTACCTACTATTATTAATAACTTGACTAAAATGAACAATAGGCGCTGTTTACAGCCAGGCTTATTTCCAAAAACCAAAATTATTGACTTTGGAATGGTGCAATCCCTTCCCGTGATCAAAACGCGGGCACGCTTTTACAGTCGAGGACAAACAGGCATACAGACAGACGCGCGCGCGCCTACGCACACACGCACACACACTCTCCCTCCCTCCCCCTCTCTCTCTCTAAAATAAGAGCCTACCTACACTGAAGTGACAGTACTATTAAGGTATTAATGCCGAATGGATACATTTTCTTTTAAATTAACTTAATTTGATATCTTTGGCTGCGCGCACCACACTCTGTAGGCCTACTTATTATGCCAGGCGTGTGGTCTCACCCTGCTTATCTTTACAACGCTCGTGCACGATGTTTAGATTCACATTTCGCAAAATGTTAGATTCCAATAAAATGTATAAACATCATATTATAAGCAAATATGTATCTCTTTAGCCTGAATTACAGACTGTCCCATCACCTCCACTGCCGTTTTGATCTAGGCCTCAACTCACTGTAATACACGTATGAATGCGTGCAGCACAGATGTAGGCCATCCAGGAACACAGAACAGGATCCCAAATAGACCATTAGCGCCAAGCAAACTTAATATACTGTAAATCCCTCTTTCATTTGGAAAACAAAAACCAACTTATTTTCGTCTCTTTTTGTAATAATATTGGGGTGGTCTCGTGGCGCAGTGGATAAGTCGCCGGTTTCCTATGCCGAAGGTCGCGGGTTCGATTCCTCTTCTCCGGGCACTCCGGTTTCCTCCCTCCATTCAATAATGGTACAGGACGCAGTCAAAATAAAAATTTCAAAAATAAAAATTCGATTTTCTTTCCGTCTTCTAATAGCGATCTCCCTGCCTTTACACCACCTGTTTGAGTGCTGGATGTGTATTAGGTGTGTGTGAGCGTGGATGAGACAGGTGAGCGTGTCAGGTGAGCGTGTATGTTGGTATAGATCGCCGCGCTTTGAGCCTGATTGATTTGGGGAAAGGCGCGTATATAGCATCCTGTATTATTATTAAGTACTGGTCTGATAAAACGCCCAATCTACCCGGCTTAAAGGGTCCCAAGTCCGAAAAATATGTTGTTTACGTTTTGGAGAAAACGCGTTGACCCTAGAATTCGCAATGATATTACGTTAAACACAGATAAATTGGGCTAAGTTTTAATTTTGACATTACTGTTCTGACAGGGAATTATGTCTCCTGTTTAACGGTACGCCAAAACGCTCTCCGATCTATTAGACGATCTCTTTGTTAGCACTAAAGCGGTAGAAAAAATCAACCCATTCTCGCGAGCGTAGTGACCGCGTGGTCTAAGGCGGGACTAACTTGCCTTGTCCACAGTCTAAAACCCAATGGCGCCTGACAGGTGTGGATCGATCCCGCCTCTGGGCGTCATGTTTTCCCGAATTTTAGTTACCTTTGACTCGGACAACGTCTCGGAGGGACGGGAGTGGGGGGGGGGGGGAGGGAAAGGGGGGTTCTCCCGGGTGCTCTGGTTTGCTACCCCAACAAATTTTCAAAAAATTTCACACACACCCCAAAAAAAACCAAACCAATATTAGGTAGGTTGGATTTGGGCGCGCCACAGACTGCGACTACGCTTTCCCCAGAATTTCCCAATAAAAATGGACAAGAAAGTGTCAAAATCTTTTTTTTTCAATGAAAACCAAATCAAAAGGGTTGTTGTTGTTGTTATTATTATTATTATTATTATTATTATTATTATTATTATTATTATTATTATTATTATTATTATTATTGTTGTTGTTGTTGTTGTTGTTGTTTGTCGCAAGCTCAATTTTTAGTGGGGCAATATTCAATGTGACTGTTAAATTAATCTGTCGATAGGAATTTGATCAACTAGGGTTCCTTTAAAAAAAAAAGGGTTTTCGGACATTGACGCGCCAAACCAAACTACAGCCTCCTATATCATACATATTGCACGCTCGACCTATCCTTGACCTTCAGGGAAATTAGTCCGAAAAAAGTATTCCTGCGCTGCGATACCCAACAGCGGACACAGATGCGCACCATCAATCTTTCATTAACGAAGGGAGGAAATGATTCCGTGACGATTCCATAATGGTCGACCCACAGCCTGTGGTTCCACAAATGTGATATCGAAGACGCAAACGGTAGAGTTGTCCTTCGAACAAGCAGTAATCTCCCATGGATTTCTACTCCTCATTGATGCGGCGTGTAAATGCCGTTGTGTTCATGGTTAAAAAAAAAATTACACAAACTCACACAACCACACCCACATATATCATTCTTCATCGGACAGTAGCCCTTCTGATCATACGCAGGTTTCTGTTCCAATCTGAGGGTGTGGTTTTTAAGACAAGGGTCTGAACTGACCCATTAAGTACCAATCACTCAATTTCATCAACGGGACCGTGTCCTGGTTATGGCTACCTAACTCGGGACCTGGTAAAGGCCGAGACCAGTGGCGCGCACCCAATTTGACAATTATTTCCAGCGTTAGGGAGTACGTCGCGCTTCCTAATAACGTTTTTTTTTCTTTATGTTTTTATCTCTCTTGATTTTCTATAACCATCCATCTTCTCTCCCCTTCTCTGTTTCCACCTCAATGTTAAAATGTATTTCTTGTCCTATTTAGTTATTCTCCCTACTCCATATTCGTGCTATTTTATCATTCCCCTTAACCTACACTATGATCAAAACTTGGGAATTTGTAGCAGGGACTGATTCATGCCACCAGGTTGTGCTCGTTTATGCTCAGGAAAGAGAGACGGACGATAAAAAGCAACTTTTGGCGACTTTAAAGGGACTCGTTTTGACCGTGCCTCTATCGACAGACCTGTTTAAAATTCATAGCAAAGGTTGCTCCGCTTAAAAAATAAAGTAAATATCCTATCCTATCCTATCCTATCCTATCCCGTAATTCGGAGGTCGTAGGGGCACCACAGATTTTCGTTTAACCAGCGTACTCCATCTTTCCCTGCCCTCAGCAACCCTGATTGTTTCGCTCAGTGTCAAACCAGTCCATTCTCGAATGTTGTCCTCCCACCTCTTTTTCGGTCTCCCTCTTCTTCTACCTACTTGCACTGTGCCTTGCAGGATGGTCTTTGCAAGACCTGATGATTTGGTGACGTGGCCATACCATCGGAGTTTCCGTTTTTTCACCACTGTGAGCAGGTCATCGTGTTGTCCAATGGCTTGTATGATGGTCTGTCGAACTTCGTCGTTGGTGATGTGCTGGGTATAAGAAATGCCCAGAGGTCTTCTGTAGCACCTCATCTCCATGCTTTGTATTCTTCGTTGGAGATCTGCTGTGAGGGTCCATGTTTCGCAAGCATATTGGAAGATGGAGATGGCAAGGGAGCACAGCAGCCTTACCTTGGAATGCAGACTGATGGTCCTGTCTTTCCAAATTGGCTTCAACCTCGCCAGGGCAGCAGTTGTTTGTGCGATCCTGGAGAGGACTTCCTGTAGGGACCCATGGTCTGATACAATGGCTCCTAAATAGCTTTCAACAATAACAACAACAATAACAAAGAACAACAGAAGATTGCTAACGCTGTAGAAAATAATTTTATTAAAAAAAATAGTGCCTAGTAGATCGTAAATCGTAGTGGTGTACCGATAAGCAGGGGAGATCACTCCCTGTCAGAATACAATTTCAAAATTAAACCTTTGGCGGTTGGTCTGAGCAAGAAAAGACAACTTCATCATTGTGTCCTGTAATAGCAATTCGAATTTTAGTCTAAATCCGATGTCGCTTAAACTAAAGGAATTGTTCGACTAATGCTAAATCACAAACAGAAAGGTCACTTAAATTAAAAGAATGCAAATGTGCACACAAAAGACAAGAAGAACAAAAAATCCCACGTTACCCAAAGCAATGCAGCTTTTGGAACTAAGCACTTCAGCAGGTACACAAAACACCACTTAGTAAAAACAACTACACAAAATGAAGATTTAACGATATAATCTCCCAAAATGATCGTGTGTGTATGTGTGTGGGTGTGTGTGTATAAGTGCGCATGTTTACACGGCGTTCTTTGGACAAACTAGTGCACATCTACATACGTTCTTTGGACATACCTCCTTATAGGGACGTCCATTTAGTGATCCGTTAGGGTTAGGGTTAGAACACTTAAAAGTACTTAAAAAGGGGGTCGAAAAACGACCCATTGTCCACACAACGTATGTGGCGTTTGAGGAAAGTCCAAATAACGGTGTCTGTGCAAGTATGTGTGTATCTGTATGTGTGTATATGTTTATGTATGTGTGTATATGTGTGTGTATTTGTTTGGGTGTATGTATGTGTGTGTGAGTGTGTGTGTGTGTTTTCGGTATTAGTAGTGTGTATTTTGTTGTGTTATGTTTCTCAGGCTGATAAAGCCCTTAGCAGGAAAATGGCCTTAGCAGCATTTTATTGTTGTGTTTTGTATTTATTGCCTTTTGTTTTGTTTGTTTGTTTGTCTGAATGAGCATTATCTTTCAGTTTGTGAATCTATTTGTTTGGGGTTATTGTACAATTTGAATGCTAGCAGTTGAATAATGTATTCCATCTCATAAACCTTTATGCATAACTGCCGTTCACGGCTGGTTGTGCAAATATTTTTGCACCCCTCTCTCTCTCTCCCCCCCCTCTCTCTCTCTCTCTCTCTCTCTCTCCGCCTCCTCCCCCCATTTTTGGTTTAAAAAACCCCCATGGGCTGAGAACTTCATTTGTCTCTTGAATTATGCACACGTTGGATGGAGAAAAAAGGACGAGACTGTGAAGTGTCATTAATCTATAGTCCATTAAAGTCGAAACTAAATGCCACAAAAAGCTGGACAACAACTTCTCTCTGTTACTCACTCTCTCTCTCTCCTCTCTGTCTGTCTGTCTGTCTGTCTGTCTGTCTGTCTGTCTGTCTGTCTGTCTGTCTGTCTGTCTGTCTCTCTCTCTCTCTCTCTCTCTCTCTCTCTCTCTCTCTCTCTCTCTCTCTCTCTCTCTCTCTCTCTCTTTCTTTCTTTCTTTCTTTCTTTCTTTCTGTCTCGGTGAACTATTAATATTACTTCTGGGCGTTCGTGCGTTCGCGTTGCGTTTCTACCTATACACGTTAACATTATTTCCATTCTGCCTGGGGCATTGCGCGTTTTGTCAGGCTAGATTAAATAAATAATATAATGTTCGCGAACTAACAAAGTTAATCAGTGTATAGAAGTAGGCCTATGTACAATGTCTAAAAATATATTAAGTTTGAGCTTTTTCGTGACAAGTTGGCGTTTGTAGGCACCCGGACGTATGGCGTGTGGTTCAGGAAGTGAGTACTGACAAAACCGATAGTAATCAGCACTTTTTAAATAGAATATGTATTATTGTTTTTGTTATCGTTGTACTTATTGATGTGGTTGCTGTTGCTGCTGCTGTTGTTGTTGTTGTTAAAATTCTTTGAATGTCCCTCCCCATACCCCGCCCCTCTTTCTATCTCTCTGCTTATCTGTCTGTTTGTCTCTCTCTCTGTCTCTCCATGTCTCTCTCTCTGTGTCTCATTCTCTCTCTCTCACTCTTTCTCTCTCACTCTCTCCCTCTCTCTCCCTCTCTCTCTCTCTCTCTCTCTCTCTCTGTGCATGCATGAATCAACATCTATCTCTTCGTTTTCTTCCTTCCTACTATTTATTTATTTTATTTTATCACTTTTATATAGCGCGTCTCCACCTCAAAAGCTGCTCAAAGCGCTGATCGATGCAGGATATAAGTCAAGCCCCCCACCCCACCCCACCCCACATTCCTACCCCGAGGCGCCCACCTGCAGCCTTTAGGCGCATAGTCTAACGCTCAGACGACTGAGCACAATCCTGGGCGACCGGGGAATGGGAATGGGTTAAGGGACCTAGTGCGTGCTGGGGATATTTGTGTAACCGCCAGGCACTCTACAACGTGAGAGTCAGGGTCTTTCAAGTCCATGCGACGGAACGAGTAGGTGCACAGACTAGACCTCGGTGTATACTCTCATTCGAAGGATTACTATAACTTCTTCCTGGATTGTCTCCCCTTTGCCTTGAACTCTCTCTCCCCCCTAACTTCCGCCTTGCAACTTCGCCTTCTACTCCACAAGTCAGAATAAAAAAATAATACTAGCAGAAGTATATTATTTGAAAATTTAAATATTTGTAATGTTGAAGCTTTGATCATTCCTCCGCACACCCCCCCCCCCCTCTCCTCGCCAATCCCCAACTCAAGCATTAAAATTATACGTTGAGTTTTAGGGCTGTACAGTTGTCATTAAGAACAGATTATAGAATAATTGAACTGAAGTATAGATTAAACTCAGGGTTAAGTTGAGGCCAGCCAACCAGGACTTTAAAAAAAAGAAACTATTTTCGCATCAGCATCACCAACATCATCATCATCATCAACAACAACATCGTCATCGATTGCAAGGATAGCAAAATGCCAAGATTTTTGTTTGTTCAGATGCAGTATCCGAAAATACTTTAAAATGTTCGAGAATCAGAACGATCTGTCAAATGTCCGTCCGACCACCATCAGTCGATCTCTCGATCCGTCCCCAAGTCCATCGAACGCCGTATCTCAAGGCCCACTGGGCAGATTTTTGTTCAAACGCTATATATAAACAATACCTGCTGAGTTAGTAGCAGGATTTCCGCGCCATTATCCACTGTGAATTAACTCAAAGAAAAAAGTTGCTGAGATCAATTCTTTGCTTACCACGTTTTGACCAATATTGAA
>CM072523.1:46006828-46014328 GCA_036898135.1 Oncomelania hupensis | reverse complement strand
AACAAATCATAGCTGAAGAACAAGCAGGATTCATGGCAGGGCGAAGTACCACTGAACAGATTTTCAACCTCAGAATAATCTGTGAGAAATACCTACAGCACCAACAACATCTATATCATGTGTTCATAGACTTCAAGAAGGCATTTGACCGAGTCTGGCATGCAGCTCTATGGGCAACCATGAAAGTATACAACATCAGCCCTAAAGTTATAGAAGTCATCAAAAGCCTGTATGACAAGGCTACCAGTGCAGTCCTCCATAACAGCGTCATCGGGAACTGGTTCAGAACAACAATCGGTGTGCGTCAAGGATGCCTACTCTCCCCAACACTCTTCAACATCTTCCTAGAGCGCATCATGTCAGATGCTCTTGCAGATCACGAAGGCACAGTCAGCATAGGGGGCAGAGCAATCTCCAATCTTCGTTTTGCGGATGATATTGATGGATTGGCTGGAGAGGAACAAGAACTTGAACAGCTTGTACAGAGGCTTGACACCACCTCCAGAGCTTATGGAATGGAAATAAGTGCAGAGAAGACCAAAATGATGACCAACAACACCAATGGCATCAACACGGACATCAAAGTACAAGGCCAATCCCTCAACACAGTGCACAGCTTCAAATATTTAGGAGCCATTGTGTCAGACAATGGGTCTCGACAGGAAGTCCTCTCCAGGATCGCACAAACAACTGCTGCCCTGACAAGGTTGAAGCCCATTTGGAAAGACAGAACCATCAGTCTACATTCCAAAGTAAGACTGCTGCGCTCTCTGGTCATCTCCATCTTCCTATATGCTTGCGAAGCATGGACCCTCACAGCAGATCTCCAACGAAGAATACAAAGCATGGAGATGAGGTGCTACAGAAGACTTCTGTGCATTTCCTATACCCAACACATCACCAACGTTGAAGTCCGACAGACCATCACACAAGCCATTGGACAACACGATGACCTGCTCACAGTGGTGAAGAAACGGAAACTCCGATGGTATGGCCACGTCACCAGATCACCAGGCCTTGCAAAGACCATTCTGCAAGGCACAGTGCAAGGAGGTAGAAGAAGGGGGAGACCGAAAAAGAGGTGGGAGGACAACATTCGAGAATGGACTGGTTTGACACTGAGCGAAGCCATGAGGGCTGCTGAGGACAGAGAAAGATGGAGTATGCTGGTTAAGCGATCATCTGTGGTGCCCCTACGACCTTCGGGTTATGGGACAGGATAGGATAGGATAGAGTCGGAGGTGGAGTCTCTCTTCAAGAGGCAGAACAGTAGAAAGGCAGGTGGTCCTGACGGAGTATCAGCCCCCACCCTCAAACACTGCTCCTCCCAACTGGCTCCAGTTTTTACCCAGATTTTCAACTCCTACCTTCTCTTGTCCACTGTCCCCCGCTGTTTCAAGACCTCCACCATCGTACCTGTTCCCAAGAAACCCCAAATTATCTCCCTCAATGACTACCGCTCTGTGGCCCTGACCTCGTTGGTGATGAAAGTGCTGGAGTGCCTGGTACTCAAGCACCTCCAGTCCGCTACCAAGGGCAAACTGGACCCGTGCCAGTTTGCTTACCAAGCTAACCGGTCTGTCGACGATGCCGTCGCCCTGGCCCTTCACTTCATCCTCCAGCAGCTAGAAACCCCTAATCGCTACGCCCGCCTCCTCTTCGTAGACTACTCGTCTGCTTTCAACACCATCGTCCCCAGACCCTGTTCGACAAGCTTCAGCTCTTCAACCTCTCCCCCTCCATCTCTTTCTGGATTCTGAGCTTCCTCCTCAACCGCCACCAGTCAGTGAAAATAGGCAGCAACATCTCGCAGTTCCTGACCTTGAGCACAGGCGCACCCCAGGGGTGTGTCCTGTCTCCTTTTCTATACTGCCTGTACAACAACGACTGCACCTCCCATCACGAGTCAGTTCAACTCGTAAAGTTTGCCGATGACAACAACGTTGAGGGCATCATATCCAATGGAGATGAATCAGCCTACAGTCAGGAAGTCGACCTGCTGGTGTCATGGTGCAATTACAACAGTCTCGAGTTGAACGCCTCCAAGACCAAAGAGATGGTGATCGACTTTCGTCGGAACGCCACTCCCATTGACCCCCTCTTCATCAACGGCCAGCCCATCGAGACAGTTGAGTCATTCAAGTTTCTGGGCTCACTCATTTCCTGCGACCTCACCTGGGATATCAATACTGACTCCATCATCAAGCGAGCACAGCAGAGGATGTACTTTCTCAGGCAGCTCAAAAAATTTGGCCTGAGGAAGGAAATCCTCACCCAGTTCTACCGCTCAGTGGTAGAAAGTGTTCTAACATTTTCCATCTGTGTGTGGTATGGGGGGTGCATCCCAGCAACAAAAAGAAAAACTAGACCATATTGTCTCCGCTGCCAGCAAGATCATTGACACCGACCTCCCCTCTCTGGCCTCCATCTATACCAAACGCCTGATGAGCAGAGCCAGAAAGATAGCGGATGATGCCTTCCACCCCGGATACCACCTCTTCGAGCTGATTCCATCTGGCAAAAGGCTCAGAACTATAAAGACCCGGACCTGCCGCTTCAAGAACAGTTTTTTTCCACAAGCAGTGACAAACCTCAACTCCTTGTCTGGCACCCGATGATCCCGGACTATCTCAGTGACTTATGCATAAGAGAGAGAG
The DNA here is from genome assembly GCA_036898135.1 of Oncomelania hupensis. Classification (NCBI taxonomy): domain Eukaryota; kingdom Metazoa; phylum Mollusca; class Gastropoda; order Littorinimorpha; family Pomatiopsidae; genus Oncomelania; species Oncomelania hupensis. Next base: position 46,011,671 of record CM072523.1, on the reverse strand, counting down.
AGAGAGAGAGAGAGAGAGAGAGAGAGAGAGAGAGAGGGAGGGAGGGAGGGGGGGGAAGTGAGTGAAAGAAAGACAGAAAGAAAGAGAGGAAGAGAGAGACAGAGAGAAAGAGAGAAAGAGAGAGAGAGTAGAGGAAGTGATAGAGAGAGAATTTATAGATGTATGTAGAGTGTGTAAGATAAGAGAAGAGAATTGAGAGAGCGAGAGATAACGGAGAAGAGCTTTACGTCATCATCATCATCATCATCATCATCATCATCATCATCATCATCATCATCATCATCATCTTCTTCTTCTTCTTCTTCTTCTTCTTCTTCTTCTTCTTCTTCTTCTTCTTCTTCTTCTTCATGGTTGTTTGTAGCGTCTTCATCTTCAACCTCATCATCACCATCATCATTGTCGTCGTCATCTCAATCAACATCGGATGAAATCGTCGTCGACGTCATCATCATCATCATCATCATCATCATCATCATCATCATCATCATCATCATCATAGAAGTGGCCTGCTACATGAACAGTGTCGGTATTATATAGTTGTTACGGCTATTATTGTTGTTGTTGTCGTTGCTGCTGCTGTTTGTAGTCGTCGTCGCCGCCATCCCTCTTCGCCTTCTTCTGATACTCCGTCAAGGCAAAGATATATACTTCCACAATGATAAGACGATCTGCTCCATGATCCAAGGGACGTTGGCCATTGTGGAGTAACAGGTCTTGGGCTCTTAGCGCTTCTTCTCCATGCGTTTCCTTCATGTATTTGCTGGAAATTCATTTGGCATAACGCACAAGAAAACATCGCATCCCTCGCAATAAAGGTATTAAGTTTGAGCCAAATGATGGCACTTTTTCAGCCAACTGTTTTACGGCCGTTCCTCTGTCGTTACGCAAAATGGATTTTATCCTGGCTCAGTGTATGTTCTTTTTCCCCCTTTTTTTGTGTCTTTTTTTTTCTTTTTTGTTTTTTTTTGCCTTTCGGTCTTAACCCACTTGTTTCTTGCGTTTGTTGTTGGAAAAAGATGAAGAGTTAAGGGCCGATGGTGATGCAATTTTACTGGAGCTAAGGCCGATCCCTATAAAAGCCACACTGCTATCCTTGCACAAAGTTAGTAGAGCGTAAAATCTTCCCGTGGAAGTTTGTAACATGTTCCTTATTTTATTTATTTTGTTACACTCGTTTGGCGTTTTTCTATCAGTAATTCAGCCCCGACGCTTGAAACCTGATAGGTGTAACTCAGATTCGTTTATCCACGCAACCCGTTCAATCATCAACAAGGCTGGAGTCGTCGTATGCGATTTTCCAACTTTATTCAGCGAACATTAACAACTGCATACAATCGTTTTTTCCACTCTCAACTTTTCAATTTCAACTTTACAATACTCTCTACTATCAACCACCTTTTGAAACAGTGCGGCACTTATATATAGTCTCTCTATACTCCAGAACAATTCAGGACACTCCAGCGTAACGTACCACAACCCATCAAAATTAACTTCGTGATCACTGTCTCACGTCATACAACCTTATTTGGGATGAAAGCGTCTCGTGGTTACCACTAGATTTATTTACACGCTTCGATCGATCATAAACAACCAACTCTAGAAAATTCTCAAATAATATTGACCAACTAAAATTATCAACGTTATGCAAAGCTTCTTCTAATAACAACGCAAAATCAAATCAAAGGTAAATACACTCTATTATTGCATGCTTTGCAAAATAAATCGATCTGATCTATCGCGCGCATCACACACGAACTATCGTGCGCGTTTCAACGTAACATTTTTTATTTTTTTTACAACAGACCAATATTTTACTCCGTCGCCACAATTAGTTAATATACTGGCAGAAGATGAGAACATCCCCAAGGCATCCAAGCAAAGGAAGCAAAGGGCAAGCTGCACAATGTTAACGCCGTGGACCATGACCAACCCGCCCAGCACCCTAAACAAAAGGCTTGGCTGAGTCACGCAAACGGGAAGCGGCGTACACACTTCCTCTGCACAAGGCCAGCGAGGTCATAGAGTAACGCTTGATTGTTGTAATACCGTGGCCTGCTCCTTGACAGATAACCCAGAGAAGCGGCGGTGGCAGAACAGCGCAGTAGGCATAGCGTGGTGTTCCTGTCCCAGAGGTTTGCGGAATGGACGACAATAAACATTAACGTTAGCTACGAGCTCTGTTCATATAGTTGTTGCTTCAATCAGTCTGCAATGTGTTAATTGTGTATATCAGGCGTTCTAGAAAGTTCTAATTAAGTTAAGTTCGAGGGCTCATATTCTGCGATCCTTGAGGCCTGCTTGGCGCTGCACTGCGGCTGCCGGGCTTTCCGAGCTTTCCTGCTTACAGCTGACAAACTTAATCCTAATGAATGAACATTCAAGTTTAACGTATGCAACACGGACTATTGGAGATATATAACAGGGCTGAGATTTAGCAAGCCAGGCTAAGGAGCCAGCCGGGCTCCTAACCTGGGAAGTTGAAGTTGCCAAAATATTTCTCAGGTTGCCAGACCCCTTGATTGAAAGCACGGTCATTTTTTTTAAACTGTATAACTATTGCAGCTAATAAACAAGATAAATTTCAACAACAACACTTTTTCATTTTTTAAAACAAGCACTGTATAATTTATTCATCATCGACATCCTCCTCCTCAATGTTCCAAAACTTGAAGGAGCTTAAGTGTGCCTTCTTCAGCTGTTTTTTTTTCTTCTTTGGACTTTATTTTTTTTGCTGGAGGCTCCGAGACACCGCTTAAAAAGCACCACATCGTTCGAGATTGACATAAGACTGAGAATGGGGAATATCGAAAGTACGGCAAGTCTCGCGTGACTCATCAAGGAAGTCAGAGACTCGTTCCGATACACGCAAGGAAGCGCAGCAAGAAGGCTAGGATCTCGCAGGGCAGTAGCGTTTCGCGGCGAGGGAAAGAAGAAAGTCTCGCGAGAAAAGGCTATTTTTACATCGCAAATCCCTCGCTTTGCTAGCGTTACCTAACTTCCTAGCATGCATCGGAACGGGTCTCCGGTGCTGACTGCAGAAGCGGTTGGCGCGTGTTTTGTTTTACATTGCAAGTCAAAAGTCCGTGTACAGGTACAAAATCTCTACCACTGGCGGTATTTTCAAGTCGCCAGCCGGGCGAATGGTACCCCAAATCGAGCTCGCCACACACTATTTTTAGGGGCCATTAGCGAGTTGGCGAACGTTAAAGCTCAGGCCTGATATAATTGGCAGAAAAATGATAACCATCCCAAGGAGGAGCTTACTCAACGCTGAACCACCAGAGCAATCACACTGTTATGAAGGACATTGAATATGGCTGCTTTTAGGTAGCCCACCGCGGGACTCGAACCTTGGTCATCGACGTGCCAGGCGAACGCTCTATCACTGCGCTAAGGCCGAGCAGTTGTTCATTTATTTAATAGTTCTCATAGAGCGCTTTTTTCCCAGCTCAAGAGCTGCTCAAGGCGCTGGCCGATACTGGATCTAACTCAAGCCGACCCAGGCATCCACTTGCAGCCTTTGGGCGCATCGTCTGACGCCCTGAACACTGGGCACAGTCCTGAGCCACCGGGGAAGGTGGAAAAGGGACTTAGTGCTGGCTGGCATTCACCCGCCTATAGACATGAGCGTCAAGATCTTTAAAGTCAGTGCGATGGAAGGCGGCCGTGCGCAGACTGGACCTCGGTTTATACTCCCATCCGAAGGATCGCACAACTCCACAAACTCATGCCATTGGCAGCAGACGTCTATAGAAGGGAGATGGATTTTTTTTTCTTCTATTATTCCTTAACTGTCCGGAAGACAGCATCGAATAAGGAGAGAACGCTATCGTTTGCTCCAGTTCCATGTTTCTAGGCGAGACAACCTACTTTTCTTGTTGTTCGTGCATGTTTGGTGCATGCATGTGAGTCAAAAATCTGATGTTGGCCTACATACAATTGTTGTAACAATGTGGGTCTCTGCCTAAGGTATCGTCCATTTATTTATTTATTTATTTAATCGTTCTTATATAGCGCTTTTCCAGCTCAAGAGCTGCTCAAGGCGCTGGCCGATGCAGGATCTAACTCAAGCCGCACGAGGCGCCAACTTGCAGCCTTTGGGCGCATCGTAAAATTCTCCAAACAACTGAGCACAATCCTGGGCAGCCAGGGATGGGGGAGAAGGACCAAGTGCATGCTTGGTGTGTTCTTGTCACCGACACTCACCCGTCTAGGACATGGGCGTCAGGATCTTTAAAGTCCGTTATGATGGAATGTATGCGACACAGACTAGACCTCGGTTTATACTCTCATCCGAAGGAGTAGGAAACGGGAGTAAAGTGTCTTTCCCAAGGACACAACACAATGCCCCGGTCTGGGTTCAAACCCGGGACCTTCCGGTCCGCAAGCCAAAGCTCTACCATTAGGCCACCGTGCCATTGACACGCTACTTGGGAATATTTACTGGCCTCTGAGTTTATCAAGAACGTGTTTACGTGTTAGGTTCTAATTAGGAAAAGTTCGAGAATTCTATGCCATCCTTGTCTTGAGAGGCTCTGCTGTCCTCTCAAATTTCAGACATCGACCCGGAAATTCATCTTCGAGGGGTGACAATTGTGTTTTGAAAGTTTGTTCCAATCAACGTGAGATAATGTATGTAGTACCGAGAGAGAGAAAGAGAGAGAGAGAGAGAGAGAGAGAGAGAGAGAGAGAGAGAGAGAGAGAGAGGAAGAGAGAGGACGAAAAGGAGGATAAAAAAAGAGAAGAGAGTAAGAGAAACATCACAGAACTTTTCAAAATGCTATAAATCCTTCTGCTTAGAGAACGGAAGTGATGCAACGGAGCGCGCGCGCATGTGTTTGCA
>CM072523.1:45941828-46004328 GCA_036898135.1 Oncomelania hupensis | reverse complement strand
AAGTAGAAGAAGATTTTAGAAACAAACGAAGAAAGAAAGCAAAATGGAAGGGTAAAAGAACGAAAGAAAGTACGGAAGGACGGAAAAAAGAAAGGAACCAAAAAAGAAAGAAAGAAAGAAGATGAAGAAGAAGAAGGTGAAGAAGAAGAAGATTTAAGAAACAATCAAACAAACGAAGAAAGAAAGAAATATGGAAGGACGGAAAGAAGAAAGGAACCAATCAGAAAGAAAGAATGAAAGAAAGACGAAGAAGAAGAAGAAGAAGAAGGAAAAGAAGAAGAAGAAGAAGAAGAAGAAGAAGAAGAAGAAGAAGAAGAAGAAGAAGAAGAAGAAGAAGAAGAAGAAACACCACCATCATTACCACCACCACCACACAACAATAACAACAAGACCAAAAGAAAGAAGACGAACAAGAACAAGAAGAAGGCAGCAATCAATGGGATCTGCGGATATTGCTGAAAGCCGATGTAGTGCACTGCTATCAACTGGAGAACTGCACAGAAAGCACTTGTCCAAGTCTTCCCTTGTCTGACATTAAGGGGCTAGTTTTGCTGAGCGATGGATGGCCATGGCGAGTGAGAAGGGCCCCTCAATTTGCTACCCCTCCCCAGTAACAACGAGCTACCCTGATGCAATTGAGCTTTAATTTGAACACTGACATACGTGTTTTAGGTTAAATAACTTTAAATAGGTTAAAAATCAATACACCGTGGGCGTATTTCACCTTTATTTGGCAAACAGCGGATACGGTTTATATTAATTTATTTATTTATTTATTTATTTTATTTAACGTCTATTCACATTTGTGATATTAGACAACGTATTGAATTATAAACAAAATACATTTTAAAAAAAACACACCCAAACTAGTATTATTATTTTAAAATAATAACATTATTAATGTTTTTTAAACACACACACACACACACGCACACACACAAAATATCAAACAAAAATAGAACAGGTCTATTTGCAAATTTGACATCATACAATGAGTCATAATTTGCTGTGAAGAGATCATGATCAAGTTATCAATATAATTGTTGTTGTTGTTGTTGTTGTTGTTGTTGTGGTTGTTGTTGTTGTTGTTTTTTCTTCTTCTTCTTCTTCTTCTTCTTCTTCTTCTTCTTCTTCTTCTTCTGCTTCTTCTTCTGCTTCTTCTTCTTCTTCTTTCTTCATTCTTTCTTTCTTTTATAACTTTTCGTTGTGCGTTGATGTGATTTGATATTATATTATATAACGGTACAAATACGTTCACATCAAAACATATATGCACGGGTACTTCACTTGTGTATATTTTTTGGCGGGGTAAGGGGAGGAGGAGCGTTGGAGGTGGGGGTAAGGTTGTTGGGGCAAAGAGCTGAAACAGTTTAAACAATATACAGGCTAAATAGGTCAAAGTTCAAATACATGGGTACTTCAAGTATACAACGCATAATCCAGTTTTCGTAAATCCAATGTCCAACCATTCGCTCCAGTCCATCTCTCTCTCTCTCTCTCTCTCTCTCTCTCTCTCTCTCTCTCTCTCTCTCTCTCTCTCTCTCTCTCTCTCACAGACACACACACACACAACCTCGCACACTCCTTCTCGAAGATAGAATTCGCCAGAGAAGAGAATGAAGCGAAAACTAAACTTTAAATTTCAATGGCCTCACCACACCAAAAACAAAACACTCACATATTAAATGCCGTTTGAAGAGATTTTAAATCGTGTTTTATTCTCCAGTGACCGCACATTTTATTATTCCAATTTAAACTCAGAAGATGGTTCATTGACTCGATCGACCTGCGGTTACATTTGCTTCTCAAATTGTCAAATTCCGCCAAAGGACGTCTTCTCAAACAGTGCCACTCTCATAAAATCTGCCCTCTTTCTCCGACGTTGCCGTTTTATCAGACGTCGCCATTTGGATACACTTCCGGTTCCCAGTGACTGAATATGAATAGTGCTCGTCGTCGTCGGTCTGTTGGAACAGTTGAAAGCATGACACACTACGAGTGGAGTTGACACAGTGGGGAATTACGATGTGAGAGAGAGAGAGAGAGAGAGAGAGAGAGAGAGAGAGAGAGAGAGAGAGAGAGAGAGAGAGAGAGAAAATCCGTGTATGGATTATAAGTTGGACGTCGGTCAATTTAATGACACATCACAAAATCTCTCTTCGAGAGAACAAAAGAACGATATCATCTCTCTTTCTCTTTCTCTCTCTTTCTCTCCCCCTCTCTCCCTTTCTTTCTTTCTTTCTTTCTTTCTTTCTTTCTTTCTTTCTTTCGTTCGTCTCCTAAATTAATTACATTTGCTCGCAAATTAAGTAATTTTAGACTTTTTAAGAAATATAACGCTTAAACAATGCAACTTATCGTTCAAACATCCATCAGCATCATATCAAAAGCACAAAACACATTATAATAATCATAATTATGCTAGCATTGAAACTGCAATTAACTACTGTGGTCTGCGTCACCAACAGGGGAATCTCACACCAACATCCGGACAACAGATTATTATAGCACAGAGGCGTCAATTATGCCTCTGCTATCGCCTCCCATCTCCTCACCCCTCTCCTCCAACTGACAATGGAATCGCAAAACAGACGTGGTGCTGTATCCGATCTGCGCGTAGAATAATGACTAACTGCCCAACGTCATTTTCGCGCCGCCACTCGCCTTTTAACTGGAAAAACAAAGAGAGCTTTGGACGATATGCGCCAACTAATTATGTGCGATGAAAGCTCGTTATAGCGGCTATTTAAATAGAATAACGAAAACTAATTTAAGTACAACAGCAAAACGAACGCACTACAGGAAATAGCCAAGCTAGCAACCGCATCGCAAGAGATTATCGATGTCGGGCATCCATTTCTGTCTGTTTTGGAATACACATGCATGATGTGAGAATCTGCAGCAAACAATAGACGATATATAGTCCTTTTTTTCTTTCTTGGTTTCTGAAGTAGAACAACTTACTACTTCCATGAATTGTCGTCCATTCGATCGTCTTTTCATAGCAATATTTTGTTTACGTTTCTTGTCTAAATAAAAAGAGCCACTCACCAAGCCCATCCGTTTTCAAGAATGATATTGATAATCTCATTACACTACAAAATCAACCACTACAGGTTTGAATCAATCAACCCATCATTCCCTTCATTCACTGATTCCACCCAACAACTCAACTACGATTAATTCCACCCTGCACTCTCATTATTCTTCTTCGCTATCCTTTTCTAAAGAGACTGTCAATGGTTGATCAACAAATGCTTGCGCGACAGACACAAAAAGCGATGCAAAAATCTAGGGAGTATCATCAAATACGACGACAATAGCTGCTGTTACAGTCTGAATGCTGTATTATTCACCGCACGCCATCTAACAATACGTCAGCAGCAGTGTTCAGGGTATCCTTGGAGAATTCTGTCAGAGGATGTCCACTATTATTAGTGGAGTGGCGCACTACTCATGTTGTATAGCGACGTGCACGGGCCGTGGGGACTTAGTTCGACAACCTACTCCTGTGTAGAAGACGCACGTCGTCTAATTGAGTACATATTTCTAGACTCGGATTTGCCGTTTGGTTTACCTTGAATGTTAATTTTTCAGCAGCATGGTATACTTCATTGGTATGCACTTTATAGTCCTTTTAGAGCGCTTTTCCAGTTCGAAAGCAGCTCAAGGCGCAGAACCATTCAGGGTTTATAAGTTCATCGCCTTCTTCAACAATTGAAGTTGAAGTTGAGAAAACTTGCTGATTAAAAGATGTCTAAAAATGTCGTCGGTTGCTTCCCGTTAAAAGGACGTCATTAAGAATGAAGATTTAAAATCTTAAATGAATCCTTTAAGTTAACTCAATCTCAAAAGGACCATGCCTTGTATGCATTCGCTAACTAAGGTTCAATTTCCTATGCATAAATAAAATACCTACTTCTACAGAACTGCCTACAGACCTTTTTCACTTTCTGAAATGTTTAAATGTCGCCTTAAAGAACTTTTGAATAGGTAAAGACACACATGTGCGCTTTGACTCAAGATCATTGCGCCTAGAATTTTATACATTTTTTTGACGTCGGTGGTGAGATTCTTCCTCGTCTTCAGTTAATTCTTCTTCTTCTTCTTCTTTTTCTTCTTGTTCTTCTTCTTGTTCTTCTTCTTGTTGTTCTTGTTCTTCTTCTTTCTTTCTTTCTTTCTTTCTTTCTTTTTGGTTCCTTTATTTTTTCCGTCCTTCCGTACTACCTTTCGTTCGTTTTCCCCTTCCATTTCTCTTTCTTTCTTCTTTTCTTTGTTTCTTTCTTTCTTTCTGTCTATTTTTCTCTTTCTTCTTCTTTCTTTCTTTCTTTTTTTTTTGGTTCCTCTCTTCTTTCCGTTCTTCCGCACTTTCTTTCGTTCGTTTTCCCCTTCCATTTCTCTTTCTTTCTTCTTTTCTTTGTTTGTTTCTTTCTTTCTTTCTATTTTTTTCTTTCTTCTTCTTCTTTCTTTCTTTCTTTCTTTTTGGTTCCTCTCTTCTTTCCGTTCTTCCGCACTTTCTTTCGTTCATTTTCCCCTTCCATTTTTCTTTCTTTCTTCTTTGTTTGTTTGTTTGTTTGTTTCTTTCTATTTTTCTATTTTTCTTTCTTTCTTTCTTTCTTTCTTTCTTTCTTTCTTTCTTTCTTTCTTTCTATCTTTCTTCTTCTTCTTCTTCTTCTTCTTCTTCTTCTTCTTCTTCTTCTTCTTCTTTATTTTTCTTCTTCTTCTTCTTCTTCTTCTTCTTCTTCTTCTTCTTCTTCTTCTTCTTCTTCTTCTTCTTCTTCTTCTTCTTCTTCTCCTTCGCTACTTAAAATCTATTCCTCCTCCTCGTCTTCTTCTTCTTCTTCTTCTTCTTCTTCTTCTTCTTCTTCTTCTTCTTCTCCTCTTCCTTCTTCTTTCTTGGCGAAACGTAAAAGTGGCACTTGTCTCCATTACTGCAGAGAAATAGCTAACAGCAGTGCCTACATCTGACGTGTCTGTGGCCACAATACGTCCCTTTATATTCAACTTCGCTTACTAAAAAACACCTACTTTGCTGAAGTAACGGTTTCTGCGACAGGTCGTGTTTGCGTTCAACTTAACGCAACTAAAAAAGATCCATCTACGTGAAAAGACCTACTTTGGTGAATGCTTTCTTCTTCGGTTGAGAGTATAAACCGAGGTATAGTTTTTGTAAGTACGCACGCATTCAATGGTACTGACTGTACAGATCCTGACGTTCATGTCCTAGACTGGGGTGTGAGTGCTAGTAAAATACCCAGCAACCACTTAAAATATTCCTTGTCCTCCATGATCCTTGGTCGGCCAGGATTGTGCAGTTGTAAGACGTTGTACCCAAGGCGGCTTGAGGTAGATCCTGTATCGGCCAGCGCCTTGAGTCACTGTAGAGCTGGAAATTAGCGCTATAAACAACGATAAACTAATCGTCTACATGTTATATATGGCAGCATCGGGTTTGTTTGTACGTGTGTTCATCTTTTAAAAGACAACAACATCTACACAGATCTATCCAAGTCATTGACCAGAAATACCACACTGAATTACTTCTTTCTTTGAAAGCGCCAGGTTTGTTTGCGGTCAACTTAGAGACAAGTGGCGACCTACTTTACTTGAGTAACGTGCCCCGTGGTTATTGCTATTTTTAATTGTTATATCTCGACAAGAACCAGATAGCGAGGGCTTAGGAATGAATGCAAGCCATTTCTTCAGGACCGATTAAATAAAACACACCACAGAGGCGGCTTTTGAAGTACACATGGATCTATTTGTCCACTTAAAAGCAAACGCTTGAAAACACCAAGCCCTGGACATTTCCTGTGCAACGCCTCAGGAACGGTTTCGCTTCGCGCAGGACTTTATTTTTTCTTTTTCTATTGCTGCGACGCGTAGGACATATCCTTGCGCCAACAAATGGGGCCACTTTGTCTCGGTGAATGGTGGATAACCTTCAATGGCGGCGTCCGCTGTCCGTGCGCATGCGCAACAACCTTTTAACCCCTACTCGCTATGTCTCTTAACACCGCAAAAATAACATGGAGCATCTTCGCCTTCGCTGCAATGTTGTATTTGCTTCTTTTATTTTTTCTAAAATTTTCGCGCAATGTGCTTCTGTCCATGGTTTATTTCGTCTCCACTTTCCTCTCCGAGATCATTACGTTGAACTTCTTTGACGGTTTTAGTTTGCTAGTTAAGACAGACTCAAGAATGCAAAGATGACTAATCTCTCTCTCTCTTTCTCTCTCTTTCTCTCTCTCTCACGCACGCGCGTTTACACACACGCAGTGAGTCGCGCGCGCGTTGATGTGTGTGTGTGTGTGTGTGTGTGTGTGTGTGAGAGAGAGAGAGAGAGAGAGAGAGAGAGAGAGAGACCGACAGAGAGTGAGAGACGAACAGAGACTGAAAGACAGAGATTCTAAACATTTCTCCACCGTAATGCCATTCTAATGTTGATCCTATCCTATCCTATCCTGTCCCTTAACTTGGAGGTCGTTGGGGCACCACAGATGATCGTTTAACCAGCGTACTCCATCTTTTTCTGTCAATATTTGGATATTTCTTATAGCAAAAACCACGCTTTCAAACAATAAAAGTGAACAAAAGGGTACGAGGTTCTGACTGTTGAGGTAGTCCAGTGTTAATATCGTCCTTTTGGTCTAAAACCTTCATTTCTATATTTTTTTCTCTCCCTTACTTATTTCTTTATTTGGTGCTGTTCGGGTAACAACATTTTTCCTGTCATTATGTGGAATAAATTGCTTTATTGACTTCACTTGACTTAGACATTTTTTAAAAACAAAAACGTTCTTTACATTTCTTGATTCAAGCTCCCTTTTAAGAACAACTGCGTGTGGAACTGTCAGTTATGCATGCGTATAAAGGTCAAAAGGGTAATTACATACATTAGTCATTGGGTGTTCGTGTTACATAGTAAGGTTCAATGAAACTGGCTGTAGAACTTTTAACCAGAACAAACTGGTCAACCACAGGACAAGAAAGTGTGCAGTTTGGGGGATTTGGGTCTAAACTACGGTGGTATTGTGGGTTAACTCTTTCATCATCGTCATCGGCATCATCATTATCATCATCATCAGCAGCAGCATCGTCATTGTCGTCATTGTCGTCGTCGTAGTTATCGTCGCCAATGGCGTCAAACTCATTAATTATGTACCCGTAATATGGCTCTATAGACTTGCCCTGACAATCTGTACTTGGAAATATCCGTGTTTCGTATTTGATTTGAAGGAGAGAGAGAGAGAGTGAGAGAGAGAGAGAGAGAGAGAGAGAGAGAGAGGGAGAGAGAGAGAGAGAGAGAGAGAGAGAGAGAGAGAAACAGACAGACAGAGAGAGAGACAGAGACAGAGAAAGACACAGAGAGAGACAGAGACAGAGAGAGACAGAGAGAGAGACAGAGATAGAGAGAGATCCAAGGATCAAGGTTTTTTCCACCACAGTTCAAACAGTTGACACCAAACATCACACAACACACGGAACGTGCGGTCACGACCCATCATTGACTCAAGACTCATCCCATCCCACGAGCCTCGATCTTTCTCACGTCGCCCGTCGGTGAGTGCTCTACTCTATTTTTTATTATTTTTCTTTTTTTTTCTTTTTAACTCATCCGTTATTTCACGACGTCATAAAATATTCACAATGACGCAACGCCCGGGGTCGACTTCACTGATGGCGGAATCAGCGGAGGCAGCCATCCGGGACGAAAATGGCCAGTTGTGTCCGCGGTGCCAGAATGAAAAATTGATCGGTACCAGAACTCAGCAGAACCGACCGTCTGATTGGGAGCGAGGGTGCATACGATGGCTAGTTTGGCGGCTCTACGGTGTCCCTTTCCAGCTTTCAATTGGGTTTGGGGGAAATAGCCTGCAGGTTGATTGTTAGGACGACGTAACCTATTTAACCCTTTGTAGGTGTTGGTTTGGGAAGAACCGCGTATCGTTATTGGAAGCAAGGGTGCATACTTCTGACAGTGGTAGGAAGGAAGTAATAACGAAGCTTGGATGTCCCATCACACCAGCCACTGGACAACACGATGACCTGCTCACAGTGGTGAAGAAACGGAAACTCCGATGGTATGGCCACGTCACCAGATCATCAGACCTTGCAAAGACCATCCTGCAGTGCAAGGAGGTGGAAGAAGAGGGAGACATAAAAAGAGGTGGGAGGACAACATTCGAGAATGGACTGGCTTGATACTGAGCGAAGTCATCAGGGTTGCTGAAGGACGGAGAAAGATGGAGTATGCTGGTTAAACGATCATCTGTGGTGCCCCAACGACCTCAGAGTTACGGGATAGGATATGATAGGATAGGATAGGAACGTCCTATTGCGTTAGGATTAAGGACGACTCGCCACGTCGCCATCCTGGCAACAATGATCATAATGTCGATACTCTTGTTTTTAAATGTTGCCTTTTGGGGGTTATTGATATCTACATGTAAGTTGGTTGGTAAGCCTGGATCATAATTATTAAGCGGATTAAAGATTTTACACAACTAACTGGATTTTCTTTTAAATATACATTTTGGATAACAGTTGTCACCCGTGTGAGAAATTCGGGGTGCTCTCTCTCTCTCTCTCTCTCTCTCTCTCTCTCTCTCTCTCTCTCTCTCTCTCAGTAATTTTTTTTAAAATTCTTACAATTGTTAAGGTTTGTGTTAGTTTCAAATCAATTTTATGTTAATTATTTTGTTCGTTCTGAATTTTTATTATTGCGGATAGCGCAGTGGATGGAGCACTCGACACTGTGTCGCAAGTTAAGCACCGTCCAGTGCGGTTAGCACTTGGATGGGTGACCGCAAAACGTGAAGCGATAAATAACAACGCCCCCAGTTGACTCAACTGTGACTGAGTACCTACTCTCTTACGGGTGGGGAAGGTAAAGCAGCGAGGGAGAGAGATGGGCATCACCCTCATTACGCTGACCCAAGATAAGTGTGATCTCCAACATCACGCTCCCCTACGGCTACAAGGCTATGGGACTACCTTAACCTTCACAAATTTAATTAAGGACTAAGAGGGGCCGGGTAGCTCAGTTGGTAAGAGCGTCTTGCTAGTAACCGAAAGGTCGCTGGTTCGAATCCCGGATTGGTCAACGTGTGATCATATTATTTTCCCCTTTACCAACAACTGGCCCGCTGGTGTCAGTATAAATCGGTCCAGTAGTCACCTATATGCGAAAGTGTCGTGTGACTATAATCTACATACAAACAAACATAAGGACTAGCTGTAAGACAGGTCAATAGGACCTAATGCTATTATCCTATTAAAGGTTTCGACCTCTCTCTGTCTCTCTCTGTCTCTCTCTGTCTCTCTGTCTCTGTCTCTGTCTCTCTCTGCTCTCTGTCTCTCTCTCTCTCTCTCTCTCTCTCTCGCTCTCTCTCTCTCTCTCTCTCTCTCAAATACTGCGTTGTCTAAAACGCCGATCTTGAATCATGCATAATCAATAACAGCTTGTGCGCATTAACCACAAGTTATTATGAATAACAATCGGCGTATCGGGTGATTCAAGAGCAGATTGCGAGATTAGACTATTCATCTTACTCTTTGATGTATGTACAGACTGATGTGTATCGATTGACCGATCTTTTAGTCTGCCTTTGTCCTTGATCAGGTTAGATCGAACTCGGGAAAACCTAGCAGTTTTGTGACGACACAATATTTCTTAATAATCTTTGAAATAAATGAACAGACATTACATACATGAACTGTAAACAGCAACCATTCTCGAGATAAATATAGTTTTGTTTATGTTAAATACTTTTATTTCATCGTTGTTATATAGCGCTTTTCCAGCCTAAGAGCTGCTCAAGGCGCTGGCCGATACAGGATCTAACTCAAGCCATAGAGTTTTTTTTTTTGCAAATAATTGCAAAACTTGTTTCCAAGATAAAGAATATAAATAGTTCTTCTTTTTTATACTGTTGTAATTGTTTAATATTCATGTTACGTTTGAGACGCGCACGGTAGATCCGATCGTTCAATAACAGAGTGTATTTACCTTTGATTTGATTTTGCGTTGTAGTTAGAAAAAGCTTTGTGTAATGTTGATAATTTTCGTTGGTCGATATTATTGGAGAATTTTCTAGAATTACTTGTTTACTATCGATCGAAGCATGTAAATAAGAGAGATAAGAGAGTCTTCTAACCTAAATAAAGTTATATGACGTAAGTCAGTGCATAGTTCCGGTGACGAATTTTATTCTGATTGGCTGTAATTTCGTCCGGTTGGAATGTTCGAACTTTTTCCAAAGAGTATAGAGAGACCATATAGGTGATGCACTGTGTTTACGAAAGAAGAGTGACAAAAAGAGAGTGAAAAAGCGATTGAGCGATTTTGTATGCAGTTGCTGATGTATGCTGAATAAAGTTGGAAAGACGGCGACGCCTCCTGCCTTATTGCTGAGTGAACAGGTTGCGTGGATAAACGAATCTCAGTTACGCTTATGAAGATTCAAGCATCGGGGCTGAATCAGCAATTGATTAAAAACACACTCAAAAAAACCCAACAACAGCAGTGTAACAATTCGGAAAAAAATTAAAAAAAATGTGTGATCCCACCTCTATTATTTTAATGTAGTTTTCCTTAAATCTTCTTTCTGTAGCTAGATCTAATTTCGGCTAAATAAATATTTACAATTATTGTTAAAACTCGTTTCCAAGATAACGAATGGAAATAGTTATCTTATTTATACGTTTTATCGACGTAAGAGTTTAAAATCTTATAAAGGTACAATTTTGTTTAAGACATATATATATATATATATATATATATATATATATATATATATATATATATATATATATATATATATATATATATATATATATATATATATATATATATATATATATTTTAGTTTTCCTTAAATTATATCCTTTTGTAGCATCTGACAAAGCACGAAGACATCCTCTTTAATCGCCTATGAACAATACATAGAAACTATGCTAAAATACACTTGTAAATGTGTGTAATTTTCAGTACACACACACACACACAACATGTTGTCCATTCATTTCAATTTCTATCACATCAACAGATAAACGGTAGATTGATTTCACTGACTAAAAGCCCTTCTTAAATTTTCAATTTAATATAGTTTGGATCAACGCCATTGATAAAACCCTCTAACAACAAAAGACCTCTTCCGCTGAGCGTCACACCAGTCTTGAATAATTGATTAACTTCATGCTTCTACGACAAACTCACCCTTGTGTGGACACGGGGAGAGCTGCAGAGACATAATCACAAAATCGCATTTGCCTGGCATTTGGTGACCGGAGTACTGCTGAGTCCACATTGTCTACTATTGTGGATTTAATTATTCTTTTATAGAATATATACATTTTGCACAGTCGTCCGTTTGCTTATAAAGATCACGGAGGCTTGTCTGAACTTTGGCTGTGTTTGTTGAATAGACACAGAATTCTTGTCTGTACTGTAAACAAAGGTCACGAAGCATTATTGAAGACTCGGATCTCAGATCGCTCGTGGTTAGTTTTGGGGTGTTTCCTAAGTATGACGCTTTCTGGTTTAAATCAAAGCTTTATATATATACATATATATATATATGATAAAACCACAATCTACATCATATTTTAGCAGTAGTAGTAGTAGTAGTAGTAGTAGTAGTAGTAGTAGCAGCAGCAGTAATATATATTTTGCCAGTGTCGTTATTGCCAACTAATAAATAACAAACACGCTGTTTACACATTAAACGTTGTTTTGAAGGTCAGTTCTTGACGTACCCTTTGGTCCAAATAAAACAAGACACGTACAGGCGTATAATTGTCTACGGAAAACAACAAGCGCCCTGACCGTGCTGTCAGCGTGGAGTTGTATGAGTTGGTATTTTGCTAGTTTTTAATACAAATACTTATCTCGTAAGACACACACACATGCAATATTCTCCTCTTACATCTCCCTTTCCCCCCCCCCAATTCTCCCTCCTATATAATAGTATCATACCATATCAAGACATTCATACGATATCAAGATAGGCATATCATTCATTTCAGCATTGTAAAATCTCAACTTCGCGCAGCCACACGCACACACATGCACATACTCTCTCTCTCTCTCTCTCTCTCTCTCTCTCTCTCTCTCTCTCTCCTCAAACTCACTTTTAACCCTTCTTCTGTGTAATAGTTTCAACATATACATAATACTTCAGCATTGTACAAATCTTCTTTACATTACAGTTATACGTCTCCGCAATGTCATCACGCTTGGATACACGAGATTAAAATCTGCTCTTTTTTTTAAACTTTTGGTTCCTGCACTACCGTTTGTTCTATTTATTTAAATTGATTTTTTAATGTCTTTCTCTTCT
Organism: Oncomelania hupensis; assembly: GCA_036898135.1. Classification (NCBI taxonomy): domain Eukaryota; kingdom Metazoa; phylum Mollusca; class Gastropoda; order Littorinimorpha; family Pomatiopsidae; genus Oncomelania; species Oncomelania hupensis. The sequence goes on along the minus strand of CM072523.1, from coordinate 45,991,984 downwards.
TTCTTGTGTACGTTTAAATTTATTTCATTCTTCATCAAAGATCCTGCCTTCAACATTCTTAGCAATTTCGTCAAAATCTGGACCTACAAAATTGGTTCAGATGGCATTTAAATGGAGAAGAAAGGATAATTACGTAATTTGTCCTAAAGGTTATTACGCTATTAAAGGCCTTTTACCAAGGCACAGAGAGAAAGAGAGAGAGAAGAAGAAGAGGGAGAGAGGGAATGGAAGGGGAGGAGGGAGGGAAAGAGAGAGAGAGACAGAGAGAGAGACAGAGACAGAGAGACAGAGACAGAGAGACAGAGAGTGTGTTTACATGATTGTATGGGCCACACAGAGGGACAGAGAGTGTGTGTTTACATAATTGTGTGGACCACACAGAGAGACAGAGACAAAAGAGATAGACACAGAGAGACAAAGAGTGTGTGTGTTCATATGTATGGGCCACACACAGCGAGAGATAGAGAGTGTGTGTTTTAATGTGTGGGCCATTGTGAACTGCTTTGGTCACTGCGAGATAAAAATCAGAAGACATCAATGACACTCTACCGTTGCAAGGATCACAAAACGTATGGTTTCATGCAAATAAATTATCATGGACAAAAGTTACAAACAATCGTCAATACGGAATTGTGTTCCCAATCATCTTGAAAAAGACGTTTTCTTCTTTCTCCTTTAGTCCCTTGGCAGACAATGCGTCAATTGTCCGTGTCGTCGAGACACGCGCCTCTTTTTCACCTGCCGCGCCGAGTGTAAGACTGTGACGTACAACACGTCGCGGTCTCAGCACTGACGCAAGATCCATGCGGCGCGTCCGAACGACGATAGACCCAGGCTTATTTTCGTGCGTCGAGACGCTGGCACTGACTAATCAGAACGCAGGAATGTATAAGTGGCCTCCGCTTCTAATAGACATTTTTGACCGTTGTAAAAATACATATCATATATGTATATATCTATATCTATATCTATATCTATATCTATCTATATATCTATATATCTATATATCTATGGATATAGATATAAATATAGATAAATGTGTGTGTGTGTGTGTTATTTATTTATTTTATTTTTAAAATTTTTGAAATTTTGAAATTTTTAAAATTTTTGAAATTTTGAAATTTTTGAAACTTTTATATTGAATGCGTCCAATGCCATTATTGAAGGGAGGGAGGAAACCGGAGTGCCCGGAGAAAACCCTCGGTGACCTCAATAGTCTCGTACCTAAGTCACATACGTTCGCCCCTTGCGGTAATCGACCTAAAATGTTATGCTTTACCAGTTTTTGATGTCGATATAATGTATTATAGTCACTTATAGAAAGCTCTTCGCACATGTTATGTCTTTTGTTTGTTTTTTCTTTTATTCTGTTCATGTTATTGCATGTATTGGCAATGTTTTTTTTAATCAGAAAATAAACTTGTATTATGCCCATATTGTATTGCGTGGAATTGTTTTCTCGTTTCCCGAGAAGTGACCACGATCTCGTGATGATGTCTTTTCGACTCCATTTGAAGAGAGTAAACACAGCAAAGTGCACTAGTCTGAAGTTCGACTTGGACAAACTGCAAGATCCGGAGGTGGCAGAAATATTTAAGGCCACAATTGGAGGCAAATTTGCACTACTGCTCATTTTGGGAGCTGGTGAAGTAGATGTCAACACCATGACCACCACCTTCAAAACAGCTGTGACAGATACCGCCACTGAGATCCTTGGCAAGCACCGGCCAAAGAAGAAGCCTTTGTCTTTGATCACACCTGAACTTTTGGACCTGTGTGATCAACGAAGAGAGAGATATGATGAAAAAGAAAAAGAAGACCTCACAGTGAGCTGATGCCTACCGAAAAATCAACAATGACATCCGAAAAGGTATGCGCACAGCAAAGGATAACTGGATAAAAGATCAATGCCAGAAAATCGAGAACAGTCTGAACAAGAATAACTGCAAGAAGGCCTATTAGACTGTAAAGCGGCTGACAAGTGTTAAACAGCCCAAGATCTGCACGATCGAAAACAAGTCTGGCATATGCCTTACAGAAGAACAAGAAGTCTTGGATAGATGGACAGGGCACTGCTCTGACCTTTACAACCACACACCAAACGGAGACCCATCAGTTCTAGCATGTCCCGAGAACAAAGAAGAAGAAGAAATCTTCCCAATTTTCCGAGAACAAGTTGAGGCAGCAGTGAAATCGCTGAAGAAGGGGAAGTCAGCGGGAGTAGACAACATACCCCCGGAACTGCTTCAAGCAGGAGGAAAAGCGACGATTGACGCCCTCACCATTATCTTTAACAAGATCTGGCAGAGTGGGGAGTGGCCTGCACCATGGACCCAGTCGCTTGTCATCACTCTTCAAAAAGGCAACCTTCAGGAGTGTAAAAATTACCGCACCATAAGCCTATCAGTAACCCCAGCAAGGTTCTCCTGAAAAATATTCTTAACAGGTTGAAACCCCAAGCTGAACAAATCATAGCTGAAGAACAAGCCGGATTTAGGGCAGGGCGAAGTACCATTGAACATATTTTCAACCTCAGAATAATCTGCGAGAAATACTTACAGAACCAACAACATCTATATCATGTGTTCGTGGACTTCAAGAAGGTGTTTGACCGAGTCTGGCATGCAGCTCTGTGGGCAACCATGAGAGTGTACAACATCAGCCCTAAAATTATTGAAGTCACCAAACGCCTGTATGACAAGGCTACCAGTGCAGTCCTCCATAACAGCGCCTTTGGTAACTGGTTCAGAACAAGTCAAGTCAAGTCAAGTCAAATAATTTTATTGCCAAGATAAACCACAAGGAATATGTCTCAGAATCAAGATAACACGCACGCACACACACACACCCGCACACACACACACACACACACACACACACACACAGTTCGCACACGAGCCAACATACTGCATGCAAGCACGACAGACAGAACCACACCCATGAGCCACCGCGAAAACCGTATGCAGAGGTTGAGGTCGAGGGGTCAAGGCCAAAGGTCGCTCTGTCCATGGCTAGCAGTACACACAAACACACGTGTAACGGTGTAGTTCGATGTAAAACCGAAGAATTTGTTCTGTGGGAGGTATAATAGACTTTAAGAAACTGTGAAACTGTGAAAACAAAACACGGAGATGAGGTGCTACACAAGACTTCTGGGCATTTCCTATACCCAGCACATCACCAACGACGAAGTCTGACAGATCATCACACAAACCATTGCACAACACGATGACCTGCTCACCAGTGGTGAAGAAACAGAAACTCCGATAGTATGGCCACGTCACCAGACCATCAAGCCTTAGAAAGACCATCCTGCAAGGCACAGTGCAAGGATGTAGAAGAAGAGGGAGACAGAAAAAGAGTTGGGAGGACAACATTCGAGAATGGACTGGCTTGACACTGAGCGAAGCCATGGGGGTTGCTGAGTACAGAGAAAGATGGAGTACGCTGGTTAAACGATCATCTGTGGTGCCCCAACGACCTCAGAATTACGGGATAAGAAAGGATAGGATTCCCGAGTAGTACATTTGTACCAGTCTTTAGAAGCAATTAAGTCTGGCCTCAGAAATTTTCTTTTCCCTAAATAATCCTCACACTACAGTGCACCGCTTTACAACCTCACCCGCAAGCCTAAATCAGAGCAGATGTAAATGGCCATGTACATACTCATTATTTGACATTTTCTTACGTTTTGTTTTTTAGTGCCGCGTATCGGTTTGTGTTGTTGCCTTGTCATCTTCATGTAATTTATTTCCCTCGTGGGGGTTCCGGGGGTTTCATTACATGTATAAATAGTATCCCCATTATCTGGAAATTTAGTGCCTTAAATTCCCACTGTCGCTGTCTTTCTCAGTTGTCACCTACCTTTTTCCTTGAAAACTCTTCCGGGGCAATACTCCTTATTTGTGTGTGAGGTCTGTTGGATCAGCTTGGGAATATTGGACGCTTTCTGCCAAATGGTCACTGGAGCCTCCTATGATGTTATTATTTGGCAATGTAGGCATTTTATATGTATGTGTTTTGTTGATAGTTTTTAATGATGTTTATATTCTATTTTGTTTTTGTAAACGGGGGTTCGATATATTAGAGTATAGCCTCAGCGTCCCCTGCGTGCTATGTCTTTATTGTAAAGTGACCGGCTGGTGGAGTGCTTTCAGTGTTACCAGTAGGGTTGTCTCTAGAGCTGGGTACCGTGTGTCAAAGTCGTACCGATATAACCGTGGTATTTTTAGGTCGTATCGGTATTTCATACCGGTATACCGCGATTTTAAGTGTTACAATCAAATTGGATATTACACTGACAGTAATGACCGACGCAAAAGAAAGATTGTCATACACTTCAAAACAGTTTCAAAGAACCACATTTCCATAGCAACTGAAGCTTTATTATTGCTTGAACGCCTTCAAAACAAATTATGATAAATCACTGTTTAGAACATCAGCAAATCTTAAACCACAAAATCGAAATAAAACAAAAACATTCAACGGGAAAGGTCTTTAAGAACTTTAAGAGTTCAGAAGGATTGGCGACTGGTACCATGCTCCAACACGTGGATAAGCTGCGGTTCTTATAAATTCTTCTTCAAGAACAGCTGCCTATCCACGTGTTTGGGTTTTAGGCTCGCTCTCTGGGCGGACAGGATGTCGCCCACTGTCGCGCGTTATGTGTTGTCGAGATTTCTCAGTAAACCAGACCTTGGACACCCGCACCGGTATACCGTATCGTCGCGTTTCCGAACCTGAATACAGTTACGTATCGGTAAAACCGTCCAGCCCTAGTTGTCTCAGCAGATCTTTTATGCGGATCAGGGGCGAGTCCTCTTTCAGCGAAGTTGTGGTCTTGATTTTGTGGTCCTGATTGGGCTCCTTGCAGTCTGCTGGACCATGTAAGCATTGAATAACTAACTGTTCATGTAATTGATGCGCAGGTGTATATCAGTGCGCTTGAATTGTTAATGCGAAAGAATGTGTTTCAATACGCAATAAAGTATTCTCACCTCGCTGATGATGTACATACAATAGGCCGAAATCATTATCAAAGAAAGTATGTCTTTTTGTGTGATTTGTACTAAATATTATTCATAGTAACCTACTTGTGTGTATATAAAGAACGGGAACTATAATAAATAAATAAATAAATAAATAAATAAATAGCTTGTAAGAAAGAAAAGAAGAAGGGTGAGTTATAGGAAGGATAAAGATGATAATGGTGATGAGTAAGAAGAAAAATAAGGATGGGTGAGTTAGAAGGCAGAAAGAAAGAAACAGAGAAAGAGAGAGTGAGTAAGAAAGAGGGGATGAGGTGGGTGGAAGAAGAAGAAGAAGAAGAAGAAGAAGAAGCAAGGAACATAACAATGAATTCAACACCCTCAGTACCATATATCCATTACCAGCCACAATACAGCAATGCCAAAAGTCAAGAAATACTTATTGAACACCTCCACGCTCGCTACCGCTCCCAAACACCTCCCCCCTATCCTTCCACCTCTCACACAAAAGAACTTGAGGGTTCTATCCCCCCCTCTCACCCTTTCCTATACACTTCCTCTCACTTTGTAGTACCCCCCTCCCTCCCCCCCCCCACATCTCTCCATTACTCTATTTCCAGCTACACCCTCCCCCACAAATACGAATCCATTCGTGCACCAGCGCAACCTGTCCCTTCGGTTGAACTGCTTGTCCTCAAAGTGACTTCTACACAGCAGCTTTACCTAACATAAGGCATACAACTCATTTGTACACCTACAGTTTGGTTTCCATAGGTCACGTCTAGATAACATGACAAAAAACAAAATACTACGAAGAATAAAAACAAAATAATAATAATAATACAATTTTTTATTTATTTATTTTCATTTTCGACACTTTATTGCACCTTTTCATCGGGAAATTCTGGGCCGCCTCTCCTTGGTAAAGGCGTAGCCACAGCCTGTAGCGCGCCCAAACCCAGCCTACCTAATATTAGATGTGTTTTTGAAATTTTGCTGGGGGAGTAAACCGGAGTACCCGGAGGAAACCCCCGAGACGTTGTCCGAGTCGAAAGTAAATAATGTTCGGAGAAACATAACGCCCAGGTGCTGGATCAATCCCCTGTCTGTCAGGCACCAATGGTTTCTAGCCTGTGGATAAAACCTTAAACTACTCGGCCACAACGCTGTAATAATAATAATAATAATAATAATAATAATAATAATAATAATAATAATAATAATAATAATAATAATAATAATAATAATAATAAACACGATCACAGTTTAAAAGTGCAATTCTCTGCAAAATCGTTTTATTTGTGTACACACATGTAATGTTTTATCTAGACGCGAACTCAGGTCAGGGACTCAGTGTAAACTTGTAACCCCCTGTGTGCGCACAAGCAACACTACCTAAAAGACTTCGAGTGCGCTCCTTCAAAAATGCTGCATCCACTCTGTGAAACTCCCATCCCCTGAGCTTGAAGCAAGCTCCATCCCTGCCAAGCTTCATGAAAAGACTTAAAAACTTACCTGTTTCAATATGGCTGAATCACCGTCTTAGTGCGCATAGAGCATGAACATTACGTACATGGATTTTTTGCGCCTTACAAGATCACATCATCATCATCATCATCATCATCATCATCATCATCATCATCATCATCATCATCATCATCATCATCATCATCATCATCATCATCATCATCACCATCATCTATTTCTTGTAGGCCTACGTTAGTAGTACGTAGCTGCTCACAACGTTGAGGCATTGGACAGACCATCACAAGCCCTTCTTCACACTACAAATGCTGTACTTTATGTTGACTTATTCTGAAAGTTCGATGCATCTGCATTCAGTAATAAATATATACTTTTCCATACTCCTGAAACGTTGTGTGGCGGAATGAGAGGCGGCTGCTAACACTTGGGAGAGATTATCTACCTTCCATTTGTTGGTTAGTCTAGCCTTGGGGTTATAAAATATTAACGAAAGACATACATATAAAATGCATACATCGCTAAATAATAATACTATAGAAAGCCCTAGTGACGATTTGGCAGAAAGCGTCCAACATACCCAAGCTGACCCAACAGATCCCATACACAAATGAGGAGATGTGGGAGAGTCTTCAAGTAAAAAGACAGGTGAGCGGTCTAGCGAAGAAGATACATGTAGTAGATTGATAGAACAGAGTAGGAATGAGACAGAACAAAGGTGACAGACAGTGACTGTGGTAATTTAAAGCACTAAATTTCCAGAAAGTTGGGATACTATTTATACATAAAACCCTAAACCATGAAACGTTCCAGGTGCTAAAACTAAAATACAAGAGGTAGCAGGACTGCTAAATTCTGCCAGATCTAAACATGACGTGGCTGGAAGAGAGTGGATGAAAGAATTGATTACGCAAATGTGCCTATAGGCTGTCATGATAAAGTTTAAATATTGTGTTTGATGTCTTCGCTTCTCTAAATGCATATAGTCATGGGGTGTATGGAGAATACACTCTGAAAAGGTGCAGGCCTATGCATACACGTGTGCGTTGGCGTATTAGTGTAGCCTACATGTTTGTATGTGCGCCAACACAAGTTTCTTGGAAGTTCAATGTGTCTAACCAGTAAGCATGTGTGGTGTAACATATGTTTTAATTATTGTTAACACAGTTTCAAACGTAGACTAATAGTAATACTCAACACAAAAAAGTAGAAAATAACAAGACAGTGAACATCTGACACGCAGAACTGATCGCATCATTATATGTCTATTAAAATTATTGTCATGATTCATTTTTAAAGCTACTGTATTTTAAAGATGAGCTTTTTATTACTACTTTGGAGCATGGCAACAAGGTTTCATGGACATTCTCGGCGGACGTATTAGTGTACGTGGTCAGTGTTATACTCTAGACCAGTACAATCTATGTCTAATTATTGTTCAAACGTGTAGCGGTCCTCTAGGGTGCATTGCAAGGGCAGCACAATGTGCTGATACCAAAGAGCTTAATGATAGGAAGAGGGGGAACTTGGTACAGAACCGCGAGACGAAAGGTACGAGTTATGCTCCCTTGTCGACATGCTGAAAATGGCTCGTGGCAGAAAGTCAAAAGGCGACCGAGTGAAACAGGGCGGTGAATTTTGCACAGCCATCAATTGCCATAATGCCAGATACAAGAAAAGTTGTGTTGGCAAGTTCTTTTTCAAATTTCCAAGAGACAAAGAAAGGTAAATTGAAAAACTTCATTTTTTTGTGTTTATGTAGGCCTAAACTAAGACCGCTGCAATGTTGTTAGTGTTAAAACAATCGGAGAGCGGCTTGAATGATTCATGTTATACCTATGTGCTAAATCCAAAACAGTTTGCTTGCTGACAGTTTACGTTCAACAGGTCGCTCACTGTTTACGTTATTGCTAGGTTGTTTGACTATATTTGTGCTTATATTTCAAAAGTAGAAGTCAGATTGGCAGTTTGGCTTCATCAAACTGCTTATGTTAACAAGTTAAATTAGACTAAGTCTGTTTTCTCCTCGTGATCAAATATTGTGCAAGATAACCCCTTAACTAGGCACAAAAATGGTCCTTGATCTGTTGTAATCCCTTTTCGTTTGAGTGTAAACGGGAAAACAAATGTAATGTAGAAACTCAGTCCTTTGTTCTGATCTGTGAATTTCTGCGCATTAGATCTATATTGCGTGGAATGTTGTAGTCTAGGTTCTGATTGTTCTGTCTGATTAATTAATTATTTTCCATGAAGTGACTGATGTTATTAAGCCAGTGATGTGGGAGGTGAGAGGGTTGAGGGGTAGGGGGACACCTGATATAAATTAAATTTACACTATTAGTGAAACATTTTGTTATTGTGCTTTATTGTGATTAATTGATTGAATGACAGAGCTCTCTCTTCCCCCAACCCACCCCCCTCTATCTCTCTCTCACTCTCTCTCTCTGTCTCTCTCTCTCTCGATTACAGATTTACACAGTTTCGGATAAATGAAACAGTCTGTCATGCATATTTTAATTTTAAAATATCTGTCGTTGATTAAAAAATAATAAAATCCAGGGCAGAAAACGAACCTATGACATACACACATAAGCAGCATAAAAGCACCTAATAAATGTCAATAAATAAACATAAAAAAAGACAGCAGTAGCGGAATGTTAATAATAATGATGGTTAAAAGTTTGGTTTTTGCAAACGTTGCCATAAAAATGTTCTTTTGCAATGGCATAGGCTCAATAAGTTACCACGCACAGATCATTCATATAGCAGATGATGAAATATAGCCCGCCCGAGCAAAGGGAAATAATCCGTGAGAGCGTCTCGCATTTTTGTATATGACATAATGGAAGTTCCCTCTCTTTCCGTAATAAAATGTCACATAACAGTGAACCTTTAAAAGACACAAAATAATAAAAGGTTAACACATCTTTGATTATATGAGCGATGTCAAAAGATGGACGGCGCAGGACATGCTACGTATCCTGACAACAGCTGCAGCCAATCCAAAGTGATGAAAACTTTGTGCATCAGCATCACTTATGGATGATGATGATGATGATGATGATGATGATGATGATGATGATGATGATGATGATGATGATGATGATGATGATGATGATGATGATGATGACATCAGCTTATTTATAATCATGTCTGAGTGAGAATGAGGCATTTGGGGCCAGGATCCAAGCTGACATTGCATTAGGGTCCTATAGTTTTTGATAGTTTGCTGTCGTCTGCTGCATTGTAAACGTCATGGCTAGGCTACTTCTACAAATTCCAGTTCTACTTCTGGTCGTTGTCGCTGGGTTAAACCTCTTTATTTTGTAAGTCAATTAATTTTATGTTTTCATTTTTCTTTCTTTCATTTTTATTTCCAGATAATATAATATGTCCGTTGCATGCCATATTTATGCCAAAAATATATGGACAGATTGTGTTCAAACTTACATAGGAGCATTACCAGAGTTCGTGATCTGCAGCTTCTCAAACCGTCGTATTCGCTGTACCTCGAAGGTCAAGGTCGCTGGGGATCAATTCCTTTTAAAACAAGTGTTGAGCTATATCTAAAAAAAAATGTCTAATCGAATTCTTATGGTTTATGGCAAACAGATTGTTTAAACCCTTATCATTCATATCAATCTTTTGGTTAGTCAACCGGTCGCACAGTTGGTCCGTACTTCACATGTCTGTTTGGAACACATGTACATTATCTAAAAGATGACTTGACCGATTTGGATCAAATGTTTCACCATGCAGATACTTCAACTACTACGCAGCCGTTTATGACATTCAAACTTGCACTTTCTCAAGGTCAATTTCGCTGAGGTCCATTCACGTTTGGCACTGTATCTGAAAGTCTGCTCGACATATTTTACATTGCAGGTAGTTTCCAAAAGTGGCCAATGAATTTTTTTTTCCTTTCCGCATTTTAGGATAAAACCGAGGCAGAACTGCTCCGTGCAATTTCATATTTTGTGGATAATATTGGTTTGAACGGTGTGTGAGAGTGCCTGTAGACACATTGCAATGGCGTGCCCTCTTGCCTTCTGTGTTAGTATCATTCATTGTTTTGTTTTCCTTGTTCCTCCTCCTACTCCTCATCCTCATCACCACCACCACCACCACCAGAGGTAATGCGCATGGCTACCAGCGCTTTCAAGATACAGTTGAAAGTACCACTGAGTAGCGCTTCAGGATATATCCTAACATCCTCAAGATAATAACTTGAGTCCGCTATGAGCTACCTGCGAAATCACGGAAAAAGCGCAATTTGACTGCAGTGAACTCATGAAAATAGAAAAATGTAAGTTTCGTCTCCTCTAGGGGACGAATTAGGTCAAACTGTTTTAGTTTCTAGGTCAACTGTCTTTTACGAACCGTTTGACAATGTTTTTGAACCGTTTGTTGACGCCGGATAGTGTCCTCACTTGGTTTCATGCAATTTAAGAATCCAACAAGGCAATTGGGTTTTTGAGACGGAAAGAGCGGAATGTTTTAGAGCAACATTCTGTATATATTTACAATGAAATTGCGCTTTTTCCGTCACAATAGCGCTTGAAGCGGGTAGAATGCGTATCTTGGCGATATTACGATATATCCTGTTCACGCTACGCAGCGAAAATTAGAGGTGTATCTTGAGTGCGCTGGTACCTTGGTGCAATGGGTGGACCATCATCATCATCATCATCATCATCATCATCATCATCATCATCATCATCATCATCATCATCATCATCATCATCATCATCATCATTCTTCTTCTTTTTCTTCTTCTTCTTCTTCTTTTTCCTTCTTCTTATTCTTCTTCTTCTTTTCATCATCATCATCATCATCTTCTTCTTCCCGTGTAAATAAAATGATTGACATATTTGGACATTATTCATTTCAGCTGTGGTCCTGCTGCTGCATGTCTAGCTGGACAAATCATGTGCAGCAGTAAACCGTTTGCTGAATGCTGTCCGCCGAATGTAAGTGCACACTCCTTCGATAACGAGTTAAAACCGAGTCTTAGACAGTGCACGCATCCATTCCATCGTACGGGCATTCAAGTGCCGGCAACTTGCACTCATCCAACATGCGTCTATTAGGTCTCCCTTCTTCCCCATTCCCGGTCCCCAAGGATTGTCCTCAGTTGTCTGTGGGGGTCAGACGCTGGATGCGCATAACGCAGCAAGTAGGCAGCAAGTTGGCACCTCAGATACAGGGGGTAGGGAGTGAGGGGCCGCGTTAGCCACCAGCGGGCCAGCGCCTTTAGCAGTTCTTGAGCTGGAAAGACAGCTGTACAAGGACGATCAAATAAAATAATTGGATACTTAAGGTGCTACAAAGAAATAAAATAAAATGCGCCATAAATAATTTAAAAAAAACACTACAACAACAAGATGCAACATATTTTGTTGCCAAGGGAATAATACACAAGGAATGTATTATTTTGGTCAACGCTGCAGCACCACACACAAAGCACGCCTAAAACATAGTGAACAAGTTGACCGCAAATCACAATGAAAGGATAAGAAGATTAAAATAAATAAAACAGCTGAACTGTACAAAAGGGCAAATATATAGTTGCCTGTCAACACACACCCACACCCCCCCACACACACACCCAAATAGCTAACATTCTAACCATCCAGTTTGCACACTCCCTCCATTCGACCTCGTGTTACTTTTACATTGGCACGCCGTACGCACACAGCCCCACGCGCTCATATATATATATGTTACTGAGCTTAATGCTCATAGAGTTAATTAGAAGTCATGAATTATTCAATTTCTTCTCATTTCTGTTGTTTGTTTGTTGTTTTAACAATTAGTCATTTAATTAAGCGTTATTGGTTTCAATAAATATTTCTTACTTATTTATTTTGGGATGGGAGTAATTATTTATTAATTGTTTTTAATTTTAAAAAATTATTATTGTTATTTTAGTTATTTTTTTAATGGTGTTTGGGGAAGGGTGGAGGGGGTAGTGGCCTGGAGTCCCAACTTTAACTTTCTGTAAGATGCGAAATGACATTTGTAAGTACTTCATTCTTTACAGGTGAAGTTGAAAGGTTCCTTTTTTGTTTCTTAATATGAACTAATTGTTATAAGGGAATGTATGTTGTTAAAAGTGTATGTATGTCAGTAGTATGATGATTTTTATGGTTTGATAATTTGGAAAATATCTATGATGTGCACATGGTAGATTTCGTACATTGTTTTATGTTACATTAGTAAAACTTATGTTAATCTGATGAATAAAAATTGATACATCACAAACAACAATAGCAATAACAAGTGATTTGTTTAATAGCTGTGCAAGACCCAGTCTATGTGTAACGTGTCGCTCTGCGTTAACTTGTGAGAGCTAGACTAACTAAACTACTTTTTTTTATCTGTACGGGGATCGGGCCTTAACTAAAAACAATAATAGTCTATGAAACGAACAAAATAAACTTGAAAATGACATGGAGTGGAAATTAAAAGTGGAAATTTAACGTACGTGATGAAGTACGAAGTTTAACATAGGTGAGGAAGTAGCCTACGAAGTTTAACGTACACAAGTGGTACGACGTATAATGTACACGATGGTTGTACGCTGATGAAAATGGGTACACAAAGCTGTACCAAAGGTTCATGAGTATACAATGCTGTACCAGAGGTTAATGGGTACCCTGTGCTGTACCATGTTCGCAAGAATGCGACGTAACTGAAACGATTGCCACCAGGACAATTTAACGATTCGAGGGAGATGTAAGATTTTTTCGTTTGGTTATCTCTGTAATGTGAAACTCAAACCAAGTAATATCTATATCGGGAGGAGTCCAGACGTTAAGGAGCAAGCGAAGATAACGGATCCATCTATTCATAACAGAATAATACTGACTAGGACATACGGGGAGTGTGGCGAGATAAATTTTCCAGTGGGTGCTGTCCATTAGAGAGTTGTAAGATAACTTCCGTACGCTAAATTGTAGTTTTCAACAACAGACCAGCAGAACGAAGAAGAACAATAAGCAGCAAGGCGAAAGTAACTAGTTCGAGAGCTAAGAGAAAGTGATTGGCAAGTGGAGGTTCACAAGCAGGTGGGGAAGAAGTCGGAGGTAGTGGGGTGAGAGATAGCGGAGCATTTGGGGAACTGAAAGAGGAGGGCGATGGATAAAAGGGGGAGGCAAGGCAACTCGGGAACAGTAGTAACTGGAACTGGTGGGAAGGATATAGAAATCGCTTCGACAGCTCAGGGCTTGTGGGAGATTAAGAGAGCTACTATCAGACATAGACTTTGGAAACGACGGTAGAGAATAAAAATAATAAAAGAGAAAGAGAGACAACAAAGGCAAACGCAACGATGCCTAGAATTGTTGGCCAAGCGGTGAGACTAGGAGCTGACAACCATTCATCATCGAGGGAATACGAAGACATCTGTCGAAAAACAGTTTGCTTAAACTTCATCCGTTGTGCTACCATATCAAGATTCGCCACCAACTTAGAACCTTGTTCAAGATCTTGTTGAAAATCGTGATTTGCGATTTGTAAGTCAGGAATTTGAAATTCTACAGGTTTGGTAAAAACCGTTGAAGAAAGAATATTTTGAATAGCTGTCATATTGAAAAATTGCTTAAGGAATAAAACTTAAGAATTAGCATTAGAACACTGTCAGGACTGGCCCCTGCAGGCTGGAACCCCAGTAGGGTTGGATTAGATTCTCTCTCTTAGGATTGCTCTTAGACTCTTATTTTTGACTTCCTCTGTCAGTGTGTGTGTATGTGTGTGTGTGTGTATGTGTGTGTGTGAGGATTCTTTACCTGCACCCGTTCTTATTCTCCTCTTTCCTGTCAATCAAACCTTGAGACCCATCCGTGATGGTACTTCTATCTCCTAACGTCCCTTTAAGCTCCTCCTCTAAACCAGGGTCATAACTTAGATCTCTACTAAATAATTGACCCCTTCTGTAAGGCACTTAAACAAACGATAAGGGTAAACATCTGCATGGCGTTGACGTCCTCTTCCGAGGGGGTCTGGACATTAACAGGAAAATATTATTCTTCGATCCAACTTTGATCCCGTCTGCTGACCTCGTGAACTCCTGGACCGAAAACGGTGCCGAGTCTGGCACTACAATCCCCATTGACACAAAGTTAAAACAAAAATTTTCCAACTGCTATCTTAGTTCGTCAATCCCTTGGTTACCTGCTCTGACAGACCGGTAAACAAACCCTCGCAAGATCACACATATACCGAGAATGGACATGAGCCCATTCCCTTAAAGAGACACATTATAGGGTTACAAAGAGAATACAGAATACGAACCAAATCAAATACATTCACTATAATAAAGGGTTGTTTCCACACATAATCATAGCATGCAAAATGACTACATTCGACAATATACCAAACCAACAACACTTCAAGCGTCTATTAAAATTTACATTCCTAAAGAAAGGATGACAACTTCTGGTTAAAAGATTATATAACCTTATTACACACGCACAACCATATTGCCCCTCTCCTATTTCATGTAGAATCTTTCAGTGTGCGTGTTTTGGCGTTGTAATGTTCAACTTGTATGTTCAATTGGCCATTGCACCAAAACATATTCCTAGTATTCATATTGCATACTTGGCAATAAATTCAACTTGAACTTAAGTGTTTTTTGTTTTGCATTTTTTAAGGAAAATCATCGCAAATCTCTCTCAGTCACTCACACCTACAATCAGACAGCGCGTTACTTATATAGCCTCTCTGCAATCGAGAAAAAAGTTCGAACTTTCCAGCATGATGCAATAACACCCAATCAAAACAAAATTCGTTACCAGAACTATGCATTCTCTTACATCATTATGTTAGAAAATCACTTAGCTATTGCCAGTTCCATCTCGATACTTCGGTCGATAGCAAACAAATAATTCTAGAAAATACTGAACAATATCGACCGACGAAAATTATCAATATTACACAAAGCTTCTTCTAGCAACAACGCAAAATCAAATCAAAGGTAAATATATTCTGTTATTGGATGTTTTGCCAAACAAATGATCGAATCTATCGTTCGCGTCTCAACCGTAACATTATCTCATACACAAGAAGAAATTTACTTAATTTCTGTAAAGAACATTGAGACGCAATGCACAAACAAAATCCAGAATTAAAACTTACTTGTGGGTCGGTATTCAGAAAGACCTGCTTGCATCCCTTCGATAGGTTATTTGTCACAAGGTATAGACCTTGCGGTAGTTTTATCTTACCTCAGAGTTGAAGAAACTCTGTATTAAAAAAGGCCTACCTGATGCATGGTCCCTACCTCGAGATAAATTTGAATCCTCCTCTATTACACATGCGCTCTTCAATGACAACGCCATAACAGCTTTCTTAGCAGACGACGGATCACATGAAGAAAAAAGAAACTTTTCCCATCATAAATATTTTGCTTAATTTCGATCTAGCTTAACATCATCGATGCCTTCTTTGCTGTGGAAGTCTCCAAGTTCAGTTCTTCGCTGTCAAAGCTGTCGTCGATCTCAGCTGCTTTTGCTGCGTGTACATTCCCTGGTGGCCTTTCCACGTACAGCTTAAGGAGGTTGGCGTGGTATATTGTGGAATTCTTGCCGATTTTCACCTTGTAGTCGTTGATCCCCATTTGGCTCGGAAGAGTCCGCTGGACCTAAAGCAACAATTATGTAATGTAATATTGATCCCCACCACGGTCTCCACTTCGTATGAGCCTTTCCACTGCATCAGCAACTTATTCCGATCGGTAGGTAGCAGCACCAGGACTTTGTTGCCAGGTTTGAACTTCCTGTTCACAGCTCTACGATCATAGTAGTGCTTTCCACAGTCATGGGCCTTCAGGTTTTCTCTGGATATCTCGAGAGTCTGCTCCAGCTTCTCCCATAGCTCAAACAGGTGCCGGTAGCTGTTCTTTACCTCTAGTGTGTCTACTTCTTTCGTCCACAGTTATTTCAAGATGTGCATCGGCCCTCGGATGGTTCTCCCGTACAGACCCAGCACAAGTAATTCTAGAAAATTCTCAACAATATCGACCGACGAAAATTATCAATAATAAACAATGCTTCTTCAAGCAACAATGCAAAATCAAATCAAAGGTAAATACAATCTGTTAATGCATTTTTTGCAAAACAAATGATCGGATCTATCGTGCGCGTCTCAACGGTAACAGACTGAATTTAGTTCTCATTTTTTTTATTCCTGCCTTTCACTTGGATCTGTGGATCTATTTTATTTGTTTTGCATTTTTAACAATGTTTTTGTTGTACCGTAAGTTTGGTATGTGTGTGAGTGGAAACGCTCAATCAAAAGCAACACGAATTGTACAGTATTTCAACAACACAAGAAACCACGCCCATAGAAACATATAAAAAGAGAGATAGAGTACGAAGGTGGTAGAAAGCAGGGAGAATAAGGAAGAAAATATTTCTTTCTTTCTAAAACTCAATCCAAACTGAAGTCTGCTTAAAGTGCTCACATGCATACACCCATACATACATTCACAAGAATTAGTATTTAAACAATATAAAAATCATTATGTTAAATTGATAATTGAGATTGTGATGAAAAAGACAGGAAGGGTGGGAGAAAAAATGTTGGAGAGCGAGGTTCTTAGCATTATGTTCAATATAAATGTACACATCAACTATGGAATGAATGTGGCAAAGTGAATTTTAATATAATTATCAACAAAGCAAAATAATTTATATAACAATACATGTCGTTCAAGTGGTCTCAAACCAAACCGTTTTAGGCTTACATAAATGAGTAAATATAGAATTTACATTTTTCAAGATGCTTTTGTAAGCGTTTTGCTACATTTTGGATTACAAACACCATCCTTTTGTGTTTTGGGGAAAGCTGCATGAAGTAGAAACAGCTCGTTTTATTTTGTTTTAAACAAATCACTGCAAACAGATTTTTTTTAAACTGTCAAAGGAGTTAATCCACATTTTTTCTTGTGTGCGTAGACTTTTTGCACAGATAAGATATTTTGCAAATAGCATGCAACTATACATAATTTAAGCGACTGGGTCCATGGTGTAGGCCACTCCCCACTCTGCCAGATCTTGTTACAGATAATGGTGAGTGCGTCAATCATCGCTTCTCATCCTGCTTGAAGCAGTTCCTCGGGAATGTGGTAAATCCCCGCTGACTTCCCTTTGTTCAGCGACTGCACTGCTGCCTCAACTTCTTCGCAAAGAATAGGGAGGATTTCTTCTTCTTCTCTGTTCTCTGGACATGCTAGAACTGAAAAGTTTCCGATTGATGTGTGGTTGTAAAGATCAGATCAGGACTCTGTCCATCTATCCAAGACTTCTTGTTCTTCTGTAAGGTATAATGCCAGCTTTGCTTTGGATCGTGGGGACTTTGGGCTGTTTAACACTTGTCAGCCGCTTCACAGTCTGGTAGGACTTCTTGCTATTGTTCTTGTTCAGACTAATCTCTATTTCCTGGCATTGATCTTCTAAGTCTCCTTTGCTGTGCATGTGCGCATGCCTTTTCGGATGTCATTGTTGATTTTTCGGTATTCATTAGCTCCCCGTGATGTGTTCTTTTTCCCTTTCTCTTCGTTTATCACAGAGGTCCAAAAGTTCAGATGTGATCCACGGCATCTTCTTTGGCCGGTGCTTGCCAAGGATCTGAGTGGCGGCATCTGTCACAGCTAAGTTGAAGGTGGTGGTCATGGTGTTGACATCTACTTCACTAGCACCCAAAATGAGCAGTGGACCCAGTCGCTTGTCATTGGATCCAGTCGCTTGTCAACACTCTTCCCAAAAGAGGTAACCTTCAGGAGTGTGAAAATTACTGCACCATCAGCCTCATCATCCATCCCAGCAAGGTCCTCCTGAAAATAGTACTCAACAGGTTGAAACCCCAACCTGAACAAATCATAGCTGAAGAACAAGCAAGGTTCATGGCAGGGAGAAGTACCACTAACAGATTTTCAACTTCAGAATAATCTGCGAGAAATACCTACAGCACCAATAACATCTATATCATGTGTTCGTAGATTTCAAGAAGGCGTTTGATCGAGTCTGGCATGCAGTTATGTGGGCAACTATGAGAGTGTACAACATCAGCACTAAAATTATTGAAGTCATCAAAAGCCTGTTTGACAAGGCTACCAGTGCAGTCCTCCATAACAGCACAATCGGAAACTGGTTCAAGACAACAATCGGTGTGCTTCAAGGATGCCTACTCTCTCCAACCGTCTTAATTACCTTTTATAGAGCGCATCATGTCAGATGCCATTGCAGATCACGAATGCACAGTCAGCATATGGGGTAGAGTAATCTCCAACCTTCGTTTGATGGATTGGCTGGAGAGGAACAAGAACTTAAACAGTAACTGTTGGTACAGAGGATTGTCATCTCCATCTTCCTATAGGCTTGCGAAACATGGAACCTTTACAGCAGATCTGCAACGATGAATATAAAGCATGGAGATGAGGTACTACAGAAGACTTCTGGGCATTTCCTATACCCAGCACATCACCAACGACGAAGTCCGACCGACCATCACACAAGCCATTGGACAACACGATGACCTGCAGACAGTGGTGAAGAAACGGAAACTCCGAGGGTATGACCAAGTCACCAGATCATCAGGCCGTGCAAAGACCATCCTACAATGCACAAAGCAAGGAGGTAAAAGAAGAGGGAGACCGGAAAAGAGGTGGGAGGACAACATTCGAGAATGGCCTGGCTTGACATGGAGCGAAGCCATCAGGGTTGCTGAGGCCAGAGAAAGATGGAGTACGCTGGTTAAACAATCATCTGTGGTGCCCCAACGACTTCAGAGTTACGGAATATAATAGGATAGGATACATAATTATCACACATACCTTGATTCGTCGAGCGCATAACGAAATAAAGAGTTCTCTTTGCAACGTGCAGTGCCGCACATTGATTCTCTCTTCCTCTGCGCTTCACTTTCACAGCTGCCACTATAACCCCAAATCAACCCATTTTCAAGGGACACAACTCTTGTAAAAGGTAACGCAAAATGGCGGGAGTTTTCCGTCTGGATATAGTCTGTAATATATCTCACCATTAACTCTATTATGTTCTCCATCCCTTTCGTGAATTCTCTCCGTTCCAACCGTGGTCTGATACTGCTTTTCCTACTGCTAATCATTCTATGTTATTCATAATTGAATTATCTCAAAATCCAAGGTCGCTATAGTTAATCATTATCTAAACAGAATGTGTGCTGCATCTCAAACTTTGGCAATTTTGATAATAATAATTTGTTTGCAGATAATGTTTAGGGAACATCCGAGTAGCAGCATCTCCAAGTACATTAACATTATTGAAAAAGTTTAGTTTCAGTTATGTGTGTGTTTCTGGAAATACACAAGTTGAGATCTGATAACAAAATGTTACTGCGGATGTGTTAATCACTGTCTATAATAATGATCTGTACACATTGACAAAGACTGACTGACTGGCTGATTGACAAATTGATAAACACGACAACTGCATCATGAACTTAGGTGTATCGTGTTAATGTTTGAAGGTGTTTTCTTTGTGACAGTGGACGTGCTGTCCAGGCGATAAATGCTGTGCTTCTAGACCTACTACAGCGCACGATTGAAAAATGCAAGGAAAAGCCGCAAACAGAGTGGGGAAGCGGGTTGATAGCCGCGTGTTAGGTTCCAACGAGAAATGTTCGGATTCTTATCAGCTGAATGTCATTGTTCATGCTAATATTCGCATCAGCCTTTCCTTCTAGAAACAAAAAAAGAAGATTCAATACAAAAAAAGTTGCATTAATTAAATTATGGTAAATTATTGGATGTTTGATTTTACAGATTGTTAGACTTAAAGGGTTCACGGTCTTTAACAACGATGTGTGTGTGTGTGTGTGTGTGTGTGTGTGTACCTGTAAAACGGCTCGAATGAGGAACGAAATTTGCCTTTTTAAGTACAAAATGAGGTAATTTTGTCGTTCCCCGTTTGTCTGCCGTTCCTCATTTGTTCTAAGTACACGGGAGTGCTCTTTTAGTGCATGGGAGTGCAGTTGTAGTGCATGGGAGTGTTTTTAGTGCAAGGGAGTGCTCTATCCGGGACGGAGAACCTCCATCCCGTTTTCGAATTTCCTCTGCTATAGAGCGCGAAGTAGGTCAAGTTTTGGTCAAAAAAGTAGGTTTTAGAGCACCGTTTTCTCAAAAAGTTTGACCTAATTCCGCGCCTATAAGAGAGGAACTAGGTCAAGTTTTGAACTTCCCTCGACGATTAGGGTAAGGCAGTGCCTCGACGATTAGGGTAAGGCACCCGTTCCACAAAAGGGTTAGGGTCAGGGCTAGTTGCAGCGCTGCAACTAGCCCTGACCCTAACCCTTTTCTTGAAGGGGTGCCTTACCCTAATCGTCGAGACGTGTGCCTTACCCCTAATCGTCGAGTAAAATTGCTTATCCTAGCCGTGTTTTTCAACAAACTTGACCTAATTCGCCGCCTAAGAGGCGCGAAGTAGGTAAAATTACCCCATTTTATACCTCGTACACGCATGTGTGTGTGTGTGTGTGTGTGTGTGTGTGGGTGTGTGTGTAGGTGTGTGTGTGTGTGTGTTTGCGTACTCCTTCTTTGACTCCACCTTCTCCCCTCCCCATCTCTACATTGTTCTCTCTCCCGCCCCCATCTGCCATTCTTCAAAGCATACTGGATTGAACATCGGTGTCTCGAAGTTACCGGAACTGTCACCAAGAAAGTGTACGAATGCGCGCGCGGATCTTACCAGAAGAAGAATAGAGGATTTGCGGTATTGCGCTCCGAAGCTTTAGATTGGACGCGCTGATTCTTAGCGCTGTCTTTCGCCCACGCCAGCCCATTAACAGTGACAGAGAAGCTCAGTTTCATTTCATTGTTTGAGCCATACAGTTTGTCTGTCTGTCTATCTATCTATCTATCTATCTATCTATCTATCTATCTATCTATCTATCTATCTATCTATCTATCTATCTATCTATCTATCTATCTATCTATCTATCTATCTATCTATCTATCTATCTATCTATCTATCTATCTATCTATCTATCTATCTATCTATCTATCTATCTATCTATCTATCTATCTATCTATCTATCTATCTATCTATCTATCTATCTATCTATCTATCTATCTATCTATCTATCTATCTATCTATCTATCTATCTATCTATCTATCTATCTATCTATCTATCTATCTATCTATCTATATTTTGCTTCTTCGGATAAGAATACCTATCTATCTATCTATCTATCTATCTATCTATCTATCTATCTATCTATCTATCTATCTATCTATCTATCTATCTATCTATCTATCTATCTATCTATCTATCTATCTATCTATCTATCTATCTATCTATCTATCTATCTATCTATCTATCTATCTATCTATATTTTGCTTCTTCGGATAAGAATATAAAACCGATGTCAAGTTGTTTTACTTTTGTTTAGTTTTCACGCACGCATTCCATTGCACGAACTTTAAAGATCGTGGATCTTAGATGAATGTTAGTTAGTTATTCATTGCTTACAGTGTCCAGCGGACAGCAAAGAGCCGAATCAGGACCACAAAAACAAGACCAGGACTGTGCTGAAAGAGGACTCGCCCCTGATCCGCATAAAAGATCTGGCAAAACAACCCTAGTTGCAACACTGAAGGCAATCCACCGGCCGGTCACTTTACAATAAAGATATCCCACGCAGGGGACGCTAAGGCTATACTCTAAAAATAAATATCGAACCCCCGTTTACAAAAACAAAATAGAATATGAACATCATTATAAAATATCAACAAAACACATACATATAAAATGCCTACACTGCCAAATAATTACACCATAGGAAGACCCAGTGACCACCTGGCAGAAAGCGTCCAATATTCCCAAGCTGATCCAAAAGAACTCACACACACATGAGGAGTTTTGTCCCAGAAGAGTTTTCAAGAAAAAAGGTAGGTGACTGGTCTAGAGAAGAAGAAGATAGTAGAGCAGATTGATAGAACAGAGTAAGAATGAGAAAGAACAAAGGAGAAAGACAGAGACAGTGGGAATTTAAAGCATTAATTTCCAGAAAGTGGGGATACTATTTATACTGAAACCCACAGCACCCCCATGGGGAGCTGACATGGGTGTGTACCGGCTAGGTAAATATACCCATCATGCACTAGGTGAAGGTCCCGTATGCCCCACACCCTGTGGCAAAGGATTGTGCTCAGTTGTCTTTGCGTCAGATTATGCAATCGCCCAAAGACAGCGAATGAGAGCCTCGGGCGCCTGGAGTTAGATCTTGTACAGGCCAGCGCCTTGAGCAACTGGAAAAGCGCTATTTAAAAACGATTTACTATATATGTAAATACTCTCTCTCTCTCTCTCTCTCTCTCTCTCTCTCTCTCTCTCCCCCCTCTCTCTCTCTCTTATTTGATGCAAAGAATCACTGCAATACTCATCACCACCCAAGTTACATATATACCCATATTAAACTTGAAAATTATATTTCTTCTTCAAAATGCTATGTTTTAGAGGCAAAGATGGGGTGGTGTGTGTGTGTGTGTATGTGTAAGAGAGAGAGAGAGAGAGAGGGGGGGGGGAGCGCGTGTTTGTGTGTCTACAGCGTTTTGTGAGCGCACAAAAGGACGTGGGAGATCATGCATCTTAATAATGCAAACTAACATTTCAAAAGTTGCATACAGTACTCCTCTTTTAACGTCACTACCGTTTAAGGTCACAACGCGGATAAGATCAATCAGGTTGTTGGTCCCGGCCAAACACCTTCTTTGTACCATTTAGAATTCCTCGCTTAGCGTCACCTCGCATAAGGGAAAACCTCGGATAACGTCAACACTGTTTTGGTTCCCAAATGGAGGAGACTACTGCTTAAGAGAAATTGATGTCACAGATTACATCATTTATGAGGTCACTTCTTAATTTGAGATGATGTCATATATTCCTTATGATGTCATTTCCTGTTCACATAGCGTGGGACTGTGCAAAGTGAACAATTCGTTAAACTTGTGTAAGGTTTTCTGCAAATACACCCAGTAACTGTCTTGGTGCATACTTTTTATTTTTTCATTCTCATTTGCGTGCGTGCGCATCAATGTGTTTGTGTGTGTGTGTGAGAGTGTGTGTATGTGTATGCATGCTTGCATCCGTTCGTGTGTTTATGCATCATACACATGCACAAAAAATACATATACAGTAATGCATACATGCATATGCACCAACGTGCACACACATACACACACACACTGTCACAGGACACAAAAATTTAGCACCTCGTGTAAGATCAAGTGTTTTACTGGTAATTGATCTTATCAGAGGACTGTTTAGGATGCCCCTCGGATAAGATCAAACAAAAATTTGGTCCCGTGGGGGGGTCACCTTAAGAGAGGAGTACTGTACCTTGGGCGAAGAACGACTGTTCACGCATGAGAGAGATTGTCTACCTGCCATGTGTTGGTCAGTCTAGCCTTGGGATTATAAAAATATTAACGAAACACATACATATAAAACGCATACATCGCTAAATAATAATACCATAAAAAGCCCTAGTGACCATTTTGTCAGAAAGCGTCCAACATACCCAAGCTGACCCAACAGATCATCCCATACACAAATGAGGAGATGTTGGAGGGTTTTCAAGTAAAAAGACAGGTGACCGGCCTAGCGAAGAAGATACATGTAGTAGATTGATAGAACAGAGTAGGAATGAGAAAGAACAAAGGTGACAGGCAGTGACAGTGGTACTTTAAAGCACTAAAGTTCCAGAACGTTGCGATGCTAATTATACAGAAACTCTTACGGGGGAGGGGAAGGGAGGAGGGGGGGGGGGTGTCCTCAAATGTTCCAGGCGCTAAAACTAATATAACATAGGTGGTAGGACTGCTACGTTCTGCTAGAACTAAAGATGACGTGGCCTGAAGGGAGTGGATGAGAGAATTGATTACGCGAATGTGCATATATGCTATCATGATCAAGCTTCAATATTGTCTTTGATGTCTTACCTCTTCTAAATGCATATAATCATGCGGTTTATGGAGGATACAATTTTGAAATGTGCAGGCTTACGCATATACCTGACCTGTGCGTTGGTATATTAGGTGTAGCCTACATGTTTTATGTGGGCCAACACAGGTTTCTGTGACGTTCAATGTGTCTGACCAGTAAGAAGGTGTTGTGTAACATAATATGTTTTAATTATTGTTAACACAGTTTCAAAGGTAGACTAATGATAATACCCCCCAAAAAGGAGAAAATAACAATACAGTGAACTTCAGCTAATACGCAGCGCTGACAGCATCATTTTTGTCTATTGAAATTATTGTCATGATTCATGTTTAAAGCTACTGTATTTTCAAGATGAGCTTTTTATAATTATTACTTTGAAGCGTGGCAATTAGGTTTCATGGAAATTCGCGGCGGACGTTGTAGTGTACGTGGTCATTGTTATACTCTAACCAGTACAGTCGTTGTAGTGTACGTGGTCATTGTTATACTCTAACCAGTACAGTCGTTGTAGTGTACGTGGTCATTGTTATACTCTAACCAGTACAGTCGTTGTAGTGTACGTGGTCATTGTTATACTCTAATCAGTACAGTCGTTGTAGTGTACGTGGTCATTGTTATACTCTAACCAGTACAGTCGTTGTAGTGTACGTGGTCATTGTTATACTCTAACCAGTACAGTCGTTGTAGTGTACGTGGTCATTGTTATACTCTAACCAGTACAGTCGTTGTAGTGTACGTGGTCATTGTTATACTCTAACCAGTACAGTCGTTGTAGTGTACGTGGTGATTGTTATACTCTAACCAGTACAGTCGTTGTAGTGTACGTGGTCATTGTTATACTCTAACCAGTACAGTCGTTGTAGTGTACGTGGTCATTGTTATACTCTAACCAGTACAGTCGTTGTAGTGTACGTGGTCATTGTTATACTCTAATCAGTACAGTCGTTGTAGTGTACGTGGTCATTGTTATACTCTAACCAGTACAGTCGTTGTAGTGTACGTGGTCATTGTTATACTCTAACCAGCACAGTCTATGTCTAATTATTGTTGAAACCCGTTGCGGTCCGCTCGGACGCATTGCAAGAACAGCACCATCACGTGCTGATACCTAGCAGTGGCTCTGTTATAGAACGACACGTTGAAATGTCACATAAAAGTGAATCTTTAAAACAGACACAAAATAATAAAAGGTAAACACATCTTTGATTATACCTGCGAGGTCAAAACATGGACGGCGCAGGACATGCCACGTATCCTGACAACAGCTGCAGACAATTCAAAGTGATGAAAACTTTGTGCATCAGCATCACTTATTTCTCCCCCGACGGCCTCTCGGGCTGCGAGACTGGTGATGATGATGATGATGATGATGATGATGATGATGATGATGATGATGATGATGATGATGATGATGATGATGAAGATTATGATGAAGATGAAGATGATGATGATGGTGATGATGCTAATGATGATGATGATGATGATGATGATGATGATGATGATGATGATGATGATGATGATGATGATGATGATGACATAAGCTTATTTATAATCATGTCTGAATGAGAATGAGGCATTTGGATCCAGGATGCAAGCTGATATTATGGTCGTATAGTTCGTGATAGTTTGCTGTCGTCTGCTGCATTGTAAACGTCAAGGATAGGTTACGGCTTCTGGTGGTCGTTGTCGCGGAGTTAGCCCTCTTTAGTTCGTAAGTCAATTAATTCTATTTGTTGATTTTTCTATTTTTTATTTATTTAGTTATCTACTACGCGGCCACTTATGCCATTCATATTTGCACTTTCTCAAGGTCAATTTCGCTGAGGTTCATTCACATTTTGCACTGTATCTGAAAGTCTGCTCGACATATTTACAATGCAGGTAATTTCACAAAGTGGCCAATCCATTTTTTTCCTTTGCATTTTAGAATAAAACCGAGACAGAACAACTCGATGCAATTTAATTTGTTGTGAATAATATTGGTTTTTAACTATGTTTGAGAATGTCTGTAAACATATTGGAATGGCGTTCTATCTTGTCTTCTGTGTTATTAATTATCAGTCTTCGTTTTGTTTTCCTTGTTCCTCCTCCTACTCCTCTTCATCTTCATCATCATCATCATCTTCTTCTTCTTCTTCTTCTTCTTTTTCTTCTTCTTCTTCTTCTTCTTCTTCTTCTTCTTCTTCTTCTTCTTCTTTTTCCTCCTCTTCTTCTTCTTCTTCTTCAAAATTTATCAGTACAACTTATGTTAATCTGATGAATAAAAATTGATGCAACAACAACTTCTTCTTCTTCTTCTTCTTCTTACTGGGTAAATCTTCTTCTTCTTCTTTATCTTCTACATCTTCTTCTTACCGGGTAAATAAAAGATTGATGAGATAACAACGCAAAGAGAACAACGCTTAATATATTTGGACATTATTCATTTCAGGTGTGGTCCTGCTGCTGCATGTATAAACGGACACAGTTGCTACAGTGGTCTGTTAGATAGGTGCTGTCCCAATGACGTAAGTGTCCTCTCCTTCGATAGAGAGTAAAAACCGAGGCCTAGTCTGTGCACGCATCCATTCCATCGCACGGGCATTCAAGTGCCGACAACTTGCACTCATCCAACATGCGTCTATTAGGTCCCCCTTCTCCCCCATCCCCGGTCCCCAAGGATTGTCCTCAGTTGTCTGTGGGGTCAGACGCTGGATGCGCATAACGCAGCAAGTAGGCAGCAAGTTGGCACCTCAGATACAGGGGTAGGGAGTGAGGGGCTGCGTTAGCCACCAGCAGGCCAGCGCATTTAGCAGTTCTTGAGCTGGAAAGAACAGCTGTACAAGGTCGATTAAATAAAATAATTGGATAATTAATGCGCTATAAAGAAATAAAATTAAACGTGCCTTAAATTAAAACAACTACAACAAGATACAATATACTGCATTGCCAAGTGAATAATATACAGGGAATGCATTTTAGTTAACGCTGCAGCACCACACAGAAAAGCACACATAAAACAGAGTGAAAAAGTTGACAGCCAGTCACAATAAAGGGATAAGAAGAATAAAATAATAAAACAGCTGAACTGTACAAAAGGCAGGGATTAATCTTGAAAGTGACCATGATAGGTCATTTGACCAGTTCACAGGAAAAACAATAGGTCAATTTGGAAAGCAATAAGTCACACAGTCTCATTCGATCGCTTATCAGTACAAATGGTACAAAATAACAACGCTAAGGCATTAACCGATTTTATATTCAGCCTTTTTAAATTGTTTAAATGACATGCTGATGCACACAGTTATAGGTAGATATTCAATCCTTTTTAATTTGTCTGCTAATTATTACTGTTTTCACTGCTTTGAAAGAGACAACAGTTTTCTTGGTTTTGCTGCTGCCCCTATCTGCAGCGCTCTTTCTATATTTACAGTTCCAAGCTTTACAGAAAGCAGCAAGTTCCGTGTTTCTGCTGTCAGTCTGTTCCGCAATGCTGTCAGAATGCGGTTTTGTGCAGAGCTGCTCTCTCACAATCAGCAGTGTGCAGGGGGCAGGTAACCGCGAAAGCAGCCAGCTTCAGCAGGTTTAGAAATCCATCCGCGTGGTGAGCTGCAAGCATGGCCCACACATCCCTGATGTTTTCTCGTGGGCAAAAGGGCAAAAATATAGAGTTGCCTGTCAACATGCACATACACATAGATAGCTAACATTCTAACCGTCCAGTTTGCACACTCCCTCCATTGGACCTCGTGTTACTTTTACATTGGCACGCCTGTGCGCAGACAGACCCACGCGTGCAGAGAGTAGGCCTACTTGTACCAAACTAGCCCTGACACCAAGTCACTGGCTCTAACTACAAAAATCACTGCAAACATTTTTTGTAAAACTGCCAAAGGAGTTAATCCACATTTTTTCTTGTGTGCGTAGGCTTTGTGCACAGATAACATATTTTGCAAATAATATGCAATTATACGTAATTAGCACATAAAACATGATTTGTCGAACGGGTAACGAAATAAAGAGTCCTATTTACAACTGAAAGTGTGCACATTGTTGCGGTGCCACACAGTAATTCTCTCCTGCTCTGCGCTTCACTTTCACAGCCGCCAATATAACCCTTAATCAATCCATTTTCAAGAGACGCAAATTTTTTATTTTTTTTTTAAATAAAAAAAAAGCTACGCAAAATGGCGGGAGGTTTCCGTCTGGATATAGTCTCTAATATATCTCATTATTAACTCTATAATGTTCTCTATCACTTTTATGAAATCTCTCCGTTCCAACCGTGATCTGATACTGATAAGTGCTTTTCCTACTAGTAATCAATCTATGTTATTTATATTTGAATTTTTTCACAATCCAAGGTTGCTGTAGTTAATCATTATCTAAACATATGTTGCGGTGCATCTCAAAACTTGGCAATTTTGATAATAATAATTTGCTTGCAGACCACGTTTAGGGTAAATCCGAGTAGCAGCACCTCCAAGAACATTAACACTGTTGAAAAAGATTATTTTCAATTATGCGTGTGTGTCTGAAAATCCACAAGTTGAGATCTGATCACAAAATGTTATTGGATGTGTTAACTACTGTCTATAGTAATCAACTTAACACATTGACAAAGACTGACTGACTGCTGATTGACAAACTGATAAAAACGACAACTGCATCATGAACTTAGGTGTATTGAGTTAATGTTTAAACGTGTTTCCTTTATGACAGTGGCAGTGCTGTCGAAAAATCGGTTGCTGTCATAAGCGAGGGTGTGCATATTGCAAGGACTAGCCGCAAACACAGAGTGGGGAAGCGGGTTCATCGCCGCGTGTTAGGTTCCAAGGAGAAATGTTTGGATTCTTATCAGCTGAATGTCATTGTTCATGTTAACAATCGCATCAGTCTTTTCATCTACAAAATAAAAGAAGATTCAGTAAAGTAAAGTTGCATTGATTAAATTATTGTAAATTAATGGATGCATACGCACAGCAACACTCTTCAACATCTTCCTAGAGCGCATCATGTTAGATGCCATTGCAGATCACGAAGGCACAGTCAACATAGAGGGAAGAGCAATCTCCAACCTTCGTTTTGCGGATGACATTGATGGATTGGCTGGGGAGGAACAAGAACTTGAACAGCTGATACAGAGGATGGACACCACCTCCAGAGAATATGGAATGGAAATAAGTGCAGAGAAGACCACAACGATAAGATGAACAACAACACCAATGACATCACCACGGACATCAAAGTCCAAGGCCAATCCCTCAACACAGTGCACAGCTTCAAATATTTAAGAGCCATTGTATCAGACAATGGGTCCCGACAGGAAGTCCTCTCCAGGATCGCACAAACAAC
Organism: Oncomelania hupensis; assembly: GCA_036898135.1. Lineage (NCBI taxonomy): Eukaryota > Metazoa > Mollusca > Gastropoda > Littorinimorpha > Pomatiopsidae > Oncomelania > Oncomelania hupensis. The sequence continues at coordinate 45,962,192 of CM072523.1, read as the reverse complement.
TGCTGCCTTGGCAAGGTTTAAGACCATTTGGAAAGATAGGACCATCAACCTACATTCCAAGGTAAGACTGCTGCGCTCCATTGTCATCTCCATCTTCCTATACGCTTGCGAAACATGGACCCTCACAGCCGATCTACAACGAAGAATACAAATCAAGGAGATGAGGTGCTACAGAAGACTTCTGGGCATTTCCTATACCCAGCACATCACCAACCTACCTACCTACCTACCTACCTACCTACCTACCTACCTACCTACCTACCTACCTACCTACCTATCTATCTATCTATCTATCTATCTATCTATCTATCTATCTATCTATCTATCTATCTATCTATCTATCTATCTATCTATCTATCTATCTATCTATCTATCTATCTATCTATCTATCTATCTATCTATCTATCTATCTATCTATCTATCTATCTATCTATCTATCTATATTTTTCTTTTTCGGATAAGAATATAAAACCGAAGTCAAGTTATTTTACTTTTGTTTTGTTTTCACGCACGCACTCCATTGCACGAACTTTAAAGATGATGACGCTCGTCTCTTAGATGGGTGAGTACCGGCTACCTAAATATACCCATCATGCACTAGGTGAAGGTCCCCTATCCCGCACACCGGGTCGCAAAGGATTGTGCTCAGTTGTCTGGGCGTCAGACTATGCAATCGCCCAAAGACAGCGAATGAGAGCCTCGGGCGCCTGGAGTTAGATCTTGTACAGGCCAGCGCCTTGAGCAACTGGAAAAGCGCTATTTAAAAACGATTTACTACGTAAGTAAATACTATCTATCTTTCCCCCTCTCTATCCTATGTATTGCAGGGAATCACTGGAATATTCATCATCGCCCTATTTAAATAAATACCAATATTAAACTTGAAAATTATATTCCATCTTCAAAATGCTGTATTTTAGAGGCAAATGATCGGCGGTTTGTGTGTGTGTGTAGGGGAGTGTGTGTGTCACTGTGTGTGTGTGTAGGAGAGCGAGAGAGAAAAAGAGAGAGCGCGTGTTTTTGTGTCCACAGCGTTTTGTGAGCGCACAAAAGGACGTTGGAGATCATGCATCTTGATGATGCAAAATAACATTTTAAAATTTGCATATCTTGGGCGAAGGACGACACTGAGAAAGGAGGACAAATCAAGACTTGGAATGGAAAAAAAAAATCTGAACACAGACGGACGAAAGACTTGAAATATGAATGGCCAAATACCGAAAACACTTGATTATTCAATTTTTATTTGGTTATGAAGAAAATCGACCAGTGGAAAAAAAGACCAACAATGGCAAATGGTTTAAAACTAAAATCAATCGATCAATTAATCAATCAATCAATGCGCATAACAAGTGAAGATCGCCTCTAAAGAAGGATCTTAAGAAGAATAATATCCAATATGGTTTTATAAACTCCAGCTTCCTGTATTTCAGCGAGACCACTTACGTCATCTGGTTATATGGTGGCATAACAAACTGATTATTTGCATATTGGCATAAACAGGAGAGAGAGAGAGAGAGAGAGAGAGAGAGAGAGAGAGAGAGAGAGAGAGAGAGAGAAAGAGAGAGAGAGAGAGAAAGAGAAACTTTGAAACTTTGAACATTTTTAATTAGGGATAAAGATTTTAGACTAATGATACAGTCTAATCTTCCAATCTGTCCCTTAAGAAATTAACATAATAATAATTAACCTGTAACTTTAACTTGGAAATCACATCACTCACACACACACATGCAAACACAATCACACCAACATCTTCATCATTATCTTTAAACAATTTTAGGCAACCATCCTTCCTCCACATATCCTTCACCCTTAGAATAATAATAATAATAATAATAATAATAATAATAATAATAATAATAATAATAATAATAATAATAATAATAATAATAATAATAATAATAATAAAGTAAATAAATAAATAAATAAGTTAATAATTACATGAATGACTGTGTTGTCATATATGTTATTATACATCACTTTTATAATTAATTTCGCAGATGCCTACATATTTTACATTTGAAAGAAAACAGTGTGTCGCAATGTTTACACTCCAGAGGGAGAGAGTTCCATACACTAGCTCCATTAAATCAAGAGATTTAATTAGAGAGAAATAATTCAATTAGAGAGAAAGAGAGAGAGAGAGAGAGAGAGAGAGAGAGAGAGAGAGAGAGAGAGAGAGAGAGAGAGAGAGAATTACACAGCAATGGTCGATTCAGCCCCGATGCTTGAACATTGTGTTCATTGGTTATCCGCACAGCCGGTCCATTCAATGGCAAGGCAGGAGTCGCAGTTACATAGATGTCCAACTGTATTCAGCAAAAGAAGCAGACATCATCAAGAACTGCTAACAAAATCTTTCTCTTTACCACTCCCCCCCCACCCCACCCTTCCACTCACCTAAAAAAAAAAATTTTTAACTTCAAGACACGCAGACAGCGCTTCTTATGTAGTCAAACAATGGAAAAGTACAGAAAGTCCAGAATGACGCAATCAAAACAGCCAACTCGTCACCGGAAATGCGCACTTTTCTAACGTCGTAGAAAGTTCTACGAGTTTGCAAGATCCGACAAGCTATCGCTAGATGCATCTCGGGTCTTCCGTGGACGATAACCAAGGAACTCCAGAAGGCTCTCTACACTGTTACAACAAACATCGTCCGCCGAAAACGAACAACACTATGCCAAGTTTCTTAACAGCAACATAGGACCAAATTAATGGAAGGCAAATAAATGCTTTCTTTTGCACGCTTCGCCAAATAAAAATGTTCATAACCTTTCAGCGCGTCTCAGTCGTAACAGAGAGAGAAAGAGAGAGAGAGAGAGAGAGAGAGAGAGAGAGAGGGTTTGAGAGGGGGAGGGGGGGGGGACTTTGCTGTTCTCAGCCTATTGTAGAGGTAAAATGATGTAGCCTACATGCACAAAATCTTCTCAGCTCTCCGAAACTACAGAACATGCAAAGCCAGGGGCTAAAAAAAAGCATTTTGAGCTCATAGTTGTCTACAGTTTTGTATCGAAATGGCCAGTATGTTCCTATCACCCTTCCAGTTCCATCTTCTACTATCCAGCAACAAGACTTAAGGAAATCCAATCAAAGGTACAATAAGATTTAGCCTATAAGAGCTTCGCGGGAGACTTCACAACAATAAGAGTACTACTTCCTTAAGAATATAGAACTAGGCAAGTACAAAAGTAGAACGGAAGTTAAACCACAGCAGGTTAAAATATTCCCTATACATAAAGGTAAAAAAGGTAAAGGTAGTCCCATAGCCTTGTGGCCGTAAGGGAGCGTGATGTTGGAGATCACACTTATCTTGGGCCAGCGTAATGAGGGTGATGCCCATCTTTCTCCCTAGCTGCTTTACCTTCCCCACCGTTAAGAGAGTAGGTACTCAGTCACAGTTGAGTCAACTGTGGGCGTTGTTATTTGTCGCTTCACGTTTTGCGGTCACCCATCCAAGTGCTAACCGCACTGGACGGTGCTTAACTTGCGACACAGTAGCGAGTGCTCCAACCACTGCGCTATCCGACACCCCAATACATACATTTCGCTAAAGAGCTTCCTTTGGTTCTCTTCATGCCTCTAAATGGACTAATAGTGCTTCAGGTTAAATCGGTAATGTGTGACCTGATGCTGACTTCAGAATTTTTCGTTTCTTTAATAGAAACGTCGCTTATACTTCCTTCTGATATTTCCTCTCAATACTTCAACATTGCGCCAACAAGCAGCCAGTGAGCGGCTTCCGCAATGTGTGGTTCGATTCCGATTTCTGCACAATGTATTTCGTGCATGCCAGATTTCTGTGGCCGAAGCCACATAATCAATGTATTTCAACAGTGTAATTTTAGATGTCTAACATCACCTATAAATGTGTGGACAGACGTTAAATAAAAGACTGATTGAGTGACTGATTGACTGATTGGCAACAGTCTTGCTACAGCACTTTAATATTTGTTTTACAAGTTTGCACAAAATGTATTAATCTAATGAAGAAACCCGACGTTTCATTTGCAATACAGTTGATCGGAATTTTAAAATAAAATGATTTCCGGTCGTGTACCTTTTATACAAAGTCGCGCTTCGCCTGCGTCTGCAATATAGTGCATATTTTGAGTTCTAATGATAATATAAGGAATGGCAAACTGGTTCTTTCAATTTTAAGAATGGTAAACAAAGTGGGTTCGTATTTGCAAAAAGACCATTCCGATCCCGTGCAAGATGGACAGCAGAGGGAGAAGAAGTAACAACATATTTGTTGTGGCGTTTCAAAAACAAAATTATGTGAGTAAACAAATGAGAAAAAATAACGAAACAAAATGGTAAAACCTTGACAAATCCAAAGGATGTGTATTAGGCTACAAGAAGTTAATTCGTTTTACTCAAACCTTTATTCTTAAAAACCAGTGGATATATTTGATTCAGACATTTTAGGTAATTACATTCCAGCATTGACATTTATTGAGAAAGAATCTTTGGAAGGAGAAATTCACCTATATGACGATGTTGTCTCTCGTGCGGATCTTGCTAAGTTGTCCATCAGTAGCACACTTATTAACTCCATCCTGGTGACCAACGGATGTCGCGGTCCTTGGTGACCCGGGCGACGACCGATCCGGTATGGAGTGTGTGGTTCTTTTCATCTTGGGCAAGGAAGACCTCGTGGGGCTCAATCCTCTCCAGGCTGTTGGCCACAGCTGAATTTCAAGATTACAGTGTGCCTCGCCTTGTCCCCGAGCACGTGGTCGTTGAACCTATAGTAACGTGAAGTTCCTCCGTCCTGGCCGTTGACTTCTGTTTAGAAGACTTTCGCCCAGTGATGCCGTGAAGACATCACCCCTGTTAATCACCTCTTACGACACGCCGGAAAACGTTGGGTCTATTCTATTCAGTGCCCGAACCCCCAGGGAACGGTGTGCAAAATGAGGCAAAAGAATTAATTTAAATGTTGACTGAAAATATCTATTTAAAAGATTTGTAAAGATAAATGATATTAAATTTGTTACAAACTCTAATAATATATAGGAATTTGGTTACAAATGTTAAATGTAAGAAAATGGGCCTTGAACTAGACAGTAAATGTACTTTTAGTAAAAAAGAAAAAGAAAATATTCAGCATATTTTATGGAATTATGGGTTTGTCCATAACTTTTGGTTACTTGTGCAGAGGAAATTATACACTTATATACCCGTCAATAACTTGAATCTAATGAAAAGCCTTGAATTATATGGCTTTGACAATAATGTACAAACTGACATAATATTTGAACTCATTGTGCTATTATTTATTATTATTTATTTAATCGTTCTTATATAGCGCTTTTCCAGCTCAAGAGCTGCTCAAGGCGCTGGCCGATACAGCGCCCGAGACGCCCACCCGCAGCCTTTGGGCGCATGATCTGACGCCCGGACAACTGAGCACAATCCTGGGCAGCCAGGAATGGGGAGAAGGACCTAGGTGCATGCTGGGTGTTTTCTTGTCACCGGCACTCACCCGTCTAGGACATGACCGTCAGGATCTTTAAAGTCCGTTATGATGGAATGTATGCGACACAGACTAGACCTCGGTTTATACTCTCATCCGAAGGAGTAGGAAAACAGGAGTAAAGTGTCTTTCCCAGGGACACAACACAATGGCCCGGCCAGGGCTCGAACCCGGGACCTTCCGATCCGCAAGCCGAAGCACTAACATTAGACCACAGTGTGCTACTTGCAAAGTCATATATTCATGCATGTACAATTAAGAAAGAAACCCCACCCTTGAGGTTTTTGACAAGATGGTTAAAACCAAGCATGAGATCGAAAAGCTGAATGCTGAATGCTAACTGAAATATGAAATATTGTCAGATTACAGACCAGTGGTGGTCTGCATACAAAGAGTTAATTGTGTACACTTTAATTATAAATAAGTCCGCTTATATGCATGAACTAATTTATATATATATATATATATATATATATATATATATATATATATATATATATATATATATATATATATATATATATATATATATATATATATATATATATATATATATATATATATATATATATATATATATATCCATTTATTTATTTGTTAATATTCTTTTTTTTTTTAAATTTTACTATTAGTTTTTGTTAATGAGTTTTGCTTTTCTTATTTATCATGTATTGTTTGTTTGCTTGTATGCTCATCTTGTTTCATGTGTAAAAAAGATAATGAAATAAACCAAAAAGAAGAAGAAGAAAACAGACAACATAAGACCATTCCGATTTTCCAAGCGGGAGAAGCATTGACACTATACTTGTATGAAAACTGGGTTGCACGTCATGAAAAACTAGTGTAGCTTCCACGAGGACCACGCAGCGGTCTACCGGGAATGTAATATCACATGACTTGCTTTCTTGAAATTTATGAATGGATGCAGGCATGAGATTATAATCTACTGCTAAAAGAAAAGCTGAGAGCACGATGTCTCCTCAACATGGAGTTAGGCACTCTACACGTACATCTGAATAGCCAAGGAGGAAATGAAAGTACAGCTTAGAGAACGTTACATAGTGCTCTCAGTAGGATCTCAGGGTGTGCATGATGTAGACTGTGCATGTACATATAGATTTTGGTTTACGTTGGACTGGAGTTACAGTGAATGACATACCGTCTCCTTTTCAGTGTTGTGTCCTCGACATTAATTGGCCCTCGGCTCTCAATGCTTTTGTTTCCGCTCGCCTGATTGGTTAGCGAGCAGGCGCTTCCGGCAGACCACTGGAAACCGCGATGCATGGCGGGAAAAAAGGTGGTGGGAGGGAGCCTAGCGGAGATTAAAGCGAGAAGGAAAAACGTTCTTGTTCTATTTCCTTTAATTCACATTTTTTTGACAGAAATAAAAATGTAAATGGCTACTCCGAAACAGGCTCTTTTAGGTGTCTGGCTGTAAAACGGACAGCGTATAGATCTGTGGGTGTGAAACAGGCAGCTATAGGTCTCTGGCTGTAAAACAGGCAGCTATAGGTCTATCAACTTGCTGCCCTGACCTATGAAAACTATAACAGACTGTATAATGTAAACACCCATCGACCCCCGAGCCCTGATCCTCCCCACGGCTTCAACCTTTACATTAGAAGGTCTGTTCTCTAAAGCATATCATTCTATCTATCTCTTAACTCTTCAAGTCAGCAAGGACTCACTCTTTGACAAACTCACGGTGAAATAATGAAGTCAGATAAACATTTTGAAAAGGCACTCCGCGACCTCTCCTCGCTCCTATACCCCTAGTCTGGAAATTATTCCCTACCTTAAACGTTTTCAGAAAATAAAAATCCTTTCATCTCTCCTTAAGGTCAGGAAGACAGATTTAAGGGTAGCAAGTGTGTTGACGGTTTGAGTTAGGCAGCAGCGCCTTGAGCAGATCTTGGGCTGGAAAAGCGCTATAATATAAGAACGGTTTACTTAAATCAATGAAATAAATAATTCAATAGACATTCACATTGGACAACCTGGGCCCAAACGACTGTTCCATGAAAACGTCTGGAAAAGTTACCAGTGAAGGCTTCATTTGTGCGTTTGCAAGTTATACCTGTACAATTATTAGTTGTGTTTGAAAACCAATATCGGCATTTCAAAGGTTAGAGAGATGGGAACACCGAAATAATACCACTAATACATTGGTTACATTACATTACATTATTATTGCTTTAGGTCCAGCGTAATACATTGGTGTCTGGCAGACAGAATGCCATAGTTGAGAATAACTTGTTTGGGTTTTTTTCTTCTATTAAATTTTGTCGTTTTAATGAACAGATGTACGTTGTGGTTTTTTTCTTCTTGTAGTTCTTGTTTTAATTAACAGATGCACGTGAGAGGTCATTAGCTTAAACTTTCCTGCTTTTATCTGTAATGGACCTCATTTTGTATGTGGCTACCATTGAACACTCACAGTGCCACTGCCAAGTTTTGAAGTTTGGTGAGTTTGAAGTTATTTTTATTGACACGAAACCAAGAATCTGAATCGACAGCAATGACACATACCCTTTAAATAACGACCATGATGCACATTATAACACGTCTCTTCCCTTTCTCCCCCCCCCCTCTATCCCCTCTCTCTCTCTTCTTCTTCTTCATCATCTTCTTCTTCTTCTTCTTCTTCTTCTTCTTCTTCTTCTTCTTCTTCTTCTTCTTCTTCTTCTTCTTCTTCTTCTTCTTCTTCTTCTTCTTATTATTATTATTATTATTATTATTATTACTATTATTTCCTTTGTCGTCGGCATGTATGACTGAATATTGGAGAACGTGAATGCAAATGATACGATGAACGATTGTAAGATAGGCTACCGCATAAAATGTGTATCCTTGTTATAAAAAACGAACAAACCCCCCCCCTCTCTCTCTCTCTCTCTCTCTCTCTCTCTCTCTCTCTCTCTCTATCTCTCCTCCTCCTCCTCCTCTCCTCTCCCTCTCTCTCATCCTCTTCCAACCTCTGGTTGCTGCCAATCAATTGTCCTGACTGTTTCTTATGCAGTTCCTTAAATCGCGTCCTGTTATACCGCCGTTTATCCCCGTGCGCTCCAAACCAAAGATCGTCCATTTTCATTTACAAAACCAATTCCGTGACTCCTCTCCCTTCACCCTTCATTTCTCCATCCCGTTTGCCTTTCTACTGTTACTTCCTTCCTCGTGTATTGTTATTATTATTATTATTATTATTATTATTATTATTATTATTATTATTATTATTATTATTATTATTATTATTATTATTATTATTATTATTATTGTTGTTGTTGTTGTTGTTGTTCTTCTTCTTCTTCTTCTTCTTCTTCTTCCTTTCCTTCTTCTTCTTCTTCTTATTATTATTATCTTATCATCATCATCATCATCATCATCATCATCATCATCATCATCATCATCATCATCATCATCATCATCATCATCATCATCATCATCATACTTATTATTATTATTACTATTATTATTATCATCTTTATCAACTTCATTATTATTATTATTATTATTATTATTATTATTATTATTATTATTATTATTATTATTATTATTATTTTGTTATTTGTCTTCTTCTTATTCTTGTTCTTATTCTTCTTCTTCTTCTTCTTCTTCTTCTTCTTCTTCTTCTTCTTCTTCTTCTCTCTCTCGCTCTTTCTCTCTCTCTCTCTCTCTCTCTCTCTCTCTCTCTCTCTCTCTCTCGCTCTTTCTTTTCTTTTCACTCCTTCTTCCACACCCCACTCTCTTCCTCTCCTTCCCACTCCCAAACTCTGTCTTTCTTTTCTTTCCCTCTTTTTTTCCAGAATTTCAATACGCCTTCCAAAGACAAAACAGCAGTTTACACATAACAAAGTTAAGACACACACACGCACACACACACACACACACACACACACACAGTTTACGGAATTTATTCAGAATAACAAGGCACGTTATTAACACAACCATGCATTATGTGAATAAAAAAGACTATTGAAAGATTCAAGTTCAACACACATCCATCTACGACACAAGGGAAGCAACCTTGCATTTTTTTGTTACTGTTAGCCTTTACAAAAAAACAGTCAAATTAGGTCGCGCAAAATTATACTCAAGAGTGGAACTGTTGAACCTTATTTATCGTATGCATGGACAATTATGCATATATAATAAGGAAGACATTAAACTGACCTTTACAAAGTATAAATACTATAAATGCAGGCATCGAATAAATATTAATTAATGTAATTTAATTGTTGCTGAATGCTGGAGTGCACAAAATGCCCCAAAACAACGAATCAAAGTGTCCTAAACTTTAAATCTTGGCATCTTTTTCTGCCAGACACGAGAAGAACCAATAATGACATTCACGCTGAAATACTTAGCCAGCCATCGGGCAGTGGAATTGTTTATGCCAGTCAGTTTAAGTCCAGATGCAACTCTGCGATGCACGTTACCTAAGCTGCGAAAGACCAGAATCACAGTCCTGCAGGCAAAGCTATAGGCAGAGATCTCCATGCAGAGGGGCAGGTACTTTTCAAACTTTGACGCGTAACAACGGTCTATAAATGCGTCAAAGGACACTGCCACCTCTACAAGGAAGACCTGACGGTTTCTGCGGTCGATGACTGTGATGTCTGGTCTCGTGGCAGTGGTAGCAAATGTGTTTGAGTCTACATCAAACACACGTGGAGAGAGGCATGTGTCTTTTATCACCTGCACACACTAACTGCTCTTAGGAATGTAACAATGTATTACATCTACAATTCTGTTGTGTCGGGCCTGAAAGAGCAGTTGGTAGCGTGTGCAGCCGTTCAGAATATGAGAATATTATTATTATTATTATTATTATTATTATTATTATTATTATTATTATTATTATTATTATTATTATTATTATTATTATTATTATTATTTTGGTTTTTGTCTTCTTCTTCTTCTTCTTCTCTCTCTCGCTCTTTCCCACACACACACATACCCACACCCACCCACACCCACACACACACCCACACACACACACACACACACACACACACACACACACACACACAAATGCAGCGAAAGAAATTCCCATCAGGCCCCATGCAAACAACTCAAATTCCCTTCTCTGTGACCGCGAACGTCTCGCGAGATCACGGTTTTCGACATTTTCTGGACTGGAATATATTGGGAGGAAAAGTTCGCGTCAGGCGGCGACGTCAACACGCAAGGTGCAACTACAAACATGATCCCGTGTTTATTTTATTTTAGGTATGACAATCCCTTCCCTTCTCTTTTGATTTCTTATTTTCTGTCGTCCTTTCTTCCTTTTTTTTTCTTTGCTTCAGTACATCGTAAACTAATCTCATAAATTAAATTGAAACAACTTTCTTCGTTGTTCTTCTTCCCTTTTTTTTCCCTTTTTCTACTTTCTCCGCTTTCCACATTCTTTTTTCTTCTTAAAATTTATTTACTTATTTTTTCTTTGTTTCTTTTTTTCGTTCATTCTTCTTCTTCTTCTTTCTTTCTTTCTTTTTTTCGTTCAATATTATTTTGTATTCTTCTTCTTCTTCTTCTTCTTCTTCTTCTTCTTCTTCTTCTTCTTCTTCTTCTTCTTCTTCGAATAAATTCACTATACGTATTTTATAATTTCCGACAACACCATTTGGAAGAACACGAACTAATTTGCTTTGTCTGGCAGTCAGGCATTGTTTCGTTCTCTTGTTCTTTGTTCTTTTTGTTCTTCTTGCTCATCATCATCATCTTCTTGTTCTTCTTCTTCTTGTTCTTCTTCTTCTTGTTCTTCTTCTTCTTCTTCTTCTTCTTCTTCTTCTTCTTCTTCTTCTTCTTCTTCTTCTTCTTCTTCTTCTTCTTCTTCTTCTTCTCGTTCTTTTTCTTCTTCTTCTCCTCCTTCTTCTTCTTCTTCTTCTTCTTCTTCTTCTTCTTCTTCTTCTTCTTCTTCTTCTTCTTCTTCTTCTTCTTCTTCTTCTTCTTCTTCTCCTCCTCCTCCTCCTCCTCCTCCTTCTTCTTCTTCTTCTTCCTTCTCCTCCTCCTCCTCCTCCTCATCCTTCTTCTTCTTCTTCAACTTACAAGTATTCTATCACTTCAGTGTTTGGAAGAACACAAAATAATTAGCTTTGTCTTCACTACCCCTTGGGGTCATGAGCAATCTTGCCACTGTAGATTGTTCTAACCTATAAGGGGAAAAGTGAAAGCCCCAGTTGAAAACCTGTCTTGCCTTTATAGGCATGACAGTTTCACTGCGGCAACAGTACCCCCGTTGGAGTGCCGGGGGTTTCAGTATAAATAGTATCCCCACTTTTTGGAAATTTAGTGCTTTAAATTCCCACTGTCGCTGTCTTCCTCATTTGCTCTTTCCCATTCCTGCTCTGTCCTATCACTCTGCTATACTATCTTCTTCTTCGCTAGATCAATGACCTACCTTTTTTCTTGAAAACTCTTCCTGGACAAGACTCCTTGTTTGTGTATGAGGTCTGTTGGATCAGCTTGGGAGTGTTGGACGCTTTCTGCCGGGTGGTCACTAGGGCTTCCTATGATGTCATTATTTAGCACTATAGGCATTTTATATGTATGTGTTTTGTTGATAATTTATAATGATGTTTGTATTCTATTTTGTTTTTGTAACCGGAGGTTCGAGTAGTTGGGGTAAAGCCTCAGCCGTCCCCTGCGTGGGATGTCTTTATTGTAAAGTGACTGGCCGGTGGAGGGCATTCAATTTTCCCACTGGGGTTGTTTCAGCAGATCTTTTATGCGGATCGGGGGTTGTCCGGTCCTGATTTGGCTCGGAAGAGTCCGCTGGACCTAAAGCAACAATCAATCAATCAATCAATCTGGCATTCTTCTTGTGCTTGTTTCTGTTCACGTTCTTCTCCTCCTACTTATTCTTCTTCACCATCTTCAAATCAATTACAGTATTCTATCATTTAAGACAACAACGTTGGGAAGAACACGAAATAATTGGCTTTGTCTTGCACTTTGCGCCATTAACTTTCTTCTTCTTCTTCTTCCTCTTCTTCTTCTTCTTCTTCTTCTTCTTCTTCTTCTTCTTCTTCTTCTTCTTCTTCTTCTTCTTCTTCTTCTTCTTCTTCTTCTTCTTCTTCTTCTTCTTCTTTTTCATTAATCAATTCACTAGTATTCTAGCATTTAAGACAGCATTTAAAAGAACACAAAATAAATTGCTTTCTCTTGCAATCTGGCATTTTTATTCTTCTTCTTCGTTGTTGTTTTTATTGTTGTTGTTGTTGTTGTTCAAATCAGTTCCCAAGTATTCTATCATTTAAGACAACAACACACGGAAGGACACGAACTAATTTGCTCTTGTTTTGCAGTGGGGCATTATCTTGCCTTTAGCCCAGTGTGTCTCCGATACTTTCGTTCATCGTACTGTTTCTACATTTCTTTCATTGATTGATCTATTTTGTATTAATATTTTTTATGCCTTTTTTGGTGCGCTTTCTACATTTGTTTTGGTTTTGTCCCTCCACACAATTTAAATATGTCTTTGTCTAATAGAACAATGAAACTACTGCTTTTGATAAGAACGCCAATATTTCGTTCCTGTGCATTACGTCATTGGATTTGTGGAGCACGTTGGTTAAGTCGTATTCTATTCGTTATGCATTCTGGCTTATCAAATTGTATTTTATCCTCTCTCACACTCTCTCTCCCTCCTCTCTCTCTCTCTCTTTCTCTCTCTCTCTCTCTCTCTCTCTCTCTCTCTCTCTCTCTCTCTCGTTTTATTGGTGGCATGTGTCTGAATACCGGCTACAAATGTGAGTGTACACAAATGATACGAGGAACGATTTAAGATGAGTCTCCCGACCAAAATCTGTTATTCTTCTTGTAAATAAAATGCCTCTATCAATTTCTCTCTCTCTCTCTCTCTCCCTCTCTCTCCCTCTCTCTCTCTCTCTTTCTCTCTCTCTCTCTCTCTCTCTCTCTCTCTCTCCCTCTCTCTCCCTCTCTCTCTCTCTCTTTCTCTCTCTCTCTCTCTCTCTCTCTCTCTCTCTCTCTCTCTCTCTCTCTCTCTTTCTCTCAATATATCAAAAGTAACAAACAGCAGAGAACAGATTCGAGCAGAATGATAAGAAGGAGCTCTCTGCATAATAACGGTAGTAATTATTATTATTATTATTATTATTATTATTATTATTATTATTATTATTATTATTATTATTATTATTATTATTATTATTATTATTATCATCATCATCATCATCATCATCATCATCATCATCATCATCATCATCATCATCATCATCATCATCATCATCATCAATGCTATTTTCATTAATATTATTCGTAGGTGTTTTCATTAATGTATTTCTATGTATTTCCTAACAGCATGATTCATCTATTGATTATAGTCAAGTTGTTTGTTCCCAGTTGCAAATACAACATGTTTGCAAACGCTTGAATATGCCTGTTAAAAAAGGGTGAGAATGCGTGGGATGCCTTTATTGTAAAGCGACCGGCTGGTAGGGTGCCTTCAGTGTCAACACTAGGGTTATTGCAGCAGATCTTTTATACGGATCAGGGGTGAGTCCTCTTTTAGCCAAGTTGTGGTCTTGATTTTGTGGTCCTGATTCGGCTCTTTGCAGTCCGCTGGACCCTATAAGCAATGAATAACTAACTAACCTCGAGGAACTGACAAGAATTATACAACAGAAGCATAAAACGGCTATGCCATATTGACAAAATGTTCAATTTTACCATTATGGATGCACATTAAAGTTGACATATACAAAACGGAACACATTGTGATTTTACCGCATAGAAATGTACCAGTTCGACATTGTGGGTTTAGTAGTGCTGACACGAAACTTTGATATTTCTTGAATGGCACAAGATCGAAAATGTTTTGATTTTTCTCGTCAAAGCATGACCGATTTTCGTTGGCGGGTGACCCGGATAACGTATAATCACATTGTTCTTACGCAAGACCTAAACTATTCACAGACTTAAAAAAAATTTTTTTGAAGATCTGCTAAAAGCTAACATATACCACACTCTTCAAGTGTTTTTTTTTAAATTTTAAACAAAGGTTCTTTTCGGTTAATCAGTTACTTTGCTGGTATTGTGAATTACAAGCCCCAAAGGCAAGATGTAACGTAAAAAAGCTCAAGTAGTGCTTACTCTCTTATGTTACCATATGCTAAATACAATTACGCTTAAGGAATATAACCTTTACATCGTCACGACTTCTCTTTTCTCACCCGGTTGACGAGGCTGATCAAAGGCGATAATTAGTGGATCGAACGTCTGCTTCACAGCACGCCAACTTGCTGGACCCAGCGCAGTGTCAAACTCCCCGGAATACTGAGTCACTCAGAACGACCAGCTGGAGTTTGGACAGGATGAGCAGTTTTAAATGGCTACTGAGGTCACATGAAAAATAGACTCGGTGTGGTGAGAGAAAGAGAGAGGGAGAGAGAGTGATGACGTTGTTGTATCAGTTTTGATTCATCAGATTAACATAAGTTGTACTGATGTAACATAAACCATTTACGAAATCTACCATGCGCACATAATATATATTTTCCAAAGTATGAAACCATAAAAATCATCATACTACTGACATAAACATACACTTTTAACAAAATACATTCCCTTATAGCAATTAGTTGACATTAAAAAAAAGTTAAAAAATAATAATAATAATAAAAATAATAAATAAATAAATAAATATAACAAAAAAAATTTTTAAAAAAGAAAAAAAAAGTTCAATTCTTCAACTTCACCAAAAAAAAGTGCAACCTTTCAACTTCACCTGTAAAGAACGAAGTACTTCTAGATGTCATTTTGCGTCTTACAGAAAGTTGAAGTTGGGCCTCCAGGCCCCTACTCCCTCCACCCTTCCACACACACCCAAAATGATAATAATAATAATAATAATAATAATAATAATAATAATAATAATAATAATAATAATAATAATAATAATAATAATAATAATAATAATAATAATAATAATAAAAACAACAATAATAATAAAAATAATAAAAATAATAATAATAATAATAATAATAATAATAATAATAATAATAATAATAATAATAATAATAATAATAATAATAATAATAATAATAACAATAATTGTAAAACAAATGAATAAATTAGTTCCCCATCCCCTTCCCTCCCATCCTAAAATAAATAATAAAGAAATATTTATTGAAACTGATAATGCTTAATGAAATAAAGAAGTTTTTAAAAATTGCTAGACTAATTGTTAGAAGTTAAAACAACAAACAGTTTTAAAAAAAAAAGAAGAATTGGAATAATTCATGACTTCTAATTAAATCTATGAGCATTAAGCTCAATGACCAATCACAATGTTCTTCTGGATATACAATACTTGAGATTGACATAAGTAGCTTTAATTTATTTAATCTAATGAGTAAAGATTGAAAATGGTTATAATTTTGTTGACATTCAAATTTAAGTGATTTACATTCAAAATGCTACCACAATTACTGGAGGATTTATGAAACGAGCACGCCAAGCGCATTTAGCCTTATTCTGTGAAAAAAAAGCTGTTAATATGAAAAGATTTTGAAATAGATATAACATTTTTTTTCATACTGGTGAATTATCCAAGTAATGTTTTTCAATGACCTCTGCTTGTATTTTTCATTCCACTGATTCCAAGCACATCGTTCTATTTGATTGTTAATTTCATGTGTTGTCAAGTTGAAACATAATTTAATGGATTCATCTGAAGATGCAGCACTCTTTGCTAAGTGGTCAACAATTTCATTTTCTAATATATGTAAATGGCTAGGTATCCAGAGCGAGAGAGAGAGAGAGAGAGAGAGAGAGAGAGAGAGAGAGAGAGAGAGAGAGAGAGAGAGAGGCTAAATGTGTATTCGTTTATAAATTGTCCATTACGAATGGGGTTTGATGGGGTTAAGGTTACAATTTTCAACGATTTTTAAATCTCGCGATAATGTACCCAGGCGTTTCTTTGCCATGGAAACCATAGCATGATTCAGTCAGTCATATTTTAATCGACGAAATTATTTACGAATGAAGTTAGGCAAGGAAGAACCTGATCAATACCATCAGCATGCACAGGTTGTTTTCTGCCTTGGTGACCGCCAATTTCTTTCCTCTGTCCGCCGGTTGACCAGCTCCACGCCTGGACAGCCACATCTTCGCTTGAAAGAGAGAGAGAGAGACAGAGAGAGAGAGAGACAGAGACAAAGATAGAGACAGAGAGAGACAAAGACAGAGACAGAGAGACAAAGACAGAGACAGAGAGAGAGAACAGAGAGGAGGGACAGGGACAGAGAAATAGAGGGAGAGGCTGATAGACAGACAGGCAAAAAGAGACACAGACAGACAGAGAGTAGGATACCGTTTAAAGTGTAATTTTAAAAAAAATGTCTACCTCTCAAAAACATTTATCTCGTGACGGGACATCTCTCTCTCTCTCTCTCTCTCTCTCTCTCTCTCTCTCTCTCTCTCTCTCTCTCTACTAATTAGCTCAGTGGTAACTGTGATATAAGTATGTGATATTTGTGATATATGTGACGTATATGTCCCGTCACCAAAGCGCATCCAGCCCGTATCACATAGTGCAGTTTTCATTGAGCTAGTCGGAGCTCTGCCAATAATCTTTTTGCTTTTAAGACTCAGTCCGTTAACGCCCCGATCAATTCCTTTTGTTTTGTTCTAAGACGACCTCGTGAGACGTCGACCACACACACACACACACACACAAAGAGAGAGAGAGCCCACGCACACACACAACGTTCAACATGTAAGAGGTAAGATCAAACAAGATGGCAAGTTATTAAAATGCATTTCCAACCACTCTCTCTCTCTCTCTCTCTCTCTCTCTCTCTCTCTCTCTCACACACACACACACACACACACACACACACACAAACGCACACACACACAAGTCTGTATTCATGGCAAATTGGGGTTTGCGACGAAATGTAGTCATCAGAAAGCGTTTTAATTTCTTTTTAACGGAAAGAGCGCAAAATGGGTTCTAAAAATGAAAGAATTAGAATTAATGGCTCTTTTTGTCAAAACATTAACATATGTCGTCTCCTAACCCTAACCCATTTACTTCAAATTTGTCCAGAAAACAGCCCGTCCCGGATAGAGCACTCCCATGCACTTAAAACAGTTCCATGCACTACAAGATCACTCCCATGTAATTAAAACAGTTCCATGCACTACACGATCACTCCCTTGTACTTAGAAAAATGTGGTGCTCTGAAAAAAGTGTGTGGGGGGGGGGGGGAAGGGGGCGAGGTAAATGCCCCATTTTGTGCATCAAAAGGCAAGTTTAGCACCCCATAACTCCATGAATACACGCCCACACGCCCCCCTCACACACACACACACACACACACACACACAAACACCTGCAAACCAGCAGTTTGAAAAGAGTTTATTTTTGCAGGGCTGTTCTGATTCGGGTTTATTCTGAAAATCCAAACTGAAAATAATGAAACGACTGGGCGCTATCTGTAGAATCTACAAGTTTAGTTTTTTTTTTTTTAAATACAGGGCAAAGCGTGTTTGGAAATTGATGCGTCTTAGAGACCTTGACCTTTAAGAAAGTGCGAATATGAATGTTACCACAGGTACGCAGGTTTGTAACAAAAACCAAAACAAAAAGGATCAACTCATTTTTTTAAAGAATGCAATGGAGTGTTGTGAATATAAAAGTAAAAAAAAAACAGACTACTGATGGTGCGACTGATTAACCAACAAGTGCCATAGACAGTTTGATCATGAGTTGAAGTACTTGTGCACCAAAAAAATCATCAAAACCGGTTCTGCCGTTTTTGATATACATAACAAAAGCGTGTTGAGCAAAGAAGTTGCTCCATGACCCCAATGGCCTTCACCTTTGGTGTACAGCAAATACGATGGCACAAGAGGCTTGCCACTAATGTAGGTACTGGTAATACGAAATTATCTAAAAGTATGTTCAGTAGGTCTTGAGACATGGCATGTAACGGACAGACCGACCGACATTTTTGTCGTACTGATTCCAGACTTCATCAAAGTATTTCCAGATAAATCGGTTAATATAAAAATAACAAGCCTACGCGAATGTTGTTAAAATGTCAAACCTACGTCGGGAGGAACACAATCATTCTTGGAATGCTAACCAGGCAATAATAAGCAGACGCGTTAATTAAGGCGATCTGATTCATAAGCGCATATGGTAACACATGCGGGCGCGCTCGCACACACACACACACACACACACACACACACACAGCATTGAACTGAACTGAACACACACACGCACACATACACGCACACACTCATCATTGAACTGAACTGAACACACACACACACACATACATCGCACACACACATCATTGAACTGAACTGAACACACACACACACACTATCCCCCGCCCACCCCACTCCCCTCTACATACACACATACTGTGATCCACGTGCACACTGCTAAAATGTACACAGAAAGAACCTCATCGAGAAAGACAGAACGAAAGAAAGGAAGAACAAAAGAAGCATATAAATATACACATGAATTATCTAATTAATTCTTTCATCTATTTATCTATTAATTCATTAGAATTAAATCCCTCAAACCCTACCCCACTATGCAGATAAACGTTGATCAACTCATACTGTTTTCAAACGCAAATCTCAAACGCATTTTCCTGGGGGTAGGGAGTGGGAATAAATGACAGAACACAACAGAAATATCAAAACGACTAAACGATGGAATGATTAGTCCAGACAAAATAGTTATACAAAGATGAAAGAATGTCACGGAATCGCTGAAGTACAAATCTGGACTAGCCCTGCCACGCTTTTCCCACCATGGCCTCTGTCCTCATCGCCATCTTTGCTCTTTTTTTTATTAAAGTTATTCTTGTTTGCACCACTGCACAAGTTTTCGTTCCCGTACGTGTTAGTTAGTTAGTTAGTCATTGTTTATAGGGTCCAGCGGACAGCAAAGAGCCGAATAAGGACCACAATTTGGTTGAAAGAGGACTCACCCCCTATCCGTATAAAAGATCTTCTGAAACAACCCCAATGGTAACACTGAAGGAATTCCATCTGAAGGTCACTTTACAAGAAAGGCATCTCATGCAGGGTAGGCTGAGGTTGTACTCTAATTTATCGAACCACCGTTAACAAAAAAAATTATAATATTATAGAATATAAACATCATTATACAATATTAACAAAACACATACATATAAAACGCCTAAATGGCTAAATAGTAATACCATAGAAATCACTATAGTGACCATTTGGTAGAAAGCGTCCAATAACCCCAAGCTAACCCAACAGACCCCATACACAAACGAGCAACTTTGGGAGAGTTTTCAAGAGAACAGGTTGGTGACTGGTCTAGCGAAGAAGATAGTAGATTGATAGAACAAATTAGGAACGGAAATGGTCTTGATTTGGCTCGGAAGAGTCCGGTGGACCTAAAGCAACAATCACGTAATGTAAGGAACGAGAAAGTACAAGTGAAAATGACAGGAACAGAGTTCATTGAAAGCATTCAATTTCCACAAAAGTGGAAATACTATTATTTTATACAGAAACCCCCGGTCCCCGACGGGGAAGCGGTAGATGTGCATCTCCGCGAATGCGTGTGCTTACTGTGTGCGTGTAGTCACTATGCGTACGTGTGCGCTTGTATTAATTGTCTGAGTGACAGACGCCACGCCCAAAGGCTGCAATGGGGCTCCTTAGTTAGCTTGAGTTAGATCATGTATCGGTCAGCGCCTTGAGCAGCTCTTGAGCTGGATAAGCGCTATATGTAAACGATTCTTTTTTTAAAGTAACGTTGTGTGTGTGTCTGTGTGTGTATGCGCGCTCAAGTACGCGCGCGTGTATTAATGTGTGTGTGTGTGTGTTAGTGCGCGCGCGAGTGCTAATGT
>CM072523.1:45934328-45939328 GCA_036898135.1 Oncomelania hupensis | reverse complement strand
TTGTTGTTGTTTTTGTTGTTGTTCTTCTTCTTCTTTTTCTTCTTCTTCTACTTCTCCTCCTCCTCCTGCTCATACTACTTCTTGTTGGTATTTTTTCTTCTTCCTCTTTCCTATCTCAAAACATCAGTGCTTCTTCTAACAACACCCTACTTCACATTCCAATCATCATCATCATCATCATCATCATCATCATCATCATCATCATCATCATCATCATCATCATCATCATCATCATCATCATCATCACCTCCATCATCCTTCTTCTTCTGATTTTTCTTCTTGTTTGTCGTCGTCGTCTTCGTCAAGCTACTGTCAAAACTTCGTTGACGAAAAACTAAAACCTGGAAACACACACACATGCACACACACACACCCACACACGTGGTCCTGATTCGGTTCTTTGCAGTCCACTAGACCCAGTATACAATGACTAACTATCTCACACACACACAACCGTGTAGAAACGCCGTTGTGATGACTGTCATGAAACTCTACATACGTTACTTTGACATTTTTACAAATTGGTCCATTTTTTTAGGCTAACCCTAACTCTAACCCTAACCCAAACTCAAACCCTAACCCAAACACTAACCCATAGCCTAACCCTAACACAGCCTTAACCCTAACGGAACACTGTTTTGACGTCAAAAGAACGGGGTCCGTCAAAAGAAAGTACGTAGAGGTTCAAGTGTATGTCAGAATAAAGGCGTTTCTACCTAGCCACACAAACACATACACACAACACTCCTCCTGTACCTCTTCTATGCAATCCAATTTAATTGTAGTTTTTTTTTCCAATTGTTGTTTAGTTCGAGTAAAAACATGCGGATGAGCGAGAAAACTGGAGTACCCGTAAAAAACCCTCGGTGACCTGAAAAGTCACTTCTTCTTCTTCTTACTATTACTATCCCAATACTGCACACGCAAACATACTTCGCGATCGATGAATTATTTGTATGCGTGTTAGCCACCGACAATATTGACAGGGTCCCCCGTTGGCGTGCCGGGGGTTTCAGTATAAATAGTATCCCCACTTTCTGGAAATGTAGTGATTTAAATTCCCACTGTCGCTGTCTTTCTCATTTGTTCTTTCTCATTCCTGCTCTGTTCTATCAATCTGCTATACTGTCTTCTTCTTCGCTAGACCAGTCACCTACCTTTTTTCTTGAAAGAAAGGACAAGACCCTTATTTGTGTGTGAGGTCTTTTGGATCAGCTTGGGAATATTGGACGCTTTCTGCCAGGTGGTCACTAGGGCTTCCTATGATGTTATTATTTAGCAATGTAGGCATTTTCTATGTATGTGTTTTGTTGATAATTTATAATGATGTTGGTATTCTATTTTGTTTTTGTAAACGGGCGTTCAATAAATGAGAGTACAGCCTCAGCGTCCCCTGCGTGGGATGTCTTTATTGTAAAGTGACTGGCTGGTGGACAGCATTCAGTTTTACCACTAGGGTTATTTCAGCAGATCTTTTATGCAGATCGGGGTTGTCCGGTCCTGATTTGGCTCGGTAGAGTCCGCTGGACCTAAAGCAATAATCATGTAATGTAATGTAAATGTAATATTCACAGGAGTCCATGATTCTGAAATCTCTATGCAGCCAACGTCTTCAGGAAACTAGCGTAGAACAAGTCACTTTTTTTAAATTAATGTTTTGAATATAATTATGTCCTACTAGTGTCTGGAAGAATCATATTCAAAGTAAAGACAACGTTTTCTTTCGCATCGCAACAGCCGTTTAGATGTGGAATTCTAAGAAGGATTTTATTTGACAACAGTACAAAAAAAGCAAAAAAAGAATTCACGCAACATCTAAAGACATAAGTCGTTCTGTAACTACGGAACTGCGTGAAAAAAACCACATTATGTTAACCAGCATTCATACCCCCACTATCACCACCCCAACCCTGTCTCTCTCTCTCTCTCTCTCTCCCTCTCTCTCTCTCCCTCTTATTCATTGCTCCTTTACCGCTTGATCAGTTCCATTGTTCTTCCTAATCTTCTTGCTTTGACCATCTACTATCAACTTCCTACGCGCTTGGTTTTGGAGAGGTCAAAGTAGATTAAGACAACACAAAGCTTGGCCAAAGCATTCTTACTAAACAAAATCCATTATTCTGCATAATTATGCTTTTCTTGATTCATTCAATCTATTCTCCTTTTTAATGGAGAGAGGCGGGGTGGGGGTTGGGTGTGTGTGTGTGGGGGGGGGGGGGGATTTAATATAACAAACAGCCATACTACGTTTGCATGCTAAGCGCGGTGTATTTGGTAAAACCTCTGTGGAACTTCATTGCCTGGTCTGGCAATAATAATAATTACTATATACATTACTCCTTCCGATGAAAGTATACGCTCACCGAGGTCTAGCATGCCCAAACCACGCACACCATCGCAGGGATTGGAAAGATTCTGACCATTGTTTCCCAGACGTGTGACAACCAACACACACAGCAAGCATTTGGGTCCGTTTCTTCAAATCCACCCGCGGCAGGCCATGCTTGTGCTGAGTTGTCTGGCGCGTTAGACGATGGGCCCAAGTTGGCGCTTCGGATACTGTATCGGCCAGCGCCTTGAGCTGATGGTAAAGCGCTATAAAAAAAAGAACTAGCCAAACCATAAAAGAAATAATTACATATTTAAACAGCCGTTAATAATACTGAATACAATGTGTATCGGCCTCGCTCACATCTATAAAACCATGTACCATGTGTGTATGTGTGTGTGTGTGTGTGTGTGTGGGTGGGTGTGTGTGGGGGTGGGTGGGTGAGTGTGTGTGTGATAGCGTGATTGTTGATGGATCTTAATCACTGTAGATATCATCATCATAATCATTATTTATTTTCAGTGTTAGTGCTGTTACAGTTTTATTGCTTGAGATTTTATATGCAGATGGACACTGCACTAAGAATTTTCTTGCAGGTGTTTGTGGGAACAATAAAGATTCTGTATTCTGTATGTACTGCAACAATTCACAATCCTTACTTTGTCTTCTTTGTATATTTTTTCTTCCTTTCTAAATGGATTATTTTGTTGATAATTGTGCAGCGCATTAATGTACCCTAGCGCATAATATAAAACATAAAAGAACTTTATCTATCCATTAGTTAATTAGTTATTAATTCATTGCTTAAAGGGTCCAGCGGACTGCAAAGAGCTGAATCAGGACCATAAACTCAAGACCACAACTTGGCTGAAAGAGGACTCACCCCTGATCCGCATAAAAGATCTGCCGAAACAACTCCAGTGGTAACACTGAAGGCACTCCACCAGCCGGTCACTTTACAATAAAGACATCCCACGCAGGGGACGCTGAGGCTATACTTTAATTTATCGAACCCCCGCTTACAAAATAGAATACATACATCATTATAAAATATCAACAAAATATATACATATAAAATTCCTACATTCCCAAATAATAATAACATAGGAAGCCCCATTGACCATTTGGCAGAAAGCGTCCAAAATTCCCAAGCTGATCCAACAGACTTCACATACAAACGAAGAGTTTTGTCCAGGAAGCGTTTTCAAGGAAAAAGGTAGGTAACTGGTCGAGCGAACAAGATACTATAATAGATTGATAGAACAGAGTACGAATGAGAAAGAACAAAGGAAAAAGACAGTGACAGTGGGAATTTAAAACACTAAATTTCCAGAAAGTGGGGATACTATTTATACATAAACCCCCGTCACCACCACGGTGTAATCTATCCATTTTGCAATGCAAACCGTCTGGGTTAAAACAGTTAGGTGTGTGCCTTTCATTGTTTTTCATTTGTTGCGGTCTTTTCCTAGAGGGTTTGTTTTATGCAATGCAATAAATAAAGAAAGAAAGAACGAACGAAAGAAAGAAAGACACGATGAAAAACAAAATGAAAGAAATAAACGGATGAATAGAAAAGACTGGTGGAAACAAAATAAAAAGAAACCAAATTTTCGCAATTTTCCAATTAGTATGAAACCCAAATGTTGACCTAGGCTGATTTTCTTCAAACGTCATTGCGCTATGTAAATAAAAGACTACTTATTATCTCCATAATTTTAAAAGCAATTGTCAATCCATCTGTTTTCCAGACCACTAGCTCAACTCTCTATTTTGTAACGATCTCTTTTTGGGTCTTTTCAGATAATATATGGGAATACTTTGATTAAATATTCGGGAATCAGAACGAGCCAAAAAGTCGGTCTATCGGTCTGCCCGTCCGTCGCACGCCATATCTCAAAAACCACTGAACCGATTTTTACCAGGCATCCAAAACACATGACATAGTTTAATGGCCAGCTTCCCGTGCCATTAAATTTGCTCTGTTGCAAAGGTCAAGGTCGCTGGGGTCATTTTGTTGCCGAGCACGTTTCTCTCAATTAACACATTTTGAAAATGCTTATTTCTCTGCTGTGTGTGAGTATGTGTCTGGAAAAACATTTGAATGGCTTAACCTGTTTTTTTCTTCCCTTGCAAAATCTTCTTTATTTTTATTAATACATATACCTTGCTCTTCAAGCAGCTATGATCAACACTCCGTCTGATTTCCCAACCAGATCTCAAATTAATTCTGTTCATCTGCTTTCCTTCTCTTCCATGACATTATGCAAGTCGCACAAAGTAAACAGACTGCGTGTGCTCACGTTGACAGCATTTACCTTCCGAAAAGAAAGAAAGTAAGAAAAAAAGAGGGGAAAGAAAAAAAAACCACGTTTCCCTGCTTTCACACAGCTGGAAAGACCCTTAGGGCAAAAGACAACTGTTTCCCTTTTCCTGCAGGTTCAGTAGATCACAAGAAACGCTCTTGCAAGATGCTGTTACAAAATCAAGGCGGGGGAGAAGAAAGGGGAGAAGGGATAAACACGTGAAGAAGAAGAAGAAGAAGAAGAAGAAGAAGAAGAAGAAGAAGAAGAAGAAGAAGAAGAAGAAGAAGAAGAAGAAGAAGAAGAAGAAGAAGAAGAAGAAGAAGAAGAACAATAACAAGAACAAGAAGAAAAAGAAGAAGAAGAAG
>CM072523.1:45906828-45924328 GCA_036898135.1 Oncomelania hupensis | reverse complement strand
AAAGGAAGTTGAGTGAGAAAGACATTTGCTACTTGGATGGGGAAAGTAGAGAACATTAAAACAAACTGTTAGAGTAAAATAAAATAAAATAACAGTAAAAAATTAATTAGGTCAAATTAATATTTAAGAAAGAAAAAAAGATAAAATAAAACTGTATAACAATATAACATATCGAACTTGTGCAATGTTCATGTTGAGAGTCGATTTTGTGACATTGTCATACTTTACTTAACATTCAAATTTTCTTCTTTTGTAAACAAAAATGTCCTACAGGACTATAATTATAGATTTTGCGATGGTTATCTAATATTCAATAAAGAACAGCAAGTGCATGAGTTTACATCGTCGTTACGTCACAATGGCGACAATGACGAAATGGCAACGTCACGGAAATTTCCACAAATGATTGTTGAACAGAAACGTACATGTAATTATTAAAATCATCATTACGACACAAGTACGCGATACGTCGAAGAGTGCACGTAGTATTCAAACACGGGAAGAGGATGAGTTGACATCATCACATTGACGAAACACTGCTTATTACCAATGATTTGGGAGCAGAAAGTCCCAATGCTTGAGTCCTCATTGCACCCCGAATTAAGATTACATGTCCCAATGCTTGAGTCCTCATTGCCCCCCGAATTAAGATTACATGTCCCAATGCTTGAGTCCTCATTACCCCCCAAAATTAAGATTAAGTCGGAGACTTGCACGCTGACAGTAATGATCGGACGTCACTTTAGAAGAGGACCGATCAGCACAGGAAGAGTATCAAACTAACACAATGGGGTCTTTGAGTAGAAGAAAGATGATAAAAGCTAACAAAAAGATTGTGTTCTGGGGTTGAGAAAATACAAACGATCAATAAGAATGGACCCCCCCAAAAAAAGAACGACGCAGACATCATATAATTCAGTGATTTAGTGCGAGAGAGAGAGAGAGAGAGAGAGAGAGAGAGAGAGAGAGAGAGAGAGAGACAGAGACAGAGACAGAGACAGAGACAGAGACAGAGACAGACCCACATACAGGCAGAGTCAGAGAGAGTGCAGGTAAGAGAAAGAGAGAGAGAAGGGGAGAGAGAGAGATGCTCACCATTGGTGATGTGCAGCGCATGCGCTGTGGTTCTTACCTGAAACAGAGAAACAAAATTAAATATTAGCGGATCACAAAGATGTCATAATCTAAAATGTCGAAATAAATAAAGAGAGGAAGAACAACGAAATTCGAAAAAAGAATGTGAGAAAGAAAGACAAAAACAAAGAAAGAGGTAAAAAATGCTACAATGATTTTCCAAAGGAAAAACATTGTACAGGGCAATACGAAAAACACTGTAGCCTACAGGGCAAGACAAAAAAACAGAAAAAAATAAAACTAAAGAAATAATAAAAACACAAAGAAATATCACGACAGAAATAAAAAAAACAAAAAACACGACAGAAAAAAAACGACAGAAAAGAATAAGTAAATATCAAGACAGAAAAAAGGAAGTATCATGACAGAAAGGAAGACAGAAATAAATATCACGACAGAAAGAAAGAAAAAAAAGAACCCACGAAACAAACAAACCAAATAATAATTTAACAAAATAGCGAATAAAGAAAGAACGAAAGAAATAATTTTTCAAATAACACAGAATGAAAGAAATATGACATTTCCGTGACACCACACCCAAAACTTCGGAATTTAATAAACAGATTGACAGGGTCTAATTGAAAACGAAAGGAGATGTCGTCAGTTGCGCCTGAGTTGGTTGCATTGAAACTGAGATTGATAATCAATTTTCACGGTAAGAATACTAAGAAACAGCATTCAGACAATCGCTTTCACAGACACCTCCCACCCTCTCTCTCCACCCTTCTTAAACCCTATCCTGACGGCTCAAAATATTGTCCTTTGCAAACAACAGCTTGACTCTCGTGAGGTAAAATGTCGTAATCTTGACTTCTTGGCTGCCAAGACTTTACATTTTCGCTTCACAGCTTTATTTAATTTTGTTTAAACGTGACAACTGTTTTATACTATTCAAGGGGTTTTCTTCCAAAGACAGGCTGTAGGCTGTCTGTATTCTTGATGGCAGTGTCATTACATAGGGGCTTTTCAAGGTGTCCAAAGTTAGAACTCACGAACACAAAAGGTTCAAAGACGGGCATGATTTACTGCACGCATACATGTGCGCAAGGGTGTCCAAAAAGAAGAATTGAGGCC
Organism: Oncomelania hupensis; assembly: GCA_036898135.1. Lineage (NCBI taxonomy): Eukaryota > Metazoa > Mollusca > Gastropoda > Littorinimorpha > Pomatiopsidae > Oncomelania > Oncomelania hupensis. The sequence goes on along the minus strand of CM072523.1, from coordinate 45,922,120 downwards.
AAGAGCATGTCGCCCAGGATTTACGTTCTGCCTCAGGCGCACATATTTCACCGTGCTTGGCGACTCAAGGCGCTGGCCGATACAGGATCTAACTCAAGCCGCCCGAAGCGCCTACTTGCAGCCATTTGGGCGCATCGTAAAAACGCTCCAGACAACTGAGCACTATCCTGGGCAGCAAGGGATGGGGAAGAAGGACCTAGGTGCATGCTGGGTGTGTTCTTGTCACCGGCACTCACCCGTGTAGGACATGAGCGTCATGATCTTTAAAGTCCGTTATGATGGAATGTATGCGGCATAGACTAGACCTCGGTTTAAACTCTCATTCGTAGGATGAAACAGAACAATCTTCTAAAGCCAATCGACTCCTCTAAAGTAAATTGGGGTCCTCTTTATGTTCCCCCATGTCTATGTTTTCACAAGCCTAGTCCCAAAATACCACGCCTCTCTGGTTCTACGGACAGGTTGTGGGACTAAGGATACATGGGACTAAAGCCAGACATCGGTAAACAAAGACCTTTTCCCGATAAATATCTTTTTAAAAAATCGCAACCTTGCCGAACCAAAAAAAATGGTTTGTTGCGCAGGGAATTGAACCCAGAAACCAGTAGCCTACCTTCATTGAAGCCAATGTAGTATACGTATCTCGAATTTCGCGCAAATCTACCAATGATAGTATTGCCGTCCTATAAAAAAGGAGCGCTGGTAAGACAATCGATGACCTCCTGTTGAGCTTGACTGATTATAGACAAAAATCCGGGTTTGTAATAACCATTAACAAGCAATTTGTACAAAATATCGACAACAGCGTCTTTTGTATAGAGCGGTAGAAAAGGATGGAAGAATCGACAAAACTGTAGGATAAGATCCAAGACAAAGAACGAAAAGTGATGAATATTAGGATTGCCAAAAATCGACAAAATGATAGGTTAAGATGCAGGATTCAAAGATGATGTATTGTCTTCAGTTTCACAAGGACACACAAGAACGTTTTATAGTGTTATCTACTTTAAGAAAAATAACGCACTCCACATTTGCTTCTTAGAGAAAGAGATTCAAGCTCAGCCTGCCAGTCTAATCTACCAGTAAGCTGGCTCAGGCTTAGTCCCACGTTACAGATCATGGTTGAGGTTCAAGCTCAGCCTGCAAGGTTAGACTACCCGCTTGAAGCTCGAAAGAAATTGGCTCTGTCTGCTAAAGAGAGAGGGAGAGAGAGAGAGAGAGAGAGAGAGAGAGAGAGAGAGAGAGAGAGAGAGAGAGAGAGAGAGAAAGGGGAGAGAGAGAGAGAGAGAGAGAGAGAGAGAGAGAGAGAGAGAGAGAGAGAGAGAGAGAGAGATGTCTAAATGCACTTTGCCCATAGTAGAAAACCTTTATTGCGTTATCTAGTAAAAAATATATATGCTTATACATGTAAAGTTGTGCTAAACAACCATAAGCGCGTGCACACACACACACGCACACAAACACATACACACCACTTAAACACTGAGACAGACAGACAGACAGAAAGTGAGATAGAGAGTCTAAATTATAGTCTAAAAGACGTAACGAAGAACTCAAACCAGGACATGTAAGACAAACGCATAAACTATAGACACTAAGCTTTTATGAGATCAGGATCTAGTTAAATGTTTCAGATAACCAATATCTAAAGTAAAAAAAATTGTCGAAATATTCAAAGGTCTTAACTTAATAAAGATGTCAGTTAATTGAACGGGAAAACGGCAAAACTAAAACCAGAAGGACATCAAAAGACGTTACGAGAAATATGAACCACAAGCAGTTGATCAGATCAGGATTTAATTACCATTTAAATGGCTTGTAGGTGCGTGTGTGTGTAAGAGAGAGAGAGAGAGAGAGAGAGAGAGAGAGAGAGAGAGAGAAAGAAAGAAAGACAGAGACAGTGACAAAGAGACAGAGAAAGAGACAGACAGGCAGGCAGATAGAGACAGAGAGAGGAATCTAATTTATATAAGCAAATATTAAGAAAAGATACTAGTTACAGTTCATCAACAAGATTAGCGAAGAATATAAGAATGTTACCATAACCTAAACGGGTGAGGGTTACTCAAAGATAAAAAAATAATAAATATTTCTGGTAAACAAGAAGAACACAGAAAATTAACTCGTTTGTGTCGAATTCAGCGAACAATTCTAACAAGTCTTCTTTATGCATATTTCAGTTAAAACAAACGAGGCAAGACAAGGCATTCACACACGCACACACGCACACACATGCAAGCACACACTCCCACACACGCACGTAAGCACGTACTCACACACCCCCCCGACACACACACACACACGCGCGCGCGTGCACGCTCGCACCAGTCCTTCTAAAGAAATAGTCAACTTTATTTTTGTTAAATTCCACGCATTTTCAAATATGCTACCCGAAACACTGGAGCCCAGCTTCAATTTCCAATTATCCTCCAACCATTCTGACATTCAATTGCCAAACCGACGCCATCAACTTCCGATCCGAAGTTTAGACGAAATCTGCCTGTGCGCCAAAGCCCGGTGTCATTTGCATGTCAGGTCGACGGCACCATAAACTGAAAGAACGGAATGTTTCTTGATGGCGTTAACTTCCGCCAGCCCTTAACATTGATCTTAAATTCGAAATTCCATTTTACACGGGCGGCACGTGCAACATCCATCATGCTTGAGCCCCAGCTCATTTGCATATCGCGCTGGTCGCGGAGGGATCTCAAAAGAGTGTTAGTGCTACGACCAACGGGTGACCACAAGAGGGCTTGATCCTTCCGCGGGAAATAAACAGTACCTGGATTATGAGACTGAGGAAGCTGAAAGAGAAACTACACCACTGGAACTTGACTTTTACGCAGTCCTATGCCAGCTAGGTATGACTTGCTTGTCAGGATCTTCTTGATGAATTTTTGCAATGTAAGAGGTTTTGTGGGACCGCTCATTTTTCTAGGCCAGCTTAATGAGATCCGGGTATCCATTATCCGGCTGGATGGACTGAATGGGCGTGTCATGCGCTTGTTTTATTGTTTGTGTCGTTTATTGGCTGCCTTCCAAAGTAGGGGCACCCATCCAAATACCAACCACGGTCGACGTCGTGCCTAACATGAAACATTTGTAGCGTGCGCCCTAAACACTATACAGCTGCAACATTGGTAGACTTTTATAGTTTGGGGTTGAATCCCTCTTCCCCTTTCATTCCATTTTGTTATAAGGTTTCGACCACTATAGTGACCTCGTGGCGCAGTGGATAAGTCGCCGGTTTCCTATGCCGAAGGTCGCGGGTTCGTTTCCCGCAAGGGGCGAACGTATGTGACTTAGGTACGAGACTATTGAGGTCACCGAGGGTTTTCTCCGGGCACTCCGGTTTTCTCCCTCCCTTCAATAATGGTACTGGATGCAGTCAATACACAATTTGCAAAAATAAAAATTCGATTTTCTTTCCGTCTTCCAATAGCGATCTCTCTGCCTTTACACCACCTGTTTGAGTGATGGATGTGTATTTGTTGTGTGTATGTGAGGGTGGATCAGACATGTGAGCGTGTATGTTGGTACAGATCGCCGCGCTTTGAGCCTGGTTGATTTGGGGAAAGGCGCGTACATAGCATCCTGTATTATAATTATTAGTAGTACATTTACACTACCTATATTGTATGTACGGTAATGGAATTTCTCTGTTGAGATTATAAATTATTCGTATTTCTGTTTATAACCGATCACTTTCGCGGAACGACTTGATAAACACGTGATATAAAAATATATAAGCCTACGTTACTTATGTAGGGACGAGATTTGTCAGGGAAAAATCGACATCATGCTGGTTTTTTCAAAAGCTGGAATGTCAGTATGGCGAGACCTGTAAGGGCAGAGAGAAAACAAAACACACACAAAATTCAAACTCCAACGGAAATTCTGTCGGTTTCTCCCTTACGGCAAATTAAAAGTACATACTGCCAGTAAAACCTTTTTATAACAGATCTCCTTCAATCCACGGATCGTTGTTTCAGGCATGCCCGTACATATAAATGATTGTAAATTGGGTACTAACAACTTCTGGAGAACGTTCGGAATGGTATTTGTGATGGCTGAACGAGTTGGCTTATACCGATCATCCTGCTGTAGTATGGGCGTACCTCATAGACTGGAATTACGACGTACGAGCAACTTAGCATCTGAAAAATGAATAACGTCTTTTATATATGTGGATTTAAAGTGTGGGGAAGGGGGGAAGGAGGAGGGAGAGGGTGGTAAAGTAAGGCAAACAAACAACAACAAAAAAAAACAGGTTTGCTATATCTCTCTCGGAAAACTTACACATACGCTACATACTGAAAGTAAAACATAGTATTATTGTAAATCTCTTTAAAATCCAGATATCAAGAGCTCAGACACGGTCGTACATAAAATGTTTAGTTAACGATTACCCCTCCAAAAAACAACAAAAAAAACCGATATTGCAGATCATTGCATGAGATCTGAGAGTGATGGTAAAGATGGATAGGGGAGATGGATAGGGAATTAGATAGGGAAGACGGATAGGAGGTTAGATAGGGAAGATGGATAGGGAAGTTGGATAGGGAAGTTGGATAGGGAAGATGGATAGGGAAGTTAGATAGGGAAGATGGAAAGGGAAGATGGATCTGAGAGTGATGGGAAAGATGGATAGGGAAGTTGGATAGGGAAGTTGGATAGGGAAGATATATAGGGAAGATGGATAAGGAAGATGGATAGGGAAGTTGGATAGGGAAGATGGATAGGGAAGATGGATAGGGAAGTTGGATAGGGAAGATGGATAGGGAAGTGGGAAAGAATGAGGAAGAGAGAGGTGTCGGATGTATACGGTTTTTTTTTCTCCACTCCTTCCCACTGTATCTTCATCGCTGTCTCCCTTTCCTACTCAGCCCTCAGCTCTCTCTCTCTCTCTCTCTCTCTCTCTCTCTCTCTCTCTCTCTCTCTCTCTCTCTCTCTCTCTCTCTCTCTCTCTCTCTCTCTCTCTCTCTCTCTCTCTCTCTCTCTCTCTCTCTCTCCATTCGTCATTATAGCATAATACGCGATATTACAGTATCACTAAATATGCTCCAACTACTCTTGAAATGAAGTCATACTATAGACAATCGTACGGACTCAAACCGAATTACATTATACTAAATGACCCAAATTCACACAAACATCCGCAATAATAACTCGTAAACCAGTGCGAATATTCCTATCCTATCCTATCCTATCCTATCCCGTACCTCGAAAGTCGTTGGGGCACCACAGATGATCGTTTAACCAGCGTACTCCATCTTTCTCTGTCCTCAGCAACTCCCATGACTTCGCTCAGTGTCAAGCCAGTCCATTCTCGAATGTTGTCCTCCCACCTCTTTTTCTGTCTTCTTCCTACTTCTGCCACCTAAATGCAATTGCAAAGGTGTTTTATTTTTTATCTTACTTAAACAGCGCTTTTCCAGCAGTAGGGCTGCTCAAGGCGCTGGCCGTTCCAGGCCCGGGGCGCCCACTTGCCGCTTGTGGCGCATAGTCTGGCGCTCAGACAACTCAGCACAATCCCTGGCGACCGGATGTGGGGGAGGTGGGAACCGGGTGCCTGCTGCGTGCAGCTACGTGGCTGACACTCTCCAGTCCAGGACGCCAGCGTCTTTGAAGTCGCGTGCCATGGAATGCGTGCGTGCATGGACTAGACCTCGGTTTAAAATCTCATTGGAAGGTCGAGTGAAGTGTCGTTTAGAAGTGTTTTACTACTCACTTCGTCGCGGAATGTCAAATAAAAATTAAAATGCTGAGATGTTCAGACAATAACATTCACTCATGCTCAGAAGTTTCCTGAAGAACCCTCAGAAATGTGCATCAATAACATATAGATAATCTCAGCAATTATTCCAAACAAAGAAAAGGTATCCATTCTGTTGTTACGCGTCACTGGAATCGGCTATATGTACAACGAATTAAACCGCAAGGGCAATTATGAGCTATTATGCAAAGAACGTCAATATAGTAAGCACCTCATGGTCCCGTCAAACTATAAAGACAACGAGGACGTGTCAGTTTTCTATGGGAAACCTTCAATATGGCACTAGCACTGCAGGCATTGTGTTTTACACCATACTATTCCGTCTTAAGACTTGAGCAGTTTTATTTCAAGATTTTCCGCCACTGTTATCTTCTGCAAGGATTCGCTACTTCTACCTACTAAGACAGTTTGTACTACTGTCTTGAGAATCAAGTCAATCAATTCAGTTGTGTCTTGTATATGAATTATAGTGATGCCATTTACTACGAAGGTATTGCTGGAGATTGAAATTCTAGTACAAAGCAATATTCTGGGTGTTTTCGCTTGCTCTCTTACATACTTGTTATGTGGCCATCGACCACTGGGGATCCGAAATAACAGGAAGAAGAAATGACAGACAGATGTTCGGTGTTTATAGGGTCCTGCGGACGAAGAAGAAATGGAGAACGAGGCTGAAAGGATTATAATTTGCCCATTTGTGAATACAGTTTGAATTCATGCCCTTTTAAATCTGGGTTTACTTTTCTAAAATAAGCAACACAACTTAACAAGTCTGAGTTATTAAATTGCAATAATATTTTAATTTAAGATCAATAACTAATCCTCTGTCTTGGGGGACATTATTCTAAACTTTCAGTAAATTCTCGTAATGAATGATAAAAGAAAGGACAAGTCACAACAGCAAAACTTTGGTACATGTAAATAAAATTAATAGTTCTCACAAACGAAGTTCTTTTCAAACATATTCGTTTGTGTTTCGATGTATACATTGCGTGAGAACTGCGCTTTAAACTGATGTCATTAGGAAAAAGCGTTATATAAATACATTTATTATTATTATTATTATTATTATTATTATTATTATTATTATTATTATTATTATTATTATTATTATCATCATCATCATCATCATCACCATCATCATCATCATCATCATCATTATCATCATCATCATCATCATTAAACATCTTAACGTTTTACTCCTTGTGCAAGGCAACTGAAATGCCAAGAATGGCCAAGATGCGTACGACAACTGGGAAGACACATGTGGACCCCACTGCAACAACGAGACAAATGACAGAAGTCTGAGACTCTTGGAGTTTGCCAGATACAACCATCTGATACTGGCGAAACACGCTTGGTCTCCACAAAAAATCCAGACGATGGACATGGCACAGTCCCAGCGGGGAGCATCACAACAAGATTGACTACATCATGGTCAAGACACACGCTTCAGATCAAGCACAATAATTTGGTAAAATATACGTGTTTGTGTGTGTGGTTTTTTTTTAATAGTTCTGTATCGATTTAAAATTCCAACCCTTTTTTTTCAACATCATCGTAGAACTTCGCAGTTCTATTACCGAAGAGGTGGGAAAATAAAACGCTGACGACGAATCCAATCGTAGAAAGGAAAAGGAACAGAGAGTAGTATAGCGAAAAAGAGTCAGAAGATAAATAAGAGAACGAAGGGACAAGAAAAAGAAAGTGTGCGGCCATTGTTACTGCGATGATTTCAAAGATGGTTATAAAACAAAATATAATACTCAACAGAGGTCATTCAATGGAGGACATCCAAAATGAAACACTTGGGTTCTTCAATAGTTCGGGTTTTATATAATGGCATGAAAGAAGAAAGCAGTCGAATGACTGGCACACGCGACCTGATCGATTAACAAACTAAAATTAAAAAAACAACACAAGATTCTCGACCTCCTTCCCAAATATGCTGAAGACGGCTGCAATCTTTGTCCCAAAACGTGCACACTCAAATACCAAAGAAAAAGCCAACCCAACATCAACAAGCTTTAGCACGTCTGAACAAGGAAGAGGACAGGTGATCCAACATTTGCCTACACAGCAGTTGAGGCGACGGTTGTTTTATGACCATGACACGGCAGGAAAGAATAGGTTTAGGAAAATATGATTTGTACTTGTGTACACATTTCTTTTGCTAATAGTCTAAAAATGTCTTTGACAATTTCAGTAGAACGATACAATCCATAATTGTAGTTGTGATTTGTCTAAAAAAAACATCGTTCAGATAAACTTACGAGTTCTTGCTTTATGTTTGAGGCTCAAGACACTTTAATTCTCAATGAATTCCAAATAGGTATATCCTATCCTATCCTGTCCTATCCTATCCTATTCCGTAACTCGGAGGTCGTAGGGGCACCGCAGATGATCGTTTAACCAGCGTACTCCATCTTTCCCTGTCCTCAGCAACCCTGATTGTTTTGCTCAGTGTCAAACCAGTCCATTCTCGAATGTTGTCCTCCCACCTCTTTTTCGGCCTCCCTCTTCTTCTACCTCCTTGCACTGTGCCTTGCAGGATGGTCTTTGCAAGACCTGACGATCTGGTGACGTGGCCATAAAATAGGAGTTTCCGTTTTTTTCACCACAGGGAGCAGGTCATCGTGTTGTCCAATGGCTTGTGTGATGGTCTGTCGGACTTCGTCGTTGGTGATGTGCTGGGTATAAGAAATGCCCAGAAGTCTTCTGTAGCACCTCATCTCCATGCTTTGTATGATTTGGTTTATGTGCTGCGGTAAAACATTCACTCTGCACCAACAAACATGCTTCCACTGGGCATTAAGACTTTGATTGGACTAATAGAAAAGTTTGTTTTAAGAAGTAAAACACACACCCACTCACACTCTCCACACCCTCACTCATACAAAGAGACTACTACTTGGGTATTTTAATTAAGACATAATCATAGAACCGAGCGTTTGTGGCCAAGTGGTCTAAGGCGGGACTACCTTACCTTGTCCACAGGCTAGAAACCAATGGCGCCCGACAGGTGGGGGATCGATGCCGCTTATGGCGTTACGTTTCTCCGAATATTATTTCCTTTTTAACTTGGGCGACGTCTCGGGGGTTTCCTCCGGGTACTCCGGTTTCTCCCCCACCAAAATGTCAAAACACACAACTAATATGTTGGGTTTGGGCGCGCCACAGGCTGCGACTACACCTTCCTCAGGGGAGGTGGCCCAGAATTTTCTGATATGAAAAGGGAAAATAAAGTGTCAAAACTAAAACAAATCAAATATAATGTGCATTAAGACATCAAGAAATGTCACTACCGTGCTGGTTATTACATAAATCATGAGCATGACACCAGCAGCCAACTAGCATCAAGACCAATTCACCATATGACACTAGGTGATACTAAAGAGAAAAGAAATAGCCGAGACCGATCAATTCAATTCAATCAATTTATTTAAAGTCTGTTCACAAATTATGTGATTTTAGATTATAAAGCAAAGAAACAAAAGAATATAAATGATAAGGTGGAAAAAGGGAATACCAATAAATAAATAAATCGTAAATAATAATGATAAAAAGAAAACAAAATTGAAGAAGAAGAATAAAGCAGCAACAACAAACCCATAAGAACTTATACTGATTAAACAATGTAACCTAATGAAGCAGCATCATCTTAACATCTAAAATACATCGAATAAAATTATTATAAAACTTTTTCTATCTGTGTACACGGTATAATAGATGCGATTGTCAGCATCAATTCATTATCAACTCATATTTTTTTTTACATCATTGTATTGTGGTAATATCAAATGTTCTACAGTCAGAGCATTTGAGCATACACATTTAACATCTTTAGAAAATTTAGTTTTCCATAAATTTAATTTTAACTTGTATACAATTTTTGTCAAATGTCTGGAGCTAGACAAAATATTATTTTGCAGAGACCGAGACAACGACTCGGAAGTAGTGCTCTGAGGTCTGCAGACAGTGGATGTTGGGATTTTTACACCAGCTTTTACTACTACAACAACATTTCGAGTGAACAGCAAAATATTTTGTTCTAAAGAAATAACACTCAGTATCATGTTCTCAAGACTATTCACACTTTTCTGCTATCCTATGCACCAACGGGAATCCCCTCTATGAAAAATACTTCCGGTTTTTTTTCTCCGCGTGTTTTAGTGAGTTATTTCCAAATATTCAAGAATAATAACATGTGTCACTGGCCGGCCACCTGTATCGTACCCTCACATATTTTTATTTTTTTTGCTGCAGTTTATTATCCCTTTCTATCGCCAGTGGCGCGCCTAAACCCTACCTACCTAACATTATTTGTGAATTTTTGAAAAATATTCGGAAAAAACATAACGCCCAGATGCTGGCTCGAACCCACACCTGTCAGGCGCCATTGGTTTCTGGCTTGTGGACAAGGCAAGTTAGTCCTGCCTTAGCCCACTTGGCCACAACGCTAGCCTAACATAGTCAGTTACTTCGTGTTTTGTGAAGGTTGCGACGGCGAAGCTATGGAAAACTACAAGAGTTTTCAGGTCCTGTTTCACTTTCTGTCGATGATCGACGCACCTCCGAAGTCGCCACAAATACAGGCCTCTACGATTGTTTTTTGCATTCTTTCACTGAGCATGTACTTCCTCCACCGTTTTTATACTTATCCCACTCGTTTTCTGGCTCTAACAATCGTCGTTTTCGGCAATTTGCCATATTTAAAAGTCACGCATCAAGCTTTGATAAAAGTAAAACAAGCCAAACCGGAACTTGGTTTCATATAACCTCGTTTTAATTTATAATGGCGATACCCACGAGTTTTTATGAGAGGTGCCGGAAAGTTGTGAATTGGCCTTCAGGAAAACTAAAACCAAAACAACGAAGTAACAATGGCGTGTTCTTTTTACAGGGACTGGCCCAGTGCAGCAAAGGGCTTGCTATACGTCCAGAAGATTGGGGAGGGAAAGGAAAAGTTGCCAATCAGGAACAAGACGAATGGTCAATCGTGTCAAGATGTTTCTTTTGTGCAAGATCTAGCGTTTATTTTTATTTTTATTTTCTTGTTTCATTCCGTTTTGTTTGTTCCTCGTTGTTACATCGTCTTTTCTTCTCCTCTTGGTCTCTGTTCTTCTGTTCTTTCGTGTTATCGTTTCTCTAGCTCTCTTTATTTTCCTCTGCTCTTTATCTGTGTCTGCTCTCTCTCTCTCTCTCTCTCTCTCTCTCTCTCTCTCTCTCTCTCTCTCTCTCTCTCTCTCTCTCTCTCTCTCTCTCTCTCTCTCTCTCTCTCTCTCTCCAGGATAGCACAAACTGCTGAGACAAGATTGAGGCCCATTTGGAAAGACAGGACCGTCAGTCTAGACCCCAAATGTAAGGCTGGTGCGCTCCCTTGTCATCTCCATCTTCCTAAACTCTTGCGAAACATGGACCCTCACAGCACACCTACAAAGATGAATACAAGACATGGAGATGAGGTGCTACAGGAGACTTCTGGGCATTTCCTATACCCAGCACATCATGAACGATGAAGTCTGGCGACAGACCATCACATAAGGCATTGGACAGCACGATTATTTGCTCACAGTGGTGAAAAATCGGAATCTTCGATGGTATGGCCTCATCGCCAGAGCATCAGGCTTTGCAAAGACCATGCTGAAAGGCACGGTAGAACGAAGCAAAAGAAGAGGGAGACAGAAAAGAGGTGGGAAGACAATATTCGGGAATGGACTGGCCTGACACTTAGTGAAGCCATGAGGACTGCCGAGAACCAAGAAAGATGGAGAACGCTGGTTAAACGATCGTCTGTGGTGCCCCAACGACTTTCGCGTTACGGGATAGGATAGGATAGGATAGGATAGGATAGTCTGCGATTTCCTGTATCTCATGCGTCTCTGTCTCTGCTATTTTCTTTCTCTTTGTGTCCCTGCGCTGCTCTTTCTTTAGGTTTCTCGGTCTCGACTCTTTTTCTATATCTCACGTTGTATGCAATGTTCTCTTATTTTTTTCTCCCTTTTGTGTGTGTTTTTGTTTATGTTATTTAACGTCTTTTCACCGAAGTGATTTTAGACAAGAAAAGTAAGGGGAAGATTGAGGATAGGTGGGAGAGGGGAAAGGTGATGAGTTTTCCCTTTGTTGCGTGACCGTTCCTTTGTCTGTTAGTTTTCTCGGGCTCATTACAGCTAGCCAGTGTTCTTGCTCATAGTTCTTTGTTTTGCGTCTCATCACAAGTAGGCCTATACAACAGGTCGAACGCCCGTGGTTTTTTTTCCCCCCGTGCCTCCACGATGAGAGCTTCTGCCTGCCATCAGCCTCATCAAGTGTTACATCGTGCCTGCGGATTGTCATGCTAAATTAGTGCTGAAAAAAGACAGGTAGAGGCCTGTTTTGGTTAAAGCAAGCAATGATATAGGTAGGTTTGGATCTCGCCTACAGGACGGCCAAGTAAGAAAGATAATTATGAACTCAAAAACAACAGCAGGGCGATCTTTAAGCGAAGTCAGAATTAAACCCAATACGTCATCCCCCATTTGCTGCATGTATGGGCACTGTCTAAGCCATGATCCACTGCGCCATTTATAACCGACGTGTATGACAAATGTGTTTATTTGGACTTTTTAGCTGCCCCTTTGGGGTGAGAGTTAAAAACCAACAACAGCGACACAAAAGAAAAATTATGGAGGCGACATCTCCAATTTTAATGCGTTTGTGTGCTTCATTGTTCCAGATCCTTTCACGTTCTGTTGATGCGACACGTCCGTATAAATGCGAGTGTGTCAGCGATTGCGCTGGCGCATGTTTGTGTGCGGGTTTTGTAATGCGTGTTTGTGAGGGTTTTGTAATGCGTATTTGTGAGGGTTTTGTAATGCGTGCTTGTGAGGGTTTTGTAATGCGTGTTTGTGAGGGTTTTGTATTTTGCGCGCGTTCGTGTGTACCTCCGCGTTCTCACGTGTGTGTAGTTTGCATGCTAAATTGAGTGCTGGGTGTTTTGCATGAGTGCACTCCAGCCTCTCCACAACAGGCGTCGGAAACGGCATAAAATATTATAACAATGTTGTGGTGTAACTGGACACGCCATGGAATATTATAACAATGTTGTGGTATAACTGGAAACGACATGGAATATTATAACAATGTTGTGGTGTAACTGAGCGCGGCATGGAATATTATAACAATGTTGTGGTGTCACTGGTAACGGAATGGAATATTATAACAATGTTGAGGTGTAACTGGTAACGGCATGGAATATTATAACAATGTTGTGGTGTAACTGGAAACGGCATGGAATATTACAACAATGTTGTGGTGTAATTGGAAACGGCATGGAATATTACAACAATGTTGTGGTGTAATTGGAAACGGCATGGAATATTACAACAATGTTGTGGTGTAATTGGAAACGGCATGCAATATCATAACAACGTTGTGGTGTAATTGGTAACGGCATTGAATATTAGAACAATGTTGCGGTGTAACTGGTAACGACATGGAATATTATAACAATGTTGCGGTGTAACTGGTAACGACATGGAATATTATAACAATTTTGTGGTGTAACTGGAAACGGCATGGAATATTACAACAATGTTGTGGTGTAATTGGAAACGGCATGGAATATTACAACAATGTTGTGGTGTAACTGGAAACGGCATGGAATATTACAACAATGTTGTGGTGTAATTGGTAACGGCATGGAATATTATAAAAATGTTGTTGTGTAACTGGAAACGACATGAAATATTATAACAATGTTGTGGTGTAACTGGTAATGCCATGGAATATTATAACAGTGTTGTGGTGTAACTGGTAATGGCATGGAATATTATAACAATGTTGTGGTGTAACTGGTAATGGCATGGAATATTATAACAATGTTGTGGTGTAACTGGAAACGACGGATTTGATTTGGAGTGCGGACAGCAAATTTCACCGTCAATACTTTTGACAAGACGTGATTGCTGGCCAGCAATCCCTTGTGTATCGAAAATGTTTCATCTTGGGTTTTTTTCTCTTTGTTGTCTTTCTCTTCGCTCTTTTCTTCCATCCGTCCTAATTCTATTCCTCCTCCTTCTTCTTCTCCATATGCCTCTTGAAGACATGCCTGTGAGTTTTAGGAACATTTTTTTTTGTTCTCGCAATAGGTCACGATTTTCCGGGACACTAGTACATAAGAAAAGTACCTTGCATTTACGCATGCTAAAATCTAGTCTTCGGTTACTGTTGTTTCCGAAGGGACCTATAGTAGGCACTCTTCCGATAATAATAATAATAATAATAATAATAATAATAATAATAATAATAATAATAATAATAATAATACAGGATGCCATGTACGCGCCTTTCCCCAAGGCTCAAAGCGCGGCGATCTATACCAACATGCACGCTCACCTGTCTCATTTACCCTCACACACACCAAATACACATACATCACTCAAACAGGTGGTGTAAAGGCAGGGAGATCGCTATTAGAAGACGGAAGAAAATCGAATTTTTATTTTTGAAATTTTTATATTGACTGCATCCTGTACCATTATTGAAGGGAGGGAGGAAACCGGAGTGCCCGGAGAAAACCCTCGGTGACCTCAATAGTCTCGTACCTAAGTCACATACGTTCGCCCTTTGCGGGAATCGAACCCGCGACCTTCGGCATAGGAAACCGGCGACTTATCCACTGCGCCACGAGGCCACCCTCTGTAATCCTCTTCTTTCCAGCTCCCTCGAAAGACATCTCCTGACCCGGATTTAGAGTTTCAAAAGTGGGGCAAAAAGAAAAGGTTTCCCAGTTGTTGCCCACCACAAAACGTGGCCACTTTTCTGTGTAGTCTTGTTTAAACTGTTGGTTTCGCCTTCTCATGCCTTTTCCTCAATCTCCTATAGTCTACTTTATTCTCTACCTTTGTTCTATGACCTTTTTTGGGTTAGTTCCTGCTACTATCTTCAGTCACTGTTATCTTCTTTAGTCATCTGTTATATTGTATGTATGTGTGTGTGTGTGTGTGTGTGTGTGTACTGCATAATTATATGTATATGTGTAAGCTTATGTGTGTGTGGGGGTTGTGTGTGTGTGTGTGTGTGTGTGTGTGTGCGTGTGTGTGTGTGCGCGCGCGCTTTTCATCTACCTTTTTGTCCTCCTGTTCAATCTCTTCTTCATCTTCCTCATTCCACTTTCGTTCTTAACCGTTTGGTCTCTCGCTTGTTTTGTCTGCCCCTTCTGCTATTTACACAGCCACGAGCTCTACAATGGAGCAGGCAAAACAATGCTCTAGCGACTAAAGGGATAGTTGCAGGCTTTACTCTTCAATAACGCGATTACCTTATCAGCCCAAGGAGCTGTTTACGGCGCTTACCACCGAGCTCCAGCGGGCCTAAAACCATGTTACGAAGCCAGGATGAAAACCATGTCACCTACGACGAACTTGCGTAAAGTTGGAATCAATGGACGGCTGAGCTAGGACACGCTGCCCTTGGAATGGTGACAGTTGGTTTATGACTTACGGCTAAGCGTGTTGGCGAAAAACATGAATAATG
>CM072523.1:45899328-45904328 GCA_036898135.1 Oncomelania hupensis | reverse complement strand
TCTTCTTCTTCTTCTTCACGTTTCTGTAATCGCTATGCCAAAGTTATTAATTAAAATGCGTGTTAAGTTCTCCCTTACATACCCCCACTTTTTAAAGGCTGTGTTTACCTTTGCCGAGAACGGGTGTACCTTAAAATTGGAAATGTTATTACGTTAAACAGGATGACGTAAGTTTTCCTTGCTCAAACCAACCGCTTCAGTTTGAATTTTCCATTTCGGTTCTGACTGAGAGTTATTTCCCTTTTTTTAACGGTACACCAATACCATAGCCACTGAACGTTTTATCCTATTACTGAGTGAACCCCGCGACTTGAAGAGCGCGTCTTTGGTGTTTGGGGTAGGGTGGGGTTCTGGGGTAGGGTGGGTATTCTGGGGTAGGGTGGGGTTCTGGGGTAGGGTGGGTATTCTGGGGTAGGGTGGGGTCTATTTTATCAACCTTAAACGAAAACAACAAACTTACGAGGCATTTTTTTCACGGATTCTGTCTCTTTTCGGCTGTGGCAGACGCTAGTTTTAGCTCAAGAATGTTGACTAGCCGATGGCACAAACACTACGGAATACATTCAATTTTTAAAAAAATAAATAGTTTTTTTCGATTTTGTTGTTGTTGTAGTAAGTTTTTTTTTCAACAGGGGCAACACTTACTGTGCTACACTTATAAGGATATGTGGAGAGGGTGGGGTCAAAGCGGATCCATTTAAGTGATGGTTCAACCAAGATGACTGCCTCGTAGTCTTGTAAAGATATAATTAGCAGCTTTCTCTTTTAGACCGGTGAGCAGCCAGCATTAATTTTTACACGTAACTGGTTATGCTTGGTGCATGTGTACTATTAGGTACACTGGTGCAGGCGTCGTGAAAACAAATAATTCTTTTACTTATATTCATCTTTATTTCTCAAGCTCTCTTCTTAACCACCGTCCGACCCACTCCTTCCAAGCCTTTCAAAACCCACCTTCCATATTTATGTATGGAATCGCGTCACCGAGGGTTTCCTCCGGGTACTCCGGTTTCATCTCTTCGACCCTTTATTAGATTCAGTCAAACGAACAAACAAAACTAAAAAACAAAACAAAAAAAATTCTGTTCAAATAATATAAAAGCTGGTGTGACTCGGTGCTCTTCGGAGCTGCATATTTACGGTAACTTGCGTCACACAGTCGCCGTGGTTTTGCTCTTCACCTCCCAAACTATAAATTTAACTGTCCTTGTTAGATCTTCTTTGCCAGCGCATTGAGTAATTCTGTTAGAAAAAAAAAGCGCGCTCTTTACAACACGACAAATGACAAACACGATTTTTTGCGAGCTATTCCTCAGTAAAGCTTTCTCATCATAACTGTTTAAGTAGAGGAGAGTAGTTGGCGTAGTGGTGTACGCCGTGTATTCGACTATCAGGAGATAACATTGGAACTTGTACAAATCCCGTTGACGGCCTGAAGTAAAAATTAAAATAAAATAAAAAAATTAAAATACTCTTAAAAATATTGTGCCCCTGCTCCTTCGAATGAGAGTATACTACTACTACTACTACTACTACTACTACTACTACTACTACTACTACTACTACTACTACTACTACTACTAATAATAATAATAATAATAATAATAATAATAATAATAATAATAATAATAATTAAACTACTACTACTACTACTACTACTACTACTAATTAATAATAATAATAATGATATTTATATAGCACTTTTCCTAATTAAAAAACACGGTTCAAAGCGCAATTCTCACGCGTTCACGCACCCAAAAAAATCATTACGATTAAAAAACATGAATTTATAAAAAGGGATACATCAAATACAAAAGAACAAAAAATGTATAAACGCTTGCAGATGTGGGTTGGTAAGAGTTTAGTCTGTGCACGCACGCATTCCGTAGCATGGACTTTAAAGATTCTGACGGAGATGTCCGGGCTACACAAATACATCCAGCACCCCCGGTCGCCTGGGATCGTGCTCAGGGCGTCAGACTATACGCCCAAAGGTTGCAAGTCGGCGCCTTGGAGGACTTGAGTTAGATTTCTGCATTGGTTAAAGCCTTGAGCAGTTCTTGAGCTGGAAATGCGCTATACACGAACGATTAAATACAGATAAAATAAAACACAAAGCTACTATGTATTCATCTTTTCCATCGAACTTTACAAACCAGCTCAATGCCTATGTGAGCAGCACTCTTAGGTTCCCCCACATTTTGCTGGCTGCGGGCTATTTATAGCTTGCCTACACCCTCCCTTCCAGTGAAAGGAAAGAAGAGCACCAGCGAAGCTATTTATAGCTAGCCTGGCTGAACTAACTTCAAAACCTAAAAGCTCTGATTTAGTCGGTGTGCCCGGCCGGATAGGGTCCTAAACTACAAGCCAAACTATAGTCTAAAGGCCTTCCCCTTTTCTTTACAACCGTGTTTCGGGAGATTGAAAACGCAACTAAAACACCGGAATTTCCACTCCAACGTCACAAACCCTGGATGCTACCCGTGGCCTATATATATAAATTGATCCATTGCCTTTTTCAATATAGCTGTCAGTGAGTGCTAATACCGTATCTTGTGACTGGATGAAGTGCCCTTCTCTACATCGCAAACGGGAAACCCCGTTTTGTTGTTTCACATCCGATTTAGCTTTTCAACACAAGCACTTATACATTCGGGCCTCGCTAACGACGTTATAGAAACGGTTGTCAACCGTCATGACCGTAAAATTACTTTCACTAACCTATCCTATTCTATCGTATCCCGCAACTCGAAAGTCGTTGGGGGCCCACAGAAGATCGTTTAACCAGCGTACTCCATCTTCCTCTGTCCTCAGCAACAAATGTGGTGTATCTGGTATGTTTGTTTGAGCTGAATATTATACTGTAATAACGTAATTGAGTGTGTGTGTGTGTGTGTGTGTGTGTGTGTGTGTGTGTGTGTGTGTGTGTGTGTGTGTATGGGTGGGTGTGTGATTTGTGTGGGTGTGTGTGTGTGTGTTTTTTTTTTTTTTGTT
Source organism: Oncomelania hupensis (assembly GCA_036898135.1). Lineage (NCBI taxonomy): Eukaryota > Metazoa > Mollusca > Gastropoda > Littorinimorpha > Pomatiopsidae > Oncomelania > Oncomelania hupensis. The sequence goes on along the minus strand of CM072523.1, from coordinate 45,901,334 downwards.
TGTTTTTCCCTCAATGTTATGTTACTATTCCATTTCTGTCACTGTGTTTATTGCCATTATAAAATCTTGTCTTGTCTTGCAAAGCGACAACCCACATTTTTCTTTCTGAGAAATAAAGAATGCATTGACTTGACTTGACTTGACTTCATGATTTCGCTCTCTCCCACCTCTTTTTCTGTCTCCCTCTTCTTCTACCTTCTTGCACCTTGCCTTGCAGGATGGTCATTGCAAGGTCTGATGCTCTGGCGACGCGGCCATTCCATCGGAGTTTCCGTTTCTTCACCTCTGTGAGCATGTCATCGTGTTATCCAGGTCTGACAGGTATCACAAAACGTAACTACGGTTACATTTGCTTCGAAAATATAGGTGAGGTCCACTTTCAGCTACACCCAATCCTGCTTTTAACCAAATTAATTTAACTAAGATAACAATGATTCGGAGGTGACACTCTCTCCCCCCACGCGATGCAGTCTGTCACCTTCACCCACGGAATTACGTATACAGGGGATTGAATATCCATGTCTCCATTCACGCGTGCATGGCGTCCCTTGGCAGTCCCACAATAAATAGACACGCGGGATTTAGATGGGCTCCGCAATGAATAGTGGTCGCGGCGGGAAACTGAATTGAGGGTTATTCGCCAATGCTGATCATATGTTGGCGCCAATTAATGGAAATTAGTACTCGTTAACGAGATACTGCTCAGTTAGCCTAATTCGACCTTGGTACTGAAGGTCTATAACCCGCATTCAGTGACAGTTAAGACAACCGAGGAGAAGTAATTGATTAATGACAGGGATGATGAACTTTATGCTACAAACTCCACACTGAGTTAGCGCTCTCCGATAAGTGTATAAACTTTACCAATTCTCTTGTATCCCAAGAAGATGCTACAAGAGCAATTATATCTAATTTAACGTCATCGTGTGCGTCAGTTCATATAACAGGCCCAATGTTCTCTACCCGATTAATCCACTAGAAAGCTTACGTTTTCAGTGTATCGCCACGCTCCGCTGACTTCATAAGTGTGCGCCTGTAGGGCCACTCTAAGAGAGCTCATTACAGCCAGTAACTCCTTCGGATGACAGTATATATATATATAGAAACCGTAGTCTAGTCTGTGCCTGCATACATTCCATCGCACGGCATTTAACGATGGATTTCAGGTCCCAGGCGGGTGAGTGGCCCGTTACACCAACACACCAACTAGATCCCTTCCAGTCCATCATCATCAAAATCGACATCATCATCATCATCATCATCCTCATCATCATCATCATCATCATCATCATCATCATCATCATCATCATCATCATAGTCATCACCATTATCATCATCATCCTCATTATCATCATCAGCAGCAGCATGCCCTTTACTGCACAATGCACAGTCATGGCACTCATCGTGGCCACGGTTACTGACAATGCACAATGCTTAGAAAAGAGCTATACACACGATATATTATCCATAAGACCTATCGCCCTGTGGACTGTGATTTAGGTTTAGCGTGCACGTTGTACATTACTCTGAACAGCCTCACTGGCGTTTTAGTAACCCGGCCAGGGTTAAGTAGCGCTTTGCTTTCGGGCTGCATTTCCTGTTTTTGCCCGATGAAGAAAAAGCTTGAAATTGGATTAAGGCAAATCTGTTTCCATGGGCAACCCTTCTGTCTCGGGGAGAGAGCCGTTTTGGCACCTCTATGATCTCTAGGACAACTTAATAATGGCGATGCTCCTCTCCCTCTCCTCGTTGCTGTACCTTCTGCGGTTCTAAACAGATGCACGAGGGACCCATTTTTAGATAGATACGGGAGGACTAGTGGGGTGTGTCGAGCGCTTGAATCTTTGTGTGTGTATGTGTGTTTGTGTTTGTGTGTGGGGGTCCGTTGGGTGGTTGCTTTCCAAGCTTGGTCACCAACCCAAATACCAACCCTGCTCGACGTTGGTTAACATGAAAAAAAACCAAGGCTAGCATGTTCCCATACCCACTCTGCTGCTGTGCTACCA
>CM072523.1:45864328-45894328 GCA_036898135.1 Oncomelania hupensis | reverse complement strand
ACATCGTAGCGACGGACAGACTACTGGAATGCTACGGAAGGAATGGTCCATGATTTGAAGTATCTGTATACCCAAAACTCCACAAATTCGCATTAGACGTTTTTTGTTGAGATATTCGGTAAAACGTGTTTAACAACAACATGGCTCCACTGACCTCGACCTTTGCGGCAGAGCCAATAGGATGGCACGAGAAGCGGGCCACTAACCTAGGTCATGGTTTTGGCATGTTGGGCCCAAATCCAGTCAGGGGAATTTGGGATTAGGCTTCCAAAGGACCGACCGACAGACGGACCGACCGACAGATCGATATTTGGCTCTTTCCCCTTCACCCCGGCTACGTCAAAGTATTTCCAATTAAGCCTGGATTTTAAAAAAATAAAAATGATTCACTACTATTTATTTATAGGAAACGTGTGGTCACGCATACCAACGTAACATCTCTCTTATCTCAACTAATCCCAAGCAAAGCGGTAGACATACGGATTATTATTGTTATTATTATTATTATTATTATTATTATTATTATTATTATTATTATTATTATTATTATTATTATTATTAATGAGGATTGTTATAGTGCACTTATCTCGCCGTACTTGACCAGACTTTAGGCGCTGGCCGATACAGGATCTAACTCAAACCGCCCGAGACGCCCACCCCCAGCCTTTGGGCGCATGGTCTGACGCCCGGACAATTGAGCACTATCCTGGCCAGCCAGGGATGGGGAAGAAGGACCAAGTGCATGCTGGGTGTGTTCTTGTTACCGGCACTCACACCCGTCTAAGACATGAGCGTCAGGATCTTTAAAGTCCGTTATGATGGAATGTATGCGACACACAGACTAGACCTCGGTTTATACTCTCATCCGAAGGAGTAGGAAACGGGAGTAAAGTGTCTTTCCCAGGGACACAACATAATGGCCCGGACAGGGCTCGAACCCGGGACCTTCAGATCCGCAAGCCAAAGCACTACCATTAGACCACCGTGCCTCTCGGATGAGAGTATAAACCGAGGTCTAGCCTGTGCAAAGCACGCATTCTATCGCACTGACGTTACAGATCCTCACGCTCATGTTCTGGATAGGTGAGGTAACCATTTACACCAACACACTTAGCAAGGACTAGACCTTTTCTCTCCCATCCCGGTCGTACTGAGGTGTTTGGGCGAGCAACAGACGAGGCGCCCAAGGTAGCTAAGCAATGGGCGCCTCGGGCGCCTTGAGTTAGATCCTGTATCGGCCAGCGCCTTGAGCAGCTCTTAAGCTGGAAAGGCGCTATATTAAAACTAATTGAATTGCTTGACTCAGTTTCAATAGTTCCAGTTGACTGGTAATGTTCCGTTATGGCCAACACCAACGCTCAGTGGCACATAGAGAGAGAGAGAGAGACAGAGGGACAGAGAGAGAGAGAGAGAGAGAGAGAGAGAGAGAGGGAAGAGAGAGAGAGAGAGAGAGAAGGAGAGAGAGAAAGGAAAAAGAGAGAAAAGAGAGAGAAAAAAGAGAGGAAAGGGAGAGGCAAAAGAGAGGAAAAATAGAGAGGAAAGAGAGTGGAAAAAGAGAGAAAAAAGAGAGGAAAGAGAGAGGAAAGAGAGAAGAAAGAGAGAGGAAAAAGATAAGAAAAGAGAGGAAAAAGAGAGGAAAGAGAGAGGAAAGAGAGAGGAAAAGGAGAGAAAAGAGGGAGGGAAAAGAGAAAAACGAGAGAGCAAAGAGAGAGGAAAAGGAGAGGAAAGACGGAGGAAAGAGAGAGGAAAAAGAGAGAAAAGAAACAGGAAAAGGAGAGGAAAGAGAGGAAAAAGCGAGGAAAGAGAGGAAAAAGCGAGAAAAGAGAAAGGAAAGAGAGAGGGAAAAGAGGAAAGAGAGAGGAAAGAGAGAGGAAAAAGAGAAGAAAAAGAGAGGAAAGAGAGAGGAACAAGAGAACAAAAGAGAGGAAAAAAGAGGAAAGAGAGAGGAAAGACAGAGGAAAGAGAGAGGAAAAATAGAGGAAAGAGACAGGAAAGAGAGAGGAAAAAGCGAGGAAAGAGTGAGGAAAAAGCGAGGAAAGAGAGAGGAAAAAGCGAGGAAAGAGAAAGGAGAGAGGAAAGAGAGAGGAAAAAGAGAAAAAAAGCGAGGAAAGAGAAAGGAAAGAGAGAGGAAAAAGCGAGGAAAGAGAAAGGAAAGAAAGGGGAAAAAGCGAGGAAAGAGAGAGGAAAAAGAGGAAAGAGAGAGGAAAGAGAGAGAAAAGAGAAAGGAAGGAGAGGCATATTCTCGTGTGTAACACATTTCTTTTCTCACTAGCAAACTATTAAACAAATCACTTATTCTCCTTTGACACTTGTTTTGAACTGTCTGATCGCCGATATAGTGGTCACATTTGGCCAAACGGATTCATGCAGTTTCGTCACAGTATCACTACTGACTGAATGAAGCATTGAGACGACCACAGGCCTGTCCACATGTCCACATATATGGAAAGACTAACCAAAACACCACTTTCTCTAAGCGAGGAAAGAAAAAGGAAAGAGAGAGGAAAAAGAGGAAAAGCGAGGAAAAAGCGAGGAAAGAGAGAGGAAAGAGAAAGGAAGGAGAGGCGTATTCTCGTGTGTAACACATTTCTTTTCTCACTAGCAAACTATTAAACAAATCAGTTATTCTCCTTTGACACTTGTTTTGAACTGTCTGATCGCCGTCATAGAGGAAGCTCTCGGCTAGAACGTTTATTATATAGCTGAGAGTGACTGGGAAACAGACAATTCGATTGTATGACGTCGCCAGAAGGTTGACCGTTGCCATACATTGAGTCCATGTGAAATCCAAATAACTTCTTTCTTTCCCTTTCTTTTTTAATCTCCAAAGCCTACCCCTCTCCACTCCCAACACCCCCACCAACCCCACCACTCCCGACCACACCTTCTCACCCCATCCACCCTCCTTTTAAATCTTTTTTTTTTAAATTCTTTCTGCCCTTCCGTCAAACCAATGTATTCCCCAATATTTACGTCATATTGCCTCAAGATAGTGGTCACATTTGGCCAAACGGATTCATGCAGTTTCGTCACAGTATCACTACTGACTGAATGAAGCATTGAGACGACCACAGGCCTGTCCACATGTCCACATATATGTAAAGACTAACCAAAACACCACTTTCTCTAAAAGGTTTGTCGTCATCTTCTCTCTCCTCAACTCACCCCCCCCCCCCACCTATCCCTCACCTATCCTCTCTCTCTCCCATCTCTCTCTCTCCCTTCTTCTCTCCCTCTCTCCCTAGCCCTCTCTCTCTCCCTCCCTCTCTCTCCTTCCCTCTATCTCTCTCCTATCTCTCCCTCTCTCTCTCTCTGTCTCTCTCACTCCCCCTCTCTCTCTCCCTCTCTCTCTCCCTCCCTCTCTCCCTCTCTCTCTCTCGCTCTCTCAATCACGCCGGGAAAAATAACGTGTCTTTAGCTCTTAGCTCATCACATTCTTTGCTTTGTACAATATACTACTAATATCATCAGTTGTTTAGCATCACATTTTTTGCTGTGTACAATATATTACATATATCATCAGTTGTTTAGCATCACATTCTTTGCTGTGTACAATACATTACTAATGGTTGGTTGTTTTATTAACGTCTTTTTTCATTAGGATAATAAAGACCATACATACAAATTCACGCATTTAAACAGACATACATGAGCACATCCATACACACAGATATTATTACTATCTCTATAACATAACAATAATAATGTCAGTTAAATAAAACGAGCTACTGGAGAATTGATTAAAGCTTTTGCCAATCCCACACTTAATTCATTGCTAATGTTTTTAACTGATGTTATAGTATTTACTTCAATGGGCAAAAGAGGATGAATCTGAATACAATCAAATAATATATGGTTTAGCGTTAGTGGTTCATCACAACTACACTTTACATTTTTACAATATTTGGTTTTAATTGAATTTAATAATATTCTGTTCGCTGTAGATAAAAGTGATCTGGGAAATCCACGAAGATTTTTATATTTGTATATAACTGAAGTTTCTTTACAATATCATTTTCAATATTGTTTTGAATTTCTTTAGAAGACAGATTTAATTTAACTGATAGGGAATTAATATTTAATGCAGCTAATTTTGCTACTAATATTACTAATATCATCAGTTGTTTACCATCACATTCTTTGCTGTGTACAATATAGTAATAATATCAACAGTATTTTTTTAGCATTACATTCTTTTCTGTGTACAATTTATTACTAATATTACCAGTGGGTTTTTTTGCATTACATTCTTTGCTGTAGACAATATTTTACTAATATCACCAGTGTTTTTTAGTATTACATTCTTTGCTGCATACAATATATTGCTAATATCACCAGGTTTCTTTCACTACATTCTTTGCTATGTACGATTTATTACTAATATCACCTGTGTTTTTTAGCATTACATTCTTTGCTGTCTACAATATGACACAATAGGCTATTTAGACCCTGCACTACGGCTTCACGCCTTAAATAGTTCAGCTTGCTGTAGACTGTGTAAATTAAAGTCGCTGCCTAGAAGACGACCGAAGACAGGCCTGTGCTAAGCATGTGTAAGCTAATTCTCACTAGGTGTCACTATGGGGCGCCATGTGTCCATTTATTCTATGTGACTATTTTATACATAGAATAAATTATATGCACATAGAAAGCATTCTATGCACACAAAAAGCATTCGTTAGTTGAAATTCCATTTATAAAAAAGAAACCAATATTGTAAGTCATAGAATAAAATTCTTTGTATAGAATAACATTCTATAATATAGTGTAAAATTCTGTGTCCATAATAAAATTCTATGTATAGAATAACATTTTATAATAGAGAATAAGATTCTATGTATGTAATACAATTCTATATTATAGAATGCACTTGTATGCATAGAATTATATTCTATAACATAGAATGAATTCTATTACAAAGAATGAATTCTATTACAAAGAATGAATTCTATAACATAGAATTTATTCTATGTGCATACAATTCATTCTATAACATAGAATGAATTCTTTAACATAAAATAAATTATATGATATAAAATGAATTCTATGTGCATATAATAAATTGTATAACATAGAATGAATTCTATAAAAAAGAATGAATTCTATATGCATAGAATGAATTTTTTAGCATAGAATGAATACTATGACATAGAATTCATTCTATGACATAGAATGAATTCTATAGGCATAGAATGAATTCTATTGGCATAGAATGAATAGTATAACATAGAATGAATAAGATGACATAGAATGAATTCTATGACATAGAATGAATTCTATAACATAGAATGAATTCTATAGCAAAGAATGAATTCTATGACATAGAATTTATTCTATAGCATAGAATGAATTCTATAGCATAGAATGAATTCTACGACATAGAATTCATTCTGTAACATAGAATTCATTCTATGCTATAGAATTCATTCTATGTTATATAATTCATTCTATGTCATCTTATTCATTCTATGTTATACTATTCATTCTATGCTATAGAATTCATTCTATGTCATAGAATTCATTCTATGTCATAGACTTCATTCTATGTTATAGAATGAAATCAATATATACACTTTTTTTTTAAATAGTAAAAACTGGGGCACTGTCGAGGTATAGAGAACATTTTTTATGGCATGGGACTGTATTGCAGAGAGATATACACATTGCCACATCCCATCACCACACCACATCACTCTACATCACACTGCACCACAAATGTGATGGGTAGGTGTGGTGGAGTGATTAGGTTATGTGATGATGTGGTCTGATTCACTCGCTTTTAAGGCATAATAGAACTGTATTGCAGATACATACATACACATTACCACATCACATCACCACACTACATCACTCTAAATCACACCACGCTGCACCACAAATGTGATGGGTGGGAGGGGTGGGGTGATTAGATTATGTGATGTGATTCACTGATGCCATGATATGTGCTGTCTGCTGCAATGTGAAGATGTGCTGCTGCTGTGATGTCGGCTGATGTGATGTGATGATTTGTTGATGTGATGTGATTTTATGTGGTGGTGCGTTTTCACGATGATGGTGATGAAGCAATGTGATGCAGTGATGTGATGTGATGATGTGATCGATGTGGTGATGATGCGATGTGGTGATGTGTCATACAATATCTTTTTTTAAATTCTAAATTTCGTTACAATTTATTAGTTGTGTTTTTTAATTTTATGTGAGTGAAATGAATTATATGTATATAGAATTAATTGTATAACACAGCAAGAATTGTATGACATAAAATACCTTTTTTTTAACATAAAATGGATTTTATTTGCAACTCTGAATACATTCTATTTTCATAGAATTATTTTTTAACATTTAGTGCACATAGAATGCATTCTATGTTATAGAATGTTCATTCTATAACATAGAATGTTCATTCTATAACATAGGATCCATTCTATAACATAGAATGTTCATTCCATAACATAGAATTTCCATTCTATAACGTAGAATTCATTCTATAACATAGAATGTTCATTCTATAACATAGAATCCATTCTATAACTTAGAATGTTCATTCTATAACATAGAATCCATTCTATAACATAGAATGTGCATTCTTTAACATAGAATGCATTCTATAATATAGAATGTTCATTCTATAACATAGAATCCATTCTATAACATAGAATGTGCATTCTTTAACATAGAATGCATTCTATAATATAGAATGTTCATTCTATAACATAGAATCCATTCTATAACATAGAATGTGCATTTTTTAACATAGAATGCATTCTATAATATAGAATGAGGAATAAAGGGACATGTGCACGCGCGCGAGAACTGAAGAAATGGCTGACGTGCCAAGCGTTCTGCGGGCTTTATCAGACATTAGAACAGGCACAAATCGCACGATACCCAGTCGATTGCAAATCGGACCGCAGGCAAGCAGTAGTTCTGACGTCATCACGTAGCATTCGGGATCGGATCGCAAACAAAATCGTTGCACAATCGGCATGTGTGGCGGGGCCTTTAGGTTTCTTGATGTAGACGACTTCGAAGTAGTGAGTAGATCGCATAGCAATAAAAATAATTGACGTCACACCCTCCCCTCCCCCCTCCTCCGCCCCTGCGTGCTAACTTTTTCATTACAATGTGCTGAGGTTCTGTAAGGGTTTATAGTGACAAAATCTAATTAAATAATCAGCTCTTTTTGCTCAATACCGAAGAAATAACCGTACTGTACACTCATAAAAAGCAATAATTAATATAATTAAAGGTCGAATATTGCGATACAACTCTGAGACATAATAATTATTGCCAAAAAACCTACTTCACCCCAGGCGTCCCCCCATAACCTATTTTCAGCTAAATAGCTCTGTTGAGAATTTGGCCTCCCTTTGTAAGAACACCCACATTTATGTATAGTTCCTTCCGTTAATAAAATGGATAGCATAATAGCATTAGGAACGTACGTCAGCCATTGATGTAGAGTGATGTGGTGTGGTGATGGGATGTGGCAATGTGTATCTCTCTGCAATACAGTCCCATGCCATACAAAATGTTCTCTATACCTTGACAGTGCCCCAGTTTTTACTATTAAAAAAAGGTTTTTATATTGATTTCAATCTATAACATAGAATGAATTCTATGACATAGAATGAATAAGTTGAAATAGAATGAATTCTATAGCATAGAATGAATAGTATAACATAGAATGAATAAGATGACATAGAATGAATTCTATGACATAGAATGAATTCTATAACATAGAATGAATTCTATGACATAGAATGAATTCTATTACATAGAATTTATTCTATAGCATAGAATGAATTCTATAACATAGAATAAATTCTATAGCATAGAATGAATTCTATGGCATAGAATTCATTCTGTAACATAGAATTCATTCTATGCTATAGAATAAATTCTGTGTCATAGAATTCATTCTATGCTATAGCATTCATTCTATGTTATAGAATTCATTCTATGTCATAGAATTCATTCTATGTAATCTTATTCATTCTATGTTATACTATTCATTCTTTGCCTATAGAATTCATTCTATGTCATAGAATGAATTCTATGTCATAGAATTCATTCTATGCTATAAAATTCATTCTATGCATATATAATTCATTATTTATTATAGAATTCATTCTATGTTATACAATTTATTCTATGCACATAGAATTAATTTTATGTCATGCAATTTATTTTATGTTAAAGAATTCATTCTATGCTATAGAATTCATTCTTTGTAATAGAATTCTTTCTATGTTATAGAATATAGTTCTATGCATACAAGTGCATTCTATAATATAGAATTGTATTACATACATAGAATCTTATTCTCTATTATAAAATGTTATTCTATACATAGAAATTTATTATGGACATAGAATTTTACACTATATTATAGAATGTTATTCTATACAAAGAATTTTATTCTATGACTTACAATATTGGTTTCTTTTTTTATAAATGGAATTTCAACTAATGAATGCTTTTTGTGTGCATAGAATGCTTTCTATGTGCATAGAATTTATTCTATGTATAGAATGGTCACATAGAATTAATGGACACATGGCGCCCCATAGTCACGGGGGTTTTATGGGTTGCTGGGCTCTGCACAATGGATGCTGTAACCCTCACGCTTTATCCTATGGGAACTGCTAGTTAGTCACCCGGTGGATTACTTTAATAAATTTATTTGTTTAGCTCGGTCTGTGTAAAGGCTGGGGTACAGAGATAGATAGAAAAATGGTAAAAGATTACTGTCACACTAGCTTTCACACGGCTATGAATCATATGTAGTCCAGCCACTTGATAACAGTTAAACATCACACATTTATTTCTTCTACTCTATACAAGATTTTCTAAGTACTAATCTACCTTAAAAAGTTCTGTATCAATGCAAATAGTTCGATCGCTGATAGTCTATACAGCTAATTGTTCATCCTCGGGCACTGGATGTTATAGTTCATGAGAAGTGGACTACTGTGGTCCTGTAGCTCTCAGTTTTTGTGCACACACGCTTAATGACTTAACTGTGAGTCTGGCGTGCTGGGCTGTGGTCGGTTTCCTGACAACTTGTGTTGTCTTCTTCTGGGTTCTTCCCTGTGGTTAGACTGGTGGGTTTTCCTCGCGCAATGCTGGGGATACCACTGCAGCCAACGTATGCGTCAACGTGGTTTCGTCTGATGCTGTGTTGGGCGCACTACAGAACGCCTGATCGTCTTCGTGACAACTTCAGGCCAGTGGCTACTTGAGTGAATTCGGATTTTCACAAGTACTGCGTCCTAGTCTTTTCTGGAGAGGTCTACTGCTCCTGTGTAGCTGTTAACTCTTCCTCGGTTTAAACACGACTGCCCGTCTAGCTCTCTATTCGAATTAGTCAAACCTGGTTGAGTCTATTCTAAACTGTGTTCCCATTGGCGGATAATAGACTCGCCTACCGTAATTACGATGATGTCATTGCCTGAGCTAGCGTCAACGGCCACTGTGTGTAAGCGGCAGTATGCTATTGCTACGCTTGATTACTTCCATCGTCTGCTGCTGGCTAACATTGAAATTCTAAGATTACATAGACTAACCAAGCTAAATATTAAAATGAGCAGAGTAAAACTAGTCCTCTCACGACACTAGGGTAGGCAGTGACCTCATCCTGCTGACGTATAGCCACCCCCGCTAGGAGGCGCTTAGGTCTCACAAGATTTTCGCGGGCTTAAGCTGACCACACGGTTAGGTAATAATAATAATAATAATAATAATAATAATAATAATAATAATAATAATAATAATAATAATAATAATAATAATAATACAGGATGCTATATACGCGCCTTTCCCCAAATCAATCAGGCTCAAAGCGCGGCGATCTATACCAACATACACGCTCACCTGTCTCATCCACCCTCACACATACCAAATACACGTCCATCACTCAAACAGGTGGTGTAAAGGCAGGGAGATCGCTATTAGAAGACGGAAAGAAAATCGAATTTTTATTTTTGAAATGTTTATATTGACTGCGTCTTGTACCATTATTGAAGTAGGTAGTCCTTCTTTGTCTGAATCTCAACCAAGTAAGGCGCACGCTGAAAGATCTCTCTAGCTGAAGACTAAGCAGGTGACGGGTGAAATTAATTCATCGCAGTATAGCCACAGCCAGATATTATTAAGAATGTAAATGATCAATCTTTTGTTTCATCGCGATTATTGATAATATTGTTGGATTATGTTTGTGAAGTCTTGACATGTTTTATCATTGTGAATGTTAGTCAAACTTTGCTTGACCAGGTGGCTGACCCGCGACCGGTTTGCGAAACCACGAGATAGCCTCTACTGTCCAATGTTGATTCTCCTATGTGTATTATTGCAGACCAGTGGCTGTACCGGAGATTGTGTATATTGTTAATTACGTCTCCATGTGTTTATTTTAGCCATGATGTGTATATGAATAGGCCATTAGTATGGCATACAACTCACAAGTAAATATTGAAAACACCTTTCCAATATAATATTTTTTTTCTATTTTTACAGCTGGGATAATAGATTCTGACCCGCTATCAAGTGAATCCAATACTAAACCATCTGTAAATATTTGTAGGTAACTAGAATACTTTTGTTCTAAGTGCTCGTTTACTTCACTTGTAAGAACGTTAATATTTTCCCCTTTAGTAACTTTGGAATAATTTACATCAGCATTTTCAATAAAATGTCCCCCAAAATGGCATCTGAGGAATTAATGGTATAAAAGGGTATATTTAGTTTAAAGTTTACCCTAAAGTTGGCATTGCTATTAAGCCTACAGTCATCACAATGATCAAGCAGGGATTCCCGTTGCTCAAACCAACCAATAACGCGTTACCGTTTGAATTTTCCATTTTCTGTTCTGACAGGGACTGATTTCCCTTGTTTAACGGTGCACCAATTCCATAGCCGTGTGACCTTTGACCCTAGTCCTGAATGAACCACCCGGCTTTCAGAGTGCGTCTTTGAGGTCTGGGGCCCATTGCATCAACCTAAAATGAAAAGACTTTACCGAGAACCAATATTATAGGTTTTGCCTGAGCTTCTTACTAAACTTGGTAGATGCTAATTTTAGCGCAAGAAAGTTGGTTACCCGTTGCTATAAATAGGCACACCATCTACGACATTTATGGATTTATAAATTAACTATATTTTCCAAAGTTTCTTTTTCATTTTTTTTCATTTTCTTTAGTGGGGCAACAATCACTGTGAATGTTAACAGGAATTGCAGATGGTCCAATAGGGCTCTTTGGAAGAAATGAACAATACTTTAGGTAAACAAACAAACAAGCAAACAAACAAAAAAACCAGAAGGAACTAAAATAAAACACACTGTGCTATCAACCAGCATCCTCTTCTATCCTCTTCATCCTCTTCTATATAGAGCGAAGGAAAATATTCCAGACAGACAATCGCCTTCATTGCCTTACTGTATTATAAAACCCCCGTTGGGACACCGAGGTTTTCTGTATAAATTACCACTGTTTCTGTCCTTATTATTTATTCGTTCTCGTTCCTAATGTGATCTATCAAGCTACTATCTTCTTTTTTCTCCGCTAGACCAGTCACCTACCTTTTTTTCTTGAAAACTTTCCCCAAACTCCTCGTCTGTGTAAGGGGGCTGTTGTGCCAGCTTGTGGATATTGGACGCTTTCTGCCAAATGGTCACTAGGGCTTTCTATCGCATTATTATTATTATTATTATTATTATTATTATTATTATTATTATTATTATTATTATTATTATTATTATTATTATTATTATTATTATTAATTCATTTATTTTATTATTTATTTATTATTGTTATTATTATTATTATTATTATTATTATTATTATTATTATTATTATTATTATTATTATTATTATTATTATTATTATTCCTGGTCAAATATTCATTGCTATTTACCTACCTACATGGGAGTCTGGGAGCATGGTGTTCAACCTCACAGTAACAAATAGTCTACAGAAAACACATAGAGAAGTTTCATCGTGTGTGTGTTTGTGGTCGTTAAAGTTGCTCTCACAATTATTTGTGAAGCAAATATAATTTGTAAGCGAATGTAACTGTAGTAACGTTTGTGGTACCGGTCAGTGAAAGTACGTTTTACGGCTGCGACTGCCTACAACATCTCTATAACGTCGTAAGCGAGACCCGAATGTACATGTAAGTGCCTGTGGTGATAAGATAAAAGCAAAATACTGATGAAATCTCTTTTCTTTTTGTTCTTTGTGTTTGCTAACCAATCACTATCCAAATCTGGAAATGAGTTTCATCGTCTCCTTTAAGGGATATAGATAGATAGATAGATAGATAGATAGATAGATAGATAGATAGATAGATAGATAGATCACAATGCTTAGTAAAATGCACAAAAAACACTCTAAAAACGAATCAATTTGAAGAAAAAACGCGCGTGTCGATCGAGAACGAAAGTAGAAAGAGTTATCTCTCTTTGGTTAAAATATAACTTGGATTGGACTGCGCAAAAAACCGGAATGAAACGGAATACTGAAATCGACGATATATCGTCGATTGGCACAAACATGGCGGCTCGGATCGACGATATATCGTCGATTGGCAGGGAAAGCTTCGTAATGGCCTGTCGTAATTAGAAGGTTCGTGGGGGTTCAAAAAACTGTTTGTAGAGATTTTCAAATCCCGAACCTAGATTGTACAACCTAGACTGCTGAACCTTGTACAATCTAGGTTCGGGATGTGAGAACCTCCAAAAAAGGTTTTTGAAACTCGCTGAGCCTTCCACTTACCTTCCAATTACGACAAGGCGGGCGATGGCTGAAAGCAGGATCTAACTCTTATCGGCCATGGTGCCAACTTGCTGCTTGATGCGCTGTCTAACGCCTCAGACAAACTGAGCCATCGTGAGCCACCTAAATATATGTATGCCAATTAATTTGAAACTTGTCACCTGCTCTTTTTTTTTTTTTTTTTTTTTTTTTTTTTTTTACTAAATGACCCCGGAGATTTTGTGGGTGTGAGTGTGCTTTTTTTAGCGTTTCGCTAAAGCCGATTGAAAAAGGGGAGTGGATCACAGTAAAAAGAGTCATTACAAAAAAAGTCAGAATCCTGAGGGAAGAGAAATAAAATATTTCTCCCATCACCGTCCAGACTCGAACCGTGTTCACCCCCAGCGAGCGTTTTACACTTGCGAGCGGCTAAATCATCGTATAAACAGTCATTACAGAAAAGTCGACTTCTGTAGGAAGAAAATAAAATCTCCCCTAAACGTCAAGATTTGAACCATGGTCACGTTTTACATTGGAAGCATTCGTTGACCACTGGGCCACACTGTTAATAACACTTCAGAAAGAAAACTCGGTGTCGAATGGGGACTTAAACATGTATCTCACATAATACCTTGAAAATAAATCAAAGGTAATACAAGTTTTTAAAAAAACCAAACCAAAGCCAAGTCAATATTTCACTGCGTATTGCCAAACTCTAAACATACCGGGCTTATGTGTGCACAAAGTATATTCATGTGGTCATTCATAAATCACAACCAGCGTGATGTGCAATCTGAAGATTTTATTTTCAAAAGTACCTCGATCTGGAAACTGTACCTTATAAAGTTATCCAACACCAATACTCTTATAAAGGTATCCAACATCAATACTCTTATAAAGGTATCCAACATCAATACTCTTATAAAGGTATCCAACACCAATACTCTTATAAAGGTATCCAACATCAATACTCTTATAAAGGTATCCAACACCAATACTCTTATAAAGGTATCCAACACCAATACTCTTATAAAGGTATCCAACATCAATACTCTTATAAAGGTATCCAACACCAATACTCTTATAAAGGTATCCAACAACAATACTCTTATAAAGGTATCCAACATCAATACTCTTATAAAGGTATCCAACACCAATACTCTTATAAAGGTATCCAACATCAATACTCTTATAAAGGTATCCAACACCAATACTCTTATAAAGGTATCCAACATCAATACTCTTATAAAGGTATCCAACATCAATACTCTTATAAAGGTATCCAACATCAATACTCTTATAAAGGTATCCAACATCAATACTCTTATAAAGGTATCCAATGGTATCCAACACCAATACTCTTATAAAGGTATCCAACACCAATACTCTTATAAAGGTATCCAACATCAATACTCTTATAAAGGTATCCAACATCAATACTCTTATAAAGGTATCCAACATCAATACTCTTATAAAGGTATCCAATGGTATCCAACACCAATACTCTTATAAAGGTATCCAACACCAATACTCTTATAAAGGTATCCAACATCAATACTCTTATAAAGGTATCCAACACCAATACTCTTATAAAGGTATCCAACACCAATACTCTTATAAATAGGCCAATACAATTGTGTACGTCCGTGCTTTTGGGGAGGGTGGTGGAGTGTGTGTGTGTGCGTGTATTTGAGAGAAAGAGTGTGCTCATTTGTGTGTTTGTGTATTGTTTACATGTGTATGTGTGTTTGTGTGTTTGTGTGTATTGTGTGGGTGCAAGGGAGGCGCGGTGGCCGAGTGGTTAGAGCGTTGGCTTGCGGATCTGAAGGTCCCGAGTTCGAACCAAGGCCGGGGCATTATGTTGTGTCCTTGGGAAAGACACGTTACTCATGTTTCCCATTCCTTCGGATGAGAGTATAAACCAAGGTCTAGTCTGTGTCGCATGCATTCCATCATAACGGACTTTAAAAATCCTGACGCTCACGTCCTAGACGGGTGAGTGCCGGTGACAAGAACACACCTTGGGTAAAGCGCTTCACTTGGGCCTGCTGTACTTTCGAAAATAAAAGTGCCCGAATTTCACCTCGGTGATAATAAAGTTGTTTAAAAAAAAAAAATAAATAAAATATATAAAATATATGTACGTGTGTGTGCATGTGCGAGTGCGAGTGGGTGTGTGCATGCGTGTATGAGTGTGTGTCTATGTATGTTAGTGTGTATGTGTATGTGTGTGTGTCAGCGTGTGAGCGTATGCCTATTTTGTTAGAGTGACCATTGTGACCAACAACAACAACAAAAACAACAACAACCAACCAACAAAACATTAAACGACGCAACAACGCCGTTGAAGGCGTAGTACGTTTCAGCAAGTATCCATGGACAGAGGGTTGACGTTGCTGCTGGGAACTTGTAGTGGATATCCCGCTGTCAATCAGCTCTCCATCGAACTTTCCCAGCCTGTTGTCCCACGGGAAAGAGAGAATGGGGAAGGCGGGGAAAGTCTAGGGCGTGTTGCGGGTCACTCCTGCGTCACTTTAGACCTAGAATGCGGAGTGTTTTGAGATCAGAGATCCATCTGCGTCACTTTAGACCTAGAATGCGGAGTGGCTTGAGATCAGAGATCCATCTGCGTCACTTTAGACCTAGAATGCGGAGTGTCTTGAGACCAGAGATCCATCTGCGTCACTTTGTCTTGAGACCAGAGATCCATTTGCGTCACTTTACACCTAGAATGCGGAGTGTCTTGAGATCAGAGATCCATCTGCGTCACTTTACACCTAGAATGCGGAGTGGCTTGAGATCAGAGATCCATCTGCGTCACTTTAGACCTAGAATGCGGATTGTCTTAAGACCAGAGATCCATCTGCGTCACTTTACACCTAGAATGCGGAGTGTCTTGAGATCAGAGATCCATCTGCGTCACTTTACACCTAGAATGCGGAGTGTCTTGAGACCAGAGAGATCCATCTGCGTCACCTTAGACCTAGAATGCGGAGTATTTTGAGATCAGAGATCCGTCAGCTTGTATTTTCTTTATTTATTTGTTTCTTTGTTTGAGTTAATCGTTCTCATATAACGATTTTCCAGCTCAAAAGCTGCTCAAGGTGCTGGCCGATGCAGGATCTAACTCAAGTCACCCGAGACCTCTACTTGCCTTGCAGCCTTTGGGCGCCTTGTCAGACGTCCATACAACTGAGCCCAATTCTGGGTAACCGGGTATTGAATATAAGGGACCTTATAGTGCTTGCTGGGTGAATTTGTGTAGCCGCTACGCACCCGTCCGGGATATGAGCTTCAGGATCTTCAAAGTCCGTGCGAAGGAATACGTGCGGGCACAGCCATGACTTCGGTTTATACGCTCTGAAAGAGAGATCTATCTACGTCTCAGCTTTGGGACAACTGGCTTGGGCGGAAAACAAGCAAAATACTTGATTTTAATCTTATGGAACTATTCAGCTAAGAGAGCTGCTCAAGTGCCTGCAGAAATCAGGACCCCATTCAAGATGCTCAGGCAATACGGCAACATGCATCAACCAGCAACCAGCTAGCATCAATTAGGCGCACTGTCAACTTAGACACCCTAACATGTCTAGATAAGGGGACAGGTAGCTAAAAAGCCAAAACGACATAAAAAAAACAACAAAAACATACCAGATTAAAAGGTTCTCTAATATACGTGTGTATTAATTCGCTACAAACTGGAAAAATTAGCCAAAGTTCTTCAAAACATTTCATGGCGAAAGTGAAACACGGCATAAAGAGTCATGACAAAAAGTCACGGTGCCTGTAATAAAGAAATAAATCTTTCCCCAACGGTCCAGATGCAAACCCAGGGTTTTCTGCAATCCAGGCGAGCGAGAGACCATTCAACCACGGAACCACAAGTGCGTACACATGTATAACACTAGACAAAGTCTGTTCCCTCACCAGCAATGTAGGCATTTTATATGTATGTGTTTCGCCAATATTTTATAATGATGTTTGTATTATATTTTGTTTTTGTAAACGGGGGTAAGATAGATTAGAATATAGCCTCAGCGTCCTGTGCATGGGATGGCTTTATTGTAAAGTGACCGGCTGGTGGAGTGCCTTCAGTGTTACTATTAGGGTTGTTTCAGCAGATCCTATAATTATACGGATCGCGGGCGAGTCCTCTTTCAACCAAGTTGTGGTCCTGATTCAGCTCTTTGCAGTCCGCTGGACTCTATAAACAATGACTAACTAACTAACCTTTCACAAGCTAAAGGTCTAGTCTCGGATACGCTGCAACGCCAATAAAAACCTTCTGTTGAATGAACGATTGTCCATTGAAATTTAACCTCCAAACCCATCGTTGGTGATATTGTCAAACAAGGATATATAACCATCCCACGGAAAAGGGGGTTATGGACCTAAATCAACACTGAACCACCAGAGTACTCATACTGCTAAAATGGATCTCTTTAGGCGAGACAGCAGCTAATTCCTGTGTCCAAAACAAACTGTGTGTCTCTCTTATTTGAACGCGCCCGCAGTCACTGTCTAAACGGAACACTAGTTCGACACTTACCCATAGACTGCAACTCCTCTAGATTTTAGAACTATTTGTTACCCATCTCTTTAAGTTAGATAGCTCCTAACCGTGTTCCACGAACACTGTTTGTCTTCCGTGCTAAGATGGACAGTGAAAACTGGCCACTTTCTTTTTAAAAATCTTGCCCACTACGAGTTTCGAACCTGGGTCAATCAGTGTGATAGGCAAAGGTCCTAGCTACGGCGATGGAACAACCGCTGTGCTTACTGTGGAGAAGGGGTTGAACTGCCGTGGGTTCAAAACCGCAGGTTTAGGCATCCGTCCTCAGTCTCTTGATACTCAACAATGTTGGCGCGGCAGACACGAGGCATACGTATTTTGAAATCGTCCCTTAGGAGGCGTTGAGGGACCAACATCAGTGTTAGGCCTATCAGCAGCATCATCAGCAGAAGCAGAAGAAGAAGAAGAAGGAGAAGAAAGGGGAGAAGAAGAACAAGAACAAGAACAAGAAGAACAAGAACAAGAACAAGAACAAGAACAAAAAGAACAAGAAGAACAAAAAACAAGAACAACAACAACAGCAACAACAACAACAAAAACGACGACGACAAGAAGAATAAGAAGAACAACAAGAAGAACAAGAACAAGGCAAGTATATTGGATGTCAGAACAGGCACAAATATTACAGAACCTACTTATTATCCTCTCAAGATATTGTATGGCCTCTACACATTGCATTTCCAAATCAAACAAAAGAAATGTATGAGAAATAAACGCAGGAACCGCAGAGAGCTGCACCCTTGAGACAATAAGCGCCCATAGTCAGCTGTCAAGGTGTACAATTACTGTCCCACCGTCGTAGTGCTGTCGTAGAAGATTCGCCTGGCACACTGATGATCCATGTTCGAATTCCTAGGTGGGCATAAAAACATGCGACCATATTTCACAGTCCACTAATCTAGTATGATTGCTCTGATGGTCCAGCGTGGATTTAGGACCTATCTGTCCCCTTCGTTCCCTGGGATGGTTATCAATGTCTGGCATATCGCTAAATGTCTTTGTTTATTGAAGGTGTAAGGGGATATAGAACAGAACCGAGGTGTGAGGTTATTGCAGGAAGGGGGTTCACCATTTTGAATCACAAAATTTAAAACAAAGGAGGATTCACCATTTCAATCACCAAATTTTAAAACCAATGAATGGCAGCCAGGATTTTAAAAAAAAAACTGAATCGTAAATTCAAAGTCCTTGCTCACGTTTGCCATATTAACCACAGAGGACGTAATAATGATGTTGGGATAACTTCTTGATAAATCTGCGAAAAGGAAAGGAATTAAATTTACAGTGTAATGCTGGACCTATGGGACAGTTCTCTACAACCACTCCAGGCTAGCACAAGGACACACGCACACCACGCACGCACACACACCACACGCTACACACACACACACAGACATACCCACACACAAACCCCAAAGTAAATGCCAGAATGTGGCCGTGGAGGGGTCACCAAATTCGTTTAAAACATCTACAATCTATGTAGACATTCACACCATTGCATTTTAAAACCCCAAACAAACAAACAAAAAATGCAATTTTCCAGTCTCTTGGATAATTAAATCCTGCGAGGAAGAGGGTATATTTGCGGTAAACTGGACCCTAGGGAACGGACTGCGGCATTTACCCCTCCTGACACTCGAGGCTCAGACGAGAAAGTTTGGCTTACCTACGTAGTAAGTCTGAATGGATCGTATAGACCACCCCTAGCCAATCACTGAGCGACATGGTCTGAATGTTAAGTAGTGCGTCCGATAGTACTAATCGCGATAAAAGAAGAAAGAGGAGGGAGATGAATAAGGGGAAGGAGAGAAGAGAACGGGACAGGAGTCCACCTCTTCTCCCCCCCCCCCACCCTCCTCCAAAACACAAAAAAGGAAGGAGAGAATGAAGAAGACGAAGACGATGAAGAGGACGACGAAGGAGAACATGAAGACGACAAGAGGACTAATGGTCATGCCACACGAGCGTCAAATCTTGAATCCAATTCATGAAATCACGACAAAATCCCGTGATTGTCGTGTGGCACTCTGTGCATCGCGAATCCAGATTCTTTGAATTGGCTCCGATTGCCGACTTTCAACATGTTCTAATTCCGCGAGTCTCGATTGTGTGATTCGGACCTTTTGGCCAATGAGAAGCAGAATACGAATCACGTGATCACAACACACGTACGGCAAAACTTCCAGACCAATAACTCTCAAGTTTGACTCGATGTGCGACTTTCGTGTGGCACTGCGCGATTCGAGTCAAAATGAAATTCCGACCCCGAAGTCGAAAATTGCTCCGATTCGCGTCAAGTCCAGTAGATTTGACGCTCGTGTGGCATGGGCTTAAGAGGAGGAGACGAAAAAGGAGAAGAAAATGGTAAAGGTGTTCGGTCGTTGGGGAAACGGGCGTGTGTGACTTCCGTTTTCTCTAGACCATCTTCTCTCTATCTCTTTCTTTCTCTCGCTGCCTTTACCTGCTCCGGTTTTAAACCAGAGGCTGGTACCCATTTACAGCTGGGTGGACTGAGGGTGTGTTGTGCGCCTGCTTCATACTATTGTGTCGTTTGGCCAAGTATAGCCACCCGTCCAAGTACCATCCCTGCTGGACGTTGTTTAACGATGCATTTCTTAACCTGTGCCCAAACAAAAGCGCTATCCAAATAAGAAAGAAGAAGAAAAACAAGAAGTAGAACAAGAACAAGAACAAGAAGAAGAAAAAGAAGACACCCGATACACATTGGTCGAACGCTACCAGAAGCATGCGTTTTTAGTCGCCTCAACAGGCCATAAAGCATGCTCCCATGCTTCAGAGCACTGCTTTCTATACGCTTCAAGCTCTATAGTCACGGGAAAAGCGCAATTTCACTGCAGTGAACTCATGAAAATAGAAAAATGTAAGTTTCGTCTCCTCTAAGGGACGAATTAGGTCAAATTGTATTAGTTTCTAGGTCAGCTGTCTTTTACGAACCGTTTGACAATGTTTTTGAACCGTTTGTTGACGCCGGATAGTGTCCTCACTTGGTTTCATGCAATTTGAGAATCCAACAAGGCAATTGGGTTTTTGAGACGGAAAGAGCGGAATGTTGTAGAGCAACATTCTGTATATATTTACAGTGAAATTGCGCTTTTTCCGTCACTATAGCGCTTGAAGCGTGTAGGAAGCAGTGCTATGAAGCATGAGAGCATGCTTTATCGCCTGTTGAGGCGACTAGTAAAACATGCTTCTGGCAGCCTTCGACCAATGTGTACCGGGTGGAACAACAAGAACAAAAAGAAGAAGAAGAAGAAGAAGAAGAAGAAGAAGAAGAAGAAGAAGAAGAAGAAGAAGAAGAAGAAGAAGAAGAAGAAGAGCGACAACTACAACAACAAGAACCAGAACAAGAACAAGAAGAAAAATAAGAGTTAAAGAGTAGTTTAAAAGTTCTGACAGAAGTCAGGAACAAACTCCAGCGAGCACATGACATTACATCGAACGCCTGTTGGTCAAAAGCGACACGTGATCGAAAGACATTATGCGAATGGTTATTTGATCAAAACACATTTCGCAGAAACAACACTTTATCGACATGAAGTTCATTAAAAGAGCACTTGATCGAGCGAAAAAGGACGCCCAGATGCTCGAAATACACATGATCGAAAAAGACAGCCGGAAGCAACACGTAATTGAAAGTCAGTTACTTGAAAAAGGCTGAGCGAAAAGTTAATGATCGAAAGACACTTGATAGAAACAGCAATAAAGATGACCAACGGTTTCGCTTTTGTCATCTCGGTAACTTCCATTATCTTATCTCTTTCATGCGCATTAACGAAATACCAGTTGATTTATAAATAGTCAATCCTAAATGGGAGCTGCACTAACGATGAAATGATCCTTACTAATCTAAATGTAATATAATTTGACTACATTAACACTTCGGTGTGTGTGTGTGCGGTTATGTGTGTGTGTGCGCGCGCGCTTGTGTGTGTATGTGTGTATGTGTGGAAGAGGGAGAGACCACATTTGATTTATTAAGTCAAATCCTAAATGTGATCTGCGAACGCACTTGTACACAATACATTGTTTCTTACAATTCGTCAATATTACTATAATTTGATGGAAAGCAATTCAGTAAATTAACTGCTACTTTGAGCAAATGTATTTTCTGCATTCCAGAAAGTAAATTTTCGACCAAAAGCTTTTATATGAAAAATACATTCGATAAACTGAGTGTCGAGTAAACTGCAGTTCTATCAATTGAGTTCTATTTTATGTCGTTCGAGCAAATATCATTGGATCAAATGTCGGTCACCGAACTTCAGCAGCCCGAGAGGCCCACTTGCTGCATCGTGTACATGTTTAACGCTATATGCAACTGAGTAGCCCTGAGCAAACCTGTGCTTATAACAACAGCCTGTAGCTCGTTGTTTTGTGACAGTTTGGCCGGCGCCTTTAACATGCCACCGAAGAGAACAGTTTAGAATTAGGGATTGGGTTGGGAGTGAGAGAGCGGGAATATCAAGTAAACACACGTTTAAATAGTCTTTTTTTAAGTCGATTCTTGTGAGAAAACATGTCCGCACGGTGAATCGAACCCCATGTGGCACTGCAGAGGGGTACCAAATTATCCGCTGAGCCATGTTGGCGGCCACTTATCTTATGTAGACAAGCCAAATATAGAATTCCTTCTTGATTGTAAGCTCTATCATAGACCACAAACGTTATTTGTGGTCTATGGCTCTATCTCGTGGACAAGCCAAGCGGGCATGTAACTGATTGCCCTAGTGTCTATATTACCGTGACTTTTTACTATACGTTGTTGGCGCGGTGGACCCTCCAGAATAGCTGAGACGTCAAAGAAGACGCGCAACGCGAAGGTCATCATGCTGGGCCATGCAGATAAATCGTATACATCGAGACTTTCATGTACAGTGCTATTCTTTGCTGGAGCTGAGGACCCTCCAGAGTAGCTGAGACGTCAAGAAGATGCGCTCACACTGCAAACTTTCAAAACGCCCATCATATAAATAAGACAGCGGCATCGTGACAACACACTTATTTATATTTATTATTATTTATATTATTTTATCTGAATAGCTCATATGCTGTTAACCATACATGTAATCTTAACCATATCTTTAACTGAAATATTTAACTTAATTTTTTTTTATATTTATTTTCTCAACGGGTGTATAAGTTACACTACTTCCCACAGTCCTGTCATCGAAAGGCAACTCCATACTGTGCATTACCGTTAACTTGCACGATCTTAGACTCCTCCCTTTTTGGTTCTAGTGAACCGGGCTCGTGAACAGATTCTTATCTCATATTTTGCTATTAACATAATTTAGCCCCTTCATTAATGTAAATAGATGATTTTAAACCGTCGTCCTGAATTTTAATCCTGATTTATTAATATCGTCCCCTATATGCCATAGTGTCCGGGGACAGCAAATCTAAACGAAGAAGAAGAAGTGACAACACGTCATGTTATTCTTTGTGGGCGCAGCGCGCCTATTTCAGAGAAGCTGAAACGTCAAGAAGACGTCCCAATTCCCATCATATTCCCCGTTTTCGTTTTGCTTCGTTAGGCTATAGCAGAGTCAAAACGCCAGTCTCTCTCTCTCTCTCTCTTTTTCTCTCTCTCTCTCTCTCTCTCTCTCTCTCTCTCTCTCTCTCTCTCTCTCTCTTTTTCTCTCTCTCTCTCTCTCTCTCTCTCTCTCTCTCTCTCTCTCTCTCTCTCTCTCTCTCTCTCTCTCTCTCTCCCCTCCGCCCCACACTAATTAGGACCTAAGCAAAATGACTGACCTTCACGTTATTAGCTAAACATTGACAATACAAAGGGACGCGATAGACAATATGGAGACAACTACCCACAGGGGGGTAATAAAGATGGAGCAATGATTAATACATGTATGCTGCGCTGGGGCTTTCTCTGGTTTTTAAATCACGTAATCCTCACTCTGAAGGACGATGACGATGAGGAGAGTTATGGTGAAAGTGATGATGATGATGATGATGATGATGATGATGATGATGATGATGATGATGATGATGATGATGATGATGATGATGATGATGATGATGATGATGATGAACCCCTTGGGGTCTTGAGCAATCTTGCCACTGTAGATTGTTCTAACCTATAAAGGGAAAAGTGAAAGCCCCAGTTGAAACTGTCTTGCCTTTGTAGGCATGACTGATTCACTGTGGCAACAGTACCCCCGTTGGAGTGCCGGGGGTTTCAGTATAAATAGTATCCCCACTTTCTGGAAATTTAGTGCTTTAAATTCCCACTGTCGCTGTCTTCCCCATTTGCTCTTTCCCATTCCTGACCTGTCCTATCACTCTGCTATACTATCTTCTTCTTCGCTAGATCAATGACCTACCTTTTTTCTTGAAAACTCTTCCTGGACAAGACTCCTTGTTTGTGCATGGGGTCTGTTGGATCAGCTTGGGAGTGTTGGACGCTTTCTGCCGGGTGGTCACTAGGGCTTCCTATGATGTTATTATTTAGCACTATAGGCATTTTATATGTATGTGTTTTGTTGATGATTTATAATGATGTTTGTATTCTATTTTGTTTTTGTAACCGGGGGTTCGAGTAGTTGGGGTAAAGCCTCAGCCGTCCCCTGCTTGAGATGTCTTTATTGTAAAGTGACTGGCCGGTGGAGGGCATTCAATTTTCCCACTAGGGTTGTTTCGGCAGATCTTTTATGCGGATTGGGGGTTGTCCGGTCCTGATTTGGCTCGGAAGAGTCCGCTGGACCTAAAGCAACAATCAATCAATCAATCAATCAAATGATGATGATGATGATGATGATGATGATGATGGCTTTCTCTTGTTTTTAAATCATGTAATCCTTACTCTGAAGGACGACGACGATGAGGAGAGTTATGGTGAAAGTGATGATGGTGATGATGATGATGATGATGGCGATAAATGATGATGATAGATAATGTTCACGATAATAATGATGATCGATGAAGATGATGATGATGATGATGATGGTGATTATTATTATTAGTATTCTTCTTCTTATTATTATTATTATTATTATTATTATTATTATTATTATTATTATTATTATTATTATTATTATTATTATTATTATTATTTTAGTAGTAGTAGTAGTAATAGTAATAGTAGTAGTAGTAATAGTAGCAGTAGAAGTAGTAGTAGTAGTAGTAATAGCATTTAACGCTTTTATACCAGAGTACAGATGGTTATGTGAGGCTGCAGAAAAAAGAGAGAGATAAGATAAGATAACATAACATAATATAACATAACATAACATAACACAGCATAGCATAACAATGTTATTTTGCAAGGGTAAAAGAGTAAGCTCTGTGTGCACGTGTTTACACCACTCCCTTGAGGCCTATAACAAAAACAATTAACTACAATTATAACATTAACCTCATAAAAGAGAAGGTAATCATTAGATTAAAAAAATTAAATTATCGGTGTTAATATCCATAACAGCAATTGATGTTAGTTTAATTTTTTAATGTGTTTTAAGAGATGTGAGATGTAAGAGAAAGAGAGAGAGAGAGAGAGAGAGAGAGAGAGAGAGAGAGGTAGAGAGAGGTAGAGAGAGAGAAAGAGAGAGAGAGACAGAGACAGAGAGAGACAGAGAGAGATCCAAACAATATACCTCCGCCGTGCAGCTGAAGTCGATGTTAGTAATGAGCACACTGGCATTGGACTGCAGTGCATTTTTCACCGTGTCCAATTAGAACAGAACAAGATTGTCAGATGGGTTCCTCTCCTTTTGTTTGTTTGTTACTGTTGTTTCTTTCAAAATGTGATTGTTTGTTTGCTGCTTTCTTTCTGTCTGCTTTTCTTTCTTTCTTTCTTTCTTTCTTTCTTCCTTTCTGTTCTTTATTCCTTACCTTATCGTGTGTCCATTTGCTTGTTGCTAGTTCTACTACCTCCTCTCTCTCTCTCTCTCTCTCTCTCTCTCTCTCTCTCTCTCTCTCTCTCTCTCTCTCTCTCTCTCTTTCACTCTCTCTCTTTCACTCTCTCTCTTTTCTCTCTCTCTCTCTCTAAAATACTACCTTTAGGACAAGTCGATAGGACCTAAGGCTATAATTCTTATTAGTTGTTTCTCCCTCTCTCTCTCTCTCTCCTCCCTCCCTGCCCCCTCCCCCTCCCCCCTCCCCCCTCCCAACCACCCTTTCTTCCTTCTCTGTGCAAACTGTTCCGTTGCTGAGTAGGCGTTTAAAATAAATAAATAAATACAAGCAGTACTGCTGCAAACAGAAACAGAAAGAGTACCGCACGTTGGGAAACGACTAACACAAAGACAGACCTCACGAACACAGAGGATAGTTGCGTCACTGTCAGTGGACCTAAGGAGCTGTGTCGGTCATTTTAGAACTTTAATTTCAGCAAACCGTGAGAATAAACAAAGCGCATTGTGGTGATCATGAAAACTTAAGCGTGAGTATTTCAAATGCAAACGAAGTAATGCACCAGACGGCTTGCAGGGTTGACTGTGAATGGACAATGGTGTAACAAAAGGTGCCAGAAACGATCGAAGCTGTTCAGAAAGCGTGTGTTTTTCATGAATGGCTAATACATCTATTTGCAGACCGTTTCGATCTTTCTTTCTTTTCGTCGTTCCTTTCTTTTGATTTTTACTTTCATTTTTTAGTTCGTTCGTTCGTTCGTTCCTTCTTCTTCTTCTTCTTCTTCTTCTTCTTCTTCTTCTTCTTCTTCTTCTTCTTCGTCTTCTTCGCCCTCTCTCTCTCATTTTCTCTTTTCTTCTCCTTCTTTTTCTTCTTGTCTCTCTCTGTCTCTGTTTCTTTCTTACTTTTCTCTCTCTGTCTCTCTGTCTAAGTCTATCTCTGTCTCACACTCTTATACTGTCTATGTCTTAGCAATGGGACCATATCATCTGCTCCCTAGCGTAAGCATGAACGTCCCGTGACCAACATGCGCAAACACTGTTGTAGAGTGCCTGTAAGCGCGAGCATGTTCTATGCACGCAATTACGGTGCGTGTGTATCCGTCTTTGGTGTGTACCCTTCCCACCCCCTATTTCACTCTCGCCCCCACCCCCATCCCTCCTCTTGCAATTGTCCCTCTTCCGTCGGACTCTTTCCGTTTGTTGTATCTGGCATTTGGATGGTGCGCCAAACAGAGTTTTGACAATAGAAGACTGTCAATAGGCAATTAAATTACATGATTATTGCTTTAGGTCCAGCGGACTCTTCCGAGCCAAATCATGACCGGACAACCCCCGATCCGCATAAAAGATCTGCTGAAACAACCCTAGTGGTAAAACTGAAGGCTCTCCACCAGCCAGTCACTTTACAATAAAGACATCCCACGCAGGGTACGCTGAGGCTATACTCTAATTTATCGAACCCCCGTTTACAAAAACAAAATAGAATACAAACATCATTATAAAATATCAACAAAACACATACGTATAAAATGCCTACAAATAAATAATAACATCATAGGAAGCCCTAGTGACCACCTGGCAGAAAGTGTCCAATATTCCTAAGCTGATCCAACAGACCTCACACACAAATAAGGAGTCTTGTCCAGGAAGAGTTTCCAAGAAAAAAGGTAGATGACTGGTCTAGCAAAGAAGACGATAGTATAGCAGATTGATAGAACAAAGCAGGAATGAGAAAGAACAAATGAGAAAGACAGCGACAGTGGGAATTTAAAGCACTAAATTTCCAGAAAGTGGGGATACTATTTATACAGAAACACCCGGCACCCCAACGGGGGTGTCAATAGGCTATGTACACTTGCATTCATAGACGTGTGTATGTGTGTAAGTATGTTTGTGTATATGTGTAAGTATGTATTTATGTATGTGTATGTGTGTAAGTCTGTATACGTTCCATTATTGGTTCTTCTTGTGTCTGGCAGAAAAGATGCCAAGATGTACAAGTTTAAAGGCGGCGATACACGGTAAGACTAGATCTAATGATACCCGCATATGACTACGGAAATTCCCGGATCGGTAGGAATTGTCAAGTCTTATCGATAGAGCATGTTCTATTTTTTCACGGCGCGATACGACAGTGGAGGTCAGACAGCCAATCAAAACAGCTATTTGATTGAACTCCGAGGTGAAGGTCACTGAAAAACCGCGACCTACAAACTGAAAAATGGCAGACCTGTCGAAGCACCAAACAGGAATTTTGATTGATTTGTACCATGAACATAGCTGCTTATGAGACACATCATTGCAGGTCTACAAAGACCAAGGGACCAGAAACCGCGCACTTTCATCAATACAGGCGCGGTTTTATGAAGCCTGCAATATTTTGCTGGATCGTACGTACAGCCGACAGTGTGATTTTTGTTGTCGTGTGACTCATGTCAATGAACGATATGAAAATAAAGAATAATATATTTGTGCAATGCATATTAATATTACTTTAAAAAAATGTAATGACGTTTTAAAAAACAAGCGTCATCAATTTATCACGCGTTAACAACAATTGCTTTTGCAACTATTTAGATCTAGTTAGCCGTAGACTACAATAGCGACCTTGGCCTTTACCGACAGGCTTATGACTCATACATACCGTGTATCAGCAAAGACATCAGATCTGCAGCGGCATACGCGGGTATCATAAGATCTAGTCTTACCGTGTATCGCTAGCTTAAGACACTTTGATCCGTTGTGTTTGTGCATTTTGTGCACTCATTACATTACATTATATGATTATTGCTTCAGGTCCAGCGGACTCTTCCGAGCCAAATCAGGACCGGACAACCCCTGATCCGCATAAAGGATCTGCTGAAACAACCCTAGTGGTAAAACTGAAAGCTCTCCACCAGCCAGTCACTTTAAAATAAAGACATCCCACGCAGGGGACGCTGAGGCTATACTCTAATTTATCGAACCCCCGTTTACAAAAAGAAAATAGAATACAAACAGCATGATAAATTATCAACAAAACGCATACATATAAAATGCATACATTGCTAAATAATAACATCATAGGAAGCCCTAGTGACCACCTGGCAGAAAGCGTCCAATATTCCCTAGCTGATCCAACAGATCTCACACACAAATAAGGAGTCTTGTCCCGGAAGAGTTTTCAAGAAAAAAGGTAGGTGACTGGTCTAGCGAAAAAGAAGATAGTAGGCTACAGCAGATTGATAGAACAGAGCAGGAATGAGAAAGAACAAATGAGAAAGACAGCGACAGTGGGAATTTAAAGCACTAAATTTCCAGAAAGTGTGGATACTATTTATACTGAAATCCCCGGCACCCCAACGGGGATTTTGTGCCCTCCAGCATTCAGCAACAAGTAATTTACATTAATTAATATTTATTCGATGCCTGTTAAAATTAATTTGACGGAATGTGGGCAGTTATAGTAATGATACTTTGTAAAGGTCAGTTAAATGTCTTCCTTATTATATATGCATAATTGTCCATGCATACGATAAATAAGGTTCAACAGTTCCACTCTTGAGTTTAATTATGCGCGACCTAATTTGACTGTCTTTTGTAAAGGCTAACAGTAACAAAAAGAAATGCAAGGTTGCTTCCCTTGTGTCGTAGATGGATATGTGTTGAACTTGGATGTTTCAATAATCTTTTTTCAGAAAATGCATGGTTGTGTTAAATAACGTGCATTATTATACTGAATACATTCAGTAAACTGTGTGTATGAATGTTAATAAGGGTGTGTGCATATGTGTGTGTGTAAGTATGTGTGGGTGGGTGCGCAGGTGTGTGTGTGTGTGTGTGTGTGTGTTTGCGGGTGTGTGTTTGCGGGTGTGTGTGTGAATGTCTTTAAGAATGCATACAAGCGCCTTTGCGTGGGTACATTTAATTGATTTAATTTAAGGTCTGTACGCATATTGTTTTTAGACCAACAACAACATTAACAAAAAATTATTTCATTAAAAATATTTATTATTAACATTGTAACAATTTCACCAGCTTAAACTCTTGCTTAAAATCGCAACCTTGATCGCAACCCACTACCAACCGTGCAGAATCTGCCAAAACATCTCTATACTTTTTTTATGTCCGCAAAACAAAACAAACAAACAAAAACACCAAAAAAAATCATTTGTCAGTCTCTCACCTGAATTTCCAACCCCTATCAGCACACATTAACATTTACGTGCACATAGTTCTGTCATGTAAGCGTCAGCCATAAGGTGTGAGAATCCGCACGTCAGATCTTGCTACCCAGTTTGTATGATTTAATGAATTAATGAATGAAGGTGTGAAAGTGTCTGCTTCCCCTCCCTCTGCCTGCACAGCCTCTTCTTTACACTAGTCTTTATATTAGTATTATTATTATTTTTAAAAAAATATTATTATTATTATTATTATTATTATTATTATTATTATTATTATTATTATTATTATTATTATTATTATTATTATTATTATTACATTACATTACATTACATGGTTATTGCTTTAGGTCCAGCGGACTCTTCCGAGCCAAATCAGGACCAGAGAAGTGAAAGAGGACTCACCCCTGATCCGCATAAAAGATCTGCCGAAACAACCCTAGTGGTAACACTGAAGGCAATCTACCAGCCAGTCACTTTACAATAAAGACATCCCACGCAAGGGACGCTGAGGCTATACTCTAATTTATCGAACCTCCGTTTACCAAAACAAAACAGAATACAAACATCATTATACAATATCAACAAAACACATACATATAGACTGCCTACATTGCCAAATAATAACA
>CM072523.1:45844328-45861828 GCA_036898135.1 Oncomelania hupensis | reverse complement strand
CAAACGAATGAAGTCAATTACTAGTTGAATGAACAGACGAATGAAATCAATAAAGCAATAAACCATTGAGTGACTGATTGGTTGAATAAATGAACCAGTCAGTTTTAATCAATCAAAAAAGCAATGACAATAATTTGACAAACGTACTCGGAGTGGGCGCAAAGATGAATGAATCAAGGCACTTTGAAAGACGTGCAGACACATGCTGAAGGAAAGGAGATACCTCCTCATCTTTGTCCTCATCGTCATCATTGTCATACATCATCCTCATCATCATCATCATTATCATCATCCATCTCTGAAACGGATCATTCTTTTTAAGACATGAAGAAAAGAAATCCCGCCAAAAGGCCGTGGAACTTGTTTGAAAGGCGCCAAAGCAATCTTGTAGAATTTCAGAATGGAAACCCGAAGTGAATGATGCTAAAGCCTCGGGACAAGACAGGACAGCACCAAAGCATTTTCAGATAATTCCTACATTCACACCGCTCTGAACATGTTACGATAGCGAGACTGTTAACAGTAGTAGTACAGGCTTTACAACCCTAAAAATGTATTCATTTTAATACAGGATTTCTAGCCCTCAGTCCCTAGACTTTCACACAAAATGTGTAGACTATAGTGAAGAATGACCAAAGACATGTTCAGCATAGAGTGTTACGAGTAAGTCATGACTCACACACATGCGCACACACACACTCACACACACATACACACACACACACACTGCAAACAAACACAAAAACAGAGAGAGAGGGAGAGAGAGAGAGAGAGAGAGAGAGAGAGAGAGAGAGAGAGAGAGAGAGAGAGAGAGAGAGAGAGAGAGAAATCGAAAGCAGTATTCCCGTCTACATTCATTAAATGTCCAGAGGCGGTATAATCGACAAAACACATATTTCTAGCTTCACTGCCTTTCTGTCTTTCATAATAATAATCTGCCCTAAATAGTGCTATTCTCGTAAGACACAAGATGGAATTAATAACGGGTAAATAATATTGCAGGGTTTCATTAGGCTATGGGGTTTGTAGTTGAGTATAAAAGCATATTGTATGGCCGCGCATGCCTTTCGCGCGCACAAACAAATATGGAGGCATGGGGAGAAAGCTCAAACACTCCCCATCTCACTGGCATAGGGACAAACACCCAGAGGTGCACAAGCATGCAAATTGGGAGTGCTGATAGACAAAAGAAGAGAGAAGGAGGGAGAGAGAGGGAGACAGGGGGAGAAAGAAGAGAGAGAGAGGCAGACGAGACACTTTAAAAAAAATTAGGGATACATATTTTAGACTAATAAGAAAATCTAGTTTTCCAATCCGTCTCTTAGCAAATTAACATGATGCAGAACCTTTAGCGTTAAATTAAAAATCATACTTCACACACACACACACACACACACACACACACACACACACACACACACACACACACACACCCACCCACGCACACACACACACACACACACACACACACACGCCAACCATCAACTTCATCAATATCTTTAAACATGAGACAACTCCTCTCTCAACCCATCACTCTTTTACACAAAATAATAGAATGGAGAGACAGACAGACAAACAGACAGACAGACAGACAGGCAAAAGCTTTAGAGATGGAAGGAAATGTTCTTGCTTTATGTGGTGTGCGAACAGGTTGAGTCAGAAAAAACACGGACAGGGACCAAAACTGAGAAAAAGCAAGATAAACATACATACACAGACATTTTTTTAAAAGGCGTCAATTTGAAGGATTTGTTTACTTTTGACGACCACGGGTTTACACTAAAATTCGCATTGTTATCACATTACTCAATGATAAAGTGGGTCAAACCAACCGCTACTTTGAATTTTCCAGTTCGGTTATGACAGGGAGTGATTTCCCCTGTTTTAACGGTACATCTATACCACAGCTGCGTGACCTTGGACTATTTCTAAGTGCACCTCGCGGATTGAAGAGTGCGTCTTTGGTGTCTGGGGTGTTCGGGTAGTTCGGTAGGGTCTATTTTAGCAACCTAAAAGGAGAAAAAAAAACGCACCATCAAATTTTGTTTACGGGTCCTGTCTCTTACCGGCTTTGGTTGCAGCTATTTTTAGCTCCAGAATGTTGGCTGGCTAGACAATGGCTGTTGCTATTAATAGGCACACTACCCTATCTTATCCTATACTATCCAGTAACTCGGAAGTCGTTGGGGCACCACAGATGATCGTTTGATCAGCGTACTCCATCTTTCTCTGTCCTCAGCAACCCTGATGGCTTCGCTCAGTGTCAAGCCAGTCCATTCTCGAATGTTGTCCTCCCACCTCTTTATCGCTTTCTTCTACCTCCTTGCACTGTTTCTTGCAGGATGGTCCTTGCAAGGCCTGATGATCTGGTGACGTGGCCATACCATCGGAATTACACTCTAGGGAATTTTTTCATGTAAAACTAAATATACTTTCAAAATAGTTCAGTTTTTGTATTCTATTTTTTGTGTTTGGTTGGTTGGGGAGGGGAGGGGAGGGGGGAAGGGAGCTTATTTTTTCAGTGGGGCAGCACTGACTGTGAATGTTAAAAGGCTCTGTGGAGGGGGCGTAGTCAAATTGCCTCCCTTTAATAAAATATTTTGATTAATTAACTTTTATGCAACTTGTATGAATGTCCCAGACTTGTTTTTAATCCTCTAATTATACCGATTGGTATCGTGAGAAATATAATAGCTATTCTGAAAATTCATCAAAGTTTTCATCTGCTAGGAGTCCTGGGGTATGCTAAAGATATTACATTGAGCTCATGCAATGGGTTTCAAATTGGAGATATAACTTTGTAATTAATTTGAAAGAGGATTTCGTGTAATAACGATGATTTGTATCCTGAGTCCATTCATCTTTCTTAAAGCGACGCAGCCTAATCGCAGTATAATTTTCAAACAAGTCCGTTCTGAATCTTATAGTCCGAGTTATAAATTTAAAAAAATTAACTGCAATACCATTTTGTAAAACAGAAAATGCGTCCTTCGGATGAGAGTATAAACCGAGGTCTACTCTGGTCACGCACGCATTATATCGCACTTTAAAACTCCTGACGCTCACGTCCTAGACGAGTGATTGCCAGTTACACCAATACATTCAGCCCGCACTTGTGCTCAGTCTTCTTGGCGTCGGACTATGCGACCAAAGGTTGCAGGTGGGCGCCTCGGGCGGCTTGAGGAAGATCCTATATCGGCCAGCGCCTTGAGCATCCCTTGAGCTGGAAAAAGCGTTCCATCTCGACCCTACTTCTTAACCCTAATATACCCCTTTCCTTGCTCGACGACTTATCAGCCCTCTATCACTGAACACCCTCCCCCCCCCCAAATCCAGAAACTCCCTCTTCCTCCCCCCCCCCCAAATCTCCCACATCACACTCTCCCCAGCGCACCCCCACCCCGGTCCAGTGAAGTAAAGGCCGGAACATCTCACCCCGACCGCCCCCACCCTCCACCCCAAAAGTGCAGCCAGCTAGCCGATTAATATTCGACGACAAAAGGTCAGTATTATATATTCATAGTCTGTGGAACTAGCAGGATATATCTATATAACCCCACATCAAAGACCAGCAATAGGATGAGTTAAAAACTTTTTCAAGGACGACATCTACTGTCTATAAATCTATATATCTATAAATGTATATGACTCTCTCTCTCTCTCTCTCTCTCTCTCTCTCTCTCTCTCTCTCTCTCTCTCTCTCTCACCCTCTCTCTCGTTTTCTCTCTCATTCTCTCCCTCTCACCTCAAATCTCTTTCTCTCTCCCCATACAAATCAAACACAAGAATAAAACTATACATCGCACAAGCCATTGAACACGATGACATGAGAAACGGAAACTTCGATGGTATGGCCACGTCACCAAGAGCATCAGGCCTTGCAAAGACCATCCTGCAAGGCACGGCGCAAGGAGGCAGAAGAAGAAGGAGACAGAAAAAGAGATGGGAGGACAACATTCGAGAATGGACTGGCTTGACACTGAGCGAGGACATCAGGGTTGCTGAGGACAGAGAAAGATGGAGTGCGCTGGTTAAACGATCATCTGTAATGCCCCAACGACTTTCGAGTGATGGGATAGGATAGGATAGGATAAATTTATTCATAATTTTAAAATAATAAATTAAATAGTAAAAAACCAAGTAAACAAATAAATAAATAACAACTGATTTCATATACCACCCCACTTACTGGCTCCTAACACTGCCCAAGCAAATAAACAAACCGAAAACAGGGACAAAGTGGAATCATGCACAGACGTTATCACGTGATAAATCGCGCATGCGTTATTGAGCAATACAACCATGCCGCGCACAATCGGACCGAATATGACGTGGAGCAAATAAAGGGAGATGATTTGCTGGGATGAGGCTATGGATTCATTTGTACACATAATCACAAGGTCGCACTCGGACATGAGTTCCGCATGAATCGCATATGTCCAATACCAATACATGTTTGCCTTTCTCTCTTCCCTGGCTACCATCTTCCCTATTCCTCCCCACCCCCCACCCCTTCCTCTCTCTCTCGCCTGGTCCTGATTTGGCTCAGAAGAGTCCGCTAGACCTAAAGCAATAATCATGTAATGTAATGTTCCTCTCTCTCCTTTTTTCTCTTTCTTATGATATAGTTCAATACTGACTGAATTTAAGCATTTTTACAAGGCTCAGGACATAATACACTTACCTCCTTTCCCTCCACACAAACATCCCTATTCGCTCACACACACACACACACACACACACACACACACATACACACACACACACACACACACGAACATTCATATACACACACACACAGGTGGATAAAAGAAAGTTTTACACGTTTGTGTGCACGAGAGAAAGAAAGAAGAAGAGAGAGAGAGAGAGAGAGAGAGAGAGAGAGAGAGAGAGAGAGAGAGAGAGAGAAAGGATACGTAAACGGAAAGCACAACTACTACCACCAGCACCACCAACAACAACAATAACAACAACAAGAACAACAGCACCACCACCACCAACAGCAATAGGGTCACGAGTGTTTGTGTTGCAAAAGCGTTAAATGTTTACTCTCTCCCTCTCTGTCTCTCTTTCTCTCTCTGTCTCTCTCCTTCCTCTCTCTTTCTGTCTCTGTCTTCTGTCTGTCTGTCTGTCTGTCTGTCTGTCTCTCTCTCTCTCTCTCTCTTTCTCTCTCTCTCTCTCTCTCTTGTCCCATCGCCGTAGCTCAAGTGGTAGAGCGTTCGACTGGCACACCAATGTATTAGATTCGAATACCATGGTGGGAAAGATCAAATGGCCATTTTCACTGTCCGTATTCGCAGTATGATTTCTCTGGTGGTTCAGTGTTGAGTCAGGTCCCTACCCCTCTCTTCCCTGGGATGGTTATCCCCGTCTGCCATATCGCCAATGGTGGGTGTAGACGTTAAACCTCAATGTTCGTTCAGTGTTCATTCTCTATCTATCAGTCTGTCTGTCTGTCTGTCTGTCTCTCGCTCTCACTCACTCTGTCTGTCTGTCGCTCTGTCTGTCTGTCGCTCTGTCTGTCTGTCGCTCTCAATCACCCTGTCTGGCTGTCGCTCTGTCTGGCTGTGTCTGTCTCTCGCGGGCTGGCTGTCTTCCTCCTCTCTCTCTCACTCTCTCTTTCCCCCCCCCCTACCTCCCACCCCCAAATCAATTCTTTTTATTTAACGTCTCTTCACTTGCTGAGTGATATTAGACCAAAACACTTTCTCTCGCACAGACAAACAAACACAAAGGTCCATAAACAATAAAATAAATAAATAAAATTCTATAACAATTTGTTGATCAGAGATTCACTAATAGTCGTAGCAACGTCAACTATTACATGATGATGTAATATAGAATCTAATGGTTTGTCGTTGTCAATCACTATTTGATTTTCCTTATATGTATTAAGCAGCACAGGACACTGTCGTACAATGTGTTCCACAGATAATCTTTGCGAGCAAACACACAAAATATTCTTAGAAAACTTGGTATTCTCAACCACCCCCAATACACGTCTAAGAACCCTGCCCTATTCTTTCTGCCCACCCCATTTCCTCTCCCCCATCATCCTAACTGTCCGTACCCCACTTCTCCCCACCTGTAAGCTTTCAGATTACGATTAAAAGAGCCGCGAAATAACAGAGGAATATTTGCAATTTTGTGGTCCGTCGCCCATGTGAGTGGCATGCGCATTGTCAATTTCATTTCTTCTGTGCTGGGTTCTTCACGGTCCGTGGCGCTAACCCATCAAAAACCCTGCCCCGTGGTGACGTCATGGCACATCTGACCTTTAAACAAGTGGGTGAGAAATACGGAGAGAAGGAAAGAAGAGAAAGTGTGTTAACCGAGTGGAAGAATAGACTGCAGTGCGTCTCAATGAACGTAAGACAGCAAGCAACTAAACACACATGCACCGACAGATGCATACACAAAAACAAACACATCATACGCACACATAGTTACACGCGCACGGAGAGAGAGAGAGAGAGAGAGAGAGAGAGGGAGCGAGAGAGAGAGAGAGAGAGAGAAAGGTAAAGAGAGAGAGATAGAGAGAGAGAGAGAAAGGTAGAGAGAGAGAGAAAGAGAAAGGAAGAGAGAGAGAGAGAGAGAGAGAGAGGGAGCGAGAGAGAGAGAGAGAGAGAAAGGTAAAGAGAGAGAGAGAGAGAGAGAGAGAGAGAGAGAGAGAGACAGAGAGAGAGAGAGAGAGAGAGAGAGAGAGATATTGTTGTATCAAATTTTATTCATCAGAGTAACATAAGTTGTACTGAGCTTCGACACACACACATAAAACAAATTTGTAAAAATTGTTCGAAACTTAAGTGAACAGACGTCGCAAAAACTTTTTCCATCCTCAAGTGATTTTTAATTTAAAGGTACAGCCACACCAAACCTGCACCTCCACTTGAGTTGGTTTCCAAACTGTCAAAACCAAATTAGAAGTCAGCAAGACAAACCCATATCGTTATGTTCTTGCTTATCTTGACGTTTTTGCGTTGTTTTGTTTGTCGTCGTGTGGGTGTTTTTTTTTCACTGTCTCTCTCATTCTCTCTGTCTCTGTCTCTCTCTGTCTCTCTGTCTCTCTCTCTCTCTCTCACTCTCTCTCTCTCTCTCTCTCTCTCTCTCTCTCTCTCTCTCTCATTCTTTATATCTATCTCTCCCTCACTAACTGTGCGCGAAATAGGGTAATAACATTTTCTCTCGCGGAGAAGCTAAATATTAATCATATATTATTAGATTTGACTTATGCTTTGCAATATATTATTAGATTTGACTTATGCTTTGCAATATATCATTAGATTTGACTTCTGCTTTGCAAGATGGCAAAGTCTTATATTCTAACAATTCTCAGGACATTACACAGGATATTGCTGTTCTCCTTGTCTTCGCTCGCATAGTAAAGACTGTTAACATCACTTTATCATGTGTAGTCTTTGCCCTTTCTCATAACATTGCAAAGTATGCCACCAAAATAATAATAATAATAATAATAATAATAATAATAATAATAATAATAATAATAATAATAATAATAATAATAATAATAATAATAATAATAATAATAATAATAATAATAACAATACTAATACTAATAATAATGTTAATGATAATCATACTAATAACAATGATAATAATAATAATAATAATAATAATAATAATAATAATAATAATAATAATAATGATAATGATAATGATAATAATAATAATAATAATAATAATAATAATAATAATAATAATAATAATAATAATAATAATAATAATAATAATAATAATAATAATAATAACAATAATAACAATAATAATAATAATAATAATAATAATAATAATAATAATAATAATAATAATAACAATAAGTTGTTTTTAATAACACTAGTTAAAAACAGTTAAGCATAGATAGATAGGTAGATAGATAGATAGATAGATAGATAGATAGATAGATAGATAGATAGATAGATAGATAGATAGATAGATAGATAGATAGATAGATAGATAGATAGATAGATAGATAGATAGATAGATAGATAGATAGATAGATAGATAGATAGATAGATAGATAGATAGATAGATAGATAGATAGATAGATAGATAGATAGATAGATAGATAGATAGATAGATAGATAGATAGATAGATAGATAGATAGATAGATAGATAGATAGATAGATAGATAGATAGATAGATAGATAGATAGATAGATAGATAGATAGATAGATAGATAGATAGATAGATAGATAGATAGATAGATAGATAGATAGATAGATAGATAGATAGATAGATAGATAGATAGATAGATAGATAGATAGATAGATAGATAGATAGATAGATAGATAGATAGATAGACACGCTTTCCTCTTAAATAATCCGACTCAATTTGCTTTTGATTTTTCATTTTTTCTGATCATAAGGATATCTCGCGCTCAATCTCCAATCTTCTTAAAGTATTATAGTATTTCTCGACCCAGAAAATAAAATAAATATATGTGACATTTCCGCAAAAGGAATGACAAGAGGAACCTTTGGCAACACCAGTATATCATATCTGTGTAAATAGTCTCCCCACTTTGTGGAAAATAGTTATTTAAATTCCTATTGTTGCTGTCTTTCTCCTTATTTTCTTTCTCGTTTCTACTCTTTTCTATCAATCTACAATCTTCTTCGCTAGACCGGTCATCTATCTTTTTTCTTGAAAACTCTCCCAAAGCTCCTCATTTGTGTAGGGGGTCTGTTGGGTCAGCTTGGGGATGTTGGACGCTTTCTGCCAAATATCACGAGGGCTTTCTATGGTATTATTATTTAACAATGTAGGCATTTTATATATATATATATATATATATATATATATATATATATATATATATATATATATATATATATATATATATATATATATATATATATATATATATATATATATATATATATATATATATATATATATATATATATATATATATATATGTGTGTGTGTGTGTGTTTTGTTAATATTGTATAATGATGTTTATATCCAATTTTGTTTATGTAAACGGGGGTTCGATAGTAAAGAATCAGCATCCCCTTTATTGTCAAGATACGGCTGGTGGAGTGCCTTCAGTGTTACCATTAGTTTGTTTCGGCAGATCTTTTACGCGGATCTGGGGTGAATCCTCTGTCCACCAAATTGTGGTCTTGATTCGGCTCTTTGCAGTCCGCTGGACCCTATTAACGATGACTACCTAACTAGCTAATTAGTACACTGGGGATTACAATTATAAAAATCGTTAGCGTACGGTTTCATTTCTGGTCGTTATTTGACGAATCAGCAAGTCAACTTGTTCACTCTTCTTTGTTATTTTGCATCGTTTGTTACGCGGTTATTTATTAATAGCCAATTCAGCCCCGATGCTTGAATCTTGGTAAGTGTAACTCGAATTCGTTTATCTGTCCACTCAGCAACAAGGCAGGAGTCGTCGTATGAAGTTTTCCAACTTTATTCAGCAAACATCAACAACTGCATACAAGATCGCTTTCCAAAAATCACTACAACAATCATCCTACAAGCTGTTGTTGTTGTTTGTAGATTATAGTCACACGACACTTTCGCATATAGGTGACTACTGGACCGATTTATACTGACACCAGCGGGCCAGTTGTTGGTAACGGGGGGAAATAATATGATCACACGTTGACCAATCCGGGATTCGAACCAGCGACCTTTCGGTTACTAGCAAGACGCTCTTACCAACTGAGCTACCCGGCCCCTCTATCCTACAAGCTGTTGTTGTTTGTAGATTATAGTCACACGACACTTTCGCATATAGGTGACTACTGGACCGATTTATACTGACACCAGCGGGCCAGTTGTTGGTAAAGGGGAAAATAATATGATCATCCTACAAGCAGACAGTGCATTACTTATATAGCCTCTCTGCAATCGAGAAAAAGTTCGAACATTCTAGCATGACGCAATAACACCCTATCAAAATAAAACTCGTCACCGGAACTATGCACTGCCTTACGTCATAGAACCTTCTTTAGGTTAGAAGAATCGCTCAGCTATTTACCAGGTCTATTTGGAAGCTTCGGTCGATAATAACCAAGTAATTCCAGAAAATTCTCAACAATATCGACCGACGAAAATTAGCAACATTATACAAAGCTTCTTCTAGCAACAGCGCAAATTCAAAATCAGAGGTAAATACAGCTATTATAGCATGCTTTGCAAAACAAAATGATCGAGTCTATCGTACGCGTCTCAACCGTACCACAGTCACATTGAAATCGTTCAAAAAACAAAATAGAATACAAACATCATTATAAATTATCAACAAAAATATAAAATGCCTACATTGCTAAAACAAAAAAATATAACATCATAGGAAGCCCTAGTGACCACCTGGCAGAAAGCGTCTAATATTCTCAAGCTGATCCAACAGACCTCACACACAAATAAGGAGTCTTGTCCCGGAAGAATTTTCAAGAAAAAAGGTAGGTGACTGATCTAGCGAAGAAGAAGATAGTATAGCAGATTGATAGAACAGAGCAGGAATGAGAAAGAACACATGAGAAAGATGAAGATTGTCATAATTCTAGTTTTATTATCTTTGTGTTGCATGGCCGGGAGCCATTTATTTTTTTTTCGATGCGAATTCTTGAGCAAATACATGTGGTAGGTTTCCTGGCTTTGCGTAGTAGAGACTCGCCGAAGCTGACGTTAGTGAGCCTCCAACGTGTGAGACAATGAATTCTCTTTCAAACAATTAGGTTCCGTCGCACTTACTGTTGTCCACAAGCCAAATTGTGCATCCTATCCTATCCTATCCCGTAACTCGGAGGTCGTTGGGGCACCACAGATTTTCGTTTAACCAGCGTACTCCCTCTTTCCCTGTTCTCAGCAACCCTGATGGTTTCGCTCAGTGTCAAACCAGTTCATTCTCGAATGTTGTCCTCCCACCTCTTTTTCGGTCTCCCTCTTCTTCTACCTCCTTGCACTGTGCCTTGCAGGATGGTCTTTGCAAGACCTGATGATCTGGTGACGTGGCCATACCATCGGGGTTTCCGTTTTTGTGCATACTTTTTTTGTGCTTTTGTGCATACTTCTTTTTATATTTTCGCCATGAAGATGTGTTGTTTTTTTCCCTGATGACCTCATTCAGGCGCTGACGCAGGCGTCTTCTTTCAAATGCTTTTTGGAAAATCAGTCACTCGATATTCAGCAAGCTCAGCCCATACAGTCAGGAGCTGAGGACACGGCAAAGTGGCCACCTGTGTCTACGGTACAAAATCCACAAATGCAAATGGTTTATTGGTCGGAAGAGACGGGTGGGGGGGGGGGAGGGAAAGGAGGAGTTGTGTGTAAATCTTTCTATCATTCCCTCATTTCCCCTGGAGGATAGCACCCTATACTGTTTGATTGTTTTATTCCAGGGGGTTGGGGGAGTGGGGG
This sequence comes from Oncomelania hupensis, assembly GCA_036898135.1. NCBI lineage: Eukaryota > Metazoa > Mollusca > Gastropoda > Littorinimorpha > Pomatiopsidae > Oncomelania > Oncomelania hupensis. The sequence goes on along the minus strand of CM072523.1, from coordinate 45,850,423 downwards.
GATATCCAAGATGCTATCAAAAACCTCCAGCCCATTTTTTTAGACGAGACACGTACTTTTTGTTTAACACAAGCTTTGTGTTTCCCTTGTGAGAGGTATTCTGCGAGTCTCAGCTAAGAGGTGTGATGTCTTATATGTTATATTCTATGCCTGTGTATTCTTATAACGCAGGAAAGTTCTTCTCCGGCTCACACTAAACTCCGACAGTGATAAGCTTACTATATAGGCTACCGCCGTTCTAGAATTCTCAAGGAAGTGATACCAAATAGGGCGGTATTTTGAAGTGTGACTTTCGCAACTTTCTTAATGCAAACCTTCTAACGAATACATTTTTATGTTTTATACATTTTTATATTTTAAAAAAAGCAGGACCAGAACGTATATTAAAATTCTTTACATTCGATTGCCTGTAAAAATTTTCACAGCAAATTACTGCATCAAAGGAATTTCAAAATAAATACGCCTCATGTCCAAGGAAGGAAATTGCAAATAAGACAGATATTTTGAAGATTTATTTTTTGTTAATCGCCTTTTTGATGAATAATTCAAAGATTCAGATCAGAAAGTTATATAATTACTTCTTGGAATACTGCTACACAGGTTGTAAAATGTATGTCCACTTCTAAGCTTTGTAAGCATTATTTTTGTTCTCAATTTAATTATTAATTTGTAATACTCCAATAGGAATATATCTTGCTCTATTGACAACAACAACGAAGAGCTTTAAATGGGGATTTTAAAAATTACAGGTAAAACGTTTGGACATTATCATGATGATGATGATGACATGATGATGAAGAAATAAATGTTGGTTGTTTTGTTATAACGTCCTCTTCATCAAGCTGATAAGATGCACTCACACACACACACACACAAACACACACACCTTCACACAAACGCACACACACACACTCACGCAGACAAGCACATCTAATTAAATACTGCCGAGCTGTTGGAGAATCAATGAACGCTTTGGCAATTCAAAAATTTAAATCAAAGCTTATGTTGTCCAACAGAAACCATAACATATATATCATATGAAATATATTGTTTAAAATTTCCTAAAAAGATAAACAGTCATATAGTTCCCTATAGCTAACATTCTTGATGTCCATTAAATCATAAATGCCTTTTCAGAGTGGAGATTTATCGCTCAAGAAATAGATCTTCAAAAATCTATAACTGCACAATGTTTTCTGTAGACCTAATATAGCACTGTTGGATTGGATTGTATTTTCTGGAACTGTGAATTATACTTTACTTGTGTATATAAAATAAGAATGGAGAGAAACGTTGCCTCCCAAGCTGTGAGACCTATTTTAATTCTACATTCTAAATGTTTTTTCCAAACAACTGTGCAACTGGCAGCACTATATTTTGGACAATTGTAAATATTCTGTACTAAATAAATTATGTCTAAATAAATTATAAATAAGAAGAGTTTCAAACCTTGAGTCAATAAATCTCGTATATTTGTTTTATACCAGGAAGTTCAATTTTTTTCCTTCTAAAATATCATGTTTATACTACTATTTTCTGAATAATATGTGAACTTCTTCATGGGTTACGTAAATATATTAATTTTAAACAAGAAACACCCCTCAAGTGATATTCTTATGTTTTCCATATGGAACAGTAAGAAAACATTGCTAAAACTATACCTTCCAAGTAATTTCAAATGCTGTATGTATACTTTCAGCGTACCACAGTTTTGACAAGGCCTTAAACCAGTTTTAGAGCCATTTTCATCAATAATTCTACAAGGATTTTGGTTTACATCGAAAGCGTAAGTACTTACAAGTAGGTCTATATTATACATGCTTTCTGCTGAGAAGTATGTGATCTGATTAATGTACTCTCGTTCCGTTCGCCGTTATTTTGTACCGATATGATTGAAAATTTCTCTCAGGAAGACTTTAGTAAATTACAAGTTTTTGAACTGCAAGTTTTGATAATAAGACATTTGAAAAGATCTTACATTTAAAGAAAAAGGTTAATAATTACATAATTTTTAATAAAACTATTTTTAAAAGTCAAATTCCAAATAAGAAAAATTATCATTAAAAACTAATTTCTAAATTATAATCAAATATATCTTAAATCAATTTAAGAAAACATGACAGAGTATTGGGTTTCTGCTACTTTAAATATGTTCTTGGTATTTTCTAATTAGTAAATCGTCAATATAATATAAAATAAAATATGACTAGCAATTTCTTGTCTGTTAAACTGTTGACATTAGAATATAAAACAAACGCCCACTTTCTAGGCAAAAGTCGAAAGGTTTATTAGCTAAAATGGCAAAGCATGACGAGTTCATTATCTTGCGCCGATAAAATGTCCAGACTTCATATCGGAGAGAGGAATCATGCGAACTGTTAAAACATTACATTACATTACATGGTTATTGATTTAGGTCCAGCGGACTCTTCCGAGCCAAATCAGGACCAGAGAAGTGAAAGAGGACTCACCCCTGATCCGCATAAAAGATCTGCCGAAACAACCCTAGTGGTAACACTGAAGGCAATCTACCAGCCGGTCACTTTACAATATAGACATCACACGCAGGGGACGCTGAGGCTATACTCTAATTTATGGAACCCCCGTTTACAAAAACAAAATAGAATACAAACATCATTATACAATATCAACAAACACATACATATAAAATGCCTACATTGCTACATGTAAATAATAACATCATAGGAAGCCCCAGTGACCATTTGGCAGAAAGCGTCCAATATTCCCAAGCTGATACAACAACATACACAAATGAGGAGTATAATGGTCCAGCGAAGAAGAATATAGTATAGTAGATTGATAGAACAGAGTAGGAATGAGAAAGAACACATGAGAAAGACAGCAACAGTGGGAATTTAAAGCACTAAATTTCCAGAAAGTGGGGATACAATTTATACTGAAGCCCCCGGCACCCCCACGGGGGGTAACTGTTAAAATTAAAAAGATGTTGTTTTACCTAAATGATAGTTCAAGTGTTGTATATCGCGCTGATAAGATTTGCTTATACAATACAATACAATATAACTTTATTGTCTGATGTTCATCACATACAAAAAGCCGCCACCTCTGCAGACAGATAAATATTTCAGGACTCGGAATTCTTAATTTCCAAGCGATAAAACACTTAGGATTACACCTCTTTTATAAAAAGGAGAAGAAAGAAATAATTCCATAAAACACAAAACATGGCTGTACATTCGCTCACTGAAATAAATTAAAAGGAATATGGGGCAATAATATTGTATCTTCAAAAACTAAATATTTAAAAATATTTCTCTACATGTTAAAACTTTCTTTATGCCCTCTCATTCAGACTTACCGAAAATGTATTTAAAAAAAATTGTTAACGAAACATTTTTAACAATCCACTTCCACAGATTAGACCAAATTCTAAATATTTATTCATTACAAAAAACATTTGTGGAAAAGGACAATCTGTAACTAAATTTGTGAATCTTGGATATTACTGGAAGAAGAAGAAGAAGAAGAAGAAGAAGAAGAAGAAGAAGAAGAAGAAGAAGAAGAAGAAGAAGAAGAAGAAGAAGAAGAAGAGGCAGAACAAGAAGAAGAACAAGAAGAAGAACAAGAAGAAGAAGAAGAAGAACAAGAAGAAGAAGAAGAAGAAGAAGAAGAAGAAGAAGAAGAAGAAGAAGAAGAAGAAGAAGAAGAAGAAGAAGAAGAAGAACAACAACAACAACAAGAACAAGAAGAAGAACAAGAACAAGAAGAACAAGAACAAGAAGAACAAGAAGAACAAGAACAAGAACAACAACAAAAACAAACAACAAGAAAAAGAACAAGAAAAAGAACAAGAAGAAGAACAAGAAGAAGAACAAGAAGTTTGTTTTAAATCCTCCTTCTTCCGGATGGGAAAAAGAGGAGAAATAAAATAAAAGCCTCCAAATCTGATTTGATGTGGCGGATTCGGCAGGTGATGGGGTGGCCTATTTCGTGCTTTTTACGGCGTGTTAGCTGTAATACTATTACGTCGATTAGGGGGAGTGGGAGGTTAAAGAAATGGAGAGGAGGGGGGGGGGTGCCAATCTGGTTACTCAGACAACGCAACTCATCCAGAACATTTCGAGGCTTGATGATGCGTCGCTATGCGGACTCCTTCAAATGAGAGTATAAACCGAGGTCTAGTCCGTGCACGCGCGCATTCCACTGCACGGACTTTAAAGATCCTGACGCTCATGTCCTAGGCGGGGGGGGGGGGTGGAGGGGGAGTGCCGGTTACGCCAATCCACCCGGCCCGCACGAGGCCCCTTCTCCCCATCCCCGGTCGCTCTGCAGGCTGGTGCTCAGTCGTCTGGGCCTCAGACTTGTGCACCCAAAGGTTGCAGGTGGCCGCCTCGGGCAGCTCGAGTTAGATCCTGTATCCGCCAGCGCCTTGAGCAGCTCTTGAGCTGGAAAAGCGCTATAAAAATTGATTAAATAATAAGTAATAATATTATTAGTATTACAACTACTACTACTACTACTACTACTACTACTACTACTACTACTACTACTACTACTACTACTACTACTACTAGTAATAATATAACGGGGTCATTCTGTATCAAGGACAAGGTAAAGAATAAAACAGCATAACTGAGACTGGCCACACACTTCTCACAAGCGGACATGGCGTATCTAACCCTCTGTTATTCAGCTACGCAGAGTGGTCTAGAGCGTAATTACGAGGAATAAAAGAACAGACCTATTAAATGAATGGGTCGAAAAGAAAGAGTGTGGATGAGGAGTTGAAAGTGGGAAGGGTGGGTGGGTGGGAAGTGAGGCTGGGGGGTCGGGTCGCTCAGAGATGACGTGGCACCCCGGGGCAATCTGGTCCTTCCATCGAAAAAAATGACAGACTCGTGCAACTGGAGGAGCTTGTAAGCAGCGCAGGCTAGAAAGGTAAACGGCAACGGTGCTGCCCCCGATACCTGTCGGTCTTGGAGAAGAGAGAGGCGTTTAATGCCCGGGCCCGCCTTTTCTCTGGGCAAGCTTTATGAGGCAAGAACGGCGCACATCTCTTTTACCGCGCTGCCTTACCTTCTCCGGCTTAAAAAAAACAACAACACAAGAACCAGGTACCCAATCACATCGGCTGACTGGACTAGGGTGGGCATATAGTGCGCCGTTTCAGTTTCGTGTGCCATTCAGTGGTAGCATCCAAGTACTATAACTGCGTCCCGATCCAAGTATTAACCGGGCTCGGCGGTGCTTAACAAGACAGTAGCTCCAGGACAACATCCGAGAATGGACTGGTTTGACACTGGACGAAGCCATGAGAGTTGCTGAGAACAGAGAAAGATGGAGTACGCTGGTTAAACGATCATCTGTGGTGCCCCAACGACCTTTAAGTTACGGGATAGGATAAGATAGGATAGGATAGTTCCAGTGATTGCCCCAAAGCACTACGCTACTGCGGCCACCCATCCTCGCCTCCTCCCACAGCGCTCCCATTTCCCAGGTGACCTGCTACCAGTTGTTTTGACAATAAAAAAAAGACTGGACCTTGGCATTGATCCAGAAGAACAATAGGTCCTCGTGATCGTCGTTTGAGCATACCGATCACTCGTCCTTGCATTTTCTTTCCCACAGAGGTCAACTCTTTATTATTGCAATAGATGTGGTAAAGCCCTTTAGAAACTAGGACGTTTGCATAAATAAAGACTGTTTATTCCTCCTAACACTCTTTTCATCTTCTACTGTCCTGTTCCATCGCCAGTAGAAGAAAGAGACAACATCTCAAGCGCGAAAATCGTGGACCATTTGCAACCCAACACCTTCGCCTCTTCGATCGCTCTCGAAAACTCAACAATCAAATCTAAGCAAAGGAAGGACACTCACGCCTCAAGGGAAAGAACTTTTACGAACGTTAATGGGAGGTAACCCTGGCCACCACGAGTGAGAGTCAAGGGCAGGTAAAGGCGGAAGCAAGAGCCAGTTGAGCACGAACATAATGCAATCTAGCATGTTTTATGTATGTCTGATGAAATCAACTTTAAAAAAAAAATATCGACAATATATTAGACGTGCATCTGATGAAATCGGAGTTTTAAAAAAAAATCAACAGTATCACCTTG
>CM072523.1:45816828-45841828 GCA_036898135.1 Oncomelania hupensis | reverse complement strand
TCGGGGATGACCCCAGTGTTACCTCCAGGTCATGACGACATGGACACGTCATTGTTTACCGTCAATGGCTGGAAAACTGCTGTTGCCGAAGGTAAAAAGAACAGAAAGAACTTTGTTGCATCCAATCGTTTATTCATCAGATTAAAAAGCAAGAAGAAGAAATACAGAATTGTATGTCTGACCCATTACGACTTCGCTTGTTTGATTGTCATTTCTTGGGAGTCATCTGTCTATCCATCTATTCATCTATCTATTTGGTCCTTCAAATATTCAGGCCCCCGGAAAGATGTGAAAAGGAGTGTGAGAGTGGAGTTAAGTGGGTGGGGGGAGGAGTGAGAGAGCGGGGAGGGAGGGAAAAGAGTTGAAGCTGCTTACTCGATCAAGAGAGGAAGGGCAATACTAAAGCTCCTATAAAGGAAACGGTTACAAACACTACGATTCCGATTAGTTGTAAAGGCTTTTTCAACGTAAAAAGCTATGCAACAGACGACTGACGTCTGTATCCCACATTCGCCAAATTTGCTTTGCACACATTTAGACATGTATTTAAAGCTCGTGAAACAACGTCAAACAATCCCCAAATGTATTATCGCATGGAAATTTATTAAAGCTCATGAACAGTTTCCACACAAAGAGGATGCATATCTCAGACGCAAACAATCCAGTCTAACAAAGAAAAACCTTGTTGGCCCCACAGATACAGCGTGATTGTAATCTAATCGAGGTTTTTATTTTGAAGATTTTTGTTTGTTTGTTTGTTTGTTTTTGTTTGCCGGCAAAACTTGAATCACGCCCACGAGTCAGAGAGAGAGGGAGAGAGAGAGAGAGAGAGAGAGAGAGAGAGAGAGAGAGAGAGAGAGAGAGAGAGAGATATTTCCTACAGAGAGAGAGACAGACAGAGACAGACAGACAGACAGAGACTGAGACAGAAACAGATTTCCTGGAAAGCCTAAGACTCTCTCCGTCCCTCCTTCCTTGTTCCGCTATTGTGTTTTCCTTTTCTTTCTTTCCTTTCTTTTCCGTGATGCAAAATACGCTCATGATTGGTTGGCATTCACGGGAAAGACGTGAGCAGGCAATGACGTATGTTTGCTAAACACTGGCAATATCCGCAACAGGCATCATTGCAAAACCAAAAAAAAAAAAAAAGCCCCTGGTGAAGATTTAGCACACAGCGGAGCGAAAAGCGCACGCATCGTACAACGACATCGATAACCAATGAAAGCAAGGCCTATAAGACTACATAGACAGAATCAAACACATAGGCCTGCGCCTGTGTTTTCTCAATCTTCACGTTCCTGTCCTCCTCTGCCCTGATGCGAAAGCTCAGATCCTGTAGGTTGCAAGTGGGTGCCTAGGGCGCATTGAGTTAGACCCTATATCAGCCAGCGCCTTAAGGGGCCAGTACTGACTGGCAAAGGGTGCCTTTTTTATTAAATGTATATAATTAGTTAATGCAGACTGAATGACACCAAATTTGGCAAAGTTATATACTTTTACATGTATTTGTGTAATATGCATCTTAATTGTTTTTTAATTAATTTTTTTCAAGTTAAAAAATAAATAAAATAAAATAATACATAATTGCGAAAAAAAAGGAATACGTTCACTTTAAGCAAGATAATTGCATTTACAGCCAAAACAATTAACTGAAACTTTCTAATTATGTTTTTTGGGTCATTTTCTGGATTGTGAACTACAGGCAAGCCAAACCCTTTGATAGTTTATGAATTAGGGACAATATATTTTTATTTATATTTTATTTTTAAAAATCAGGGATATGACTAATATAAAAAAGATTCTACTGGCTGGATTAACTTTATTTTAGTTCACAATCCAGATATATGTCTTAGCTAATTGTATACCAAATTTCACAGCTTTATCTTGAAAATTTACAGAGATATGGTGTAAAAACCATGCGCTCCATGTAATTTTCGGACAAAAAGTCACTTGTGAATTTAATACTAAAACTGAGACCTACCAGCTTTGTATGCATCTGCTAAAATAGGAATATCCCTCCATATCCACCAGTTCTTCTTCCCTTTCAAGTCTGTGCAGTCTCAGCATTCTCCTGTACTCCTTTGAGGCTTTAAAAGTCTGTCGCTGTACCGTGAGCACACAATTTCTGTTCTGTATGAGTGGGCGTGGCAGCCTTGGTGGGGTTCGATTCTTCAGGACATTCTTGATCAGCTACTTCATAAGTAACACTATCATGACATGAGTAACAATCGCTGAACTTTCACTTTCACTAACAGCAACAGAGACACATTTTGACACTAGTCTGGGCTTTTTGCTGTGCCGATTTTTGTGGAAACTTCGCTTTCGTGGCCTTTTACCACGTGTTTTATGATCAGAAGGCATGTTTACTCACAACACCACAACAATTGCAGAAATATCAACTTTAGATCAAAACTTTCGCTAAAACTTGCTTACCGGAAATGTATTGAGGGAGCCAATAGCCTTATTATTTGTTTAGTGAGGGAGGAGCTCATTATTTTTATGCTGTATCAGGATACTGAAACTGATGAAAAAAATAAAGCAGGAAGTTGGAATTTTTTGCAGGAGGGTACCCTCCTATAAACTGAAATATCTAAAAAAAACTATTTCAGATAATTACAAATGGTAAACTATGTAATAAAATACAGATATTCAGCAATATTAAACACCATTTTATTTTACAAATCTAAAAAAAGTGATTTTTGGTCAAAATCTAGTCAGTACTGGCCCCTTAAGCAGCTCTGGTTCTGGGAGCGCGCTATGCAAGAACGATTAAATACACAGAGACAAAAATAATCTGTCAATGTCGCAACCCCTGGAAAAGGTTGTCTACAAAAGTCGAGGTTTTATCAAAAGTCTTCGCAGCCCTGTTACCTCGTCATTACAAATGAAAGGTTGCCCTTCCGAACCAACTACATTCGCCTTACCTTGAAAGTACAAAGCAGTGTGATACAGCTTTGAAGGGAGTACTTCATCGGGTACATTGAGTTATAGGCCTAGATTCTTTTTTCTACCTGATTATCCACTATTCCGAAACGCCAAAACCTTTTCTACAACTAAAATAGTTATGCTGTACAACTGTTTCCCCCTTGATAAGCAGCCCAGTTACCCATTCATAACTATTTAAAGGTCGCACGATTTAGTTGCCTTCTCCAAAGAACTCAAATAGTAAAGCTGCTTGTTACACTGGATGTTGGTTTTGATTTTATCAGTAGTTGATTCAGCCCCAATGCTTGAATCCTGATAAGTGTAACTCGGATTCGTGTATCCACGCAACCTGTTCACTCAGCAACAAGGCAGAAGTCGTCGTATGAAGTTTTCCAACTTTATTCAGCGTCCATCAACAACTGCATACAATCGCTCAATCGCTTTTCACTTTCTCTTTCTTCTCTACACAGTGCATCAATTATATAGTTTTTCTCTATACTCGAGATAACGTCAGAACGTTCCAGCGTGACGCTTTACAACCAATCAAAATAAACTTCGTCATCACTGTCTTACGTCATACAACTTTCTTCATCATAAAAGAACCTCTCAGCTTCTATTTTGGATCTATCTAGATCCTTCGGTCGATGGTAACAAGCAACCCTAGAAGATTCTCCAATAATATCGACCAACGAAAATTATCAACATTATACCAAGCTTCTTCTAACAACAACGCAAAATTGAATCAAAGGTAAATACACTTTGTTATTGAATGCTTTGCAAAATAAAACGATCGGATCTATCGTGCGCGTCTCAAACGTAACACTGCTCAAGTCTACACCTCATTTAGTATGCTTTAAACTTCTGAACAAGCTTTTAAAAATGGATCACTGTGATGCTTGACTAATAGTTTGTGTGTGTGTGTGTTTTGTTTTCTTGGTATGGTATCATTTATTATAATCTCATCACGTGTTCTGCTCTGCGATACCCTGTGATAACCAAGGCATGCAACTGCTTGTCTCGCTCATTTGTGATATACGTTTGTGCCAGTGTGCGTGGGAGAGAGAGAGAGAGAGAGAGAGAGAGAGAGAGAGAGAGAGAGAGAGAGAGAGAGAGAGAGAGACAGAGAGAGAGAGACAGAGAGAGAGAGAGAGAGAGAGAGACAGAGAGAGAGAGACAGAGAGACAGAGAGACAGAGAGAGAGAGAGAGAGAGAGAGAGAGAGAGAGAGAGAGAGAATAATGTTTACGATGAGTATAGAAGCGGGTAAGTGTATTTTCTTACTGTAGGTGCATTTAAACTTTGATTCTGCAACTGCTGTGATTTGTTTGGGTGGTAATAAACATGTATTGCATTGCATTGTTTTGTAGTGTATTGTACTGTATATTGTATTGTGTATTGTATTTATTCAATTCAATTCAATTCAACACATCTTTATTACCACAGGAATGGAAATATTGTACAAGTCTCATCACATTATGTTATATAATGGCTCCACACATCAAGACAGTTATAATGAACAATAATAAGACACAGACTAATATAAGAGGTTCAGAAAGCATAGAATCCGTACGCACATCATCCGTACATAATTTAACTATGCATTGATTGAGCGAACGCCTCTTGCAGGCAATGACAGACTCTATAAAAGATTTATAGCGAAATACATGTGGAGAGAGAGAGAGAGAGAGAGAGAGAGAGAGAGAGAGAGAGAGAGAGAGAGAGAGAGAGAGAGAGAGAGAGAGAGAGAGAGAGAGAGAGAGAGAGAGAGAGCGAACCTGTTTAATCTGGTGTGTTTTAATTATCTCTCCTTAACTTGGCATTCAGCCCAGTTGTCTCGCCTGTATAAGCTAAACCTACTAGACTCATTCAGAAGGCCACACGGCTTTAGCCACTAGACTGGAACTGTCCTTGTGATAAGCTTGTGGTCACAGGGACCAAGGACCCCTCACGCGATGCTGGTTTGACAATGGAGCGACGTCGCTGAAACATCAGCACAACAACAGTGAAAAGAAAAGGGACGATTTAGACCCAGCTTACACACTGTAGGTGCTTTAGAAGCTAATCCTCCATTAGCGTAAAGACGGAGAAACGGCATTTTAATTCAAAGACAGGACTTTCAGGAGTCACAGGCGCTTTAGAAGCTAAGTCTACTTTCTAGAGTAAAGGCAGTGGAACGGAGTTTGAATGTCAAGAGCAATTACAGTTCAAAACGAAGCGGTAACGAAAAAAAAAAACAGGGGAAGATTTATGCAGAATGAATAAGATAATTATTCAAATTCATATTCAAATACTTGATTGCCAGGGAGCAGGTTTCCTAGGCCGAAGTTTGCAAAGGGTTCGAACCCCGTGTGGGAGCAACTTACTTGACTTAGGTACGAGACCTTTCAGGACACCGAAGGTTTTCTCCGGGTACTCCGGTTTCCTCCCTCTTTTCAATAATGGTATTGGGTGCAGTCAATCTAAAATTTCAAAATATAAAAATGCGACTTCTGAAAAAGACATCTCTTCAGATCGACGCGCTTTGAGTTCGAAGGAAGAAAAAGCGCGGGCGGCATCCTGTGCAGTTGGCCCAGCGGTTTACGCCGTGTACTCGAATGTCAGGCATTGCACGTTCGACACCTTCGACTTGTTATGCCAAGCAAAATCAAAACAAGAAGAAGGAGAAAAAGAAGACGAAGAGGAAGAATGTAACGAACGCATTTCGTATAGCTTTGTATAAATAGATGTCATGACGTCACTAGCGTTAGGCCGGAAGTTTGCGTGTCGAAATAAAAATATTAGAGTGAGCTGATTTTATTCAGAGAGTACATACCAGTAGAAGGGAATAGACGTGTTCTTTGGAGCTATAGGAAATCTGGATTTCTCTATTGGAATAGTGTAGCTGTATCTAGAATACAGGTATTTATTGTTATTATTATATGTATTTATAATAAGCTGTGAAGCTATTCATACGAAAATGGAAGGTATTGCTTTTTATGAATTATTGTGATTAGAGTGCAGAAGAATCCATTGTTTGAAAGAAATACGGTAACTGATGTAAATACCGTATTTGGTCATGTAATTATTATACGTGATACAGTTTATAATTATGATGCCATGTTGTATTCATTCATATGTGAAGATATGGGGCTGAAATAGAAATGTAATTCAGTTGTATAATTTATATCTAATGATGAATGAATGTGCAGTAATATGTTATAAATTGAAAGTAAGTTGTGATTATAATGTTTGGCTCATAGCCCATTGTGTTATAGGCTACACAATGTGTGTACGGTGTTGAAGTGGCTAAAGGTTTTGTCATAAGAATTGTGACAATAGTGACTGTATCAGTGTGGAGGCATAGAGAAGAAATTCTACGAAGGAAATGATATTCAAGCACTCTGAAATATAATAATGTGTCAAAGACGCATATAGTCTCTTTAAGCATAAGAGCACAAATTTACATTGTATAAATGTTGTATACAGCAGCCGGTTCAGAATGGAAACTTCCTAGTATATGGCTGATGGAGCTGACCTTGTGACGTACGTCTACAAGACCTGATGTGGTCACCATCAACACCTTCATCTCTCCTTCGACCAACCATCACTGGTGCAGACGTGCAGCAACGGTGGGCGAAGTAAATCTCCAGACCTAAGCTACGGGATCACCTGCAGTGTTCCCCAAGGGTAGCTATCTGTTCCTAGTATCGGCTGTGAAAACCACGACTAGTGATTGTCTGTGAAACAGTGAGTAAAGTCATTAATAATTAATACTGAGAGATCAGGAATCTCCGTCAAGACTTCAGTGTGTCATTATTGACTGTGACAACATCAGATCAATGTGTAGAGGCAAGTGACGTCTCAAGAAAGAGACATTGACCTCCGTATTAGCCACTGACTGAATAAGTGCTGTGATTTGTATATTAGCATATAAGCCACTTATGGACTATCTGTGTGAACTTGTTATATGTTGATAAGAATAATTATTGTATGTATAAGATTGAGTGAGAAATAGCTAAACAGAAGAGCAAAGAGAGATAACTGTGTAGTCTTTGTCCTTGTTTGTAAGCACGTGTGTGGTGGTGTATGGAAGAGTAGAGTAAACAGAGATAGAACCATGCACCTTTAGACTGAACTTCAGAAAGCCACACGCACACACTCATTTCATTAGATTATTCATAGTTTTATATATATATATATATATATATATATATATATATATATATATATATATATATATATATATATATATATATATCACTCATTTCATTAGATTATTCATAGTTTTATATATATATATATATATAAGAAGAAGAAGAAGAAGAAGAAGAAGAAGAAGAAGAAGAAGAAGAAGAAGAAGAAGAAGAAGATAAAGATAAAGAAGAAGAAGAAGAAGAAGAAGAAGAAGAAGAAGAAGAAGAAGAAGAAGAAGAAGAAGAAGAAAACCGGGTGCTGTATATACCTACGCACGTTTTCCCCAGATCAATAATTAGTCTCAAAGCACGACGATCTGTGTCAAACGCACACGCTCACATGTTACGGCCAGCTTCATCCAAACAACAAGAACGCCTTCATCGAAGTAAAGTCAGGGAGATCGCTATTAGAAGACGGAAAGGAAAGCGGTAATCCATCCCCTACCGTTTTATTGCAAAATAAACACACAAAGGAATTAAACAGATTAGAAAACTACAACAGCAACAGCAACTCCAACAGGGTTGCGAAAGTTATACTTCCAGTTAAAACAGGCAGTCACCGGATCCTATTCTCTCCGTCATCGCTACATTGACACCAAGAGGCGGCCAATGACACATCCAATAATTGCGAGAAGTCTCCGAGAAAAGATGCCAGACGGTACTTGTGAACCTCTCTATCACCCCACCCCACCTTCTATCCCCATTCACCCTCATGCCCTTCACTTCCCATCCCCCTCTCCTCCTCTGCTCTTTGACGTATTCATCCACCTTGCCGGATTCCTAGCATTCCTTCATCGTCTCCAGCCTAACCCATCCACGCTCCCCTGTTGACAAAGTAGCTCCCACTGTAATTGTTCAATTTGAGAAACTACTACTACTACTACTACTACTACTACTACTACTATTACTACTACTACTACTACTTCTACTACTACTACTACTACTTCTACTACTACAAATACTACTACCACTACTACTACTACTACTACTACTACTACTACTACTACCACCACTACTACTATTACTACCACAACTTCTACTACTACTACTACTACTACTACTACTACTACTACTACTACTACTACTACTACTACTACTACTACTACTACCACTACTACTACTAATATGTAATATGTAATAAAAAATAAATTATAAATAATTTAAAAAAAATAAACATTATCATTATCATCATTATCATCATCTTCGTTATCATCATAACATCATCATTATCATATTCATCGAAAAGCTGCAAATGGGTGCCTCTGGCGGTTAGAGTTCAGGTTCTCTATTGGCTGTGCCTGGCCTTGAGCAGCTCTTGAGCTGGAAAATCGCTATATAACAACGATTAAATAATAATAATAATAATAATAATAATAATAATAATAATAATAATAATAATATTATTATTATTATTATTATTATTATTATTATTATTATTATTATTATTATTATTATTATTATTATTAAATAAATAAATAGTATTTATATACCGCATAACTTCATGCACCTCTCTCTCTCACATACACATACATACACATTCTCATATATACACTTCACACACACACACATACACACTCACAAGTACGCAGTATCCTGGGTCAAGCCCAAATCTACAGGGTGAGCACAAAAACACTCCTTGATTTTAAATATTCATTAAATGAGAAGTTGAGTGATTATTTTCACAAGACTGGTGTCTACAGTTGCAGAAATTAATGAATTTTTGTTTCCACGTTGTTTCAAGGTCCCAATCTTTATCCTACCCGCTATGTGGCAGTCCAATCCAAGATGGCGTACACCCCACAACAACGTAGCTGGTGTGTTTTGGAATTTGGAAAATCAAACAGTGTTACAATTGTGCAGCGTTCGTTACGACACATCCATCACAACAATCCACCTTCTAACAAGTCGATTTTGAAGTGGTACAATGATTTCATTGAGAGAGGATGCATCTGTGATCAGAGAAAGGGACATTCCGGCCGCCCAGCAGTGTCAGAGGAAGTTGTCGAGAGGGTCAGAGACACTTATCTTTGCAGCCCCAAGAAGTCGACACGCAGATGTAGACAAGAGTTACAACTTCCACAAAGCACACTATGCAAGATCTTACGCAAACGCTTGAGGTTTACACCTTATAAACTGCAACTGGTCCAAAACTTATACCCGCAAGACCAAAGAACGCGCTATGATTTCTGCCACAGTTTACAGGAGTCAATGGAAAATGATCCTGATCTGCTGTCAAAGATAATCTTCAGTGATGAAGCAACCTTCCACTTGAGTGGAAAGGTGAACAGACACAATGTGAGAATATGGGGGACTCAGAATCCTCATGCCACTCTCGAGTTTGAACGTAACTCTCCCAAAGTGAATGTGTTTTGTGCAGTAACAGAGAGGGCTGTGTACATGTATGGACCTTTTTTCTTTGAAGGATTAACCATCACTGGTCCAACCTACCTCAAGATGTTACAGAACTGGTTGCTGCCAAGACTAGCTGCTGAAGGTGATGACTACATTTTGTAGCAGGATTGTGCACCGCCACACTGGTCTGTCAATGTCCGCACATTTCTCAACACAAACCTAACCAGCCGATGGATTGGCCGTGCTGGACAATGTGACCAAGTGTTTTGCAAATGGCTCCAAGATCACCAGACCTAAATGTCTGTGACTTTTTCCTGTGGGGATATGTCAAAGACAAAGTTTACATCCCTCCATTGCCCCAGACCATGGCGGAGGTGCAGGAACGTATCACCGAAGCTCTTCGCACGATTACGCCAAATATGCTGCAGAAAGTCTGGACTGAGCTTGATTATCGCATTGATGTTTACCGGGCAACAAGAGGGGCACACATCGAGTGCCTTTGACACCAACCCATATCACATACAACTTTGTTAATTTCTGCTACTGTAAACACCAAGCTTGTAAAAATATTCACTCAAATTTTCTCGTAATAAATAATTTAAATCAAGGAGTGTTTTTGTGCTCACCCTGGTATTTTAACGACACACACCTCAATCATAGTCAGCAAGGCGAAATAATTATGGTGATTGTTTTTATTGCGTGGAAGTGTCTAAGCGCTTAATACATGTGTAATTGTATTTATTCATTCATACTTATTTCGCAACTTTCCTGTTTACAGCTCCCGTTAACAAAAAGGAATATATATATATATATATATATATATATATATATATATATATATATATATATATATATATATATATATATATATATATATATACATACAGATAGATAGATAGATAGATAGATAGATAGATAGATAGATAGATAGATAGATAGATAGATAGATAGATAGATAGATAGATAGATAGATAGATAGATAGATAGATAGATAGATAGATAGATAGATATACTTTAAAACAAAATAATTTATTTATTTGTTAAAAACACCTCACCTCTATAATTTGGTTTAAAACTCACCTATCAATGTTTCGTCATAATAATAGCCCCGGTTTCGTTGCCGTCATCTGTGGTCTTCAAGAGGTGAAAGCATGATGCAGAATCGTTGACGGATGACGTGACACCTCAACTTGCCACTGATTGGCTGAATGCCATTGATTCCTACTATAGTGCGACATCACAGACACACATACACACACACACACACCCACACATACACACACACACACACACACACACACGCACAAAACACCTTTTTTCCTTATTTTTTTAAATAACTTTCTTTTTAAATATAAGAACTTGTGACGAAGTACGGGACTGCACTCTCATAAGAACTCACGACAAACAAATCCAATTTGGTTTAAACATAATTTTATTATTCACGAAACAAGTAAACAAAGCATGGAGAACACAAAGGGCACACAAAAGCAAAGCTTAAATAAGTGCTACCCTTTGACAATTGACAACAATGAAATGTCTGGCGAACAGAAACAAATTTATACAAAGCAATTTAAAAAAAAAAAAAAAAAAAAAAAAAAAAAACAGAAGCACATAAATTAATCTTTTCAACAATGAAAAAAAACAAACATTTAACTATAGTATAACAGACAAGAAATGCAATAACGTCGAACTAGAAAAATTAAAGTAATAAAGAAATAAATGAATGAACTAACTAACGAGAAAAAGATACTACTAGAGAGGAGGAAACAAATGGGGATTGGTTTAACTGGTATCAAGGTTACGAATCAGAGGCAGCGTCGCAAACTTCTATTAGTGTAAACTTGACGGATTTTGTACCATAGTATAGGTGCCATACACCTCGCTGTGATAACATTTGACACCTAAATAAGGCAGGGATTTATAAACAGCCTCTCTATTGACACCAAGGAACAGTCAGCAGCCAGACACCCCGATGTCATTAAACCCATTTAAATCTCACGCTACTACAATTCATAGACATTTGTCATGCTCAGCCGAATGCATTCCATCTGGAAACTGTTCAGTGGGTAGAGAGTTGGTTTACTTTGCCAAAGGTCGCGGATTCGAACCCTGCGTGGGACGAACTCACGTGACTTATAGGTACGAAACTTTTCAGGACACCAAGGATTTTATCCGGGTACTCCGGTGTCCTCCCTCCCTTCAATAATGGTATCGGAGGCAGTCAATCTAAAATTTTCAAAACTAACAATGGATTACTATCCCGACTTCGGTTAATAGCGGTCTCTTCAGATCGCCGCGCTTTAAGTTCGATTGAGGAGAAAGCGTGTGACAGCATCCTGCATTATTATTATTATTATTATTATTATTATTATTATTATTATTATTATTATTATTATTATTATTATTATTATTTTTATTTTTATTATTATTATTATTATTATTATTATTATTATTATTATTATTATTATTATTATTATTATTATTATTATTATTATTATTATTATCTCCGAATTCCAAGAATGAAAAAGAATCATTCATCATGCACAGAAGATAGAGGATTGCCAAATGTCAACCTAAAAAATGGCGATGAACAACAGAGGGCAATGAAAGACTTTGGTAAAAAAGAAAAGAAAAGGTAACCCCATAGCCATGTGGCCGTAGGGGAGCGTGATGTTGGAGATCACACTTATCTTGGGCCAGCGTAATGAGGGTGATGCCCATCTTTCTCCCTCGCTGCTTTACCTTCCCCACCCTTAAGAGAGTAGGTACTCAGTCACTAGGGGCGTTGTTATTTGTCGCTTCACGTTTTGCGGTCACCCATCCAAGTGCTAACCGGTGCTTAACTTGCGACACTGTAGCGTGTGCTCCAACCACTGCGCTATCCGACACCCCTGAAAGACTGACCCGCTAAAAAAGTAAAAAGCGGACTTCGTGCCATATTTCCAATCTTCATTGTCAAACCATTGTCTGGATTTTCACACGGCATGCTTCACAAGCCAGCCTAGTCTATTTCTGTTAAGAGTCTAGATCTGATTATTTTCGTCAATCAATCTATATTTCAGGTATTGTGTATGGACATATTCATGTGATATAGCATATTCAGTATTTCAAACCTTATTGTTTTATTTTCGCCAAATGTGGTTAATGTTAACGGTCTTTTGGGTCTGTTTACGGTAATAGTCTATGTGCGTTAAGAGTCTACCTCCATTAACTGACTTTAACCATTGTTAACGTTTTCGCTTACATGTGTGGACCTAACGCATCACTTTTGAATAATTACGATGCAGGACTACAGCACTGTTCTAGATAACTGGATCACAAGGAACAAGGACAAGGTAGGTAGGGGGAAGGGGGGGGGGGGGTGCGATGGAGATGGTCAACGACGCTATCTAAGTGTGTAATTAATGCTTCGGACAGTGGATATTGGTCGGTTCCAGCTTCCTTAAAAGGGCACTTAAGCAGATGTACGTGAAGGGACATTAAGTCTCGCCAAGAGTGTTCACTCTCTTTGGTCACTCACTATAGTGTCATCCACCGTGCTGGTCAGTACTCTTCAGGCTGTCCTGAATGACTATCCATTATATTAACTTAACGCTATATAAATATTCCGTCCAATCTTTGTGTCATTCATAATGTTTTTTTTTTAAATAGCTTTTTTCTGCTATTGTTTTCGAACAGAGACACGACTACACCACCACCCCGTGATCCATAACGTAAACCCTTTGTACAACACTTGATATGAGAAGATATATATTACTAAAACTGTATTTCAGTGAAGAACAATGAGAATACAACTGAAAGAGTCAGTCTCTTGTACTTCTTCTTGTTCTTCTTCTACTTTTCCTTCTCCCCCTCCTTCTTGTTGTTGTTGTTGTTGTTGTTGTTGTTGTTGTTCTTCTTCTTCTTCTTCTTCTTCTTCTTCTTCTTCTTCTTCTTCTTCTTCTTCTTCTTCTTCTTCTTCTTCTTCTTCTTCTTCTGTTTTCTTCTTCTCCCTTCTTCTTCTTCTTCTTCTTCTTCTTCTTCTGTTTTCTTCTTCTCCCTTCTTCTTCTTCTTCTTCTTTTCTTCTTCGTCATCTTCTCTTCCATCATCTTCTTCTCTTTCATCATTATCATCATCATCATCAACATTATTATCATCTTCTTCTTCTTCTTCTTCTTCTTCTTCTTCTTCTTCTTCTTCTTCTTCTTCTTCTTCTTCTTCTTCTTCTTCTTCTTCTTCTTCTTCTTCGCCTCCTCCCCCCCACTTTTTTCTTTTTGCACTCTGAACGGTAAAACTCGACTTTTTTCTTTTACCTTTGATTCATTCATGTACACCAAGGAACAGTCAACAGGCAGACACTGTGATGGCAGGAAACCCATTAGTTCTCGCTCCAAACTTCACTCATTCTTCTTAACCGTGCATTTTTCACAGTAAACGCCGCGTCTTTTCGTCTTTAACACACAATAGAAAACCATACATTATTTGCGGGTGTAGGCAGACAACTTCTATAATTATGCAAAGTAATAACTACAAAGCTAGTTTCTCGCTTGTCCAGAAAAAAAGTCTTCGGATATCTGGGAAATGCCAAGACTGTTTTGAAACTGATTGTGTGAGTGTGTGTGGGTGTGTTTGTATGTGTGGGGGTGTGTGTGTGTGTGTGTGCGTGTGTTAAATCTCAACTTCTCCGTCGAGTAAAAGGGTCCGACTGGACGAGCTGACGTAAAGCCATGCGAAGGGTTAACATACCGAGAATGAACGGCCGGAAAGAGTATAAACCAGTGTGTAGCCTTCACGTGTGCGCCTACAGTCGCAAGGACTTTAAAGATCCTGATGCTCATGTGCTAGACGAGTGAGTGTCAGTTAAATAAACACACCCAGTAAGAACTAGGTTCCAAACCAAATCCAACCCAGACCCAGCTCCAGTTCTCTTCCGTTCTACCAGGACTGCTCAATTGTCTGGGGTGTGTAGACGCTGCGCACAAAGCAGCAAATTGTCGGATTGTTAAGGCCCTGTTTGGATCAGCGCCTTGAGCAGCCCTTGAGTTGGAAAATCTCAGCTTCAGTACCTTAAATAAATTTGATAAAATATAAAATGTTTTTTTAGGACTACTGTCTGTAAGAAGAAAGACTGTTCTATTTGAGCGTAATGAAATTCTCACATGTCAAGGGTAAACTTGACAGGCCAGAACTGTTAGCCTGAAAGACTTCCTTTGTGATGATGATGATGATGATGATGATGATGATGATGATGATGATGATGATGATGATGATGATGATGATGATGATGACGGTGTTAAACTATAAAGCGCCGATGCTTTATACTTTTGCAATATCATTCTAGAAGAAGGAGAAGAAGAACAAGTAGAGAAGAAGTACAAGAACAAGAAGAAAAAGAACAAGAAGAGCAAAAAAAAGCAAACGAAAAAACGAAAGAAATAAAGAAGAAAAAGAAGAAGGAAGGAAGGAAAAAGGGAAAAAAATGTCAGGGATGAGAAGAAGGAGGAAAGAAAGATAGACAAAAAGACAGAAACAACGGAAAAAAAACAATAAAAGAAACAAAAACAAAAAACAAAAAAAATAACAAACAAAAAACCAAAGAAAAAAGGTATTAAAAAAACAAAGATACAAAGAAACCAAGAAAAAAAAAGAAAGTAAAAAAGGAAAAGAAAAAAAGAAAAACAGAGATAAACTAAAACAAACAAAAAATTAAAATTAAAAAAACAAAAAGAAATTATAAAAACAAAAAAGAAAGAAAAAAATAGAAAAAAAAAGAAAGAAAAAACTGAAACAAAGAAAAAATAAAGAATAAAAGAAACAAAGAAATAAAAGAAAACAAAGACAGAAAAAAGTTTTAAAAAAAAACAAAGAAAGAAAGAAAGAAAGTAAGAAAAGAAGAAAGAAAGAAACAAAGAAAGAAAGAAAGTAAGACAGAAAGGAATAAAGAAAGAAAGAAAGTAAGAAAAAAAAACAAAGAAAGAAAAAATACATTACATTACATTACATGATTATTGCTTTAGGACCAGCGGACTCTTCCAAGCCAAATCAGGACCGTATAACCCCTGATCCGCATAACAGATCTGCTGAAACAACCTTAGTGGTAAAACTGAAAGCTCTCCACCAGCCAGTCACTTTACAATAAAGACATCCCACGCAGGGGACGCTGAGGTTGTACTCTAATTTATCGAACCCCTGTTTACAAAAACAAAATAGAATACAAACATCATTATAAATTATCAACAAAGCACATACATATAAAATGCCTACATTGCTAAATAATAACATCATAGGAAGCCCTAGTGACCACCTGGCAGAAAGCGTCCAATATTCCCAAAGCTGATCCAACAGACCTCACACACAAATAAGGAGTCTTGTCCCGTAAAGAGTTTTCAAGAAACAAGGTAGGTGACTGGTCTAGAGAAGAAGAAGATAGTATAGCAGATTGATAGAACAGAGCAGGAATGAGAAAGAACAAAGGAGAAAGACAGCGACAGTGGGAATTTAAAGCACTAAATTTCCAGAAAGTGGGGATACTATTTATACTGAAACCCCCGGCACCGCAACGGGGGGAGAACACCAACAACAGCATCAAGGAGAAGAAGAAGAAGAAGAAGAAGAAGAAGAAGAAGAAGAAGAAGAAGAAGAAGAAAGAAGAAGAAAGAACAACAACAGTAACAACAATAACAAGATACAACCACCAACAGCATCAAAATCATCGCCTCACCACCACCATTATCATCAACAAAGTAACAACAACAACGGTAACAACTAACAGCAACGGCAAAAACATCAGTATAAAAACTGCGCAATTAAACTTTTGTACCGCGTTGACACGTCATAGGTAAATGTTCTGCTTCTGCAGTTCATGAATTATGGCAGTACAAATTATTCTACACACACACACACATGAAACAAAAGCTAAAACGAGAGAAAACAAAACAAATGTGAACTTGAAAAAAAAAACTACCATTTTTTTTAACAATATGCACCTATGCAAGAACGAAAATACGCTTGCGCTCACACACACACGCACACACCCACACCCACACAGACACACACCCACTCTCTCTCTCTCACACACACACACAAACTCCTACTTGTGTGTTTTGTTTTCTTTGTATACTGTTTTTTATTTTTTATATCTTTTGTCTTTTTCTCGACAATGTTGACACTGGACTACTAAGTGAATTTGTTTCGAAACTTTTCACTGTTGTGTCTTTGAAATCCCAGGATCCCGCTGTACTCTCGTTTGATTATCGTTCCGACGAGTGGGACAGAACTCTTTGTCGCACGCACGCACGCACAAGCACCCACCGACCCATCTATCCATGCACTGGCTCACACAAACACACACACACACACACACACACACACACACACACACACATACACACGCACAAGCTCCGCAATTATTTAAGCGCGCTGGAAGTGCATTAGACGGAGTCTGCAGCGACGCCATTGGTGTGAAGTTATGTTTTGCAAACAACCTTACAAAACGTCTTTATTCAAAACCAGCCTCCAACTCACACCACCCACCCACTCATCCATCCTCTCTCTTTCCCTCTCTTTCTTTATTTCTCTCTCTCTCATTCTCCCCCGCACACCCCCCTCACCCCCCCCCCCCCGAGATCACACAGGCGATTTTCTAAAAGTATGTACATATTATGAAAATGCATTGCATTTATTGTTAGAGTTTTCTCCCCCTTTCCCTTTCCTCCCCCTCCCCTCAATCCCCTCCCCTCCATCCCTCCCTTCCATCTCTCCCCTCCCTCTCCCCTCCTACAACCCTCTTTTTCCTTCCAAACCTTTATCCCCAAGAGATTACATTACATTACATGATTATTGCTTTAGGTCCAGCGGACCCCTAGAGATTATGTTGTAAAGAGTGTATCGCTTTGTGAAATTCAGTATGCAAGGTTGGGACATTTCTTTTGTATTTCCTCTCCCATATCCACAACAACTCTCACACCCCCCCCCCATTCAAATACACTCCACCCTACCCCTATACACAACCTACAAAACACACATATTTAATTTATGTTTATTACCTGGTGATGAGATTCAGCAACAAAGGAGTCGACGCGAGTGCATAATTTAAGCTGGCAACAAAGACATTCAACTCAGCTACGTATACAGACTCTCTTGGAGATGTAGGATTTATTTATATTAGACATTTGAAATGAATGCGATTTTCGGTTTTTGTTTCATGCCAACAAGCTTCGAAACAACCAACAACTCACAAGCGGTTTTTTGTTTTTTTTATTTTTAATAAAATGGACAAATTGCCTACGTGGCCCACGCCAGTAAACAACGATGATGGTGAGGATGATGAGGATGGCAATGAGGACGATTATGACATTGATGATGATGTCTACAATGATAATGACGACGACGACGACGACGATGATGATGATGATGATGATGATGATGATGATGATGATGATGATGATGATGATGATGATGATGATGGTGACGATAACGACGAATGATGATGACGATGACGATGATGGTGCCGTTCCTAGTCCGCATTCAAAGAGATTACACGTGAGAATGTTTTGTTTAAAGGATGAAAATTATAGATGCTATGCGTATTTCAATAACGGAACGTTACTATTAAAACAGACAATACGGTACAGTACACTCTCTCTCTCTCTCCCTCTCTCTCTCTCCCTCTCTCTCTCTCTCTCTCTCTCTCTCTCTCTCTCTCTCTCTCTCTCTCTTTTCTTTGAAACGTCAATGCGTCTCTTCTTATATATGTGCACGTGCTCTCAAATGGCTCCAAAACCCTCTGTCCCCAATGACCAAAAGGGTAAGAGAAACACCTTTTTGGCCTTGCGACTCGTATCGTATGCACACACTGCGACGCTCTGCCAAACATCTATTGTTGCGCGGGCGACGACTGATCTGTACGCATTCTTGGTCAAACAAACCTCAATGGGGGAGTTGTTTTATGCTTGCCGCGGGTATAGCTGTCAGTTGTCCAGCCTATTTGCTTGTCTAGATGCAAGGAAACGTTAACACATTAGGTTCCAGTACCGCCTGTCTAAAGACAGATATAATTATTAACCCCCCCCCCCCCCCTGGCTGCCTGTTTTCATTGTCTATTTGCGTGCTTGCTAGGAAGCGTCATATGAACTTTCCCTGCCCTTGTTGAAAAGTAAAACTTGTGGTCATCGGAAGCAGCTGTTCCTGTTTCTAAAACTAATTCACAGTTTAGTGGAATTTTTAGTGGTTAATGTTTTGCTTTGTTGGTGTTGTTGTTCTTTGATGTTTGTTTTTTTGGGTGGGGTGAAGGGGGGGGGGGGGTAGGGTGGAGCGGGGAGCGAGTGGAAATATGGGTGTGGGAGGGCTACTTTGAAGCTATTCTTTAAGCGTGAAGAGTGAGAGAGAGAGAGAGAGAGAGAGAGAGAGAGAGAGAGAGAGAGAGAGAGAGAGAAAGAGTGTGTGTGTGTGCAGTCTTGTCATCAGAAGAAAACAAAACCATATGAAGATAATGAGCAGGAAACACAAATTGCGAATCAAAAAAAAGTAGGTTTAATAAGAGAAAAAATCGAAACAAATTTAGCATAAAAGCAATGAGTTAATTTTGGCTCAAATGGATTTTGCATGTTTAGATTAACTTTCTTAATTTAATTCAACCAACCCAGCTAATTCCCAACATTAGAGAGAGAGAGAGAGAGGAAGAGAGAGAAAGAGGAAGAGAGAAAGAGAGAGAGAGAGAGAGAGAGAGAGAGAGAGAGAGAGAGAGAGAGAGAGAGAGAGAAAGAGAGACAAAGAGAGAGTGAAAGAAAGAGAAAGATAGGAAGAGAGCGAGAGAGTAATGAAGAGAGAGAGACAGAAAGAGCGATAGAAAGGCAGATGGAGTGAGGAGGACAAAGGAATGTATACTTTCCATCCCCACTGTTCTTTTTGTTTATATTCTACTTCACTGACCCTCTTTCTAAACACGATTCTTAACACTACTTCTTCTTCTTCTTCTTCTTCTTCTTCTTCTTCTTCTTCTTCTTCTTCTTCTTCTTCTTCTTCTTCTTCTTCTTCTTTTTTCTTTCTTTCTTTCTTTCTTTCTTTCTTTCTTTCTTTCTTTCTTTCTTTCTTTCTTTCTTCTTCTTCTTCATCAAAACCACGAATTGACATTTTTAAATCTAGCTTCTCTTTTAAGGACCCCCTGTTATGGAACACTCTTTCTTTAGAACTAAAAAAATGCACATCGTTAAACAGTTTCAAATACAAGATTTACAACATATTTCTTAATAATTTCAAAAATACATTCTAGCATGCATCAATTGATTTTCCTAGTTCATCCCCCCCCCTTCCCTTCACACTCAGTCCGTCAAGCCTCTCTCTCTTTATTAAATTAAATGGTTCCAGTTAAATGTGTTATATTGAGTATTGTTAGTTTCCTTGTTACGAAGTTAGCTTGTTTATTCCTTTAATTTCACCTCAATGTTTGTCTTTGCATGAATGCGGATGAATGATTACAGTAAATGTGTGAGTGATTGAAAGCAGGACTGATTGTAAGATTAGCAAATTAATGCTAAAATCATTTTCTTCTTGTAATAAAATATTGAATCTTCTTCTTCTTCTTCTTCTTCTTCTTCTTCTTCTTCTTCTTCTTCTTCTTCTTCTTCTTCTTCTTCTTCTTCTTCTTCTTTCTTTCTTTCTTTCTTTCTTTCTTTCTTTCTTTCTTTTTTTCTTCCTTTTTTCTTTCTTTCTTTCTTTCTTTCTTTCTTTCTTTCTTTCTTTCTTTCTTTCTTTCTTCTTCTTCTTCTTCTTCTTCTTCTTCTTCTTCTTCTTCTTCTTCTTCTCCTCACCTGCTTCTTTTTACTTACATTCTTTCTTTCTTCTTTTTATCATCTTCTTCTTTCTTTCTTTCTTCTTCTTCTTCTTCTTCTTCTCCACCTCCTCATCTTTCTTTCTTTCTTTCTTTCTTTCTTTCTTTCTTTCTTTCTTTCTTTCTTTCTTTCTTTTTTTCTTTCTTTCTTTCTTTCTTTCTTTCTTTCTTTCTTCTTCTTCTTCTTCTTCTTCTTCTTCTTCTCCTCCTCCTCCTCATCTTCTTCTTTCTTTCTTTCTTTCTTTCTTTCTTTCTTTCTTTCTTTCTTTCTTTCTTTCTTCTTCTTCGTTCTACACTTCTTTATACACTTGTAGACCTTTTTTTTTAAAATAGTGGCCACACATAGCTTACGCTTTACGGTTTATGCATTGGGGCGGAGGTAGTGGCGCCATGTTTGTCACGACCCGGTTCAAATTTATAAACGTGTGTAGCTTTGTAATTTCACTACAACAAGGCACTTTTTCAAGACGATGTACTGTACTGTTTCACAATTTCGACTATAATAGGACACAACTTTACTAAGATCGACACACAACAAGTGAATTAAACTGCCTTAGCTCGCCAAGTCGTGTGTAGCAGACAAACTGTGCTGCGTGCTTATTCACAACTTTCCGGCACCTCTCATAAAAACTCGTGGGTATCGCTATTATAAATTAAAACGAGGTTAGAATGAAACCAAGTTCCGGTCTGGCTTGTTTTGCTTTTATCAAAGCTTGATGCGTGACTTTTAAATATGGCAAATTGCCGAAAACGACGATTGTTAGAACCAGAAAACGAGTGGGATAAGTATAAAAACGGTGAAGGAAGTACATGCTCTGTGAAAGGATGCAAAAAACAATCGTAGAGGTCTGTATTTGTGGCGACTTCGGAGGTGCGTCGATCATCGACAGAAAGTGAAACAGGACCTGAAGACTTGTAGTTTTCCATAGCTTCGCCGCCGCAACCTTCACAAAACACGAAGTAGTTGACTATGTTAGGCGAGCGTTGTGGCCAAGTTGGCTAAGGCGGGACTAACTTGCCTTGTCCCCAAGCCAGAAACCAATGGCGCCTGACAGGTGTGGGTTCGAGCTAGCATCTGGGCGTTATATTTTTCCGAATATTTTTCAAAAATTCACAAATAATGTTGGGTAGGTAGGGTTTAGGCGCGCCACTGGCGATAGAAAGGGATAATAAACTGCAGCAAAAAAAAAATATGTGAGGGTACGATACTGGTGGCCAGTTACACATGTTATTATTCTTGAATATTTGGAAATAACTCACTAAAACACGCGGAGAAAGAAACCGGAATTATGTTTCATTGAGGGGATTCCCGTTGGGGCATAGGATAGAAGAAAAGTGTGAATCATACAAGGGAGACGGTTAGGGTGACCTCTAAACTCATGATGTCACACTCTCGCTTCTGATTGGTTCTCGTTAGCCCGGTAAACGTATTTTTGCATTAGAAATCAAACACGCGCTATCCTTGTGAAATTTCACGTTAGCCAATACGCAAGGAAATATAGAAAGAATTCATAAGTGTAACACAACTGTGGCCGGGTCCTAACCCTACAGAGTACACAAAAAATATTTTACAAACGCCTTAAACATTAATTATTATTGCCTCGAAATGTACATCGTCTTCTTAATATTTTCTGATTTATTCAGTCATTCATTTTTCTTCTTCTTCTTCTTCTTCTTCTTCTTCTTCTTCTTCTTCTTCTTCCACAACTTTCTTTTTTCCTTGTTTATTCTATCCTCTTAAATGACAGGGAGAGAGAGACAGACAGAAAGACGGACAGAGACTGAGACAGAGAGCGAGAGAGACAAAGAAAGAGACAGACAGAGACAGACAGAGACACAGAGTCCTGTAGATTTACACTGTCCAAAGACTACATTATCTTCACTTGTACATTTAAAAAAAAACACACCAAAAAAAACAACTGAAACGGCACCAGCAAGCCGCACTCTCTTTGATCTTTGTCACCACCATCCCTACCTCCTTCCTCCCTTTCCTCCCGACTCTCACCATCCATCCCCCCCGCCCCTTTCCCCCCCCTCCACCTAATTTATGATCTTGTTAATGGCATTTACCCTTTGGGGTAAGGGGTGGGGGTGGGAAACATGATTGAAGAGAGACGGTTGAGAGGTATGAGGTCACGAGGAGAGGAAAGGTAGGAAAGGGGGGGGGGGGGTCGGTAGAGAGAGAGAGGGAGGGAGGAGTGGGGAAGTAAGACAAAGGATGACGTCTTCATATTTCCCGTCCGAAGGACACATGCGCCACACTATATCCGCCATCAGTAGTATCTCAAGTTTCCGTCTCGTCGCTTTTAACGGCGGCTGCACACTATTCAACGCGGAACTAGGCGTTGAAAGCCTCTTGTCTGCTGTATATAACGATGAGCGGAGTGAACTGTCGGTGATCAGCTTCGCTAAAAAGGCGGTCCGTAAAGAAACCACAAAATAGGAAAGGGTGACGAAAACGTCGAAGTAGTAGATGTCCCGCCTAAAGAAAGAGGATTGGAGTTAAATAGAATAGGCATTAACAGGGCTAGCACTTCTTATTTCTATTCTGGCTTGGTTTTTAGGGGGTTTGTTTGTTTGTTTGTTTGTTTTTGTACTGTCATTTTGTATGCGTTCCACCTACAGTATTAGGAATCCTGCTTGTTCTAGTAAATTCAATTCAATTCAATTCAATTCAACAAATCTTTATTACCTCTCACAAGGAATTATGACAGGCACTTGATCACTAAAAGAAAAAAAAATGCAAGTAAACAATTAAACATGGTATAATGTAATATTTGTTTAAAATCTTTACAACATGTAGGATACGATTATATTTGGACAAACAAATACACACCCACACTATTCATTTATGTATTAAATTATGTAATAAAATGTATAACAAATTGTCACAGAAGAGGCTGTTTCCATCTAATCACAAATACAGCCAGAGTACAGTTGAGTTATCACAGAGTGACATTACACAAAAAGGTTTACGAGCAAGATATCACAGTCCCATAAAACAATGAAATTAAAAGTTAAACTGTACTTCCAACCAACATTTGAACACATTTAATATTTAATTTAAAATCGATACATACATATCTATATACACACATCTAACCTAATTTTGGGTTTCCACTCTCCCCTCTCCCCCCCCCCTCCTTCTGCTTCATCAAACCACACACGCACAACCGCAAATTACTATAACCACCACCAATACATTACATTACGCTTGTCTGTTTGTGGTTTAAGATCACCGCACCTTAACTGTTGGTCAGCTTAGAAGAGTGCACACTGCGTCGCTGAGACAAAGCCAAGGCTTAAGTTTGCCTCTCACTACTTGTAAGAGGTACTCGACTACGCTGCATGCAAAAGAGTGAAACTTACGTGTCACATTTTTCGGGTTATTTAATCATTCCTATAGAGCGCTTTTCTAGCTCTACAGCTGCTCAAGGCGCTGGCCGATACAGGATCTCACTCGATCAACATTTGGGCGCATAGTCTGACGCCCAGACGACTGAGCTCAATCCTTGGCGACCGGAGATGGGGAGAAGGGACCTAGAGCATGCTGGGTGTATCAGCCGTCTAGGATCTGAGCGTCAGGATCTTTAAAGTTCCCGTTATGGAATGCGTGCGTGCACAGACTAGACCTCGGTTTAAACTCTCCTCCGAAGCTGAGCTGGATTGGTGTGTGTGTGTGTGTGTGTGTGTGTGTGTGTGTGTGGATGGTGTGTGTGTGTGTGTGTGTGTGGTGGTGGGTTGGGAGAGTGCGGGTATGAATGCGTGTGTGCGAAACTGTCTTATCTTGCCTAGGTTTATAGTTCGTTGTGTTTAAGAACTTTGTTTTTAAAAGGTAAATTGTTGTTGGCACTACTGCTTTTTTTGTAGTGTCAATGTTATTAATGAGAGTGCACATTTCTTTATTATGAACTTTTTTTAAAAAGTGTGTCTTTCTGTAAAATTGCATTGTGTCTTAATGCCTACAAGACTATGTTTAATACTATAATAATCCATTATTACTTGTTATACTGCACGCCATGTGATTCGAGTGCACTGTATTAGGTTGTATCTTACTGCTTGCCTTATTCAACTTGTGTGTGTGTGTGTGTGTGTGGCTGTGGCTGTGTGTGTGTGTGTGTGTGTGTGTGTGTGTGTGTGTGTGTGTGTGTGCACGTGAAAAAGCGCACAAATGGTTTTCAGACCTTGTCTTTTCTAGTATATAACAAATGGGTTTATTTGCAGGGCCGGACCTAAGTTTTTCAGGTGTAGGGGCCCAAATATATTTTAGGGTAGTAGTGAAGGCGCGAAGCGCCTTGTTTGCTAGGGGGGTCCGGGGGCATGCTCCCCCTGAAAATTTTTTAAAAAGGGAGAAAAAATGGTGCAATCTGGTGCATGTAAATTGCAAAATTTTGGTGCTATAGTTTGCCACTGATTTTGGGGAGAAATTACCTTTAAAAAAGTGTGTGTGTGTTAGGAATAAAGTCATAACAAAAATATGACTTAGGTCTTTGGGGAACAAAATATAGTAATACTCGGGTCCGCGTTTTTTTCTCTTTCTTTTTTTTCTCTTTTTTTTCTTTTTCTTTTTTTTTTCAAAAAAGGGTAGGGGCCCGGGCCCCTCGGGCCTCTAGGGCAGGTCCAGCCCTGATTTGCTTGGAACCCACTTTTTTCCAGGACCCCACTTTTTTCTAAGTGCGCGGGAGTGCTCTTTTAGTGCATGGGAGTACAGTTGTAGTGCATGAGAGTGTTTTAAGTACACAGG
>CM072523.1:45801828-45811828 GCA_036898135.1 Oncomelania hupensis | reverse complement strand
ACTTGTTATTTTAATGATCCTAACCATTGTTATGGTACTCTTAAATGTAATCTAGTTATGAGATAGGCAACCTGGTCAGTTGTGTCTTTGCTGTGTTTCCTTTTTATTTCAAAAATTCTAATGTTCTAAGCATGTTTTTACTGCATTGTATTATGTAATTGATTGTTGACTGTCTATGTATAGGTAAATGTAGAATGTTCTAGTCATGCCTCTACCTTTTAAGCACTGCCATTATAATCATGTTTAGGCAGCGATATGTATAGTTTATGACAACACTTAACTTGTGCTGTCATTAGGTTATTGTGTGTGTGGGTGTGTGTGCGTGTGCTTTTTCTGCATGAATGTAAAATTATTAGTTATTAGTGATGTGGAATTTAGGTTGTGAATGTCTGTATTTGATTGGAATTTAAGGTTGCTGCTGTGTCATTAGAAATGAATGTGTCTCTGCTAGTTGTGTATATACAATGGATATATTGCATGCTTCTTGCGGACGATGAGCCAAAGACAAATTTCTGTATGTGATGAACATCAGACAATAAAGTTATATTGTATTGTATTGTATTGTATTGTATTGTATTGTATTGTATGTCCAGGGCGGATGAGTGCCGGCTATACAAATACACCTAGATGAGATAAGATTAAAAAAGATAAGATAAGATTAAATAAGATAAGATTAAATAAGATAAGATTAAATAAGATAAGATAAGATAAGGTAACAATTTAATTTAACAAGAGTAAACGAGTAAGCACTAGTTGTGCTTTAATATATCTTGCCCTTGCGGTTAATAATTATAACAATTGGTATACCAAAATAACTTTATAACAAAAAACATCATAATGTAAAACTACATCCAAGATATGTGGACACACAAACACACTTATGTACACATATGCATGCACGCAATCACACGCAAGCACTCACGTACAACGTACACATGCACACACATACACACACTTATTTAAAAACATCGAATGTTATTCATGTAGAACAAAACTGATATTTACTAATGAGCAGAACTCGCGTGAGCCGAATAGTATTGGTAGAACTGATTGACATTATTCAGTGCCTGCTTAGGTCAGCATTTATTCCTTCTAGCAAACACTAAGGTCTCTTCACCCCATCCCCGGTCGACCAGACTTGTGCTTCATGGTCTGGGCGTGAGACTATGCGCCCAAATGTTTGCAAGTGGGCGCCTCGGGAGTCGGCCGGCGCCTTGAGCAGCTCTTAAGAGGAAAAATTGCTATGTAAGAACGATTAGCTTCATTTATTTTATGTAATAGTTTTTAATAGCGCTTCATCCAGATCAACAAGGTGCTCGAGGCGGTAGCCGATTTTACGAGTGTTGATAGCTTCGCAGGTATCCATGCAGCATTGAGTATTTTCTTTTAAAGGCTGACCTAACCAAGCGCCGACTAATACCAATCAGTTCTACCAAAACGATTCGACTCACGCGAGGTCTGCTCATTAATAAAGATCAATTTTGTACCGGCGACCTATACTCTAATAACTGCACTTCTTTGGCGAAACACACTCGCTGCTTTAATGTTTACGGATCCGAAGCAAGGCAAGACAGTGTTTTAAATAGAACCAAAGATTCTCGATTTGAGATACTATGCGAGTTAACCGGATTTTTTGCAGTTCAGTTCTTTTATTTAATGTCTGTAAGCTCCGTTAACTATTTTATTGTATTTTCTCTTTTATGGTATTTTATGGTTTTAAGCTTTTTTTTAAAAAATGTTTTGAGGTATTTGACAGAAACCTGAAACCACATTTGTTTTCTCCTTGTTAAGCTGTATGTTTCACTATCAGATTCTGGTCTCACATTTTATTTGCCTAAGTCACTGTGAGAAAGACTTGCTTAAATGTTAAGTGTCTGGTCTGCCTGCTACAATATTTTGAGCGATAGTGAAGAATTTAAAGTGTTAAGTTAGTTTATAGAACCATACCCCCTCCCCCCACTTTGTGTGTATGTATGTGTACGTGTGTGTATGTGTGTGTACGTGTATAACCTTACAACTGGGTATTTTTTCATATAAACTTGGTAACAAATGGGGTAGTTGAAAATCTTCCCCATTTTTAAATGATATTTTCCACTCGACAACAGTATAGCACAACCTAAATATCGAGAAATCGCATCTTCCCCATGTTTCAAAAAATTGGGGTAGACAAGTGGGTAAATTATACACACCTGTATAGTAAGCTGCGCTACGAACAAACTCAATTTTGCAGGGCAGATTACCAATCAATCCTGTATGTTATTCATGAAATCTACTTAATTTTATCAAATACAACATTTGATTTGCGAATATCACTGAGAGAAAGACCATTCCCCAATTATACCATATTTTGGTAACAGTCTCGATTGATCGGCTAATACACGTTTGTGTGTGTGTGTGTGTGTGGGTGTGTGTGGGTGTGTGTGTGTGTGTGTGTGGGTGTGGGTGTGTGTGTGTGTGTGTCCATCTCCCTCGCACCAGCGCTCCGGTCATGCCAGTCGGTGTGGAGATATTTACACGCTTTACAAATTATTCATCCATTCATTCATTCATTCATTCATTTATTCACTCCTTGTTGTCCACTGGGCCTTTTAAACAATGATTAACTATCTATATATTTATTTATTACAATGATTTTACTCACACACGCACACACACCCACACACACACACCCGCACACCAATACACAATACACACACACACAAACTATCTCTCTCTCACTCTTAAAAAAGAAAGAGATTTCTCTTATATAGCGCACTTACAAGCTCAGAGAGCTTCTCAAAGCGCTGGCCCGTAATATCCAGCAATCACACAATAGTTTGCTGAAGTCAGGATTCGAACCCACGTCGCCCAAGACGCACTCACACAAGTCGTGCACTCTGACCACTGAGCTATCCCTGCCGCCAATCTACTTATCTACTATCCCTTCAAAACACGTTTCTTAAGTCAGCACTTAAGATATGCTTTCTATGTTTTAGGTAA
Source organism: Oncomelania hupensis (assembly GCA_036898135.1). Classification (NCBI taxonomy): domain Eukaryota; kingdom Metazoa; phylum Mollusca; class Gastropoda; order Littorinimorpha; family Pomatiopsidae; genus Oncomelania; species Oncomelania hupensis. The sequence continues at coordinate 45,808,849 of CM072523.1, read as the reverse complement.
CTGGCACATGTATAGTGTTTGAGTAATATTATAAGTGTCATGTAGCAAACATTGTTTGCTGTGTTCAATGGCAATAAGGTACACTCAAATAATACACTCCTACATTTGCAATGAATACATTTAACATATTTTGTTATTCCAGAATCCACGCTCATTTTAAATATAACATTATTCATTTATTTATTTATTCTTATATATTGCTTCTCCAGCGCGAGGCGCTGCCCGATACATCAGCTAACTGGAGCCGCCCGACTTAATATAGGTTCTGCGTCAACGGTACTATATTTAATCTTTCACCGTCTGGAACAGTAGTAATTATTTTCATTTATCAATGACATACACTATCGGAACTGTGCCCCATTGCCCAAGCATACCAGTAACTACATAGTGTTTAATGAACCGAAAGAGGAAATCCCAATATCCGCTTCATGACCTACATGTATTTCCAAGAAAAGCAGAAGTTACTACGTACTTCAACACCGTGGATAAGCTGGTTAATGTTTAATGATTTTTTACCCAGCTTGGTGGTAAATGAACACTGTACCAGGGATGGATTTAACCGGAAATTACCGGTATTTTACCGGTTTGAGAATAAAAATACCGGTTAAAAAATCAGTAGCCGATAGAGCCTACCGGTTCTTATTTTGTTTGACTGGTTTCAAAAATAAAGGAAAAGAGAAAGAAAAACAAGAGAAATGAAGAGAGAGAGAGAGAGAGAGAGAGAGAGAGAGAGAGAGAGAGAGAGAGAGGGAGAGAGAGAGAGAGAGCCAGCCAGCAAGCCAGCCACACTGATTATGTGTTTAGGGAGTGTAGAGGAGAGGCCTGCGAATGCGTTCAGTAGCCTTGCCATATTCTTTGAGGTAATTAATACAGAATGATATAACATTGGCGGGCGCAAGGCTATCGTGAATACGGATAAATTAAACTCACGCACTTTTCGATTTTTTCTTTCCTCGTGCTCTTCAGTATGTATTGCGACAGTGGCAGATAGGCTAGTAATAATGAAGAAGCAAAAATCTTTTTTTCATTTTTTCAGCCCGCAAACGCCTCAGCGAGGCCCGTGTTAGCAGGCTCATGATGCTGAGATGGCACGGAAAGTCTTTAGAAGACTTCGATGTCGACAGAGCGAGGGAGGTGTTCGAGAAAAGCAAACGGGACGGATATAGGTATGAAAGACCTGTTATTTACTTTTATTTTTGGCAAACATCGTTTCAGTTATAGTTAGTAGGCTTTACGGTGAGCAATAAATTAATCACTGCATTCGTCGGCAGATTTTCGGTGGCAAAAATAGTGACGCATTATTAAGCTTTGCTATGGGTCGTACCGGTTTCCGTGACTGGCCTACCAGTTTGCGTTCGAGTGGGTTTGTTTACTGTGACGTCGTACCGGTTTTGCAAATCCCTAGGACGATCACTGTGTACAATATCCTCAATAAATGTGAGAATTCGGGAAAGGGATGGCCACCCTTACTAAAACTCACAGACCGACTTTATTTCCGACAAAACAAACCGTACATCTTTAAGCTCAACATCTCATCAATTATGGGAAAATGAAGCCCACCCTGATATAATGTGATATAATAATACCAGACGATGCTGGATCTAAAGCAATAACCATGTAATGTAATGATGCACTCTCGCGTTTTTCCTTAATCAGCCTCTGAAGGGATCTCTATTACAAATAAACAAATTAAAATAGTACATCAAGTCGACCGACAATGTACTTAAGGTTAAAATTAGTACGTTCAAACACTACTTCGAAATAAATGTCCACAATACATTATAAGACGATCTTTCAACAGAAGAGCAAAGGAATGGTACGCCTTTAATACATTAGGACAATACAATACAATACAATACAATACAATACAATACAATACAATACAATACAATACAATACAATACAATACAATACATCTTTATTGTCCAACTTTAACATTATACATAAAAGTTTTAAATTGTCTTTGGCATTAACAGGATAACAGGATTACAGGAATTTATTTCGCCAATTGACATGTAATAGATACAACAATCTGAATATTATTTGGTGTTGGACAATGGCAGAATGTTTTATATTTAACAACATCTCTCTCTCATAATGAAAATAACAGCTCGGGTGGAGCAATGTTCTCAAGGTCGTGGCCGAGAGACGGGAGTCAAATACTCCGCTCGGCAAGCAAGCAAAAACGAGGCTTTACGTCCTATATTTTATAAAAAGTTAAGGACAATAAAATTGGGCTAAAAAGCCCTCATCATACATATTTACCAGACCAGGACTGGTCTGGCGTAAATTATGTGTTTTAACGTAACTCCGCTCGGCTACACATAAACAGATAGATATAGTAAAACACAAATGACTAGTCTAAAGTTATCAAAAAAACATTCTGGATTATAACAGTCGCAGTAGTATCTACATGTAGATGTATGTAGAAAGGAGCAGAGCGTGCGCACGGCAGGGGGATCAGCGCAAACTTATCATGACACTCTAGATAAATAAATGCAAATAACATTCTCCATGGTTACAACAGTCCTACGGCTCAGCTATAAATATTCTTCTCTTTCTCTCTTTCCTGTTTCTCTCATTTGTGTCCTTTTCCTTAGGAATATTGTGATTTTGGGAGTAAATCCCAGCCATAAATCAAATTTAACATCGACCTTTAGTCCTATAATAATGCTGGTAATCAATCAATGATTACAACGTAGGAATTGGTAATTACAGATTGTCCGGACTATTACCTTAACACAGACTTTTCGTCTATGAAAAAGTACATAACATTTCTTCTTTATAAAACAACAACGAGAAATAGGTAGTACAAAATCTAATAATAATAATAATAATAATAATAATAATAATAATAATAATACAGGATGCTATATGCGCGCCTTTCCCCAAATCAATCAGGCTCAAAGCGCGGCGATCTATACCAACATACACGCTCACCTGTCTCATCCACCCTCACACACCAAATACACATCCATCACTCAAACAGGTGGTGTAAAGGCAGGGAGATCGCTATTAGAAGACGGAAAGAAAATCGAATTTTTATTTTTGAAATTTTTATATTGACTGCGTCCTGTACCATTAATGAAGGGAGGGAGGAAACCGGAGTGCCCGGAGAAAACCCTCGGTGACCTCAATAGTCTCGTACTTAAGTCACATACGTTCGCCCCTTGCGGGAATCGAACCCGCGACCTTCGGCATAGGAAACCGGCGACTTATCCACTGCGCCACGAGTAAGTAGGCATAAGTATACAATTTTCAATAATCAGGAAGCAACATGATTAACCATTACAAAATTTAATCCAAATCTGGTGGGCATTTTTTAGGAGTCAGGTCGTCGTTACACATATCGCATGGGTACTCGTTAATTATATAATTCGTAAGTATAAGTAGACAACAGCACAAAGCCAATATTACGAGCGACTTTTGTGAAGAGAAAGTACACCATACAACACAGGATTCCTTTAATGATTGCTGGAAGTGAAACGGTAAAGAAAATCCTTAAAATCCTTAAGTAACAAGAAGGAAATTTATTTTCGCTGGGGAGACATGTTTACGTTTCTTATCATGTGTCAACGTTGTGTAATTAGAGGGAAATTGGAACTGGAAATCTTTACATAAAAGGACTATTATAAACACGAAGGAACTCGTATACGTGTATAGTTGTACGTCTCCCAAAGAACGAAATGAAATATTGTTATTAAAAAATACAAGGAAATCAATGAGTCATTAAAATCAAATTAATGAGTTCATTTGAATTGCTTCAAACAGGAAGAGGGAGAGGGAAGAAGAAATGAATTTATAAGTGAACAAATAGACGAAGCAGCCAGTTAATCTATTAGTTTGTGTACACATACTGAAAGAAATAAAGAAAGAAAAAGAACCAAAAACAGAAGTAGCCGACGTCAGAATTAATTAATCCAAGCATTTTTAATGATCTACAAAGAAAATAAAAAAATATAACTGAAATTAAACTCATACAGACGTGAAAATAAAATTTTAAAAAAAAACTGTATGAGTTCATTACTTGTTCATTTCAAAGAAAGAAATTAAAAGAAAAAAAAGTCTTCAGGGTGGCTTGGCTGATTTTTCTTCAAAGAATTAATCTATAAGATACCACACTCCATAATGTTTTTTTTTAAGATATAAGAAAAAAATAATTTAAAATGTTCGCATACATTAGTTAGTTAGTCATTATTTATAGGGTCCAGCGGACTGCAAAGATTCGAATCAGGACCACAACTTGGTTGCAAGAGGGCTCATCCCTGATCCGTATTAAAGATCTGCTGAAACAACTTTAATGGTAACACTGAAGGCACTTCACCAGCCGGTCTCTGTACAATAAAGGTATCCCATGCAGGACACGAGACGCAGAGGCTTTACTCTAATTTATTGACCCCCCGTTTACAAAAAACAAAATAGAATTTAAACATCATTATAAAATATTAACAAAACATATACATATAAAATACCTCCATTGCTAAAAAATAATACCATAAAAAGCCCTAGGGACCGTTTGGCAAAAGACGTCCAATATCTCCAAGCTGACCTTCAGCCTCCATACACAAATGAGGAGTTTCGGGAGAATTTTCAAGAAGATAGTAGATTGATAGAACAGATTAGGAACAAGAGAGGACAAATGAGAATGACAGAAACAGTGGTAATTTAAAGCACTACATTTCTACAAAGTGGGGATACTATTTATACCGAAATCCCCGGCACCCCAAAATGTACTGATGCAGTAAACAAAATGTTACAGCGAATTGCGTTGAAAGAATCGAACAAGTGCACGTCGTAACAGACAACAGAAATAAAAGAATGACAGACCAAACATACAAATGAATACGTTAATTAATTAAAGTTCTTACCTGACACAGAGCGATTGCGAAATGCACAGAAACACCACGAGGGCAAAGTAGGCGCGGATGCTCGCCATCGTCTTCACCTTTTGGTTGCGACGCTTTTCGAATTCTCAATACAAAGGGCTTTCCCTTAAGATGTCAATGAAACCACTTTTACTATTGAATATACTGGTTTTTTACAGCAGCGGTCCAATGAAGAGGCCTTGGTGAAAGCCCTAACTCAAGAAAGAGTTATTGAAATTTGAAAGCGATGATATTCTGCTCAGGGATTTTCGAAAGGCTTTTGACTGGCGTTGAAGCGTTCTGAAGGTGTTGTTCGAAGGTATTGTCGGAAAGTCGTCTCTTGTTTGGTATACCGCAAACGTTCTCTCTCGAAAGTGTTCAGAAGAAAAGGTTCTTGAAAATTCCTTGTGTTCTTTTCTTGGTTCAGGGCTTGTTTCTGAAAAAAAAAAAAGATAAAAGTAAATGTAAAAGAAACGAAGTCCAGCACGTTTTGTTCCATATGCATGCACAGAATGCGTTAATAAGATGTCTTACATCATTCGTAAACCTGAATATACATTACAAAAACTGGGTTTATGAATGTGTGTACTTTCTTAATCAAAGGTATGGAGCTCCAGGAAAACAAAACGTTGAACTGGATTGCCCAATGCACGTGTGTTCTTTGTAATAAAACGCAGAACTCTCCGGCAAAAGGGTTAATGAGTACTAAAAGAGTAATTTCAAAAATCTATGTCTAACAATAATGAAGACTGTTGGGGATCCGGAAATGTACGCAATGCGCATTAACTGGTTTCAATGGGGTAAATTAACGTGCAAATATCGCAGATTGTAAATGACGATTCTTGGTTATACCACAGTGTTCGGGCTAACAATGTCCTGTGGTGATTTCAAGATTCCATTTTGGTCCCTTTCACTCTCAAATCCTACAGGTTGAATTCCCCTGTATAAACATTGACTAACTAACGAACCTCATACTAAATTTTAAGAAAATTACACGATCGTGATATGTTTGGAAGTTATAATCAATGCATGCATTCACATCGTCCGATTAGCTTAACCATTTTGATACGTGTTACAGTACTTCTATCGTAACGTTACGAGTGTAGTGTAATACTCACAACCCCAATCTCAGTTTTTTCAAGGGTTAATTATTTCTGGCTTCTGATAAGAATTTAACAACGGTATAATTATGGTCTTTTTTGCTGCCTAAATTAACCTCTGCTTCATACTAGTACTGTTTTTAAGTCTTAAATGTCGGTAATATTAGTTATGTGACTCCATTCCATTGTGTGGTACGAGTTGAGAGAGAGCGAAAGAGAGAGAAAGGGAGAGAGAGGGGGAGAAAGCGAGAAAGAGAGAGAGAAGTGCAAACACCGAAACAAAAGTCTAGTACAAGTGTCAGTATTTTGGTTATTAAAAAGCATTTGTACACGTCAAAAGAATGTCGTCCAAGAATGGTCACACCAATCAATCTCAACGTAAAAATACAGTTGTGTACGATTGAGAAGTCTTCAGAGATTCTGATACGAAAATTCCAAACAGCGTATTGAAACTAATGGCAGTGCTATGTGTGCGTAGTCGCTATGATTTAGCGCAAATTGCATGGTGGAGTAATTACTAGTTTATGCTACAAATAAGAAGAACAGTTGCGTTATGCAAGGAACAGTCGTGGAAGGAGGCAGGCTTCTGGAACGAAAGTAAAGAAAGAACTTTGAAAGATTATGTAAAAACATTCACGGCGCTAGAAATGTCACATCTCCTGACAACAGCAACAGACAGGTTGAAGTGGCGAAAACTCTCCACGACAGCATATTCTTCATGTTTCCCCAACGCCCCGACAAGCTAAGGGATAAAGTAAGATAGATCCCAAAGCGCACGAGCTGAACTTAAAACTACTAAGTAGATTGACGTTCACTTTTTAGAAGCTGAAAAGTTGTTCTGAACAGTGTCTTCCAAGCACGACTATCAGAAATCAGTCGCCCTTCTGCTCGACGACGTCAAGATAGTGCAGTTCTTCTTTTGGAGCAATCCAGGGCAAAAAGTACTTAGCCTGATTTGCTTAGAACTTCACTTGCCTAAACTTTTCTACAATTGCGTTCAGGGGAACTGTTTTTCTTCTCTTTTATTTCTTTTTCCTGGTAAAGTCTAGGAGCAAG
>CM072523.1:45669328-45799328 GCA_036898135.1 Oncomelania hupensis | reverse complement strand
ACCCACTATGTTTCAACCGTGTTTTATATTATGTCTTTAATGAAGAAGCAACGTCGAGCTCGCGGTTAGTACTTGTAAGAGTGACTGACTAAGCTTGGAAGGCCTGAACCACCAAACAACCCGAAGAACAAAACAAGCCAGAGACAAATTAGATTCAGTCACCACTGAGATTTAAACGAGCAATGCCGTGAAAGAATTCAAAATAATGCTACCCAGCATAATGAAAAGGTAGACCAAGTAGTGTTTTTGTTTGTTGGTTGGTTTGTCGTTTTATTTTTTTATTTATTTGATAATTAATCTTCTCCATTATTAACTAAAAAAAAACGGCATATTTAAGAATATAATTCATTAATGTATAGCAAATGTGATCTGAACAATACAAGTTTCAGTTATCAGCTTTCATTTTGTCGTTTTGTTTGGTTTGAAGTTTCATCAATTTTGAAAATGACCCATATATATGACAAATGATGTAAGCTTAGTAGACATGATACAGTTCTTCTGGTGTTCTTCGTGTATTAATATTTTAACAAGTTTTCTGATGAAAACAGGGTGCGGCATAGCGTCATTCCTTAGGGGGTAAAATGGATTGGTTTTCTATAGCGCACTTACAAGCTCAGAGAGCTTCTCAAGGCGCTGGACACTAATTTCCTGCATTCACGAAATAGTTTGCTGAAGTCCGGATTCAAACGCATGTCACCGAGACACACGTGCACAAGGCTCTGTGCCCTGATCCGCGGAGATTTCCTTGCCACTAAGGTAATATAGATTTGGTGTATTTTATTGTATTGTATCGTATTTTTATTGCATTGTATTGTATTGTATTGCATTGTATTGTATTGTATTGTATTGTATTGTGAAAGTGTAATGAACAGTTCGCGTGCCTTGTATGGTAGTTATGAGGTTGTATAGGCCTGCTTTAGCGTGCGAGGTGAATCATAATTATCATCGGTCTCATGGATAACAACATACACTCAGATCTCACAATAATAATAATAATAATAATAATAATAATAATAATAATAATAATAATAATAATAATAATAATAATAATAATAATAATAATAATAATAACGTATACTATGTATATTTTGCCCAGATCAGGCTCAAAGGGCGGCGATCTGTTCCGAAATACAATTTAACGTGTTTCACTTACACTCTCACACACGCAACAAACACACCTACACATCTATCTCTATTTGAAGACGGACAGAGAACCAAAATTGAATGTATAAAATTCTAGATTGACTGCTTCTAATACCATTGCTGAAGGGAGGGAGGAAACCGGAGTACCCGGAGAAATCCCTCGGTGACTTGTCTGGGATAAGTTCGTCCCCTTGCGGGGATCGAATCCCGCGACCTTCGGAATAGGAAACAGGGCGACTAACCCACATCAGATGAATATATAAGGAAACGTAGTGTAATTGCATCAGACCTCGGTACGACCATGGAGGCGAGGAAAGGTGTTTGGACAAAGGTCCCCGTAGGTCCTCTTAGCATCTCCTGAAGTCACACCGTTACGCACTGCAGTGGCGCGACCATAATTCGCACGTGTGTAATTTGGCAAGCATTATGCGCAGCTCAGTAAGAACTTTGGGCAGGCACGCACCTAAGGTTGACACCTGCCATTGCGGCCCTTGCATGGACTGTAATATTAGCCGTCGGTTACTTTTCGTTTTTTGCAACTGTATGTTTTTGGGGTTTGTTTTACATCGGCCTGTTATGGATTACACAGGATGTTATTATATAGTGGCGACTGCCTCAGATTGCCAGAATGATCGACGAATTGATCGTGGGCTCTCAACGTCAAGAAGAAAAAGCATCACTGCAAATGTAAAATATTAGCCGTCGGGTACTTTCTTTCTTTTCTTGGCACTGTTATGTTTTTTTTGTTTTACATAATATTATGAGATTACCTGGAATATTTTTTTTATTTAGTGTATCACAGCAAATGTAATATTAGCCGTCGGGTCCTTTTGTTTGTGGGGGGGGGAGGGAGGGGGCATTGTGCGTTATATATTATAATGATACAGATATTATTGCTCGATGTCTATTAGTTTCTACGCGTTTCACCTGTGTTACACTTGCTGAAGGTTTTTAGTAAACCGAAAATTGATGCTATACACCACCTTAAGAGCTAAGGAGATATTTATTTCTTCTTTTAAAAGGAACCGATTTGGCCACGCCCCATATCCAGATCTTTTTAACATTCACAGTGAGTGTTGCTTCACTGAGAAAAAATGTTTCACCCCACCCCCACTCCCCACCCCCCACCCCCTCCAGAAAGGTCTTTTGAAAGTATAATTTTGTTTAAATAAATACATTTTGTAGTTGTGTGTGTGTGTGCGTGAGTGTGTTTGTGTGTGTGTGAGGGCGCGCGCGCGTGCGTGCCTAGTAATAGCAATCGCTAGTCGCCGCTAGAAGCGCTACAAAAAAAATTAATCTAGCAAAGCCGATAAGAGGGTACAACCTATATAACAAAGTTGCACGCCATTTTCTTTCTTTCTTTCTTTTCAGTTTGCTACAATACACTCTACCCTATCTGAGACACCAGAGTCTGGCTGACTGAGGTCGCGCCAAATGTCGGTCTGTCCATCGGTCGGTTTATTTGGCCGCCATATCTCACGAACCACTAAACGAATTTTGACCAAATTCATGGGAACATTACCGAAGTTAGTGGTCTGGCTCCGGTGCCATCCTATGTTTTGTCTTCTCAAGAATGACTGAACCTAATTTGAATTTTTTTTTTGTACTATGCACACAGGGCCGGATCTGGGGGGGGGGGGTGTTCCTGGGTTCCGGACCCCCCCCCCCCCCTGGCCATTCGATGTACCTCACTCAGTCAAAAAAAAAATATATATGGAGTTTTTTTAAAGCTCTTAATTTAGTTGACACTGGTGGTAAGTAAAACGTTCCTCATTCTACTCAAGTTCCTCGAGCGGACACGTTTTTGTCACCCCTAACCCCTTAAAAATTTTTGGAACACCCACCCCCCCCCCTCCAAGAGTAAGTGATCCGGCCCTGGCAGATACTTAGAAACTACTATTAAGCATTTTAGAGCATTACTAGTTTGCACTCTTCAAATATCATCGTGCTTTATCGTTTTTTTCTAAACGCGCTTTGCTTGTTGGTGTTTATTGTTGTTGTTGTTGTTGTTGTTGTTGTTGTTTGGCTGAAAAGAATCTGACCAAATTTAATTTCTTGCAGAAAGTTCAGATCGTGACCCATCATTCCAAGTTTTCAATGCGCTTCTTTGGGATAAAGACACATCTGGACAGCACGATGACCTGCTCACAGTGGTGAACAAACGGAAACTCCGCTGGTATGGTCACGTCACCAGAGCATCAGGCCTTGCAAAGACCATCCTGCAATGCATGCACGGTGCAAGGAGGCAGAAGAAGAGGGAAAAGAAAAAAGAGGTGGGAGGACAACATTCGAGAATGGACTGGCTTGACACTGAGCGAAGCTATGAGGGTTGCTGAGGACAGAGAAAGATGGAGTGCGCTCAGCTGGTTAACAATCATCTGTGGTGCCCCAACGACCTTCGAGTTATGGGATAGGATAGGATAGGATAGACTCACTTCTGACAGTTTTAGTGTTTTGGCTGTGTGTGTGTATGTATGTGTGTGTGTGTGTGTGTGTGTGTGTTTCTGGAAATACATTTGAATGACTTGCCATCTTGTTATTGTGCTGTAATTATCCCTCGTTGGCAATGTGTTACATGACGTCAACATGGATGCGAGCGTGAGATCTTATTGACGTGCAAGTGTTTGTGTGTGTGTGTGTGTGTGTGAGTGCGCGCGTGTGTGTGTGTGTATGTGTGTGTGTGCGTGTGTGCGTGCGTTTTTGCGTGTGTGTAAGCGTTTGACATTTTACGCTGTTTGAAGTTGTGCGCTGTATAAATAATAATAATAATAATAATAATAATAATAATAATAATAATAATAATAATAATAATAATAATAATAATAAAAATATTATTATTATTATTATTATTATTATTATTATTATTATTATTATTATTATTATTATTATTATTATTATTATCGGACAGCTCATACACCTCAGCGCTCAAAGAGACTTTTTACCGCCATTTCTCGCATAATTCTCGATACGGGTAATTCAGGAATATACCACTGTACATGTATGTCCATTGATTCCTTCCTTGTTGACACGGTAGTATGCAAAACAATGCGGTAATGATTTCTTGTTTCCGTGGTTCCAGGTTCCGTGTACGTCTGTGTTGACATCGCGGTATGCAAAAGTATCCGGTAACTATAATATAAAAAAGAAACAACTTGCGGCCTCCGCGTACCGCACGCATCCTTGTATGTTGACACGGCCGCATGCAAAAGAATCCGTTAATTATATTTTTTTAAACCAAAAATAACATACACGTAGCATTCTCGTGTACCACATACGTCTGTGTTGACACAGCAGCATGTCAAGAAATCTGGCAATTCTATAAAAAAAAAAAATGACAGGTTCGAGCCATCCTATTGTAAGAATAAATGTCAGGTTTCGTATATCTATGCAACCTTCCCCGAGTTTAAAACGCCGGTGTAGCAGGCCAGATTATACCCCGCCTCAAGTATACCCAGGGTATAAACTGGCCTAGCCCAGACTATACCACTGGGTATTATCTGGCCTAGGCTCGTTTAACCCTCTCCTGCCCATTATAACCCCCCCCCCCCACTACGGAAGACCTTATCCTTCACTTTACTCTTTAATTTATGTGTTGTAATTGTTCTGATGCACTCAGATAGATAGGTAGATAGATAGATAGATAGATAGATAGATAGATAGATAGATAGATAGATAGATAGATAGATAGATAGATAGATAGATAGATAGATAGATAGATAGATAGATAGATAGATAGATAGATAGATAGATAGATAGATAGATAGATAGATAGATAGATAGATAGATAGATAGATAGATAGATAGATAGATAGATAGATAGATAGATAGATAGATAGATAGATAGATAGATAGATAGATAGATAGATAGATAGATAGATAGATAGATAGATAGATAGATAGATAGATAGATAGATAGATAGATAGATAGATAGATAGATAGATAGATAGATAGATAGATAGATAGATAGATAGATAGATAGATAGATAGATAGATAGATAGATAGATAGATAGATAGATAGATAGATAGATAGATAGATAGATAGATAGATAGATAGATAGATAGATAGATAGATAGATAGATAGATAGATAGATAGATAGATAGATAGATAGATAGATAGATAGATAGATAGATAGATAGATAGATAGATAGATAGATAGATAGATAGATAGATAGATAGATAGATAGATAGATAGATAGATAGATAGATAGATAGATAGATAGATAGATAGATTGGGTTAGGGTTTGTTTGTTGTTGTTGTGGTTTTTTTTTACACGCAACATAAAGGCTGTTAGCTGAGTACACACAGTTTTGTTTGTTTGTTGTTGTTTTTTTTAACACGCAAGCAAAAGGCTGTTACCTGAGAGTTGGTCACGCAAACGGTCATGTACAACAAACCCATGAGTGAACTCTCTTTAGGTGGGGGTATATTCCGGGCGCGAGGGGCATGACCTGGCCTAGGCTGATCTATACCCAGGGGGTTAAACCCGCCTAGGCTACATTATACCCAGGGTATAAAGTAGCCAGGGGTATATTCCGGCCTGTTACACGGGCATGTGAAAGAATTTGGCAATTCTATGGAAAAAAGAATATAAGTGACAAAGCACACACACACACACAGAGTTGCGTGGCGCAGCGTGCGGTATAATTGCTGGTTCTATCCATTAGTCAACTGAGGGGTGTTTTCTTTGTTGCGTTGCCTGTGACATTACGGCACGTGCTGAGCAATATTAGCGCTCGATCACGTCACCTGAGTTATCTTTAGCCCTACAGCAAAAGATCACGTCAAGGATTTATCTCCGTGTGTTAGGATGGTGGTTAGTTAGTTAGTTAGTTAGTTAGTCATTGTTTATAGGATCCAGCGGACTGCAAAAAGCCGATTCAGGACCACAACTTGGTTGAAAGAGGACTTACACCCGATCCGTATAAAAAGATCTTCTGAAACAATCCTAATGTTAACATCGAAGGTACTCCACCAGGCAGTCACTTTATAATAAAGGCATCCCCATGCAGGGGACGCTGGGGCTGTGCTCTTAATTTATCGAACCCCCGTTTACAAAAACAAAGTAGAATATAAACATGTCACAAGAGGACCAGTTTCACCCAGCACTACAGCTTCTCGCCTTAAATAGTTCAGCCTGCCAGCCTTTGTAAATTAAAGTCGATGTACAGCAGAGGACGCATCTGTTCTTTCTCGTTCTTAATCTGTTATATCAATCTACTATCTTCTTCGCTAGACCAGTCATCTATCTACCTTTTTTCTTGAAAACTCGCCCAAAACTCCTCGTTTGTGTATGGAGGGGTCTGTTGGGTCAGTTTGGGGCTATTGAACGCTTTCTGCTAAAATAATGGCCACTAGGGCTTTCTGTGGTATTATTATTTTGCAATGTAGGCATTTCCTAGGTATGAGTTTTGTTAATATTTTTTTTTTAATGTTTATATTCTATTTTGTTTTTGTAAACGGGGGTGCCTTTATTGAAAAGTGACCGGCTCGTAGAGTGCCTTACCAAATTGCGTAGATTTACGTCCCCGGAAACATAAGCGTATAGGGGAATTAAAAAAAACCAACAATGTCAAGTTATAGTAGTACGTCAGACGGTGGTATGAAGGCCTTTGAAGGTACAGATAACATGAGAAGGTTGGTGCTCGAGGCAGCAAAGGTGTGGTTGAAGAAGACGCGCACACAAACGGAGGGTAGGCCATGATGCTCAAGGCTGCTCGAGAAGATGTGCCGAAAGGGGCCCGGAGGATCTTACGAAGAGCCGTAGCGGAGAATGATGCGAATGTAGAGAAATGCAGACTTAGCTGGCTGCGCAAAGCGCCTGTAGTGCGGAGGTCACCAGTTGTTTCAGCAGATCTTTTAAACGAATCAGGGGTGAGTCCTCTTTCAACCAAGTTGCGGTCCTGATTCGGCTCTTTGCAGTCCGCTGTTCCCTATGAACAATGACTAAATAACTAACACCCCACCTTTGGCAAATAGGGCGCTAGAATGGGATTACCATCCCAAGGAAGAAAGGGGTAGGTAAGGACTTAAATCAACACTGAACCGCCAGAGCAATCACACTAATAACGAGGACATGAACAGTGACCCTCTCCCCCTCCCCTCCCCCCCCCTCCCCCAACAAAAATGAGGCCACTTTTGTTTTTCTCACAGCGGGAATCAAACATGAGTCATCGATGGGCCAGGCGAACAGCGCTCTGCCCGCTGAGCTATGGCTGTGTGTCAATGAAAGTAAACGGGACGAGAACGCAAGCCTTTCAGACAGACAGACAGACAGACAGACAGGCAAACAAGCAGACAGGGATAAATCATCCACAAAAATATCATGCAGGTTTTGAAGAAACCACAGCACTGAAATCAAGGGCGCTTTGAACGAATTAAATGTCCCTTATTGAACACGAAACCTAATAATGGAGATCGTAAAAGGCCATTGGAGAGAAAAATGAGAGGAAGGGGTGGGGGGTGGAGGGTGGGGGGTGGGGGAGATATATTTTTAATTGAATTGCACGCTTCTTTTTTTTGGATTGTTTTTCTTCTTTTTTTTTTACTTTCATTTTTTTTTTACAATTTGTTTAGAATCGAACCAAAAAGCTTATTTCATTGATTGGTATGTGTGCGTATGTGTGTGTGTGTGTTTGTGTGTGTGTGTGTGGGTGTGTTTGTGAGTGTGTTTTCAGATTGTAATAGGTGATTGTAAGACTGCAACTCTTTGTGTTAAAACAGTTTGATTCTTTCTGTCTTCTTTCTCTTCTTTCTCTCTCTCTTTCTTTCTATTTATCTTTCTTGATTGTCCACCTCAAGTTTTGGTGAGCTACTAGCCAAACGGCTATGCCTGCCCTACAATTGGATTTTAGGCTAAGATGCGGCTGTGTTGTGGCAGTATTCATTGCCTTCATAGATCGTCGGGCTATGCCGGTGTAATTGGTGGTTTGCTCCTCGCACAAACATTTTACTACAATCTATTTCAACAGTATGGTAATGTTCAGTCTAACTAGGGCTGTTACATTCGTTTGATGTTGGTGTTTTTCTATCAGTAGTTGATTCAGCCCCAATGCTGAAGTCCTGATAAAGTGTAACTCGGATTCGTTTATCCACGCAACCCGTTCAATCAGCAAAAAGGCACGGAGTCGTCGTATGAAGTTTTCAAACTTTATTCAGCGTACATCAACAACTGCATTCATTCGCCTTTTCACTTTTTCTTTCTCAACTTTTACAACAACACCAAAGAGCGTATTATAGAAAGAGAGGGAACGTGGAACAGAACCGCGAGACGGAAGATACGAGTTACGCTCCCTTGTCGACATGCTAAAAATGGCTCGTGGCAGAAAGACAAAAGGCGACCGAGTAAAACAGGGCGGTGACTTTTGCACAGCCATCAATTGCCGTAATGCCAGATACAAGAAAATTGTAATGGCAAGTTCTTTTTCAAGTTTCCAAGAGACAAAGAAAGGTAAATTGCAATCGAAAAACTTCTTTTTTGTGTGTTTATATAGGCCTAAACCAAGACCGCTGCAGTGTTGTTAAAACAATCGGAGAGAGGCTTCAGTGATTCATGTTATATCTATTCTATGTGCTAAAACAAAAACTGTTTGCTTGCTGACAGTTTACGTTCAAAAGGTCGCTCACTGTTTACGTTGTTTCTAGGTTGTTTGACTATTATATTTGTGCTTACATTTCAAACGTAGATGTTGTCAGATTAGCAGTTTGGCTTCGTCAAACTGCTTATGTTAACAAGTTAAATTAGACTAAGTCTGTTTTCTCCTCGTGATCAAATACTGTGCAAGATAACCTCTTACCTAGGCACAAAAATGGTCCTTGATCTGTTGTAATCCCTTCTCGTTTGAGTGTAAACGGGAACAAAATGTAATGTAGAAACTCAGTCCTTGTTCTGATCTGTGAATTTCTGCGCATTAGATCCATATTGCGTGGAATGTTGTATGTAGTCCAGGTTCTGATTGTTCTGTCTGATTAATTAATTTTCCATGAAGTGACTGATGTTATTAAGCCAGTGATGTGGGAGGTGAGAGGGTTGGAGGGTAGGTGGACACCTGATATAAATTAAATTCACACTATTAGTGAAACATTTTGTTATTGTGCTTTATTGTGATTAACTGATTGAATGACAGAGTTCTCTCTTCCCCCAACCTCTCTCTCTCTCTCTCTCTTTCTCTTTCTCTCTCTCTCTCTCACGATTACGGATTTACACAGTTTCGGATAAATGAAACAGTCTGTCATGCATATTTTAATTTTAAAATATCTGTCGTAGATTAAAAAATAATAAATTCCAGGGCAGAAAACGAACCTATGACATACACACATAAGCAGCATAAAAGCACCTAATAAATGTCAATAAGTAAACATAAACAACAAAAAAAAGACAGCAGTAGCGGAATGTTAATAATAATGATGGTTAAAAGTTTGGTTTTTGCAAACGTTGCCATAAAAATGTTCTTTTGCAATGGCATAGGCTCAATAAGTTACCACGCACAGATCATTCATATATCAGATGATGAAATATAGCCAGCCCGAGCAAAGGGAAATAATCCGTGAGAGCGTCTCGCATTTTTGTATAGGACATAATGGAAGTTCTCCCTCTTTCCGTAATAAGCTCTTTGACAACACTACTCTTTTTTGAAACAGTGCGGCACTTATATAGTCTCTCTATACTCCAGAACAATTTAGGACACTCCAGCGTAACGCACCACAACCAATCAAAATTAACTTCGTCATCACTGTTTTACGTCATACAACTTTCCTTTCTGTCCAAAAATGTTCTCAAATATCTACATCCATCAAGAAGCTTCGATCGACAGTAAACAAGCAAATCTAGAGAATTCTGCAATAATATCGACCAACTAAAATTACCAACATTATACAAAGCTTCTCCTAACAACAATGCAAACTCAAATCAAAGGTAAATACACTCTATTATTGAATACTTTGCAAAGCGAAACGATTAGATCTATCGTGCGCGTTTCAGACATACTATCCTTCGCGTTTCAACGTAACAAGGGCCAAACTATCAAAAATATCAGAATCGTTTTATATAGGAAAAGGTTATTCTATTTTTACTGCGGAATTAATTGCTATACTAATGGCTCTAAATAAAATTTCTAGTTTACGTCTGAATATAGTTAGTATAGTTTTATGCGTAGATTCCCTATCTGTTTTAGAAGCTCTAAAATCTACTATTAACAGTGAACGCAAAGATATTATTTTTGAGATTAATAACGTTATTTATGGATGAATAATTAGTGGTACTGAAGTGACCTTCTGCTGTATTCCATCACATTGTGGATTTCTATATAATGATTGGGCTGATCATGCTGCAAAATTAGGTGCATTAAATATTAATTCCCTATCAGTTAAATGAAATCTGTCTTCTAAAGAAATTCAAAACAATATTGAAAATGTTATTGTAAAGAAACTTCATTTATATACAAACTATGAAAATCTTCGTGGATTTCCCAGATCAGTTTCATCTACAGCGAACAGAATATTATTAAATTCAATTAAAACCAAATATTGTACAAATGGAAAGTGCATTTGTGATGAACCACTAACGCTAAAACATATATTATTTGATTGTATTCAGATTCATCATCTTTTGCCCATTGAAGTAAATACTATAGCATCAGTTAAAAACATTAGCAATGAATTAAGTTTGGGATTGGCAAAAGCTTTAATCAATTCTCCAGTAGCTCGTTTTATTTAACTGACATTATTATTGTTATGTTAGAGAGATAGTAATAGTATCTATGTGTATGTATGTGTTCATGTATGTCTGTTTAAATGCGTGAATTTGTATGTATGGTCTTTATCCTCCTGATGAAAAAAGACGTTAATAAAACAACCAACCAGCCATCGGGGCCAAACCAGCTGATGCGACAGACACGACTAGCCAACGAGAGTGGTATACGGGAGGCGCTCTGCTGGACAGTGTGGGGGAAATGAGATGAAACCGGAAGTAGTCGCTGCTAAAGACTTTACCTTGAATGACGCCATGCAACGGTTGGCGGCTGTAGATTCTAACATTGGGATGAAGTTTGCTACTATGGACTCCAACATCAACGAGAAGTTTGCTGACATGGACACCAATCTTGATAAGAGGTTAACAGATCTGGGTGAGGAGATTCATTCGGCATATTCCAGGGTAAAGGAAAAAAGTGGAGGATCTTCGTGAGGAGGTGGCATATACTCAGACAGGAAAATGCAGAGCTGAGGTCCAAGCTTGTTGACATCGACCTAAAAGCTGATGACTTGGAGAGCCGATCTAGACGGAATAACTTGCTTTTCTACGGACTGCATAAATAAACTCCAAACGATACGCCTCAGGAGTGTGAACAGACTGTTCCAGAATTTCTGACCGACGGGTTGGAGCTTGCTGGGACTGTGTAGTTCCACCGTGTACACCGTACGAGTAACATGGTGTTAAATTCACACGGGAAATGTCTGTTAAGTATGTGTAGTTCTCTAGGACTTTACAATTCGAACGGTGTTTGTAATGGTGATCATGGGGATCGTTACACATACATCAGGGATTTTGGGAACGGTGTTAACGATTGCTTCCTAGTCTCACATGATTTGTTTGATGCCATATTTTCTACACGCCAATAACCGTCGCTGATCAAACAGTCCCAACACATGCCATTGGAATTCACAGTACATAACGCCTGGTAATATTGCACAATCTAATATGACGAAAACTATTGGGACAATATTGGAAAAGTTCTCCTGGAATTCTGATTGTGAACAGCAGTATCGTGAGGGTTTGATTTATTGTTGCTTTAGGTCCAGCGGACTCTTCCGAGCCAAATCAGGACCGTATCGTGAGGGACTAAGAGGTGACGGACGAGTTCAAGTCCAAATTAGAGCATGCATCAGGTTTGTTAGACGTTAATGTTAATGATGCCTTGAACGTGTTCAATGATGCCCCCATTGGGGTGCCGGGGGTTTCAGTATAAATAGTATCCCCACTTTCTGGAAATTTAGTGCTTTTGCATTCCCACTGTCGCTGTCTTTCTCATTTGTTCTTTCTCATTCCTACTCTGTTCTATCAATCTGCTATACTATCTTCTTCTTCGCTAGACCAGTCACCTACCTTTTTTCTTGAAAACTCTTCCGGGACAAGACTCCTTATTTGTGTGTGAGGTCTGTTGGATCAGCTTGGGAATACTGGACGCTTTCTGCCAGGTGGTCACTGGAGCTTCCTATGATGTTATTGTTTAGCAATGTAGGCATTATATATGTATGTGTTTTGTTGATATTTTGTAATGATGTTTGTATTCTGTTTTGGTTTTTTTAAACGGGGGTTCGATAAATTAGAGTATAGCCTCAGCGTCCCCTGCGTGGGATGTCTTTATTGTGGGGTGACTGGCTGGTGGAGAGCATTCAGTTTTACCACTGGGATTGTTTCAGCAGATCTTTGATGCGGATCGGGGGTTGTCCGGTCCTGATTTGGCTCGGAAGAGTCCGCTGGACATAAAGCAATAATCATGTAATGTAATGTTCAATGATGCAATATAAGTCTGTGCGTCGTGTCTAGTTGCTAAACTTGTGTTAAAGGTCCTCGTAATCATGATTGGTTTGATTATGACTATCCTCTCGCAAGACGTAATGCGCGTCAGCTCTTGAGGAAATTTCGTAAATCGTTAGAATCTGCGGATGGACACACTTATTGCAAAGCAAGACGAGAATAATACAATGAAACTGTATAATGCCGATTTATTTAATAATCTTTTGAATGCTGTTAACATCCAAAAGGACTTCTGGCAGCAAATTAAGAACATATCTAGTCGAAAAACTCAACGGAACAATGTAACAGTGGACGATTGATTTCAGCATTTTAAATATATTTGAGAAAAAATGTGATTTTGTTGATGCTGATGGTGTTGATGATGATGTTGAAAGCAATAATGACGGTGGTGATGATGATGATGATGATGATGATGATGATGATGATGATGATGATGATGATGATGATGATGATGATGATGATGATGATGACAAACATAATGTACTTGATAGACCTATGTCTAAAGATGAAGTTTTGCTTACAATTAAAAAACTTAAGACTAAAAAGCTGCTCGAGCTGATTGGTGAATTTTTCAAATTTTCTGACGAGACAGTAGTTGACTGTCTGGTGAAATTATTTAATACAGTGTTTGATACAGGTATTTATCCTGAAACTTGGTATGAAGCAATAATTTTGCCTTTATTTAAGAAAGATTGCATCAATGATCCGAATAATTATAGAGGAATTTCTATATGTGATGTTAGCAGTAAATTATATGATTCTGTTATTAACAATAGGTTTCAAGATTGGATAAGGTTAAATGATTTAACATATGAATACCAAACAGATTTAAAGAAGATTACTCTACTATGGACCATAATGTTACACTGCTTACTGCTGTGCAAAAACAATTCTCAAGTAACCGCAAATTATATGTGGTCTTCATTGACTTCGAAAAAGCTATTGACAGTATTTCTAGGAAACTACTTGAGCAGATTCTGATGAAGAATGGTATAAAGGGTAAACTGTATCAACGTGTAAAGAATATGTATTCACATGGCAAAGCTTAGATACGATGTGGTGCTATGTTGACTGATTTTATTAATTGCACAAAGGGCGCGAAGCAGGGAGATGTATGTAGTCCTATTTTGTTTTCTCTTTTTATAAACGAGCTAGCTCTTAAAATTATTAATAACGATAAACATAGTGTTGCTTTATCTTCTGAAGTCATTGAGTTATTCATCTTGCTTTTTGCCGATGATATTGCTTTAATTGCAGAAACAGTTAAATAATTTGCATTCTGCTGCAGAAAAATTACAGTTGAAAGTTAATATGGGCAAGAGCAGTATTGTTGTTTTTCGTAAGAGTGAGGCATTTAGCGGCTCGTGAAAAATGGTATTTTGGTGCTCAGAAAATGGAAGTAGTAAATTCATAAAAATATCTTAATCTATATTTTTCCACTAAGTTGAATTCTAATGTTGCTTGTCATGACCTGGTACATGGTTTCTAGAGCAAAACGTGCTGTATTAAGTATTTTAAGTAGTTTGTATACATTTGATAAAGTGCATGCCCATGTTTTTATTAAACTATTTGATGCCCACGTTCAACTTGTTATCAAATATGGTGCTGAAGTGTGGGGTCTGACTTATTCAACAGTTATGGAAGAAGTGCATTTGTTTGCTCTGAAACGTTTTCTTGGTGTTCACAGACGTACTCCTAATGATTTATTTTATGGAGACTTGGACGTTACCCGATCTATTTAAATTCGTACGTACGTTGTATAAACTTTAGGCTAAAATTAACTAGAATGAATGCAAACAAGCTACCTTATAAAGCATATGTGAAGCTGAAAACCTTAGATAGCAGAGGTAAAAGTACTTGGGCAACACATATTAGGTTATGTCTGGGTCATTATGGCTTTCAGTATGTCTGGCTAACTCAGGGTGATGGATGTGTGAAGACTTTTTGTCCTGTTTCAAGAAGAGAATCATTGACTGGCGTTGGCAAGACTGAAATAATCATATTCAATCTAGTGAAAGGTTTAAGGCTTATTGTACATTTAAAACAACGTTGTTAGAAGAAGTGTACATTTCTGTATCAGTTAATAGGCATGCTTTGAAGGCCGTAGTAAAATTTTAACTTGGTGTGTCCTGAAATTGCTTTGCATGTCGTTTATGTCTGTCTTCTGCAGAAGACGAAGTTCACTTTGTGCTGTGTTGCTCGGCTCTTCAAGATTTAAGACATGATCTTATTCCTCCAAGGTTCTTTAGACACCCATCGAAGTTTAAACTTGCACTGCTGTTAGCATCAAAGAAAGTCAACACTGTGTGTAATTTTTGCGATATATTTGTACAAGGCCTTAAGACGATTGGATCATGCTAGTTCATGATTGTTATTTTACCTCGCCTTTCTTGAGTACCGACTATATTATACTTCAATCGTGCATATTGTTTTGGAAAGACTGTTTGTAATAACTGTATTCATATCTGACTAATTGTGTGCATACTATTTATAACGTGTTTCACTTTGTTTTTGTAAACGCCCTCGTTCCGTAACTCGAGTTGGCCTTTATTGGAAATAAATTCTAATTCTATTTCTATCTATCTTTCTGTCTTTTGTTTTCTTTCTTTCTATCTTTTTTTATTTATCTTTCTTTCTTATATTTCCTTTTCTTTCTTTTTATCGTTCTATTTATCTTTCTTTCTTCTCTCTTCTTTTATGTTGTTTATTTTTAGCAGCACAACCACATCACCACTACACATGTTCAACTTTGGGTCGGAACCTTCAGAGCTAGCCGTAAGTTCCAGGTATAATTCCCGTATAATACAGGTGATGTGATACAATAAGTAGCAGTGTGATATTCTTTTGCTGTGATACAATGACGGTGTGCGAGTCGATGTTGCGTGAATGTCTTTTTTTAATTTCTAACGGGTTTTTATATGTTCTTTCTATGCGCTAAGCAATTTCTCCATGTACTTGGAGCCAATAAAATGTTGAAGTAGAAGTTGAAGTTTCTTTTATTTTCTGTTCTTTTCTGTTTTTCTCTTCTCTTTTCTGTTAGTTTTGTTTGTTTTCTTTGTTACTATAGCTTGTTTGTTTAATTTCTTTGTTTTCTTTTGTTTTGCGTGTTTGCTTCACTGCTTGTTTGTTTACATTACCTGCATTCAAATTAATCATTGATAATCACGCTAACTGCTCAATTTGGCGATTACTTCATGAAATTCGACCAGCAGTTGTCCATGCATCTGTGCAAGACAGATAACACTGACGATGCTCATTCCACGTATTTTCCCTACATTTGTTTTGTTTTTTCGAGAGATAACATAAAATAAATGAGAAAAGATCAGATAACAATTTTATTTTGCAAGGGTTAAAGAGTAAGCACTGGAGGTGCTTTTTTTTACATCTTGCCCTTTGGGGCATGTAACAATAACCATTCGATATAACAATTTAATGTTATAATGTAAACATCGTGGAACAATAACAAATAAACCAGGTCATCGTTATATCCAATCATTTTCAAAAAAATGGAAATCAATTTAATGTTGTAAATATTAATTAACAACATTAATCATCTAATGTTTAATTAATTGTTAATGTGTTTTAAGAGAGACAGACAGACAGACAGACGGACAGACAGAGAGACAGAGAGGGGAAAAGCGGGGTGAGCCCAATTGGGTGGTAGTGAGGAAGAGTGGATGGGAGGGAATGAGAGGGGAGAGAATCGAGTGTTACAAAGATTTTTAAAAAAAAAATTTGTTTTGTCATACATTATTATTACTGTTATCTGGCTCTCTCTCTCTCTCTCTCTCTCTCTCTCTCTCTCTCGCCCTCCCCCCACCCCCGCAATCTTTCTCGAACACTCACCCCTTTTCAGTTGTTGCCATCTGTTCGTCAGATGAGAAAGAAATCTCTGAACGCGGACAAGCCAACCACACCGGCTACAAATAAATAGAATAATAATTTGCCCACGCAAAACTATCCATGCAACCACACCTAAATAATAAATAAAAATAATAAAAATAAAAACTCCTTGACCGTCTTGAGAGATTAAAAGACACTCCCATTATATAATTATTGGTATTATTACCTTGCTATCATTATCGTAAGGGACAGATTGGAAGATTAGACTGTATCATTAGTCTAAAATCTTTATCCCTAATAAAAAAAGTTTCAAGTTTCAAGTAATACGTTACCGATTAATATGTTGAGGCACATACTATGGGGCCATGGATCCTATACTTCGCTTTTATGTGGGGAAAGAGAACGAGACAGAAAAAAGGGAAGAGGACATTGTGTAAAACATATTCCAGGATCGTTTCAATGTTATAATGAAGAAATAACTATTTAATACAGTTAAGTGTTCTTCTGTTCTTTGCCAAAACATATGAGATTTTGCTATTGGTGTTTTTGTTGTGTGTTTTGTTTTTATAAAACATTTTCAATGTAATGTTTCCTTTGTTAGTTCATTGTACTTTGTCAATTAGAGTTTTCATGTATAATCCAGTTGCGTGTTTTTGAAATAATTTATTCTTTTTCATTTCCAGCTGTTTGGGTTTGTTGGTGTTGTTTTTCGTTGTTGTTTTGCTGTTGTTGTTGTTGTTGTTTTGCTGTTGTTGTTTGTAGAATTGCCCACAGAGAAGAGTTCATCTGTATGTGTGGCTGCTCAACTTACTATCAAATATTGAGTCTCCGGTAGGTAAGCATACTTTCCCGCAATTAGCGCACAGTGTTACGTGTGAGACGCACACGATAGATCCGATCGTTTTGTTTTGCAATGCATGCAATAACAGAGTGTATTTACCTTTGATTTGATTTTGCGTTGTTGTTAGAAAAAGCTTTGTGAAAATTAATGTTGATAATTTTCGTTAGTCAATATTATTGGAGAGCTTTCTAGACTTACTTGTTTACTATCGGTCGAAGCATGTAGATTACATTACATTACATGATTATTGCTTTAGGTCCAGCGGACTCTTCCGAGCCAAATCAGGACCGGACAACCCCTGATCCGCATAAAAGATCTGTTGAAACAACCCTAGTGGTAAAACTGACAGTTCTCCACCAGCCAGTCACTTTACAATAAAGACATCCCACGCAGGGGACGCTGAGGCTGTACTCTAATTTATCGAACCCCCGTTTACAAAAACAAAATAGAATACAAACATCACTAGAAATTATCAACAAAACACATACATATAAAATGCCTACATTGCTAAATAATAACATCATAGGAAGCCCTAGTGACCACCTGTCAGAAAGCGTCCAATATTCCCAAAGCTGATCCAATAGGCCTCATACACAAATAAGGAGTCTTGTCCCGGAAGGTTTTTCAAGAAAAAAGGTAGATGACTGGTCTGGCGAGGAAGAAAATTGTATAGCAGATTGATAGAACAGAGCAGGAATGAGAAAGAGCAAATGAGAAAGACCGCGACAGTGGGAATTTAAAGCACTAAATTTCAAGAAAGTGGGGATACTATTTATACTGAAACCCCCGGCACCCCAACGGGTGACAAGCATGTAGATACATCTAGTGGTAGCTAAGAGATTCTTCTAACCTAAATAAAGTTATATGACGTAAGACAAGTTCCGGTGACGAGTTTTAGTTTGATTTGTTGTTTATGCGTCATGCTAGAATGTTCGGACTTTCTCTCGATTGTGGAAAGACTATATAGGTGATGCACTGTGTCTGCGAGAGGACTGTCCTCTATATGCCTAATGTTTCCGGGGACGTTGATCTACCTCCGACTTCGTGAAATCGGCAAAAACTCCAATTTAATGAAATTGACCTCCGCTTTCGTGAAATAGGTTGCCTATTTCAACTTTGAAAAACGAGTTCACTATATATTGGAAACAGCCTATCGAATTTGCGAGTTCTTGACAAGCAATTCCAATTTCACGAAATCAGAAACTAAGCGGGCTGCCGATTTCATTAATTCGGCAATTTCACAATTTTGTTACATAATAAATTATGCAAACCTTCATCATTATCATCATCATTATCATCATCGTCATCATCATCATCATCATCATTATCATCATCATCTTCTTATTCTTCTTCTTCTTCTTCTTCTTCTTCGCATTGCAACTGGTAGGTTGTTGACCTCAAGACTAATGAGTCATTAACAGATGTCGAACAACGCTTAAATATTTTTTCTTTCATCAAATTAAGGGAAAGCGAAAAAAAAAAAAACTTTGAAGTTACCGGGAGGAGAATAATTACAACAGCAAAGGAATGAACTTGAACTTCCACTTTCCGGAAGAAAAAAAAAGAAACAAAGAAAGCGCATGGGGACAAAACAGAAGTTGGGACAAAATACGTCCGTTCTGTACATTTAAGCTTTCTTACATGACAAGGGTTTTACCTGAATGATGAATGTGTACATCTTTGTATACGTGGCTGAGTACATAAATGATTTAGGTAGCACATAGAGGACCCGCTCATTATACAACAAGATACTTTGAAAATAAGAACTTTACACAAAAACGATAGCAGAATCAGGACCACAAATTAAAGACAGCAAGTTGTCTGAAAGAGGACTCGCACCTAATCCGTATAAAAGATCTGCTGAAACAACCCCAGTGGTAACACTGAAGGCAATCCACCAGCCGGTAACTGTACAATAAAGGCATCCCACGCAGGGGACGCTGAGGCTACTCTCTAATTTATTGAACCCCAGTTTATAAAAACAAAATAGAATACAAACATCATTATAAAATATCAACAAAACACATACATATAAAATGCCTACATTGTTAAATAATAATATCATAGAAAGCCCTCGTGATCAATTGGCAGAAAGCGTCCAATATTCCTAAGCTGATACAACAGACCTCACATACAAATGAGGAGTTTTGTCCCGGAAGAGTTTTCAAAAAAAAGGTAGGTGATTGGTCTAGCGAAAAAGAAGATAATTTAATAGTTTGATAGAACAGAGTAGGAATGAGAAAGAACAAATGAAAAGGACAGCGACGGTGAGAATTTTAAATCACTAAATTTCCAGAAAGTGGGGATACTATTCATACAGAAACCCCCTGCACCCACACTGGGGGTAAGAAGAAGAAGAAGAACATGAACACGTTATATCTCGCAATAGAGAATCGCAGCAGAAAACAGGAACCCCGACCAACCTTTAAATGAACTGAGTTCGTGATTTAAAGGTATTTATACTAGATTAGAAAAGACCACACGCGTGCAAAGCAGATTTGCAATTTGGCAAATGTCGCGGAAATGCAGATATCTCAATAATCTCTAGAAACACAGGCAGACAGGAAATTGTAAAATAATAATTTATAATTTCCCCCAACAAAGGCAGCCATTTCATAATCGAAACGATTTAAACATGCAGGTTTTTTTTTTTTGTTTTTTTTTGTTTTCCGGAAAAGTCTTCGAATATGTTGAAATAATACCAGGGTGTGAAAGCGCGGGGCTAGCGGGTGGAGAAAGAATCCATACAAGCAAAATATTTAATTCTTTACACTTTTATGTCATTTTTAAAAGACTTTTAAAACACTAGGCAGTGGGGAAAAATTAACTTATTTAATTCAATTTGTATTTTAAAGTATTCATATGAATTGAAATGAAACAAAGCTCTTTTGTATTTCCGGGATTGGACTCTACCATTCTACCACATGATTTTTTTTTAATCTTCACGAACTGTTACGAAGTAGGAGAAACAAAAATAAAACAAGCTATTAAAAGGAAACTTGTCAATATTAAACTCGGTAACTTTCTGTCCTCCTAAAAGAATTCATAGGAATACTTTTATTTTTTAGACCACGTTCAATCAAAGTAAAAAAAAATAAATTAATAATTGAACGCAAATTGCTTACACCAAAGTAAAAATGTGTCTTCACTAGTTACTTTTTTTAAAAGAAATTTTGCATGTGCCCAAACAACTAATTAAAAATGTATTGCTTTAGAAGAGAAAGAAATGCTTAAATTATACAAGACCAAGCGGGACACTCTTTTCCAGCCTTTTCGTTTTACATGAATTGGTTAAACAATGCAAAAAATTAAATAAATAAATAAATAAATAAATAAATAAATAAATAAATAAATAAATAAATAAATAATTTAAATTTTAAAAAATCACATGTTTATATTGAATACCTCAAAGCGTGATTTAACCCCCAAAACTTGTTTTAACCTTTAAAACTTGTTAGGCCTGTT
Organism: Oncomelania hupensis; assembly: GCA_036898135.1. NCBI lineage: Eukaryota > Metazoa > Mollusca > Gastropoda > Littorinimorpha > Pomatiopsidae > Oncomelania > Oncomelania hupensis. The sequence continues at coordinate 45,778,498 of CM072523.1, read as the reverse complement.
GTGATATATCTTATTATTTCTTTTTAAACAACTGACTGATCATAAACCGCTTACCCTACAAGGGCCATTTATTAAATAATGAACGTAACGTTAATTTTTATTGCCAATATTATTTTCTTCCTCTATTTCTTCTTCGTCTTGTTCTTCTTGTTTCTCTTCTTCTATGTTTTCTTCTTGTGTGTCTTGTTCTCCTTGTTATTCTTTGTCATCATCATCATCATCATCATCATCATCATCATCATCATCATCATCATCATCATCATCATCATCATCATCTTCTTCTTCTTCTTCTTCTTCTTCTTCTTCTTCTTCTTCTTCTTCTTCTTCTTCTTCTTCTTCTTCTACTTCTTCTACTTCTTCTTCTTCTTCTTCTTCTTCTTCTTCTTCTACTTCTCCTCTTCTTTTTTCTCTTTTTCTGTATGGTGCATTTACTCCGCTGACATGAAGGGTAATTTCCGCAACTTCAACGAATGAAAGTTTAAAGTTTCATAAGACGGAATTAATTTTTCCCCCATTTATTAATTCAACTTAAAAGTACGTGCATCGTATCATGAGCTGCTTCTCCGAAAGAAAGTTCAACATAAACTTATCTAGTAGAACTTTCTTTTTTTCTATTCCTTTAAATTCACTAAAACATCAAAATTTCATTTAAAAAAAATAACACATACAAACAAAGCACAATCTAAAAGTCGTGATTTAGGTACAACTAATGTTGTGGTTTTGTTTAATCAATTAGATAAAAAGAATTAACTTACTTTTTCTTCCAATCCAAAGAGCGGAGCAAATGCGTTGCAGTTCACAGAAGACCTTGCTCTTGTTGGTCTTCTGTTTTTATGCAGAAGTTTGTATACTCTTGGATGACGTCAGGTGTTCCTTGGACAACTTTCGACGTAACTCTGCGTCTTGTCCCAGATGCCTCGCTAACAGCGCTCGTCGTCACGGCGTCTCAGGACTACTTTTCTAAGTTACTTACAGCACTATCTTCTGTCTCGCGCAGTAATACAGGAATTTCCCTACGCGCGCGCTGTGACGTATGAAGTCTCGCGCAGTGTCTCGCGGACGGGTGACTGAGAGCCTCGTTCTTGGTGGATCCTGGAGACTGTGAATGGACGAGTATGGGAGACTCGCATCGCTTTTATATCAATTGCCTGCCTTTGTTTATCATAATGTAGTTCCGTGCTGTGGGTCTCCTGGCTCTTACATATCCTCTTTCCTTCATTGTACAGGTGCATCACCATCTTCTTGATCTTCTTGTTCATTATGGGGTTGTTGATGATGTTGAGTTTGTTGTTGTTGTTGTTGTTGTTCTTCTTCTTCTTCTTCTTCTTCTTCTTGATATTACTGTTGTTGTTGTTAGTGTTATTTTTAATGTTATTGTAATTGTTGTTACTGTTCTTCTTCATCTTCTCCTTCATTTTGTTATCTTTCTTGTTCTTTTTCTTTTTAATTTTCTTGTTCTTCTTGTTGTTTTTCTTGTTCTTGTTCTTGTTCTTCTTCTTCTTCTTCTACTTCTTCTTCTTCTTCTCCTTCTCCTTCTTCTTCTTCTTCTGATCTTGATATTACTGTTGTTGTTGTTAGTGTTATTTTTAATGTAATTGTAATTGTTGTTACTGTTCTTCTTCGTCTTCTCCTTCATTTTGTTCTCTTTCTTCTTCTTTTTCTTTTTAATTTTCTTGTTCTTCTTGTTGTTGTTCTTGTTCTTGTTCTTCTTGTTCTTGTTCTTCTTCTTCTTCTTCTTCTTCTTCTCCTTCTCCTTCTTCTTCTTCTTCTTCTTCTTCTTTTTCTGATCTTGATATTACTGTTGTTGTTGTTAGTGTTATTTTTAATGTAATTGTAATTGTTGTTACTGTTCTTCTTCGTCTTCTCCTTCATTTTGTTCTCTTTCTTCTTCTTTTTCTTGTTCATTTTCTTGTTTTTCTTGTTTTGTTCTTCTTCTTCTTCATTTCTTCTTCTTTTTCTTCTTCTTCTCATTCTTCTTCTTCTGATCTTGATATTACAGTTGTTGTTAGTGTTATTTTGGTTGCTATTGTTATTGTTGTTGGTACTGTTCTTCTTACTCTTCTCCTTCATCTTGTTCTTTTTCTTGTTGTTTTTCTTGTTCATTTTGTTCTTCTTCTTCTTCGTTTGTTTCCTCGCCGTCTTTTCCTCCTTCTCCTGATCCTCATCGTTTGCATCAGTTTCTTCCTCCCCTGTTCCTCATTTATATCATCTTATTCTTCTTCCTCCGTCTCTGTGTGTGTATGTGTGCGTGTGTTTGTGTGTGTGTGTTTGTGGGTGTGTGTGTTTGTGTGTGTGTGTGTGGGTGTGGGTGTGTGGGTGTGGGTGTATGGGGGAGCGCGCGCGCTTCTAAATTTCTTCTTATGCTACTTTTCTCGTTTAGCTGCCTCCTCTTCCTTCACATTTTCTCATTCTTCTTCCATCCCTTCCTCTCTTTCCCTCTTTCCAATTTCTTCTCGTCCTCTTCTTTCCCAATTCCTCCACCTTCTGCAATTTCATCTAAAGCGGTTCATCTTCTCTTAAAGTGCCGTGTTTTGCATGCCTCTATCAAATTTTTTATTGCTTTCCTGGGTTCACCTAATTGTTCCAAGATTTATACAAACCCGACCAATAAATGCAGAATCAATTCTCTGTATTTTCCTTAATGCTCTTCTTCTTCTTCTTCTTCTTCTTCTTCTTCTTCTTCTTCTTCTTCTTCTTCTTCTTCTTCTTCTTCTTCTTCTTCTTCTTCTCCTCCTCCTCCTTCTCTAATTGTTGGAAGATTTATGAAGCCCACGTTGGTTGAATCTATTTGTTTGTGTTCAACGTAAGAGGCCCTTTTCTTCTTCTTCTTCTTCTTCTTCTTCTTCTTCTTCTTCTTCTTCTTCTTCATCTTCTTCTTCTTCTTCTTTCTTCTTATTCTTCTTCTACTTATTATTATTATTCTTCTGCTGCTTCGTCGTCGTCGTTGTTGTTGTCATTCTCCCTTGTATTAAAGACGTATATTAATTTAATTTTGTTCGTTCGTTCCTTCTTTCTTTCTTTATTTTTCTTTCTTTCTTTCTTTCTTTCTTTCTTTCTTTCTTTCTTTCTTTCTTTCTTTCTTTCTATTTCTTTCTGTGTTTATTTATTTATTTATTTATTCGTGTGTTGTTTACGTGTTTGTTTTATATATTAACAGTAGGATAAAAATCAGTCTGTACCGACACCTCTCTCTCTCTCTCTGTCTCTCTAGTCTATCCTTCTCTCTCTCTCTCTCTCTCTCTCTCTCTCTCTCTCTCTCTCCCTCTCTCTCTCTCTCTGTCCCTCCCTTTCTCTTTGTCGTCGTCTGTGAGCATTGTCCCGATGCCAATTGACAACTAAATCATCAGTGAAGACAGAGAGAGAGAATGGATATATTCCTTTTGTGAGAAATCTGTTTCTTCACATCGCTTTCATACATCACTGTTTGTCTGCGTGGAGAAAAATGATTACAGTCTGTCTCGCCGCGCTCCCATAGATTTGAGATTTGCCATCTCTCTCTCTCTCTCTCTCTCTCTCTCTCTCTCTCTCTCTCTCTCTCTCTCTCTCTCTCTCTCTCTCTCTCTTTCACATACACAATGGAAAACTCGCCCCACTAACCCCCAACCCTTTAAACAATTACCCACACCTCCATTAAAAGCTTCACAACTGTCACAGTTTTGCTAACATTCCATTGAAATTTAATGTTCTTTGTTAATGGATAATTTCTGCATATATCGACCAAACTTAACATGTTTTATGTTTATAAATAAAAATATAAATAAACAACAAAGTTTTCATTTCACGGGAACCCCTCATTTGCTTGACTCATTCAAAACCCCATTACCTAACGCATGCATTACTCATTTCTCATTAAATTAGTCATTTCTCATAACAATTCTCATTACATTACTCGTTTCCCATTACAAACCAAATTAAATCAGTCATTAGTCAAAGCCATCCTCATTACATTACAAACCTCATTCAATTAATAATTTTTTATAACTATCCTCATGACATTACTTATTTCTGATTACAATTCTCATTGCATTACCCATGATTTCGCCTTACAATCCTCATTAAATTACTCATTACTTATAACATTCTTAATTACATTATTCTTTCCTCGTATCAATCCTCATTACATTACCTTCAAACTGAAGGCTTGGGTACCACTCGTAAGCACCGCATTCGGCGAGAATCTACGATAAAAACCTTCCAAAGAACTGACGAGCGTTAAAATGTCTGTAAATAAATGAGCGTTCTATTTTCCTTCAACAGTCTTCCTAAGCCTTGAAAGCACCCTGCTATCGTTGATCTTCGTTGATCATTCAATGTCATATTCATTGAAAGGTGTTTAAATCCCAGTTGTTGACATGAATGCGAGGGCCCTTTAGGAAAATCTACGGCAGACCCAAACAATACCTCAATCCATGGTATCGATGCTGCATCTAATCTAATCCAGGCTTCTTTTTTTTTTAAAGTTTGCCCAGGACTACTGTTATCTGCAATGTAATGGAGTGTACATGTCCATCCCGATCAGTCCTTGGAAGGAGGATACAGTGAAACGATGAGAGTCACTTGAGCTGTAGTATGCAAATCAGTATTTACTCAATAGACTCAGTGCGAGTGAGCATTGACTTGAGTACAATAGGTCCTGCAAGGGACACAATGTACTTTACTGGGAGGGTGGGGGTAGTGGTGGGAGGGGACGGGAGGGGAGCTGCAGCGCCCATTCTTTCCCAGAGGCATGATGCTGTATACGGTGTGCTTTCTACGTTCACTGTTGCGTAGGGTAGGCATGCGTGGCAATCTAACGGTAGGCTGTATAAAGTGAGAGCAAAAATCCAGCTACGACGAGGGGCCGGGTAGCTCAGTTGGTAAGAGCGTCTTGCTAGTAACCGAAAGGTACCTGGTTCGAATCCCGGAGTGGCCAACGTGTGACCATATTATTTTCCCCTTACCATCAACTGGTTCGCTGGTGTCAGAATAATGCGACCAGGAGTCGCCTATGCGCTCCACGGTCATGTGACTATAATCTACAATTACCTTTATCAGCTACCACATTTCAAATAAATTCTCAGGTAAGTTTTTATTGGGAAATAGAGTGAGAAAATAAAATTAAAAAACTGGTCACTGGGATTCAGAGACGATTTGGGACCACTTTCAATACACCACATGGAGTTGTCAAAACTACTGGAGGGTTAGTCACCCAAATGAATAACTACATTCTTACTTCATCCATGTGATTTAGTAGCTTAACATCCAAGTCACCTGTTCTTCGGACACAATGACCTGGATTCCTTATCGTGTCACAGTCATATGCGACATAAGATAAAGCTATTACGGAATTAATAGGTGTGTTTAATAATAAATAAATACATTAATTTTAATTAATTAATGATCCATAAGCACATAAATTATCAAACAATTTAAATCGTGTTACTCCGAACCAAGCGTTTTAAGAGTGGCCATTTTCCTATCATCTCTAAAGTATAAACTTGTGAAATTGTAGTTATAATGTTTACAAAAAAACACTTAAATAACATAGCAAGTGCTCAAAAAAGACGGAAGGACAGACGAGATGTAATAACACAGGAGCTAATAACGTTTCTGCCGAGGCCTCCAACCTAGTTAGCTTGTGAGCTCAATTTGCGCTTACAACCAGGCAGAGCGATTTGGTTTACGACAATGAAACGATTGTCATGCATATGATAGTCTCGAGCACTCGGCCATTGGGGACACCGTGGAACCCTAATCCTATCCTATCCTATCCTGTCCCGTAACTCGGAGGTCGTAGGGGCACCACAGATGATCGTTTAACCAGCATACTCCATCTTTCTCTGTCCTCAGCAACCCTGATGGCTTCGCTCAGTGTCAAACCAGTCCATTCTCGAACGTTGTCCTCCCACCTCTTTTTCGGTCTCCCTCTTCTTCTACCTCCTTGCACTGTGCCTTGCAGAATGGTCTTTGCAAGGCCTGATGATCTGGTGACGTGGCCATACCATCGGAGTTTCCGTTGTTTCACCCCTGTGAGCAGGTCATCGTGTTTTCCAATGGCTTTTGTGATGGTCTGTCGGACTTCGTCGTTGGTGATGTGGGTATAGGAAATGCTTAGAAGTCTTCTGTAGCACCTCATCTCCATGCTTTGTATTCTTCGCTGTAAATCTGCTGTGAGGGTCCATGCTTCGCAATAATATGGAACCCTAAACCAACCTTTATAATGTCGAAAGACAGAAATAAAGAAGAAAAACACAATTCAGAAGACACATAAATACAGAAGACACATAAATACAGGAGACACATAAATACTGAATACACATTAATATAGAAGGCACACAACTACAAAAATCGTTCCTGCTCGGAGTTCAGGAATTCTTGTTGCCTTGAAATTAACTAGCTATAATGACATGAATGTTGTCCTCCAAACCTCTTGTTCTGTCTCTCTCTTCTTCTGCCTCCTTGCACCGTGCTTTGCAGGATGGTTTTTGCTTTCGTGACGTGGCCATACCATCGGAGTTTCCGTTTCTTCAACACTGTGAGCATGTCATCATGTTGTCCAATGGCTTGTGTGATGGTCTGTCGGACTTCGTCGTTGGTGATGGGTATAGGAAATGCCCAGAAATCTTCTGTAGCACATCATCTCCATGCTTTGTATTCTAAGTTGTAGATCTGCTGTGAGGGTCCATGTTTCGCAAGCGTATAGGAAGATGGAGACTGTCACGGCCCCCGAGCGGGTTCCGTGACTTCAGCACATAAAGCGAGTGAAAAGGAATAAAACTCAAACAAAATAAACTAACACAAAATGCCAGAATACAATCACACTCTTTTATTCAACAATTAACATACACGCACAGGACAAATGGGAAACTAACCACCCTCAACCCCTATCAAGACCCCCGTCCCAATATTAACTAACAATTACCTCCCCTTGTTTAACCCCAAACAGAACTAAACAGCAACAGTTTCTTTACAAAATGTGTACAACAAAATCACAATCAATAAATCAATTCAAAATATAAATCTTCAAATAAGAAATGATGGCGTTATGAATCTTTAATCTTAAACTACTATCCAGGTGAAGCTGTAGCACTGAAGCACTGTTCAAATGTTTTTGTCAAGTAGCTCAGAGAGCTAAACAGTCTCTTTCACAATAAGTGGATGATTCTCTAACTAAATGAATATGTTTTTAGGTGTGGTGCAGTGCGAGTCTGTGTGTGCGTGAATTAGGTGTGAAAACCTCCTGTAATAGTGTTGCCTTGACACATAGGCAAAACACGCAGCAGTGGCAGAGACCACCACATCACTTCCCTGCTGTAGAGGCAACGGCACACCCCAGGCTGGCTAGAAACCAATCAGCATAAACATTGGCGATGACAGGTACAACCGCGTCATCAGCATCAACAACAGCAACAAAACGTCAACAGCAACATAAGCAACAGCATAAGAAGCAGCCCAAACCTGTAAGCATATACGCAGTCTTAACAGTCTGCCTACAAGACATAAACACTATATAATATAACACGCCGTCCTCCGTCCACCATCTTGACCTGTTTATGCATACAATGATAATAATACAAGATGCTATGCACACATTTCAATAATATAGATCAACCTTTGATGCTTAATAATTCACATCTTCTATAAACACAGACATTTATATAAATATACATAATTATTGCAACCACACTTCATCATACAGTACTGATTCATTCCACCTCCCTTCATCATCACCATCACCCCCAACGGTTATAACCCATCACGATTATCTCCCTTCATTCATACTATCTTGCCGTACTATACTGTAAACATGCTTTCTTCATAATAATCACTTCATCCTTCTTCAGCGTAGTACATTTTATCGCTCTCTCCATGCATACACCCTCACCCTCTCTCTCTCTCTCTCCCTCTCTACATTCCCCATCGTCGCCTTGACCCACTTTTACAACAACAGCAGCAACGACATTTCTCCATCCCATACACAATAAGAAAATCATAAGAAAATCATATAAAATCAACAAAAATCATTATGCATCCTAAAATACATCCCCTTCCCCACACTCATCACCACTCATATGCGTACGCAGTTCTCGGAGTGCGCCACTAAAGAATTGGATAACAGGGTTTGCTCACCTTATAGGCCCCGGCTTGTGATACACCTTCCCCCAACACCACAACACAACACAGCACTGTCACAGTACACAAATGGTTAGTCTTTTGAGAGTCACTTTGTCTTGCTATTGCTGGTTATTTCACTTCCCAAATAACACTTATAAAATGAGGACGAGGTCACATTAGTTCTGCAACAGAAGCTAAGTCTCGGTGGGTGTTCAATATAGAACGACACACGCCTTAGGGAAACAACCCTACGTTCATACACAAACGGCAGTTAATATCCCTCCTCTTCGAATTCTAAACATCCTTACCCCGACGAGGGTGTAAGACCTTGGGTGGCTATATAAACAATAAACACACCCTTCCAACAGAACCCTATACTACAATGACCTCTGTCACAGGGTTGCTGCCTGGTTAGAATCGACCTTCTCGCAAAGGCATCTCAAACCACTCTGCCCTACCAAAAACGCACCGGCCACAAGCAAAACGTCGAGCTCTCGTCAGTATACACATTCCTTATTATGCATAGCCCTGTTCTGAATTTGGCCTACCCCCTGTCTTCTTCGTTACGCACGGACTTTACGATACTGCACCTTTCGTACACAAAAAGTAAACCGGTCACGCTATTCTATGTACACTACATACAGAGAAGTGCAACTTCGTAAAAAGTATAATTCTCCCTGCTACCTGAAAACTCGTGTCGTCACACAACCCCCCCCCCCCTAGTTCTTAACACCTTGAAGAACCTTAACTACGACGCGAATTTCCCTACCCCTATGCTACCTAATACTCCTACTCAGAAAAGCTGCTGGTCCATCGTCTTTCCCTGTGGTACGCTCTACAATTCCGAAAGACGGATGCAGACGGATCGCCCACTTCATCAGTCTGTCCTTGTCTCCCCTGACGTGATCGTCGCCCCTGTTGAACGTAGGACATGATGCATTACGGTTTCTTTCCCTCTTTACGTCACAGGGTATCGCCGATGCCGTCACGGTGGTCACCGGAATATCCTCAGACACTGGCAAAGTTTCCTCCTCTTCTACCCCTTCGTCGTCCGCGACGATCGTGGCCACCGTCGCCCTGGTATGGAATTTCTTCAAGAGATTGGCGTGGTATAGTTTACTTTTTCCACGCGTCCTGATCCGGTAGTCGCACTCTCCCACCCGTTCGATCACCTCGTATGGTCCTCGCCATGCTAGTTGCAACTTGTTGTGCTTTTCTGGCAACAGCAGCAACACTTGATCCCCCGCGTTGAACAAACGCCGTTTCGCTTTCTTATCAAAGTGCCGCTTCTGCTTGGCTGACGCGGTTCTGAGGTTTCCCTGCACCAACTTGCATGTCTCCTCGATGCGATTACGCAAGTCTACCACATACTGGCTACTCAGTTTCACCTCTTCCTCTTGTATCTCCTTGGTCCAGAGGTCTCGCAACACAGCCATCGGTCCTCGCACGGTCTTTCCATACAGAAGCTCGAAGGGAGAGAACCCTGTGGACTCTTGTGCTACTTCTCGGTATGCAAATAGTAGCGCTGGAATGTAGCGGTCCCACGCTGTAGGTTGTTCTGTGGCTAACTTCTTGAGCATGGACACTAGCGTCCCGTTGAATCGCTCAACCAGTCCGTTGCACTGTGGATGATACGGCGTGGTGGCTTTCCCGTGGATTGACAGTAGTCTGTTCATCTCCCGCATGACTTCAGACATGAATTGCGTCCCTTGGTCTGTCAAAACTTCCCTAGGAACGCCCACCCTCGACCAAATCTCACACAGCGCTTCTGCCACCCTCTCTGCCTCTATGCCCTTGAGCGGTACAGCCTCGGGGTAGCGTGTGGCATAGTCTACTACCACTAGGATGTACATGTTACCCCGATCTGACTTGGGTTTGATGGGTCCCACTATGTCTACCGCCACCCTCTGGAACGGTTCGTCCACCAGCGGAAGTTGCTGTAGTGGTACCTTCCTCACCCGTCCCCTCGGTACCACCTTCTGACATTCCGGACAACTGGCGCAATACCTCCGTACTTCGGCACACATCCCTGGCCAATAGAATGTTCCCCAGATCCGCTCCCTGGTACGTTTCCCTCCCAAATGCCCAGCCATGGGTGGATCGTGAGCCAACTGAAGGATCCCCCCTCTCAACTGTTTCGGGACTACCAGTTGCGTGACCTGGCTACCTCTCTTCGTGTGTACCCGGTATAACACCCCCTTCTTCTTGCGAAACTCTGCCGACGCCCTACCTGACGCTATGGCCCCACCACTCTGTGCCAACGTTCTCGCCTTCGCGAGCGTCTCGTCGGTCTCTTGCATCTTGATCAGCTCTGGGGTGCTAACAGAGATCTGGGATGGTTCGACTACTGCTAAGGGTACCTCCCTCTTCTTCTCGGCCTTCACCTGCGCCCGGGTCTGCACTGCTGCAGCCATCGCGCATTCACCTCCGAACAAGGAAACAGGACTCTTTTCCCCGCTATCAAACGTTACCCAGTTACCCAGGATGATATCGGGCCCGTCCTCGAAAACCACCAGCTCCACTCTTCCCCTGACCAGCGCACAATCCAACTCCACCCAAGCTGTAGGTAGCAGACCCACGTTCGATCGATTCGCCAAGCAAATCTCGACAGTCCGACCCGTCAAATCAGCTGGTTTGACTAACCTGCTCGCGACCGCCCCTATCTCCGCCCCCGTATCTCTCAATACCCGAACGTCCTGCCCGTTCGCCCTACCTTGGCCCCATGGATCATAAGGTTTGATTGCACACACGCTAGCCCGAGGTGCGGTCTCCGTGGAAATAGTCCGTCCCACTGTAACCTGGCCTACTGTCTGGGGTTTGACCTTGCAGTCCTTGACCACGTGCTTGTCCGACCCACATCGGTAGCAACGACGTACCCCACTACCCCCTTCCGTCCTCCCTACCTTCTGACTCTGACTTCCCCGGTTGCTAGGTTGCTGAGGAGCCTCCGGTCGTCTGGGAAAACTGCGTCTCTGACTGGGCAGTACGGGTGCCGGTGCTGATGCTGCCCGCTTGGCGTCTACCACGCGCTGTGCTAACTCTGCTGCGGCATGGCTAGTCGTCGGTAAATTCTCCCTCACGTAGATCTCCAACTCTGTAGTCATGATGGAGAAAAGCTGCTCTCCAATGAAGGTGTCTAGTACCTGCCCTACGTCGGTGATGTCCTTGCCGGCGAGCGAAAACCACTTCTTCACCAACGATCCCAGTCTCACTACTAGCTGAGGAAACGTTTCTGCAGCCTCTTTCTTGGCCTCTCGAAACTGCCTACGATAGTAGTCGGCGTCCTTCCTGAAGTGTTTCAACAGCGCGTTTCTCACAATGTCGAAATCCTGGGCTTGCTCAGGCGTTAGTCGAAGGTAAGTATCCCGGGCTTCCCCTTGTAACAAAGGCGCTAGCCTAACCGCCCATACCTCCCTCCTCCAACCCTGAACCTCGGCCACTCGTTCGAACATCTGGAGGTAGGCCTCCACATCCTCTCTCTCTTCTAAGGGTTTCAGCTTCACTGAGTAATTTGCCCCTCTGTCTCTAGCCCTATTCTCCCTCTGATCAGCTCTGTCTTCATCTCTGGCTCTGCGTTCCTCCTCTAGCCTCATCTCAAACATTCTTCTTTCCTCTTCCTTAGCTGCTCTCTCATCCCTCTTCTCGTCCTCTAACCTCTGTTCCAACCGACGCCGGTCTTCCCTCTCGGTTTCTAATCTAAGTTCTAAAAGCCTCCTCTCATCTGCCCTCGCTGCCTTTTCTGCCTCTAACCTAGCCTCCATTCGACGACGATCTTCTTCTCTTTCTTTCTTTTCTTCCTCCCTAACTAACCTCTCTGCTGCCTCCCTCCTCATTCTCTCCCTCTTCTCTTCTTCCCTCACTCTCCGTTCTTCTTCCAATCTAGCCTCCAGAAGCTTCTTTTCATCCTCTCTCTCCCTCCGCTCTTCCTCCCTTCTCATCTCACTAACTACGTAGTGCGCTAACGCTCCGTCTAGGAAACCCAGACTTTCCCCAACCTGCCTGAACCTCTCGCTATCACTGAGCGCGACCTCGACTTTGCTCTGTGCACCGGGCGATTTGGCATACATCTTAGGCATAGTCATTTGAGTACTCACTGCGTAAGGTTCCTCCAGCAACCCTGTCACTGAGCCGTCATCACCGAAGTCCCGCTCCTCTTGCTCGGCTTCCTCCTTACGGGTCCTAGCGTCGCGGCGCATCGCGGCTCGGGCATCCCGCGTAGCCATGTTGAAAAGAAGGGAAGTACAGATGTTAGTAATACACAAAACAAATAACACTTAACTGATACAAACACCTAACACAATGAATACGCAACACAACAGTCACAGGAGCCGAGGAATCGTTCACCTTCGTACCCCTAAAGGCGAGCAAGTGAACCCTGCAACCCAATTCCCCGTTAATGCTTGCACTCCGAGTGTGATCCCTAGTGCAACACACCCACACTCCCGCCAACCGCCCGCTGCGTACCCTTCCACACAACAACTCAAGCACACAACATACACATCTGGCACTACCCTAACAAAATAAGATGAGTCGATCCCACTTCTGACACCAAAATGTCACGGCCCCCGAGCGGGTTCCGTGACTTCAGCACATAAAGCGAGTGAAAAGGAATAAAACTCAAACAAAATAAACTAACACAAAATGCCAGAATACAATCACACTCTATTATTCAACAATTAACATACACGCACAGGACACATGGGAAACTAACCACCCTCAACCCCTATCAAGACCCCCGTCCCAATATTAACTAACAATTACCTCCCCTTGTTTAACCCCAAACAGAACTAAACAGCAACAGTTTCTTTACAAAATGTGTACAACAAAATCACAATCAATAAATCAATTCAAAATATAAATCTTCAAATAAGAAATGATGGCGTTATGAATCTTTAATCTTAAACTACTATCCAGGTGAAGCTGTAGCACTGAAGCACTGTTCAAATGTTTTTGTCAAGTAGCTCAGAGAGCTAAACAGTCTCTTTCACAATAAGTGGATGATTCTCTAACTAAATGAATATGTTTTTAGGTGTGGTGCAGTGCGAGTCTGTGTGTGCGTGAATTAGGTGTGAAAACCTCCTGTAATAGTGTTGCCTCGACACATAGGCAAAACACGCAGCAGTGGCAGAGACCACCACAACACTTCCCTGCTGTAGAGGCAACGGCACACCCCAGGCTGGCTAGAAACCAATCAGCATAAACATTGGCGATGACAGGTACAACTGCGTCATCAGCATCAACAACAGCAACAAAACGTCAACAGCAACATAAGCAACAGCATAAGAAGCAGCCCAAACCTGTAAGCATATACGCAGTCTTAACAGTCTGCCTACAAGACATAAACACTATATAATATAACACGCCGTCCTCCGTCCACCATCTTGACCTGTTTATGCATACAATGATAATAATACAAGATGCTATGCACACATTTCAATAATATAGATCAACCTTTGATGCTTAATAATTCACATCTTCTATAAACACAGACATTTATATAAATATACATAATTATTGCAACCACACTTCATCATACAGTCCTGATTCATTCCACCTCCCTTCATCATCACCATCACCCCCAACGGTTATAACCCATCACGATTATCTCCCTTCATTCATACTATCTTGCCGTACTATACTGTAAACATGCTTTCTTCATAATAATCACTTCATCCTTCTTCAGCGTAGTACATTTTATCGCTCTCTCCATGCATACACCCTCACCCTCTCTCTCTCTCTCCCTCTCTACATTCCCCATCGTCGCCTTGACCCACTTTTACAACTGTCATGAACTGGCTAGTTTTAACTCTGCTCATTGACTATTCAGCCTTGTGTAGTTTTTGTAACAGTAGAGAGTCAGTATATAACACAGCAGCAATAAAAGTACACACCGCGAGCCCGACCCACGCTGCGTAGTTAATAAGCACTGTGTGCGAGAGTCGTAAACATTTTACCCATTGAGAGCTTAGGCAAAGCGGTTCGAGCCAGTTTGACTGGGTCCGAGCCTAACACAGTTTTGGTCAGTTGGGAGGAATACACCGAAGTGTTAACAGCTAGGAAGCTGGCAGAGAAATCTCTCCACACTTAGACCAGGAAGCAGGACTTAGAATCTTAGAATTCTCTCAAGCCACCACGGGCCTGAACTTGTCAAACAGGTAAATGAACACCCTTCTGTTTCATCGTGATATATTTATATTATTGTGGAAATTATGTTTGTGGAATTTGCTATGCATAAATGTGAATGGTTAATCCGAATTTGCGTGACCACGTGGAAGAGCCTACCACGAGGCGAAACACGACCGGTTGCGCCGCCATGTTGTATGCTGTACGGAACCACTGTTGTTTAACTTATATGTATGTTTGCAGACCAGTGGCTGTACCACTGAATGTTTATAATATTAATAATTCTGTATGTGTATAGTTAGCCACGATTGATATTTATGTATGTATAGGAATTTAGAGTTGAGATTCCAGTGGAACCCGGAAGTAGCAGAATGTTCGTCGCTTATGTATAGAGATGTGGAGCTATCACTGAGGGCTACTTGGCTTTCAGTGAGAAGCTCTGCACAAACAGAGTATTAAGGGTTGTGCAGAATTTCGTCTCTTATATTACAGACGAGCAGGCGAGCTATCCTGTGAACCCCACTCCACAGAAACAAGTTGGCGGAGTATCCTCTACCGCACCAGACGGAAAGAGCTACCCGGAAAAACACCCTACAAGACCCCACAGCGTGGCATGGGAACCCAACTACACAACTACCCAGGTGCACCTGAAGCTACCTCACAGAAGGACTTCGAACGCACCACCCGCCAGTTAAGTGTATTCTCCCAAGTGCACTTAACCTGATCAAAACAGGACCACAGTAGTCCAACTCTTCAGAAACTGTAAAACGGACCACAGTAGTCCAAATCTACATGAGATATAATAGCAAGTGCCCGAGGAAGATATAACAGCTGCCTAGACTATCAGCGATCGAACTATTAGCATTGAAAGAGACTTTTTAAGTTAGATTAGTACTTAGAGAATCTTGTATAGAGTAGAAGAAATAAATGTGTGATTTTAACTGTTATCAAGTGGCTGGACTACATATGATTCATAGCCGTGTGAAAGCTAGTGTGACAGTAATCTTTTACCATTTTTCTATCTATTTCTGTACCCCAACCTTAACACAGAACGAGCTAAACAAATAAATTTATTAAAGTAATTCATAGGGTGACTTACTAGCAGTTCCCACCGAATAAACGTGAGGGTCCATAATTCCATTGTGCAGAGAGTCACAACAACAGCAGCAACGACATTTCTCCATCCCATACACAATAAGAAAATCATAAGAAAATCATATAAAATCAACAAAAATCATTATGCATCCTAAAATACATCCCCTTCCCCACACTCATCACCACTCATACGCGTACGCAGTTCTCGGAGTGCGCCACTAAAGAATTGGATAACAGGGTTTGCTCACCTTATAGGCCCCGGCTTGTGATACACCTTCCCCCAACACCACAACACAACACAGCACTGTCACAGTACACAAATGGTTAGTCTTTTGAGAGTCACTTTGTCTTGCTATTGCTGGTTATTTCACTTCCCAAATAACACTTATAAAATGAGGACGAGGTCACCTTAGTTCTGCAACAGAAGCTAAGTCTCGGTGGGTGTTCAATATAGAACGACACACGCCTTAGGGAAACAACCCTACGTTCATACACAAACGGCAGTTAATATCCCTCCTCTTTGAATTCTAAACATCCTTACCCCGACAAGGGTGTAAGACCTTGGGTGGCTATATAAACAATAAACACACCCTTCCAACAGAACCCTATACTACAATGACCTCTGTCACAGGGTTGCTGCCTGGTTAGAATCGACCTTCTCGCAAAGGCATCTCAAACCACTCTGCCCTACCAAAAACGCACCGGCCACAAGCAAAACGTCGAGCTCTCGTCAGTATACACATTCCTTATTATGCATAGCCCTGTTCTGAATTTGGCCTACCCCCTGTCTTCTTCGTTACGCACGGACTTTACGATACTGCACCTTTCGTACACAAAAAGTAAACCGGTCACGCTATTCTATGTACACTACATACAGAGAAGTGCAACTTCGTAAAAAGTATAATTCTCCCTGCTATCTGAAAACTCGTGTCGTCACAGAGACGACAAGAAGGCGCAGCAGTCTTACCTTGGAACGTAAACTGATGTTCCTGTCTTTCCAATTGGGCTTCAACCTTGTCAGGCAGCAGTTGTTTGTGCTATCCTGGAGAAGACTTGTAGGCCTAATTCTTTTTTTTTTTTAAAATATGATTGCAACCACTGCTTTGGACAAGTACAACGTAGTTACAAAAGCAGGTAAAACACTTAGGCTAATTACTTTAAAATATAATACTCTTGAGGTCACTGAGCAGTTAAAACGCACGTGAGTTTGACAAGGTTTAAACCAATGTTTTATTCAGTGAAAACAAACAAGGATTTACAGTATAATCAACAGCCGAGCTTATATAAGCCGACCCTGTGTGGATAAAATTCAACATGATATTTATGTGACAACCAACTGTTTCATACATGACCGCTGATCCTTAATTAAAGTGATGGAGTTAGAAGAATTTGTATGGAGGAACAAATTATAATTGAAGAGAGGGAACAGGTTTAAAAATAATCTATGATTCGAATCTATAATTAGTGTTGTGTCTTCGATTATTTTACCCTTCAAATATGGCTGTCTCATCAGTTAAAACGCAAGTTTCCAAACGTTTTGTTTGGAAGTTGGGTTCTGGAGAACAGCGGCAGTTTTTTGAACAAGTTTATCAAGAATGTATTATTAAAAACTTCAGTTTTGTGTGCGTCTTCGATCATTTTGCCCTACACATATTTCTGTCTTATCAGTTAAAGTTTCAAAACGTTTTGCTTTGGTAGTGGAGTCAGATGCCATATTTCCTACTGGACTTGATGCAAACGTCCAGGTGGCTTCCAACATTGAACTAGATGTGATCACTGCGTAGTTTGGTTCAGGCTGGAATAATGGTTCTCATCCCCCCCCCCTTGTCCTGGGTGGCGGTGCTTTGATGCCGCATTGCTTTCTAGGGGAAAGCAACCGAAAATGTTCAGATTTGTGGGTGAAAGACTTGTCATTAAATCGTGTTGTTGTGTCTCTATTGTCATACAATCTTATTATGAGGTAGAGAATGGGTGAAGAAGGATATGACGGTGGTAGTGTCGATAACCCTTCCCCTCTCCACCACCACCACCACCACCACCTCTAGCTTCCGATCTGCAGTTTCAAATGAACGCGCACTTCACATCTAGCCAGGCATTACACAATGAACAAGGTCAAACAGCGCTGAAATCCTTATTACTGGTCCTATCCCTAATGACTTTCATTATTTATGACATTGTTGTTAACTACGCAGTTCGTGAACACCGGTCTGATGACCAACACTATCATTTAGCTTCAGGTTTCACGCATTAAACGGACATTTGAGATGGCAGATCATTCTGACACCGACAGTTCCCCTCGGCTCCCGGGTTGAGGGCTCGAAGTTTTCCGCCTTGTTAAGAGTGTTTGTTTTTATTTTCGGCAGTATGAGAATAGATCTAAATCTTATGTTCATGACCATCCTTGCAGCCGAGCCGATCCGCAAGGTTTGTTGATTGCTGCTCGCGCTAATTTTGTGCAAAAATGGAAGGAGATTATCACTCTGTATATCAATCTGTCGGTCTTTTGGAAATGCTAAAACGGGGGAAAGGTCGGTGATAACAGTACCTTGGAGGAACAGAAACACAATCTATAACAATTTAATTCTAGCCCCAATCAACAATGACGCAATCTCACAATTAGGTAAAAAGTAAAAAAGAAAAAAAAAAGAAAAAAAAAACAGTCGATGACGCACTTTTTTATGTGACGGCATGAAAAAGAAAACAAAAACATAAACAAAGGCAGCTTGCGGGAGTGCGATAATAGCAGCGGGAACAATTAACTGAAAATTAGTTGCTTTGTAAATTAATATAGGACGAATTTTCTTCCTAGAATTGGCGGAGAAACGTGCACTATAACACGTGTCGCCAGTGTAAAGGCATGTACTCGCGGTTTGGTTGGTCTTTGTGTCAGTTGCTGAAAGATTGGATCTGCCGGAAATAAAAGACGCAATCCAACTAACTGGCAGAAAACTTCGGTAGTGAAAGGTTATAGGGGCCGTCTGGTAGCCACGCTCTCATGGTAAGAAATTCCATGATATCGTAGAGAAGGATCCTATACAAAGTGTCTGAGTCTGCTGAAGAACACCCCCGCATGACTTCGGCAGTCTCAGGTTACATTACATGATTATTGCTTAAGGTCCAGCGGACTCTTCCGAGCCAAATCAGGACCAGAGTCTCCGGTAAATTGTTCGGTATGTTCTCTGATGGTATGGCCACGTCACCAGATCATCAGGCCTTGCAAAGACCATTCTGCAAGGCACAGTGCAAGGAGGTAGAAGAAGAGGGAGACCGAAAAAGAGGTGGGAGGACAACATTCGAGAATGGACTGGTTTGACCCTGAGCGAAGCCATCAGGGCTGCTGAGGACAGAGAAAGATGGAGTATGCTGGTTAAACGATCATCTGTGGTGCCCCTACGACCTCCGGGTTACGGGACAGGATAGGATAGGATAGGTTCTCTGTCATGGATAGTACATGTAGGTATGCGCAGCGCAGTGAAGTTGGGGCCGTTTAGCCCAGTTGGTAGAGCGGCTTACTAAAAACCGTAAGGTGCCCTGTTCCAATCCCGGATTGGTCGAGGTGTGACCATATTATTTCTCCCTTACCATCAACTGCTTTGCTGGTGTCAGCACAATGTGATCAGTAGTCGCCTATATGCTATGGTGTCGTGTGCCTATGATCTACAATGAACCTTTAGCGCAGTGAATACGTGGTTGGTGCCTGTGACCTTTGCCCGGTTACGTACACGGTACATGCCGCGGCTCGGAATTGGGGGTGGGGATTGTGCAGTGAGGGGGAGAGGCTGTATTAGGTCCAGGTTCAGGGCCGGACCTAAGTTTTTCATGGGTAGGGGCCCAAATATATTATAGGGTAGTAGTGAAGGCGCAAAGCGCCGAGCCGATGGCGCAAAGCGCCTAGTTTGCTAGGGAGATCCGGGGGCATGCTCCCCCGGAAAATTTTTTGAAAAGGGAGAAAAAATGGTGCAATCTGAGCATGTAAATTGCAAAATTTTGGTGCTATAGTTTGCCATTGATTTTGTGTTTTCGTTTGTTTCTGCAGAGAGACTCTCGTTTCTGTATCACTTGTTTTTATTTATGTGTGTGTGTGTGTGTGTGTGTGTGGGTGTGTGTGTGTGTGTGGTTTTCTTTCTTTTCTTTTTTTCCCCCCCACATTTTTTTTCTTTCTTTTTTTTCTTTTTTTAAATATTTTTTCCCAAAAAGGGTAGGGGCCCGGGCCCCTCGGGCCTCTAGGGCAGGTCCGGCCCTGAGGTTGAGTTTAGTTCAGCTGAGAAGTGGAATAAACGGTGGAATGGAGGGTTGGTGTGGTTCTGAGGTTACTTTTATGAATTGATGTTTTATTCTATACTGACTGTGTTGTGTGAATGTTATTGTCTATGATTGTTGTACGCGTAGCACTGCGAAATGATTTCCATCGGTGCTTGTTAGGACAGTAAATGTTCTGATTCTGATTGGACTGTAAGTATCGTTCATCAAGGAAGTTTTAATTGTTTAGCGCCATCCTAATTTGGTTGTTGTTGTTGTTGTTGTTGTTGTTGTTGTTGTTGTTGTTGTTGTTGTTGTTGTTGTTTTTGTAGCAATTTTTATTTATTAGATTTACTTAAAATTTGAAGCAACCTAATCGGGTCCGTGCTAAAATCCCATAGCCATACTTTTCCTCACCGGGAGTATGAAGCAACCCTATTTCATTGACGGAAAAATATTGCCGTATATATTCCAATGTATACATAACATTGTCAATACAACAAGAACCAGAATCGGCATCTTAGAATGAGTGACTTACGTAACCATATTTACCAGACATTCAGCAGACCTATTCTATCCTATCCTATCCTAACCCGTAACTTTGTCCCTGTTCTCATGCAGCAACCCTGTTGGCTTCGCTGTATTGTATTGGTAGTCTATAAAATAATAATAATAATAATAATAATAATAATAATAATAATAATAATAATAATAATAATAATAATAATAATACTAATAATAATAATAATAATACAGGATGCTGTCAGGCTCTTTTTCTTCAATCGAAACTCAAAGAGCGGCGATCTGAAGAGATCGTTAATGCAGAAAGCGGAAGAGAAATCAATTTTTTTATTTTTAAAATATAGATTGACTGCATCCGATACTACTATATATATATATAGGTTGCTCCTTATAACACTTTTAAATGAAGCTAGAGTTTGACATTATTATTTCTTTTTATTTATTCCAAATTTTATGAATATGTTGAATTGCTTCTGTAATCGACCAGGCAATTATCATTTCCCCTTCCCCCAATTCCCCAGCCCCGCACCTTACCCTGAACTCCCTATAGTCAAAAATCATTCAGCGAATAGACGTTAACACGTAATAAACAAATCAAACATAGCAAAACGCTCAACAGGCCGCTTTGTTCTAACCTGTATTGAAATTCATAGCTTCTACTATAGCAGTAGTACCCACAGCTTGCTACGCACCTGTGTGGCTAATATTTCCTAGTGGTTCATCAATAATCATGCTGTCGGCTCCTCTGTGCAATTGCTGGCGGCCTAATTGGTGCCAGTTGCGGCCTGGACACTACTTCATTAACCACAACAACAAACTACCACACTCCGTAGTTGAGGTACAAGCCGGGCAGTAGGTGGAGAGGCAAAACGTAAGACTCGCGAGGCTCAGCTTCGGAGTGTGCAACAAACGGACTAACCATGGTCAAGGACGAACTTTGGATATTATTCAGCTGACAGTACCAGGATCCAGTTATAAGAGCTCTCTCTCTCTCTCTCTCTCTCTCTCTCTCTCTCTCTCTCTCTCTCTCTCTCTCTCTCTCTCTCTGTCTCTCTCTCTGTCTCTCTCTCTGTCTCTCTCTCTCTCTCTCTCTCTCTCTCTCTCTCTCTCTCTTTCTCTCGCATTGAAGTATTTAATTCCATTTCATTATTTTGTATTTAATCTCTCTCTCTCTCTCTCTCTCTCTCTCTCTCTCTCTCGTATTAAAGTATTTCACTCCATTTCATTATTTTGTATTTAATCTCTCCCTCTCTCTCCCTCTCTCTCCCTCTCTCTCCCTCTCTCTCTCTCCCTCTCTCGCTCTCTCTCTCTCTCTCTCTCTCTCTCTCTCTCTCTCTCTCTCTCTCTTAATTGCTGCGACAGAACGTTACGGATCTAACAAATACACGTCCTGCCTCGAACTAGCATCTCAGGTCCTCTAATCTGGAACTCTCTTTTCCTTTAAACATTAGGTCTTGTACCACTTTTCCTTCATTCAAACATACATTAAAGCAACATTACCTTAATATGACTCAACTACTGATTTTCTCAATGTTTCCCAGTGTGTTACTTTATTACTTGATCTACAATAGATGCATCTTAAATGTATGTGTAATTGTACCAACTGTTTATTTGATAATTCGTTGGGTTGTTTGTTATGTATTGTGTAATTGTACCATTAATATTGAATGTCACATATGTTTTTTTTTTGTATGATGCATGATAGTGTTTATAGTTATTTTTCGTCGTTTTATTGTAGCTATTTGTTTAGTCGTTGGCAAGTATGACTGAATATTGCTTGCAGAATGTGAGTGTGAATGCTACGAGAAACGAATGTAAGGTTACGCTCCCGCCTAAAATGTGTAGCCTTGTTGTGAATAAAAGTGTTTGATCCTCTCTCTCTCTCTCTCTCTCTCTCTCTCTCTCTCTCTCTCTCTCTCTCTCTCTCACTCTCTCTCTCTCTCTAATTCTCTCATATATAAAAGCTTTTGACTCTGTGCACAGGCGGCGGAAGCGGGGGGGCAAGAGGGGCACTGGCCCCCTCCAGAAAAATATTGAGGGGGCAAACATATACATTTGCCCCCCCCCAATATTCAGCCACTCAAAAAACATTATTTGGAGGTTCAAACCAATATTTTCCCCCTTTCTCTGGACTGATGCAAGTTAACAATATCTGTGCTGAGACCATTTTCAAAGCACTGAAGGACTGCTTGATCAGACTTGACTTGCCAGTGCAAAACTGTAGGGGCCAGGCCTACGACGGGGCGAGTAATTTTCAGGGTCATGTGTCAGGAGTTGCAAAAAGATTCAAAGATGAGATCCTTGCTGTGACTGAAGAGCTGGCGACAGTTCTTGAAAGAAAACAAACAACTCGTGATGACGCAGTAAACGCTGCTGACATTTGTCTGAGAACACTGGAATGCATGCGGCATGAAGATTGTTATGAGACATTTTTTGCTGACATCACAACGAAAGCAGCAAATTTGTGTGATGAGCCCTGCGTTCCTACACAGAAGCAGCCTCCACGAAGACTGGACGATGGCTCACAGGGTCACAGCTACTCTTGTCCATCTGCTTACTACAGACAGCAATACTGTGAGGCCATTGACAACACCAAAGAACATTTAAAGAGCCGGTTTGATCAAATAGCTCTCGACTTACCAAGGAAAATTTAAGTTCTTCTAAGTGATGGAGCAGCAGGGAAGAGACCAAAAATTCCTCAAGAAATCAAAGATATATATTCCGCTGACATTGACTTGGACAGACTCAAAACTCAGCAAGAATCCTCCCACATGCACCGGGTGACACCAGGAGGCGGCTAACTCTAGGATCACCATCTTCCAAGCACTGCCGGATGAACTGAAAGCTTCTGACATTGTGCGACGGATGCTGAGTGAAGTGGATAAACTTCTCAGACTGTACTTCACCATCCCAACCACAATTGCAACGGCTGAACGCAGTTTTTCAGCCCTAAAGCGGGTAAAAACATACCTTCGGGCAACGATGACGCAGGAGCGTCTAAATAAATGTCTTATAATGCATGTGTTCAAATACAAAGTAGATCAACTAGACCTAGCGCAAACTGCTTACGAATTTATCAATACAAATGAACGCCGTCAGGCATACTTTGAAAAATTAACGGTGTAATTTCCCATGCCAAATGACATGCATGACTGCTGTTTTTGTTACTGTGATGGATCAACATTGCCAGGTCAGTTTCTCTCCCTTTCTCTCTACCCTCCCCCCCCCCCCTCTCTCTCTCTCTCTCTCTCTCTCTCTCTCTCTTATATGCACAGTTGTAGAAATATATGATATATCTTTTTTCTCTCTCTCACATAGTGTCTATGAAAATAGTTCAAATTATTTGGAGTAAATGTCCAGGGCCGGACCCAGAGGGTCAATTCAACGGAAATCCATTTCAAGGGATCCGTTGAAACGTCCAAAGCGTTTTCCCGTTAAAATGACCAAGTAACCCAACCCCTAAGCCTAAATTAGTAAATGCAGCCATATTTTCTTGTTCTGGCCGCAAGCCTCTTCCAGCACCTTCACCTTGATACTGCCCTAATCCACCAAAAACGACTTTTTAGAAATATTAATTAAGATGTTAAGTTCATAATTATGACAATTCGTTGTAACGAACATCCATTGAAACGACCATCGCTGAATCGTCCAAAAACATCGTTGAAATGGAAACCCTTGACAGTGAAGCTGCAGAAAAGGACAAAAGATGTTGTCAATGCCTACTGGGAAATCAAAGAGGTCAGTAACTGCATGTCGTCTATTAGAAGAGATGTCGACACAGCGTTCGTTGCCTGGTTTGGTGAAGTCAGCAAAATGGCAAATGCTTTGACAACTGGTGTTATTGTTCCTCGTCAAGCATCCCGACAGACTCTCCGTGACAACCAATCTGCGGCCACTCAAGAAGAATATTTCAAGAGTAGCATTGCCATTCCTTTCTTGGAACACTTGTCAACCGAATTGGACTCGAGGTTAAAAAATGCTGGCCTAGCAGTTGATGGTCTCTGTCTGGTGCCAAGCACTTTAATAGACAACCAGGATGGTTTCATGCAGGTTCCAGAAGGGGTGAAGACACTGGCAATGTTGTGGGAGTCTGACCTACCAGAAAACGCTACCCTTGATGCAGAATACCAACGGTGGGTTTGCAAATGGTGAAGTTGTGCTGAGAATGCGACAGCTATCATCCCATCCACGGCATTAGAAGCACTGAAACATTGTGACAGGGATTTTTATCCCAACCTGTTCATCATGCTAAAGAACCTTTGCACCCTGCCTGTCACTACTGCCGAGTGTGAGCGTTCAAACAGTCAGTTGCGCAACCTGAAAAACTACCTGCGCTCTACAATGGGGCAACAGAGACTCAATGGACTTGCTTTACTGAAAGTGCACAGGGATGTTGATATTGACTTCAAGGGGCAGTGAACTGTTTTGCCAGAAGATACAATTCACAAATGGTACTAATGCCGAGGCACCTAGTGCAGCAAGACTGAATTAAATGAAAGCAGGGCGGTGATGTTCATAAACTACAAGGTAAAGCTTTATACCGTTAACGATCAACAAAAAGTAGTGAATAATAATAGTATACAAAACATATCTGCTGATAAATAAATGTTTGTGTGTGTGTGTTGTCTTTTTTAAGGGAGGGGCAGAGGATAATTTTTGTACCCCAGAGTTTGTCAGTTCAATTGTTCAAAAAGCTCAAAGTCCTAGACCATCACAAATGGCTTTTTCAAGGTTCAGATTGCACCAGATTGCACCATTTTGCATCCTTGAAAAAAACAAAATTCCGGGGGAGCATGCCCCCGGACCCCCCTAGAAGGCTCGGTGCTTCGCGCCTTCGCTGAATCTGTAACCTCCCCCTCGACTTTTTCAAGGTCCGGTCCTGATGTCAGTGAATAAAATGTGTGTGTGCCCCCCCCCCCCCCCCCCAATCCTGAGCAGCTTCCGCCGCCTGTGCTGTGGATAGAGACAGTTTGTGGTCCGTATTACAAAAGATTAAAACTTCTTTAAAAATGCTACGTATGCTGCAAGGGATGTACAGTTCTGTTCAGTCTGGTGTCAGATAGGGTACTGAAGTGCCGGGGGATTCTGTATAAATAGTATCCCCACTTTCTGGAACTTTAGTGCTTTAAAGCGAGCGTTGTGGCCAAGTGACCTAAGGCGGTACTAACTTGCCTTGTCCACAAGCCAGAAACCAATGGCGCCTGACAGGTGTGGGTTCGATCCAGCATCTGGGCGTTATGTTTCTCCGAATATTATTTACTTTCGACTCGGGCAACGTCTCGGGGGTTTTCTCCGGCTACTCCGGTTTGCTCCCCCAGCAAAATTTCAAAAATCACAAAATAATGTTAGGTAGGTTGGGCTTGGGCGCGCCACAGGCTGCGACTACGCCTTCCCAAGGGGAGGCGGCCCAGAGTTTCCCGATAGAAAAGGATAATAAACTGCAACAAAAAACAAAAACAACAAAACAATTTTTCAAAATTTTGGGTGTTTATTTTTTCTTCTTCATGTCTGTTGTGTTAGACCCTATGCGTATAGGCTGGTGTCCTCGCATGAAAGTTTCCTGAGTTTTCCTTTCACTCTCTCACATTAAAGTATTTCATGCCATTTCATTATGTTGCATTTAATTTCGGGATTTGGTCGTATTTGTCGATGATTAGTTTATTACACCTTTTTATGCGTAGGCTCCGTGGATGGGAATCAATATTTGATTTGGTATGTTATATGATAATAACTTAGTGTCATAAATACATGCGCAGTTCGACGGTTTACAATTATATATAATTTTAACATACTTTTTTTAAAATTAGGAACAGGTCGTAAAAATTGAATGGCATAATATCTGTATCCTCTTACAAATTCTCAATACTGTAGGTTATTTTGATTAAATTCACTGCTCTATAAGTCTTGTTTTTGCCTTATGCATTTGTATTGCTAATTTTAATTAAAGTGAGCCTTATATTGTTGTTTTCACGCTCTTGATAGTAAGACCATAATTTATTTTTATAATTATCATTAATCCCCATTATTGAGGTGAAAGCTTTCCAATAGGAATGTATGAAGTTTTTTTAATGCAGTTATTGAATGTCACTTTAGACTACCGGCACCGTTTTGTTTCTTTTGGCTAATTACAGCAATGACGTATAGGGCTTTGTTGACCAGCTCGGCTGCGTTTGATTGTGGTTCGCTTGTGCCTGTATACTAAGGGACATAAGCTATTTACTGCTAGAACAGACTTTTGGTAGGCTCTGACACGACCTTTAGATTCAACTTTCGCAAATGCTAGACACACACATAAATGTGACCTTTATAAATTCTTCTTCTTCTTCTTCTTCTTCTTCTTCTTCTTCTTCTTCTTCTTCTTCTTCTTCATAAATCACCATCATCCCCATCATCATCATCATCATCATCATATTTTATTCTTCTTCTTCTTCTTCTTCTTCTTCTTCTTCTTCTTCTTCTTCTTCTTCTTCTTCTTCTTCATAAATCACCATCATCACCATCTGGCATCATCATCATATTTTCTTCTTCTTCTTCTTCTTCATAAATCACCATCATCACCATCATCATCATATTTTTTCTTCTTCTTCTTCTTCTTCTTCTTCTTCTTCTTCTTCTTCTTCTTCTTCTTCTTTATCATTATCACCATCATCTTTTAAAAGTTTCATCCTGCTTCTTCTCTTTCTTATGTCCTGCCTTATTTGGAAGGTTCGTGGAAGATTCTGGGAGGTTCAAGCACTTGTTTTCGAGGTTCTCAGATCCCGAGCCTAGGTTGCTGAACCTCTTCAACGAAAAATGTTCAGGAACCTAGGTTCGGGATCTGAGATCTTCGAAAACAAGTTTTTGAACCTCCCAGAACTTTCCACGAACCTTTCAATTAAGACAAGCCATTCTCCATCTCCATCTCCTCTTCTCTCTTCTTTCTCCTTCTTCTTCCTCTACCGCCTCACTTCATCTTCTTCTACCGCCTCACCTCATCTTCTTCTACCGCCTAACTTCAACTTCTTCTACCGCCTCACTTCATCTTCTTCTACCGCCTCACTTCATCTTCTTCTACCGCTCACTTCATCTTCTTCTACCGCTCACTTCATCTGCTTCTACCGCCTCACTTAATCTTCTTCTACCGCCTCACTTCATCTTCTTCTACCGCTCACCTCATCTTCTTCTACCGCCTCACCTCATCTTCTTCTACCGCCTCACTTCATCTTCTTCTACCGCCTCACCCCATCTTCTTCTACCGCCTCACCTCATCTTCTTCTACCGCCTCACCCCATCTTCTTCTACCGCCTCACCTCATCTTCTTCTACCGCCTCACCTCATCTTCCTCTACCGCCTCACCTCATCTTCTTCTACCGCCTCACTTCATCGTCTTCTACCGCCTCAGCTCATCTTCTTCTACCGCCATCTCATCTTCTTCTACCGCCTCACTTCATCTTCTTCTACCGCCTCACCTCATCTTCTTCTACCGCCTCACTTCATCTTCTTCTACCGCTCACTTCATCTGCTTCTACCGCCTCACTTCATCTGCTTCTACCGCCTCACTTCATCTGCTTCTACCGCCTCAAGTCATCGTCTTCTACCGCCTCATTTAATCTTTTTCTACCGCCACACTTCATCTGCTTCTACCGCCTCAATTCATCTGCTTCTACCGCCTCAAGTCATCTTCTTCTACCGCCTCAAGTCAACTTCTACCGCCTCAAGTCATCTTCTTCTAGTGCTCTTAAGATTATTGCACAATCTTTTAAGGAAATGGTTGATGGGTGGTTTATCTTTGCTATTAACGCTGAACGCTGAAGATCATGTTAACACTTGACCATGACAATAAATGCAATATCAGCGCGTCTCCGTTCCTCCTCTTCTTGGTTGCTTATTTCCGACGCAAGGTCTCGTCGGAATGCAGCTCCCACACTTTGGAATTCTATTCCTGCCCGAGGATCTCATGTACTTCCAAAATAATTCCTGCGGTTCACAAACGTCTGAAGGCTAACTTGTTTCTTCAGCTGTAGTCTACATGCATTACATTAGGGGGTGGAGGTGGATTATTTTCTTCTTCTTCTTCTTCTTCTTCTTCTTCTTCTTCTTCTTCTTCTTCTTCTTCTTCTTCTTCTCTGAGCGACACGATAGTGTCCTTTAGATTTCATGTGGCGGTGGAGTGTTTGCTGGATTACAAATGTTCCTCACCGTTCGAGATACTCCCATCATCATCATCATCATCATCATCATCATCATCATCATCATCATCATCATCATCATCATCATCATCATCATCATCACCATCATCATCATCGTCATCATCATCACCACCATCGGGCGCATCGTCACCATCATCATCATCATCATCATCTTAAAATCCGTGCTATTTTTCCAATTGATTTGTTTTCTACCTTTGCCAACGAATAATTGGTGCAATCACTGAGTAATGATAATGATCAAAGCGGTAATCGATAAGCAATATATTGAAGTGCCAGACTTTTCGACGTGTTGTCGTTAGCATTGCTACCATCTCAACGGTAGTTGTTTTATGGTTTTGTTTATGTAATTGCGTATGTTGTTGGTGTTGTTGTCGGTTTTGATTTTATTATTTTTGTTGGTAGTGGTGGTGTTGATGGTGATACATGTATTGATGTTTGTGGTGTTGTTGGTGGTTAATTGTGGTGGTGGATAAAATGATGATGATGATGATGATGATGATGATGATGAGGAGGAGGAGGATGAGGAGGAGGAGGATGAGGAGGAGGAGGAAAATGTGATGACAATGACGACAATGATTATTAAGATGATGTTTACGACGATGATAATAATGACAACGATAATGATGATGATAATGACATCAACGACGATGGTGACGACCACGATATTGATGATCATAATTACCACGACGACGATGATGATTATGATGATTATGAGATATTGATGCCCTGTTATACGCCGTCTCCATGTAAGGTGACAGCCTATGGGCTATAACTGGTAAGATAATGTTTTATAGATTAGAACGTAGACCTAAGTATTACTTATCGCATTTCCCAACAAGATCTATAAACACCAAACTTTACATCAAGCAATAGTTCATATAGCAATTAGCCAACTAGGTAAACAGTCTCTAAACAGAAATCGTTCCACGATACAACATTTCCTGGCAATTTACGCGTGTAGGTATTACGATTCTCCCTACAGAAAACATTGCAAGATGCAATATTTCCATCGTAATTAATTACCCTGCATAGGTTAGAATCTTCAAACCCAACGCAACTTCTGATAATGTCTTACTCTCCACTTCAACGAATTTCTGCCTTCCCAGTCCCTACTCATCGTCATTTCCGACAGATTGCGGTAAAAGGTTTCACGAATAAAGCTGTGACCACTTAAGGATTGATTCTAGTTAAAAGACAGGGAAAGAAGGCGGGGTCAGGTCTGTGTCCTCCCAGGTCTGTATACTTCCAGATCTATATTCCCTCAGATCCAAGTTCTCCTAATATACTTACTTACACAGGACACTGTTGATTTGAATACGTGCGAGTGTATGTGCGCGTGTGTGTGTGTGTGTGTATGTGTGTGTGTGTGTGTGTGTGTGTGTGTGGTAGGGACGTAGACCTTCGGGAACAACGACCTTGGGGTTGGGGTAGGTGGGGAGATAGAGCAAAGACATGGGAGAACATAGACCTGCTCCCAAGCAGGCTGGCGATATGGCAATGATGATCGACCTTTCTTGCTTGGTATTTGAAGGGTTGGAAGTATTTGCTCAGACTTGCAGGATCATTTTGAACGTTTTATCATTTCGCGTCCTGTGATGCTTCTTCCCTCCATCTCTCCGCCCCCATCTCAACGATTTCATCTTCTGTCAATTTTACAATCATTTCCCCCCCCCTCTCTCTCTCTCTCTCTCTCTCTCTCTCTCTCTCTCTCTCTCTCTCTCTCTCTCTCTCTCTCTCTCTCTCTCTCTGTCTCTCTCTCTCTGTCTCTGTCTGTCTGTGTCTCTCTCTCTCTTTCTCTCTCTCTCTCTCTCTCTCTCTCTCTCTCTCTCTCTCTCTCTCTCTCTTTCTCTCTCTCTCTCTAGCATCAAGATCTCGTCTCCTGCGCGAGGCTTATTTTTTACTTAATACTTGTTTTCTTTTTCTTTTCTTACGCTTAACGCGCAGTGTTTCATTAATTTAATGTTGAATTTAATTTGTTTTTTTTATATTGTGAAAGGAGCAGGTAGCTTAAAATAATAATAATAAGCTATTCAGCCAGTGCCCCCCCCCCCCCCTCTCTCTCTCTCTCTCTCTCTCTAGCATCAAGATTTTCGTCTCCTGCTTATTTTTCTTAATACTAATCTTTTTGTATGTGGTGGATTACTTATAATTATTTTCGATGTTTGTCGTCATGTTAAGCATCTTCCTTTTTATCTTAAACGAGTGTCAGTGGTCGTGGTCATGGTTTTGTTGTTTTCTTGTTGTTTTCCCACGGTGAACGCGCAAAGTGTTTGATTTATTTAATTTTGCTTTTAATTTCTTTTTTTAATATTGTGAAAGGGGCTTAAAACTTAAAACAATACTAAGCCATTCAGTCAGTCTGTGTGTGCATGTGTGTGTGCGTGTGTGGGGGTGGGGTGGGGGGTGAGTGTGTGTATGTGTGTCTGTGCCTCTTCCCCCGACGCTTCATATTCAACACCACTATCTTCCATTCAACATCTCATTCACATGCAGTGGTACTCACACACATCAGCGGTTGTGCATTGAGCATTTTCCTACAATGGTATATGGTAAAATGGGGGCGATTAATGACTAACAACGATGAATGTCACATGGCCTTCAACGCAATGGAGGAAAGTGGATAAGAAAATTAAAAATACAGAAAACGTAAAACTGACCGTTTACTAGTTCCAAACAAAAAAACACAAAAATTTAAAAAAAAATTTAATTGTGCGTGAGATATTCTTAACACGTACCACAAGTTAAAAAAAACAACTAAATTTAACGAACACCATCTCATTAAAACCTTAATTTGTTCCGAAATCAGTCGAGAAGCGAGAGAGAGAGAGGGAGAGAGAGAGAGAGAGAGAGAGAGAGAGAGGGAGGGAGAGAGAGGAGTTTAATCCAAATAGCAATTAATAATCAACCCGTTAGAGGTTTTGGCGCGAGAGCTCTGAAGATAGGCCGCACTCTTATTTATAGGTCGTTCAGTTGTCCGACCCGTTTGACAGTGTGCGCATCAAGCAGCAAGTTCGCCTCTTGGACGGATTGTGAAATCTCGTTTTCGTCCAAAAGAAAAGAAACGATATGCAATTATTAATTAACCTTGTGCATATTCAAACGAGTTTTTGCTCAACTTGTCGATTAACAATCTAATAACTAACAATGCAATTGTTTTAAAGTTAGCGTAATGTTATAAATATATAATTATAATAATGTTGCCTGTGTCTCTATATATATAATTAACAGTTCACGGGTTTTCCAAGTTAGATTTTTTAGTTAATGTTGTTTTTGCATTCTTGTAAGCGCCTATGGCTATATTTAGATTAAACGGGTAATAATAATAATAATAATAATAATAATAATAATAATAATAATAATAATAATAATAATAATAATAATTTAGTGTTGAACAGCTCTTCGTTCATGTGGTAAGCTTACGATGACCTCAGGGTGGTCTTAGGAACATAAACAGCAACTCGCGAGACAAGGTCATGCAAAATGCAAACTGTTTATTGCCGTTTCAGCTTCAACACTTCTTGAATTATGAATTCGTGTGCCTATTGTCTCTACTGCGTGTACTCGAGTGTTTCAAAAGCATACTGAGTGTCAGAAATACCATTGTAACTAACATAGGTTTGATACAATATTCGCGGCGCACGTCTCTTAAAGTCAACGATAGACTAAACGTAGCCAGTTTTCTTTTTTCCCATCACCACGGTCTTTGTTGAGACAACGATGCAGAATCCACGATCACATTGCTTTTACTTTAGACCTCTCTCTCTCTCTCTCTCTCTCTCTCTCTCTCTCTCTCTCTCTCTCTCTCTCTCTCTCTCCCTCTCTCTCTCTCTCCCTCCCTCTCTCTCTCTCTCTTAATGTAATCCAATCAGAATTTGCTCAAACAACCGAACGATCAAATTTCAAATTTTCCAAGTGACTTGTTATTATTGTTGCCTGCCTTTTATGGTTGTCCAACGCTTGATTAATATGCTGCGTTCGTTCTCTTCTCGTTCGTGCTGCGTATGGCACTTTTATGTATGTGTGTGTGTGCGTGTGCGTGCGCGCGTGCGTTAGTATGTAGCGTCTTCTCTTGAGTGTATGCGTGTGAAGCCTATGTTTGTGTACGCTCAGGACTAGACGTCACTTAGTCACGTGATCTGGCTGGGGACACCCGGATGCGGGCAGCTTCTTTTGGGATCCTGGTAAAACCGATCACTGGCAGTTTTGTAGTTTGTTTTTTTGTTGTTGTTGTTGTTTTTTTTTTTAAATTTAATTTTCTGCTTAGCGTTTTAGCATCACTTGGGCTTCGACTTCATTCCCCTTGGATAGAACTTGCTGAATGTTCTGGTTTTGGAATTATAATCGAAAATATTGGAAAGTGTGTCAGACCAGCATGTGCTAAAAAAAACTGCTACGGTTAATTGAAAAAGCTCTCGGTGGCATACATAAAGTTCAATAAATATAATATACGAAATCTTCTACGCAGCAACAGTAATTATTGTTCTATCCTATCCTATCCTATCCTGTCCCGTAACCACCCGGAGGTCGTTGGGCGCCACAGATGATCGTTTAACCAACGAACTCCATCTTTCTCTGTCCTCAGCAACCCTCATGGCTTCGCTCAGTGTCAAGCCAGTCCATTCTCGAATGGTGTCCTCCCATCTCTTTTTTGTCTCCCTCTTCTTCTGCCTCCTTGTACCGTGCCTTGCAGGATGGTCTTTGCAAGACCTGATGCTCTGGTGACAGGCCATACCATCGGAGTTTCCGTTTCTTCACCACTGTGAGCATATCATCGTGTTGCCCATTGGCTTGTGTGATGGTATGTCGGACTTCGTTGTTGGTGATGTGCCCAGACGTCTTTTGGTGCATCTCATCTCCATGCTTTGTATTGTTCGTTGTAGATCTGCCGTGATTGTTATTGTTAATCGTTCTTGTTCTCCGACGTATTAACGACCGTTGACTTCAGCCAGAAGCTTTCACCAGGTTCCTCATTTCTTATGCCGCAAAAGGCAAATCTACTGAGGTGTAAATTGGTGGAGTTAATCATTCCTCTCTCATGTGACCCGTAAGGATCCTCATCCTGTAGCAGTCAATGCCATTAAGTTAGAATTAAGGATGCTATTGAACACGGACAATATACCGGTGTTTTGATAAAGCGAAGTGAGAGAGAGAGAGAGACAGAGGGAGAGAGAGAGAGAGAGAGAGAGAGAGAGAGAGAGAGAGAGAGAGAGAGAGAGAGAGAGAGAGAGAGAGAGAGAGCCAATCCATGTTTAAAGATGGTTGCGGAGAAGTCAATCTCTGCATTAGGGACGCACGAGAAGAAAACTTGGTACTCGGAAGTGGACTGAGTGGTCACGAGCGAGATGGAACACTGGATTGGAAATCTGGAAATGGACTGAATTATATATATATATATTTTTTTTTTAACGCGTCCCTGACAAGACTAAAACAGTAAAATAGACCCACGATAAACATAAAAGGGTCATGTAAATGTGCTTTTATGTTGAAAAACTGATGAACAGAAGGATGACCGCTGATTTCCTGAGAAAAAATAAAGATGTAAGTGATGGCAATTTAAGGAATTGAAGAATGGTCTCTGTCCTGAATCATATCCTATCCTATCCTATACAGTAACTCGGAGGCCGTAGGGGCACCACAGATGATGGTTTAACCAACGTACTCCATATTTCCCTGTCCTCAGCAACCCTGATGGTTTTGCTCAGTGTCAAACCAGTCCATTCTCTAACTCTAACCCTAACCCTTAACCTATTTTTTTCAATTTTTTGAAGCTAACCTTAACCCTAACTGTAATCCTAACCCAAACCCTAACTATAACCGCAACCCTTAACCTAACCCTAACACATCCTTAACCCTAACGGAACACTGTTTTGATGTAAAAAAAACGGGGTCAGTCAAAGAAAGTACGTAGAGGTTCAAGTGTATGTCAGAATAACGGCGTTTCTACTTAGACACACACACACACACACCCACCCACCCACACCCACACCCACCCACCCACACACACACACACACATATATATATACACACACACACCTACACAAACACATACACTTCTATTGTTTTGTCTTTAGGCAGCAGAATGTTGATCAGTGCTGTTATCCTTGTCGCAATTTCCGTGAATGGATGAAAGCGAAAGAAGGAAGAGCTCACATTCTTGTAGATTTATTATCCCACAACAACAATTTTCGACAATTTTCAACATTCGAGAATGGACTAGCTTGACACTGAGCGAAGCCATGAGGGTTGCTGAAGACAGAGAAAAGTGGAGTAGGTTGGTTAATAATAATTCATATATATATGGCTAAAATAAACACAGGGAGAAGTAATTAATAATATACACCTTCCCCGATACAGCCACTGGTCTGCAATAATACAGATATGAGAAATAACAGTTGGTCAGTAGGGGCTACCTCCTGTAGTTGAAAACTGGTCGCGTGGGTCACCCACGTGGTCAAGCAAAGTTTTACCAACATTCACAATTATAAAACATGGCAATATTTCACAAGCATAATCCAATAATAATGTAGCGGAGTGGAGGGTAGGTGGTAGAAGTAGGAAGAAGAGCGGAGCGCTCTAGAGGAGGCTGGTAGTAGGAGTACAGAAGAAGAAGACTCTCTTTTCCTTTTCTTTCACACTCGCACACCAATCGAAGATGTGGTTCTATTTCCAGCATTTATTTCTGAGTGAATAATTTTGAGCCACGGAACAGACAGTCATTTACAGTAGTATGTACATTCTGTGTCGGCCCGTGTCTGCCGTCTCACTGCCCCTCCAACTGGGGGGTCAGTCGGTTTTTATCATACAGCGCCAGCCTTAGCGGAGACGCACATGCGCGAGCCACTCGCGGAGCCTTAAGTAAGTGCCTGTGGGCCAAGTTTGTGTTATTTTCAATTTACAAATCCCGCTCGCCTTTGGCCTAATACAAATCAAAACATAACATAATACACATCACCAGAAAGGGCATAAAACAAGCTTCCCAAATATGTACATGAATTATTCATACAAGGTACAGATAAATAATAAACTTTGAAAATACGCGACTCAAAGTACGACCTTAAGCACACAAGTTCACAAAAAGATACAAATGATACATTTAAGACATACCAAAAACCCATACGTATTACATGCTCTAAAAGCTTAATGTCCAATCTGGCTAACTATATACAAATAAAATGCATGACTTATCTGTAACTCTTACAAATCATGAATCTCTATGTACACACTAACACAAGCTACAAACACAGTGTTATCGCAGGTTACATCACTGGGACTAGCGATCTCGGCCTTAACTACTCTAATATAAACTAAATTCATACAACATTCCATAAGAATAATATCTAAGGCTAGCTACATAATAATTATTTGATGGACAGAAATAAAAGGGGGCTAGTGTACGGCTCTGACAAGGTGTCGCATTTGGCAGTAAGTTTAAACAAAGGCTGTGCGTGTAGCAGACGACGCGTCGGCTAAACACGTTACACGGAAAACGGTCAAGATAGCATACTACATGACTAGTAAGGTTTAGGGATAGAAATACCGCACCAGTAGCGAACAGCAGTCGGCTACATTCGCACCGGCTTTTTAACCACTCAGCGTCCGCGCTGAGAAACTGTACTCAAGAGCAGATGTGCTGCTACTTGAATAGCATCACTGGGCCAAGGCATTAACTTGCCCGTGGAAACCATCCGACATCTTAAGTCAGGATAACAACAACAATCCCTATGACTCGTCCTTTACGACACGAATCTGACCTAACCAGAAAACGTTAAAATATGAACTTGGCATCGCCTAATGGGATGACTGACTATGTATTTGACAGGGAGTCCAGTATCTCAAAAAGGTCCATATTTAACATCATAACAAAATGCGAATCATGTACAGTTTACCTGCCTTTACAAAACATCCTGCCGTAAACATCAAAGCTCTAAACAGTACTATTTCCCTAATATCTATTCTATTCTACACGTACACCGTACACATGTTAATTTCTACAAAACTGCATATGTTTAGCAACAATGCTCAAAATCGATGGACATAACTAACGCATGATACATTATTAAAATAGCACAAAAAAAAAAACAGTATTTACACAGACAATTAAAAAAAAAATCATATCTACACAGAATTGTTTAGTTGTCTCATTAAAATAAAAGTCCGTATCTGAGAGCATTCCCATACTACTTTACAGTGTCATTATGTACATACCAGAGGCTAGGTATCGGAGACTGTTTTCTGTGCTAGACGCAGTGATCTCCTTGGCGCAGGACCCGGGCGTGGTGTCGACACTTGGGACGCTAGATCTTTAGTCCCAGATGTCCTGCCTTTTTCCCGTTGATCCTTTGCGTCAGCAACTGAAGATGTTGGGCATACTCGAGTATGCTTTCAGTTGGTCCTTGCCGCCTGTTGTGGAAGGAAGTCAGGAGGGTTGACGTGCCCCGTTGGTCGCTAAACGCCGCAGTCAGGACTTCCATGATGCCGTCTGCCGTAACAGCGGTGTCTGCTCTCCGCAGAACTTCCTGTCGGGCACACCCCGTCAGTGCTTGCAGCAGCCACTCCACCGCCGCGCCAGTGTCTAGGTGACAGTTCTTCAGGATTCGGGTGGCCTCCATTTGAAAATCTTCGAAGTCCTGCCCGTCCTCACCCGAAAAAGAAGGTAGCTTGGGAGGCGGCATCACGTAGAGGCGTGGCGTGAGGGCTGGTGGGCCGTTGACGTCTTGGACGCCGCTCACTCGGTCACTCGATGGTCCGCTGCCGTCCACCTGGGAGGGAGGTTGACTGTTGTTAGCTGTGGCCACAGCAACCGACGGTCCAGTGCTAGCTGGGAGTTGCACACTGCTGTCCTGCTCCGCCATCCTTGTTTGGCTTCTGGTTAAAATTCTTGAGGTCGCCGTTGTTAGTCTTGGTCTTGGTCTTTCAATGACTGCTGCTCCGTGTTAGCTGGGATCCTGCTCGCAGCGCCAGATCGATGTAGCGGAGTGGAGGGTAGGTGGTAGAAGTAGGAAGAAGAGCGGAGCGCTCTAGAGGAGGCTGGTAGTAGGAGTACAGAAGAAGAAGACTCTCTTTTCCTTTTCTTTCACACTCGCACACCAATCGAAGATGTGGTTCTATTTCCAGCATTTATTTCTGAGTGAATAATTTTGAGCCACGGAACAGACAGTCATTTACAGTAGTATGTACATTCTGTGTCGGCCCGTGTCTGCCGTCTCACTGCCCCTCCAACTGGGGGGTCAGTCGGTTTTTATCATACAGCGCCAGCCTTAGCGGAGACGCACATGCGCGAGCCACTCGCGGAGCCTTAAGTAAGTGCCTGTGGGCCAAGTTTGTGTTATTTTCAATTTACAAATCCCGCTCGCCTTTGGCCTAATACAAATCAAAACATAACATAATACACATCACCAGAAAGGGCATAAAACAAGCTTCCCAAATATGTACATGAATTATTCATACAAGGTACAGATAAATAATAAACTTCGAAAATACGCGACTCAAAGTACGACCTTAAGCACACAAGTTCACAAAAAGATACAAATGATACATTTAAGACATACCAAAAACCCATACGTATTACATGCTCTAAAAGCTTAATGTCCAATCTGGCTAACTATATACAAATAAAATGCATGACTTATCTGTAACTCTTACAAATCATGAATCTCTATGTACACACTAACACAAGCTACAAACACAGTGTTATCGCAGGTTACATCACTGGGACTAGCGATCTCGGCCTTAACTACTCTAATATAAACTAAATTCATACAACATTCCATAAGAATAATATCTAAGGCTAGCTACATAATAATTATTTGATGGACAGAAATAAAAGGGGGCTAGTGTACGGCTCTGACAAGGTGTCGCATTTGGCAGTAAGTTTAAACAAAGGCTGTGCGTGTAGCAGACGACGCGTCGGCTAAACACGTTACACGAAAACGGTCAAGATAGCATACTACATGACTAGTAAGGTTTAGGGATAGAAATACCGCACCAGTAGCGAACAGCAGTCGGCTACAATAATATCAATAAATCGCGGTGAAACACAAAGATCGATCATTTACCTTTTTACACAATGTCAGGCTATGGCTATACTGCGATAAATGGATTTCCCCCGTCACCTGTGTAGTCTTCAGAGAGAGAGAACTTTCAGCGCGTTCGTCCTTCTCGGATGAGGTTTAAACAAAGACTGACATTAACGGTGTGGCCTGCTAAACCCCGCAATATCCCATAAACCTTTGCGCCCTCGTGGGGGCTGATGGATATAGGTCAGCTGGATTACGTCACGGCATACCTTAGCGAAAAGCTTCCCCACACAGATTTAGAACAAAACTAACTTCTGTCGTCTGCTAAGCATCAAATTTAAGTTACCAAGGCCAAAGAAAGATGAACTTTTAGAGGCCTGAAGCCTTACTGCAGTGTCCAAACTAGCCTCTTGTGACAGTCTACGTGTCAATTAATATTGTTATCGTTATTGTGATGTGTATTTGTGTTGACTGTTCGCACACATAATGTACTTTCTTGTAAAAGATAATAAATTGTCTTATCTTAAATTATCTTATCTTCTCTCTCTCTTTCTCTCTCTCCCTCACTCTCTCCCTCTTTCACTGATAATTAGGAGAGGTTGTGAAACTAGACCTTCGATCCTAAAACCTTTATCCTATTAAACGGTTCAGTGTTAATATGTTCTCTCTCTCTCTCTCTCTCTCTCTCTCTCTCTCTCTCTCTCTCTCTCTCTCTCTCTCTCTCTCTCTCTCTCGTAGTGTTAGACTTTCTTTTTTTGTTCTTCTTATCTCCGCCGCTCTGTGTATAAAAATCAATGTCCATAATAGCCGTCAATTGCCTCTCACTGCGACAAATCTCTCCTTAAAACAAAAGGAACAAAATGAAATCAAAATTGCAGGGAAAAAAAGAGAAAGAAAGAATCCAAAAAAATGGAAAAGAAAGAAAGTAAAAAAACAGAAAGAATGAATGAAAGAAAGATAAATAAAGTAAGAACAAGTAAGAAGAAATAAAAGAAAAAAAAGAAAGAAAAAAAGACGCAAAGAAAGGACAGAAACAAATAAACTCAGCACGCGAAAGAAAAAGGAATGAAAGATAAAAAGAAAGCAAGCACGAAAGATAAATAAACAAAAAAAATATATAATGATACTACTACTACTACTACTACTACTACTACTACTACTACTATTAAGAAGAAGAAGAAGAAGAAGAAGAAGAAGAAGAAGAAGAAGAAGAAGAAGAAGAAGAAGAAGAAGAAGAATGATATTTATATAGCGCTTTTTCCCAATTAACAATATCAGCTCAAAGCGCAGTACTCACGCATTCATTCTAAACATCCGGCTTCATACAAAATAAAATCAGACACTTGCTAACGAATAAGAGACGAGGGAGGGAGGGAGGAGGGGAGAACTAAGGATGGGTGATGGGGTGGGTAGTGGCGGTGGTCAGAATCAAAATATAGCAAAGAAAGAAGAACATACAAGAAAATAAACGACAATGAAAGAACGAACGAAAAATAACGGAACTTGCAATCAGCACAAAGGTCAACTTCTGGGGGAGGGGGGGGGGGGGGCAAAATAGGCTTTGGGATTACAGAGCGCAAATTGGGCTTTGGGATTATAGAGCGGAGGGGAGGGTGAGGAAGGGGAAGAGAGAGGTGTGTGTGGAGTGGAAGTGGGAAGGTAGTGTTAAAGTGTTTACAAATAACTCAAACAGAAGCAATGCCGATCTAGTTCAAAATTATACTAAGCAATGTAATATCGTACTTATAACTATCTGTTATAGAACAAAAGGGGCATAGTGTTTCTTGGGCGTAGTTTTGTAGCACCCGCCTGGCATGTGATGGACTTCTCCAACATGTACCAAAGCAGTGAAAAGTCTGATGCACTTGCAAGAGCAGTCCTAAATAATTGTCACAATCACAATGGAATTGAAAATAGCCTACATTAAATACTGTTTCACTAGTTCACATTCTTTTTTTTTCACTGCAACGAATACGACTTAGGACTTTTGTTTTTCTACTAATGAAAATTAAAAACATTAAGATGATAAGTGACATGACCTTTTTAGTTTGCTTAAAACTAGCAAAAAAAAAGTATTTGTTTCTCCGTTGAAAGATTTCTTTAATTTTGTTTGTTTTACAAATTTTATAAGTACTGTATAAAGAGTCCATGTATATGGCACAGAAAGAGAAAGAGAGAGAGAGAGAGAAAGAAAGAGAGTTTTTAAAGATACGTTTTTTTAAAATTGCGCTTCTAGTTAATGAGTTCAGCAATTTTGATTAAGTTGCAGTTGATTTTTAATATGTTTATTTTTAATGTCTATGTCTAAATCACTTAGGTGGTCAATATGGAAATAAAGAAGTACCACCCAACAGCGTACACACTTGTTGCCCAGTTCAAAACACCGTGAAAGAGATGGTTTACCTCTTGGCATGCTTGATCTGTGCGTCAAGCTATATTGTATCTCAGTAACACGTGTCTAAACACAAACCAAAGACAAAGGTGGAGGTTTGAAATGACTTCCTCGACCATTTACACTCTAGTAAAAGCCAGAAGCGCACCTCAAAAGGAAATTAGGGATAATGCCGACCTACCTCTTCCAACACTACATGTGGCGACATTGGCCGAAACATTTGCGTCAGCAATAGAATGAAGTACAAGGCTGCTTGGCTATGCAAAGGTGGCGCAAACGTGGTGGTCATTGGAAGTGGAAATATGTCATGATTCTCTCATAATATTTATTTACTTATTTATCATTTTGATAGTGTTTCTTATGTTTCAAAGGGATTGTAACCAGAAATTTAATATTTAATAACTTTAAACGTTCAAGGTACACCACTCACTGAGAATGAGTTTTGGCAGGTAATATGATCACTAAATCGGTTAATCAGTGTCGGTCAATAATAAAATCGATTTGTAGAATATTAATATTGACTTTGTTATATCTTTATGTTAATATCTTTTGAGTTTTGAAATTTGTAGACAGACTGCATCCAACACCATTGTTGAAGGGAGGGGGGAAACCGGAGTACTCGGAGAAAACCCTCGGTGGCCTGGAAGTCCCGTACTCAAGTCACATAAATCCGTCCCCTGCGGTTTTGAAACCTGCAACCTTAGGCCTAGGAATCAACTGCTCACTATCAACCCAGCCACTAGGCCACGCCATCTTCCAATAACTGCCCTTCCTAATATTATAAAGTGCAGTGCAGAGAAATGACGATGGATACAAGCGTCCTTCCTACCCCGCCAGATATAGCGTACAATTCCAATCTTAATGTCTGCTTGTTCATCTTAGGACTTGGGATGCTCTCGAAAGAAAACGAGGAGTCGTGGGTCTAGCTTCGACAGACAGACCATTGTCGATTGAATAAACAGACCATTGTTTCAACACAGGCAAGATGTGTACAAGAGACACTTATGCGATTACTGCTGTGAAAGGGAAGAACAGGGGGAAACAGACTCACCAGTTACACTCAGCTTCCACGCAGACATACTATTCCAGACACATCCATACACCTTCAACCATACAGACACACGAGGCACCTTCAGTTAGCAGACATGCTAGACACCTTCAACCAATCACAGAGGCATTAGCCATGTAGAATGGATCCGCGACAGCCAAAATAAAAGTGGATCCGCGAAAGCATAGCAATAGCAATAGTAGCGTACAGCCCATGTATTATAGAAAGGTGGGATCAGACGGCGTGCATTTTGTTGGTGAACACAGCATTCATCCATTGTACATCCTGTCATTACAACACATATGGCATAATATTACAATGAAATAAAAACAATAATAATAATAATTATTATTTGAATGCAAGCTTGAACAAATACGTTTTCAGTTGCGATTTGAATGTTGCCAAGTCAGGTACGCCTCTCATGTTTGCCGGCAGCGAATTCCAGAGAGTAGGCGCAGCAAAAGAAAATGCACGTTCTCCGAAAGTTTTCATATTTCGGAGTGGCGCTGTCAAAAGACGTTCAGACGAAGAACGTAGTGCCCGAGTTGGTTTATAGGCTACAAGTGCATTGGCTAGGTAGGATGGTAGTGTGCCTTCAAAGAACCGAAAAGCCAAAACGCAGACCTTGAATTGAATGCGAAACTTCACCGGCAGCCAGTGAAGCTTGCATAGTAAGGGAGTGGTGTGATCCCTTTTCTTCCGTTTCAAAATAAGACGCGCTGCGTTGTTTTGTACGCGTTGAAGGCGATTTATTTGTTCAGTTGGAAGACCAACCAGAACAGAATTGCAGAAGTCAAGCCGTGATGTCACAAAAGCATTGACAAGAGCTGCACACGCTGACTCGGTTAAAAACGGTCGAATAGAGGCAATGCGCCTCATCTCGAGAAAAGTAGCACGACAAATAGTACCAATTTGATCTTGCATTGACAAAGTTTGGTCAATTTTGACTCCAAGATAGCGCACGGAGTCTTGGTACGGAATGCTGCTGCCATTTACAACTAGGGAGTCGCTGCCGACCTGCCTGAGACACGAGGCTTTGCCTACAGGCATGATTTCAGTTTTTTCAGTGTTCAATTTAAGCTTATTGCTATCCATCCAGGAAAGAACATCATGGATGCAAGTTTGAATGTCTGACTGCACAGTCTTAAAGTCTGATGGCTGAGAACTCTTGGACAGTTCAGTATCGTCTGCATATTTATGGAAATTACATTCATGGTCTGTGATGACGTCTGAAAGTGGCTCAGAATA
Organism: Oncomelania hupensis; assembly: GCA_036898135.1. Classification (NCBI taxonomy): domain Eukaryota; kingdom Metazoa; phylum Mollusca; class Gastropoda; order Littorinimorpha; family Pomatiopsidae; genus Oncomelania; species Oncomelania hupensis. The sequence goes on along the minus strand of CM072523.1, from coordinate 45,735,531 downwards.
CAATGTAAATAACACAGGCCCCAACACAGAACCCTGAGGGACACCAAATACAAGTGAGTCGGGTGATGATAAAACACCATCAACCAGAACTGACTGAAAGCGATCCTGCACATACGACACAAACCAGTCATGATTTAAGGGAAGATTACATAGCGGTTTGAGAATAAATCATTTGAGCGACCGATTCGTTTCATCAGAGACGCAGACTAATACAACCCTTCTATTTATAAATAAAAATGGCTGTGCTATCTACCTGCTCGCAGTGGTGAAGAAACGGAAACTCTGATGGTATGGCCACGTCACCAGATCATCAGGCCTTGCAAAGACCATTCTGCAAGGCACAGTGCAAGGAGGTAGAAGAAGAGGGAGACCGAAAAAGAGGTGGGATGACAACATTCGAGAATGGACTGGTTTGACACTGAGCGAAGCCATCAGGGCTGCTGAGGACAGAGAAAGATGGAGTATGCTGGTTACACGATCATCTGTGGTGCCCCTACGACCTCCGGGTTACGGGACAGGATAGGATAGGATAGTGCTATCTACCGCTGAATGATCGAGGATCCATTTTCGCGGATCCCTTCTACTTGGTGAGTCGACAGACATACTAGACCTTTTCAGCCAACAGACATACCAGACTTTTTCAGCCAGCAAACAGACATTCCAGACTTTTTCGGCCAACCGACAAACAAGACTTTGTCAGCTAACAAACATACAAGACTTTTTCAGCTAACAGACGTGATAGACAATTTTTTTTTGCCCATGGACATACTAGACTTTTTCAGCCAATAGACATTGCAGACTTTTTGATCCAATAGACATTCCAGACTTTTTTATCCAACAGACATACCAGACGTTTTCAGCCAATAGACATTCCAGACTTTTTCAGCCAATAGACATTCCAGACTTTTTCATCCAACAGACATACTAGACTGTTTCATCCAATAGACATTCCAGACTTTTTCATCCAACAGACATTCCAGACTTTTTCAGCCAATAGACACTTTTTCAGCCAATAGACATTCCAGACTTTTTTAGCCAATAGACATTCCAGATTTTTTCAGCCAATAGACATTCCAGGTTTTCAAGCCAATAGATATTCCAGACTTTTTTTTAGCCATTAGACAATCCAGACTTGTTCAGCCAATAGACATTCCAGACTTTTTCAGCCAACAAACATACCAGACTTTTTCAGCCAACAAACATGCTAGACATTTTTTTAGCCAACAGACATACCACACACCTACAAAGATGTAACAGAGGTCTGTTGCAAAACTGCAAGTGACCTCTAAATCCCTAGCAAAAATGGAAGCCGAGAGAAGGCTGTTGCGGATCGCCACTGGCGCGCAAAGCATGGCGAGATTCAAGCAAGGCAAGCGAGGTGCGCCTTGGAGGTACATCGAGAGCTGGGTACTACAATGGCCGCCATCGCGCTTCGACTAATTTGCCGATAAAACTGTTGGGCCCAGTGCAGCTGTTTCTACCACCGTTTGGGAAGATTTATGTCTTTGAGCTAGCTACTAAGGGCCGTCTTTACTTGTTATTTCATAGTTTTCATCCCTGCAGTTTCGTCAGAATTGTTTTCTTGCTCAACAACTCGCGCATGGAGGCTGCCATATTGGAATTACGAACACGAGTGCTTGTTTTTTTTCTTTCTTTTGCACTAAGATTGCCATGAATTGTTGTCAAAATGATGTCAGATGCTCTCATTCGCTGTGTCTGTGCGTCTCACTAGCCCTCGCTAGTCCGCAACACAGCCCAGATGTACAGCTCATAAACACACCAGACTCTCTCTTCCCTTCCCCCCCACCCTTTTCCTCCCACCGTACCCCAAATACCTTCAGCTCACAAACGCCCCAGAACTTACAGACACACCCAAATAATGACAGCTAACGGCCACAAAAGACACATACAGGTCCCAAAGGTTAAAGTGTTCCCGATTGTTCGCTTGGCGACTGCTGCTCTTCCTCAGTGGACGACAAACAATTCGTGTCATCAGCACATTCACGGCCGATACTTCCTGACACATCCCTTTCTTTATCTTCTGCCTGTTTTTCTTTTTTTTTCTTTATTTTTAAATTTACCTCGCACAACCCGATTTGCCGCTGGCTACCCGCGCTGATGCGCTCTAGCAGCGAGCCTAATTTGATCAGCAGATCTGGGGACAGATCCATCTTTTTGCAGCCAGTTTCTTCCACGGTTTCGGTGCGCCGACGACAAGGGAAGACGGATGTGTGAAGGTGTGGAGTCGCCCAGAGTGACTGTATAAGGTGCGAGAACTGAACTTGGTCGGATTGCCGATTATTCTCAGTGCGAGTTGATTTTTCTTTGGTCTTACCTCTCCCGGACTACTAGAAATGGGGGTGTGATGGGTAGATAGCTAAGAATAGAGAACAACAACAAAAATATATCAAGGCCTTTTGGCTCTGAATCGCACATATCAATAATTGGACGATGATCAGCGGTGAATAGTCTCTCCCTCGTTGATGCGTTTTAGCCGTGTGTAAGCTTAAATACAGTAGCGATCTAATTCCTTGTATCACTGCTTTACAGTTTTGAAGGCATAATTCACCCCATTGTATATCTATTAAATGGTTTTCAAAGCCCAATTCGTTGTGGACTCCAATTACAAGTAGTAGCTTAGTATAGAGTACGAAGAAAAATATAATGCTTATTTATGGTTTGATGGAAAGATGGATCCGATTTGACTTGAGGATGTTAAAGGATTGGTAGGTCTACGCTACGGTACAGCACAGGCGCGTCACCTGGGCAGGGTTTAACATTAATTCAGTTCGTCCTTTATAAATACTCAATAATATGACGTAAAACCTTGTTTTCCGATCATCACACGTCTTGCACCTGCATCAATTACGTGTTCCTATCCTATCCTGTCCCATAACCCGAAGGTCGTAGGGGCACCACAGATGATCGCTTAACCAGCATACTCCATCTTTCTCTGTCCTCAGCAGCCCTCATGGCTTCGCTCAGTGTCAAACCAGTCCATTCTCGAATGTTGTCCTCCCACCTCTTTTTCGGTCTCCCCCTTCTTCTACCTCCTTGCACTGTGCCTTGCAGAATGGTCTTTGCAAGACCTGATGATCTGGTGACGTGGCCATACCATCGGAGTTTCCGTTTCTTCACCACTGTGAGCAGGTCATCGTGTTGTCCAATGGCTTGTGTGATGGTCTGTCGGACTTCGTCGTTGGTGATGTGTTGGGTATAGGAAATGCACAGAAGATCTGCTGTGAGGGTCCATACGTGTTATCTGTGATATATAAATAACATTGGCAGCTTAGAAAGTGGCTTAAGCAGAAAACTCTCAGTCACTTCCACAGGTGAAATAATAATAATAATAATAATAATAATAATAATAATAATAATAATAATAATAATAATAATAATAATAGTAATGATAATAATAGTAATGATAATAATAATAATAATAATAATAATAATAATAATAATAATAATAATAATAATAATAATGGATGCTACACCGATCTGTGCGTCCCCAAATCACCAATCAGGCTCAAAGCGCGGCGATCTGTACCAACATACACGCTTGCATGCTTCGCCCACTCTCATACGCAGAACTCTCGCGACTGTCGGCATTGAAAACCCACTGCGCTATCAGGACAACCACGTCTGCAGGCCACTCAAAATGCAATGAGATGTAGCCTACCTCGCAGAATTAACATTTGGCGAATTTTTAACGACAACACCCACTATCGGAGATGGGGCAGACGGGGCTAACCACGATAGGAATGAGGGGGAAGGGAGGTGGTAAAATGGTCCCAAAACTAACACTGAACCAACAGAGCATTCTTTCTGCATGCTAAGATCCTATCCTATCCTGTCCCGTAACCCGGAGGTCGTAGGGGCACCACAGATGATCGTTTAACCAGCATACTCCATCTTTCTCTGTCCTCAGCAGCCCTGATGGCTTCACTCAGTGTCAAACCAGTCCATTCTCCAATGTTGTCCTCCCACCTCTTTTTCGGTCTCCCTCTTCTTCTACCTCCTTGCACTGTGCCTTGCAGAATAGTCTTTGCAAAGGCCTGATGATCTGGTGACGTGGCCATACCATCGGAGTTTCCGTTTCTTCACCACTGTGAGCAGGTCATCGTGTTGTCCAAATGGCTTGTGTGATGGTCTGTCGGACATCGTCGTTGGTGCTGTGCTTGGGTATAGGAAATGCCCAAAAGTCTTCTGTAGCACCTCATCTCCAAGCTTTGTATTCTTCGTTGGAGATCTGCTGTGAGGGCCCATGCTTCGCAAGCATATAGGAAGATGGAGATGACAAGGGAGCGCAGCAGTCTTACTTTTGGAATGCTAAGATGCTAAGATAGGGCGGTGAAAATAAAATATAACTTTTTTTTATCTTGCCAACCACGGGATTCGAACCTGTGTCATCGGTTTGCCAGGCGAACGCTGTACCAAGGCCTAAAGCCCCGGTCACACAGCCCTTTACGGCTGAATCACGGCCAAAGCGCGTCCAAAATTTGTTACCCGTGGAGTGGACGTTGTTGTTCGCGTTGATGTCGAGGTTAAGACGAGCTACGGTCGAGGTATAGACGTGGCAGGACGCGGGGAGAAATCTCAACGGCATCGGACGCGGCAAAAAGTTTTGAACTGCTCAAAATTTTAGCCCGCGCACAACCACGGGTAATACACGCGGTAAAGACGTGCAACACACGTGAAACACGCGTGGTAATCCGTGTTCCGGCAGTGATTAAAACTTGGGGAGACGCGGTAAGACGCGAAAGTTTAGCGTTCAGTCACGGCCAGAGCACGGTCATTGGACGCATGTACCGCGTTGGAATCACGGGAAATAGCGTGTGTTTAGCGGCTTATCACTGACAAATGGATTTTTCCACGTACATAGCACTACCTAACGACGTCTCGAACAAGTTCGAAATACGTCCCGATCACTGCCTAATCACTTCTGTATCATTTCTGATTTGCGGCATATAAATATAAATAATTTTCTGAGACCTCGGCATTGTCCCCTATACGCACTGTGTCCGGGGACGTTAATCTACCCAAAGAAAGAAGAAAGAGGAAAGACCTCGGCACTTGCAGTGTAGATGTCAAGGAGTGAACATGAACCCTCAACACCGTGATGTCCTCATCTTCATGCTCTAGCAGAGGAACCCTTCTTTCCAGGCATACTGCAAATGGTTAAGAAAGGGTGAAGCAATTGTAAGGATGGAGAGTTCAAAGGTATTCCAGGGTTCTCCCCTCCCTTCCCTTTAAAAAAAAGGTATTTGATGCAGTCTGTCTAAAATTTAAACAACAACAAAAATAAAAAATAGATTTTCTTTCCGTCTTCTAATAGCGAATTGCCTTTATAACCACATGTTTGAGTGATGAATGCGTGGTTGTTGTAAGGTAAAAAGGTAAAGGTGGTCCCATAGCCTTGTTGTGGCCGTAGGGGAGCGTGATGTTGGAGATCACACTTATCTTGGGCCAGCGTACAATGAGGGTAATGCCCATCTCTCTCCCTCGCTGCTTTACCTTCCCCACCCTTAAGAGAAGTAGGTACTCAGTCACGGTTGAGTCAACTGGGGGCGTTGTTATTTGTCGCTTTACGTTTTGCGGTCACCCGTCCGAGTGCTAACCGCACTGAGTGGACGGTGCTTCACTTGCGACACAGTAGCGAGTGCTCCAACCACTGCGCTATCCTACATCCTATGTAACCTACATACACGCTCACATGTTACAGCCACAAACACAACAACCAGTGGGGTACTGGTTGTTGTGTTTGTGGCTGTAACATGTGAGCGTGTATGTAGGTTACAGATCGCCGCGCTGTGAGTCTGATTTAGTAATAAGGCGCGTATGGCATCCAGTAGTAGTAGTAGTAGTAGTAGTAGTAGTAGTAGTAGTAGTAGTAGTAGTAGTAGTAGTAGTATGGAATCCAGTAGTAGTAGTAGTAGTAGTAGTAGTAGTAGTAGTAGTAGTAGTAGTAGTAGTAGTAGTAGTAGTAGGCTAAAAGGGGAATTAAGGTATGAATCTTTTAGTAAATGTCTATTGGGAGAAGAAGTGGAAAGGAAAAAAAATAGTGAAATGCTAGAGTAAAATAAATTAATAAATAAAGAACAAGATACGACCTGTGTGTGAATGATGAACAGTTGTATTAATTTTAAGCTGCTAAAATGAAGGAAAACGGTACAGGAAAGCCTGAAAAGGAGTTTGGAAAATGTACTTGCCTTTGCTAAATGTGAGAAACGGACAGCTGGGCCGTCGATTTATACATGAAGTATCTTGAATGAGGAGTGAATTTTTGTCTTCGCTAGGCGCAAAAAGTGGTGGGGTGAAGGTGAGCGAGTGGGTGTTGGGAGGGGAATTGACCATAAATTCTGACTGCTAAAGGAGGATCGACGTTCTTTCTCTGCGTCTATGTCTGTCTGTCTGTCTGTCTGTCTGTCTGTCTCTCTCATTCTCTTTGAATTCTCTCTCTCTCCCTCTTCCCTTTTCTGTACATTCTTTCTCTCTCCCTCCCTCCTTCTCTATAAATTCTCTTTCTATTTTTCTCTCTATTTTTCTCTCTCTATCTCTCCCCTTCTCTGTAAATTATCTCTCTCTTTCTCTGTAAATTCTCTCTCTCTCTCTCTCTCTCTCTCTCTCTCTCTCTCTCTCTCTCTCTCTCTCTCTCTCTCTCTCTCTCTCTCTCTTTCTGTCTCTCTCCTTCTCTGTAAATTCTCTCTCTCTCTCTCTCTCTCTCTCTCTCTCTCTCTCTCTCTCTCTCTCTCTCTCTCTCTCTCTCTCTCTTACCCTTGCAAAATAAAAATTGTAATCTTATCTTATTTCTCTCTCCCCCTCCCTCTCTACAAATTCTCTTTCTATTTCTCCCTCTCTTTTTCCTTCTCTATCTCTCTCCTCTGTAAATTCTCTCTATCTCCTCTCTCCCTTCTCTGTAAAGTCTCTCTATCTCCTCTCTCCCTTCTCTGTAAATTATCTCTATCTCCTCTCCCCCTTCTCTGTAAATTATCTCTCCCCTCCCCCTTTTCTCTCCCTCCTACTATCTCTCCATCCCTCTCTCTCTCCCCTTCACTGTAGATTCTTTCCCCTTTGTAAATTCTCTCTCCATCCCTTTCTCTCCCCATCTCTCTCCTCCCCCCCCCCGCCCCCCGTCTCTCTCTCTCTCTCTCACCCTTGCAAAATAAAAATTGTTATCTTATCTTATTTCTCTCTCTCCCTCCTTCTCTACAAATTCTCTTTCTATTTCTCCCTCTCTTTTTCCTTCTCTATCTCTCTTCTCTGTAAATTCTCTCTATCTCCTCTCCCCCTTCTCTGTAAAGTCTCTCTATCTCCTCTCTCCCTTCTCTGTAAATTATCTCTATCTCCTCTCCCCTTCTCTGTAGATTCTTTCCCCTTTGTAAATTCTCTCTCCATCCCTTTCTCTCCCCATCTCTCTCCTCCCCCCCCCCGCCCCCCGTCTCTCTCTCTCTTTCTCTCCTCTTTATTTTTGGAGCAATTAGTAGTGGGACGGAGGGTGTAGTGCCAAAGTGCAATGTTAGATAAGCTTATTTGCGTCAATCGGAAATAGTAGACCTATTCAAAACATTCGCTCAATACAGTACCATCGTCTAATTCTCACTCACTCTCCAACATATCACTACTTCACTAATTTAAGTAACTAACTTAAGTTAAATAAAATAGCAATTGTTATTTTTGCTTAATTGTTGTTATTGATTTTGTTAGTTAGTTAGTTATTCATTGCTTACAGGGTCCAGCGGACTGCAAAGAGCCGCATCAGGACCACAAAATCAAGACCACAACTTGCCTGAAAGAGGACTCACCCCTGATCCGCATAAAAAATCTGCTAAAACAACCCTAGTGGTAAAACTGAAGGCACTCCACCAGCCGGTCATTGTACAATAAAGGCATCTTACGCAGGGGACGCTGAGGCTATACTCTAATTTATCGAACCCCCGTTTACAAAAACAAGATAAAATTCAAACATCATTATAAACCATCAACAAAACACATGATTGATTGTTATAGATTGTTTTTTGTCCACATTGTAATGTATTGACTTACATGATAAGATTCGTTCAACTTTCGATTCAAGTTAAAAAAATGTGTTTTACGTCATTTCCGTAGATGCTGACGCAATTTCCGCATTTCCGGTTTTCGTTATGTCATGAAGAGAATGGTCTTATGGCTGTAGGTCTGTGTTTGTTGATGTAATATTCTTGTCCAGCCCTCTTTGGAGCTACGTAGACCAGTGGATAACACATAGAATAAGTACATTGATATTAAGGAATAATAATAATATAGATTTTGATAGAAATGTATTTAGAATAGGGACTTGAAAAGTCAAGGTCATATAATGGAGAAAATGACCATTGTTTTGCCTTAAGAAGAGCGGCGAATGTTCATCATGAATAGACTTCATGTGGAAATAATTTTATTACATAAACATTAATGATTTTGTTCACATTAGCTGTTTTAAGGTTTTATTGTTTGATGTAATCGGGACTGTATCAAAGGAAAATCATGCTGTGATCTGTTCATCGACATTGGGGAGCCGCTCATCTTCTTTCCATAAGACTGCCGCCTTCATCGTACATTGTACTTTGCTACTGAGACGGGATCATCTGACATTCATACACGTTCTACCTAATTCTTCTTTCCATGGGACTGCCACCTTCATCATCTTGAAAATGTGTGTCATGATTAATTTTAATTCAACGTCGTGTCATGTTTAAGTCTTCGTAAGGAATAAATACATTTGTGTGAATGAAGCATTCACTCCAAAAAAAGTCTTCTTTTGTTTATCAATCCAAGTTTCAGTATTTCTGTAGTACAAGTTTCTTGTTTCTTTATTATATATAACGAAGGCTGCTTCGTTACACATATCACTAAGGAGTAAATAAGATCTGGTGAGACCTCCCGCAATTCCATCTATAATGATGATGACGATGATGTTTATGATGATGATGATGATATTTGATAAGAGCTCCCACAATTTTATTGATGATGATGTTGGTGATGAATGATGATGATGATAACGACGACAAAGGCGACGACATTACATTACATTACATGATTATTGCTTTAGGTCCAGCGGACTCTTCCGAGCCAAATCAGGACCGGACAACCCCCGATCCGCATAAAAGATCTGCTGAAACAACCCTAGTGGTAAAATTGAAAGCTCTCCACCAGCCAGTCACTTTACAATAACGCCATCCCACGCAGGGGACGCTGAGGCTGTACTCTAATTTATCGAACCCCCATTTACAAAAACAAAATAGAATACAAACATCATTGTAAATTATCAACAAAACACATACATATAAAATGCCTACATTGCTAAATAATAACATCATAGGAAGCCCTCGTGACCACCTGGCAGAAAGCGTCCAATACTCCCAAGCTGATCCAACAGACCTCATTCACAAATAAGGAGTCTTGTCCCGGAAGAGTTTTCAAGAAAAAAGGTAGATGACTGGTCTAGCGAAGAAGACGATAGTAGTACTATAGCAGATTGATAGAACAGAGCAGGAATGAGAAAGAGCAAATGAGAAAGACAGCGACAGTGGGAATTTAAAGCACTAAATTTCCAGAAAGTGGGGATACTATTTATACTGAAATCCCCGGCACCCCAACGGGGCTAGGCGACGACAACAACAACGTAGTCTTGTATAGCGTAGTTAAGCATCAAGTGGAATTCATTTGTTCTTTTGGACCCCTATTCCTATTAAACTCTCTCTTCCCACACTCACACACCTCACCCACCGTAAGTCCCCTCCCCTCTTCTCTCACCCCCTCCTCCGGTCCCCTGTCATAGTAAACCACAATGCTAGTCACTGAATGAATGGCCAATTCATAGCCCGAAGTCTGGCAACAGGCGCCGATTGGTGCAAAATTGTCAACACGATCACGTGACCCAGGTGCACGTGCCCTGCCTACAAACCCGCGGGGAAATGTGTCCCAAGGGAAGCAATTCATTTTGTGTGTGGTGGATGGGAAAACGGCGCTGGGGCCTAGTAGTTACCTCCCTTGCTGATTGTGCGGTCCTATTGCAGGACATAATACGTGTGTTTTGGGAGTGGTTGGAAGGATTAAGTAGGTAACTAGTTTCAATGGTGACTTGTTGAATTAGAACGAGAAAGTTTTACAAGTCTGTGAATTTTATTGTGTGTGCGTGGTCTACCAATCATCATGGATCTTCTTTCCTTTTTTCTTTGAAGCTGGTCTATTTTTAGCTACATGTCTAATGGCTCTCTCTCTCTCTCGCTCTCTCTCTCTCTCACCCCGAACACTTCCCTCTCCCTCACTTTCTCTGTGTTCTAAACAGTTCAAGACTAATGGAACCACTATCTCTTCTCTCTCTCGTTCCCTCTCTTGCTGTTTCAATTTCCTCCTTCTCTCTATTATTTATTACATACTCACTGACTGCATCAGGTAATAAGCTATAACACAAGTATATCAACTAACAAGTTAGTATCTCGTATTGCCCCCAGTCGACGTGCGGTGGTCCCGCTGCCATTGGTTTTAGCCACAAGCTGAGACGGGGATATCCCAAACCTAAAAATAGAATAGAGAATTCTGGGAAATCTGTTCTCGCTGAAATGAAACGAAAGTTGGGAGAGGAACTGCATATTTCTGGTAGTGAACAAAGGCAGAAACTTGTCAGCAGTATTATCAGCGATGGAGTTATAATGGACGAAGTGCTCCATACCTATGAGATTGCCTTTGCTCGAGCAAAGAAACTAAAGAAGGATTTGGCCAACGTCATTTCAGAAAAGCATTTCCCTACCCATAATTCCCCTGGGTTTTGAAGTTTCTAAAAAGTTATTTCAGGCCGACGACGCTCTATGGAGCGGAAAGCATGTAAAGGGAAGCAACCGGTTGTACGCGCACGTCGATAGAGACATAGAAGAGAGATACTAACTTGTTAGTTGATATACTTGTGGCTATAACGCTTCCTGTTTGCAAAGTAGGCCAACTAAAACATCAGTCGGGCACTGTCGGAGTCCCCAGTATCATCATTGCCTTCACATGTTTCGTGGGTGCTTTGTTTTTTGTTGTTATTCTTGTTTTGTGTGGTCGTTTTCGACATTCGTAATGTGTTTTATATCCGTTTACCGCAGAGCTTTCGACGCTATGGTGTGCATTAATAAAGAATATTCGTTTCAAAAAGAAAAAGCCGCCGGCTTCTTTTAAATTATGGGACTTCAGAGAAATGGATGACTGTGGTTCTTTATAACAGTGAATGTTAGTGGCTTGTCCGACCGAATGAACGCCAAAAGCTAGCAAGGGAGGCGACCACTAAAACTTCTATCTCGTTCAGTTTAGACTGCAAATGTAGCCTCCCTTGAACTTGTTTTGTTGTTGATGATGTTTTCTAGGCAGTGCGTAGTAAATCTTTTGTTCTAATGTAGTGGTCACATTAATTTGGCTTACGTTTTACGGCTTTATGCATTGGGTTATGAGATTTTTCACTGACCGGAATTTGGACGGGTGGCCACACCTTGAGTTTAGTGGCCACATTTGGCTTACGTTTTTTTCGGCTTATGCATTGGGTTGGAGGTAGTAGCGCCATGTTTATCACGGTCCTGTTCGAATTTATAAACGTGTGTATCTGTGCAATTTCACTACAACAAGGCACTTTTTTTTTTCATGACGATGTAATGTACTATTTCACGATTTGACTATACTATGAAACAGCGTTACTAAAGTCGACACGCAATACTTGAATTCAACTGTCTTAGATCCCCCAGTCGTGTGTAGCAGACAACCTTTGTTGCGTGTAATTAATCGTGCGTGTGGGATGAGCTACGGTTGACCTCAAAACTCATAAGGTCACACTCTCGCTTTTGATTGGTCCTCGTAAGCCCGGCTTATGTATTTTTGCAGAAGAAATCAAACATGCGCTATCCTTGTAAAATTTTACATTAGCCAGTACGCAATGAAATACACAAGGAATTCATAAGCGTAACACAAGTGTTGCCGGGTGCGTAACAGAAGTGTGGCCGGACCTTAAGTCTTTTTCATACCAGTGATCGTTGAAGAAAGAAAGAAAGAAAAAAAGAAAGAAAGGTTTTGTTTATAAAACATACACACACACACACACACACACACACACACACATACAGGAGTTGACCCCGTTAAGCGGTCTTTAACAATTTTCCATCATTACGCTGCCGGTATATATCTGGCTACTGAACAGCTCTATGAACTCCAAATTAATCCAAATTATGGAATTTGCTTCGTTTTTGCATTCTAAGAGCTGTGGTATATAAATTATTTCTCTAAAGCAACAAACATGGAAGTGTGATTTCTTACCATCATTGTGCAGCCATTGTGTGTGACCTCTTTGGCACTAACATTATGTGGTCATTGTGTGTAAGCTCATCTGTATCAACATTATGTGGTCATTGTGTGTAAGCTCATCCGTATCAATATTATGTGGTCATTAATAATCTCATGTGTACCATCATTATGTGATCATTTTGTGTATGCTCATTTGTACTAACTTTATGCGGTCATTGTGTACCATCATTAAGTAGTCATGGTGTGTAAACTCTTATGTATTATCATTATGTAGTCATTGTTGGTAAGCTCATCTGTACCATTATTGTGTAGTTAATTTGTGTAAACTCTTATGCATTATTACCAGGCGGTCTGCAGGTGTACCATCATACTTATAAAGATGTTACATTCTAAAATCACATAATTTGTAAACTGATTTCAAATACATTGAATTGAAATCTTCAAAAAGACTTTATTGTAAATCTTTAGTGGATAAGGATTTTAGTTAACTAGCAGTAGAACATGTTAAAGACATTGGTATTATGATGCTGAGAATATGAATAAACTTTACTTGACTCACTATGAAAACTGCTTTGAAGTTTGATGCAGAATGTGCTTTAAAAAAAACTTATGTAATCGTAACTGAGTTGAGCAACAGAATGAGAAAAAGATAGAGAAAAAGAAAACACAAATCGGTCAAATGGCTTCAGTATAAATGTATTCAAACTGTAATACATATTTTAATGTTCAAACAACTGGTAGCGTGCAGGACTATGGACAATACATAAACATGTGTGGTTAGCAGACAGTGGCAATGGGTGAGCTGGCATCTCAAAGATAGAAAATCACACTGGATTTGTTTGGTTTCATATTTATCAATATTATAACAAATCAATTAGTTAGTTAGTCATTGTTTATAGGGTCTAGCGGACTGATAAAAGCCGAATCAGGACCACAACTCAGTTGAAAGAGGGCTCACTCCCAATCCATATAAAAGATCTGCTGAAACAACCCTAACGGTAACACTGAAGGCACTCCACCAGGCGGTCACTTTTACAATAAAGGCATCCCATGCAGGGGACGCTGAGGCTATACTCTTAATTTATCGAACCCCCGTTTAAAAAATTGGAATAAAAACATGATAAAATATTAAAACAAAACACATACATATTAAATGCCTACATTGCTAAATAATATCATAGAAAGCCCTAGTGTCCATTTGGCAGAGAGCGTCCGATATCCCCAAGCTGACCCAATACACAAAAGAGGAGTTTTGGGAGAGTTTTCAAGAAAAAAGGTAGATGACTGGTCTAGCGAAGAAGATAGTAGAGCTATAGAACAGAGTATGAATACGAAAGAACAAAGAAGAAAGACTGCTACAGTGGGAATTTAAACTACAGCACTAAATTTTCAGAAAGTGAGGATGCTATTCATACAGAAACCCCCGGCAACTCCACGGTGGTGTTACTTCCAACACACAAAAAAATAAAAAAAATAATCAGTCAACTAACAAGAAAATCATCCAAATGTAACCAAAAAAATGTGTTTTTTTAATTTAAAAAACCACATATTTAACAACAAAAAACAAAAACAAAAAAGTGGGGAAAAAAACCTACAACAACACTAATTAAAAAAACATAAAAGTTAATAAATTGCACATTTTGCAGACATCTTTACATACGCACGGAACGCACATTCATCACTCAGACATGCAAAGTCACTATTATTAGAAGATGGAAAGGGAATCTAATTTTAATTTTGAAATGTTTAGATTGACTGCATCCAATATTTTTATTGAAGGGAGCGAGGAAACCAGAGTACCCAGAGAAAACCAACAGTGACCTGAAAAGCCTCGTACCTACAAGTCGCACAAGTTCATCCCTTGATATTTGATATTCGAGCTTCGATATTTTTATTTACACTGCCCAAGCACGAACATCGACTTAAGAGATTCGGCTATTAATTTGCATAACTTCGTGTAACATAAAATTAATATGGGTGCTTGGGCTGTGTCAATAACGAATGGTGGTTTAATTTAATGAATGATAATGGTAGTGCTTCGGCTTGCGGATCGGAAGGTCCCGGGTTCGAGCCCTGGCCGGGCCATTGTGTTGTGTCCCTGGGAAAGACACTTTACTCCTGTTTTCCTACTCCTTCGGAAGAGAGTATAGACCGAGGTCTAATCTGTGTCGCATACATTCCATCATAACGGACTTTAAAGATCCTGACGCTCATTTCCTAGACGGGTGAGTGCCGGTGACAAGAAAACACCCAGCATGCACCTAGGTCCTTCTCCCCCATCCATGGCTGCCCAGGATTGTGCTCAGTTGTCCGGGCGTCAGACCATGCGCCCAAAGGCTGCGGGTGGGCGTCTCGGGCGGCTTGAGTTAGATCCTGTATTGGCCAGCGCCTTGAGCAGCTCTTGAGCTGGAAAAGCGCTATATAAGAACGATTAAATAATAATAAATAATAAATAAGTACATCAATGTCTTATCAATTTCCTGAAAACCTGTAGCAGTCTACTTAGTAAACAGGGCAACATACAAACCATTGTTTCAAAGTGCTGCAGTCACACAGAGCTGTGAATGGTGTCTACTATGATTGCTAAAGGATGCTCTAAAATAAAATAGAAAGATCATTCAAACACTGAACCATTTCACTATACGTATTTAGGGCACTGTTCGGGATGCATATTTGCAGACAACAGGACAGAGCTGCTCAAAGTGCTGGCCGATACAGGATCTAGCCAAAGCGGCCCAAGGCGCCAACCTGCAACCTCTGGGCGCATAGTCTGATGCTCAACCTGCAACCTCTGGACATATAGTCTGACTCTCAAACGACTGAGCACAATCCTGGACGATGAGGTATTGGACCTAGTTGAGTGCAAAGTGTATTTGGGTAGCTGGCACTCGCCCAGCTAGAACATGAGCGTCAAGATCTTTAAAGTCCGTGCAATGGAATGCATGCATGCAGACTTGATCTCAGTTTATACTCTCATCTGAAATACTAAAAGAAATGTTATCCTTTCCAATTGCCCACTGCATGCTTACCTAAACTAAACACTTCAAAATATAATCGATTTTTTTCACGCGCACCCAACTGTCTTAATTATGTTCATGGCATTGTACATGTGCCCTTGACCCATCCAGCTCACACGAAATCTCTATTATTAATCATATTTGGCACTCACCCTAAGACAAGCATACTTTTAATTTTGATCTTTAACGATTCTTACATCTCATGAAAACTGACAGTAGACGCATCAAAATATTGATTACACCTCATCAATAAAGATCATGCATAGTCCATTTCGCCATTTCCATTTGTTTGGTCACTGCTCCCTCTAAACATGACTCAGCACACTATTCAATTTCAACAAGTTAGATTGTCAGAATTTTTTAGCAACAATTTATTCACGGACTAGAGAAAGCAGTACCAGCACAATTTGTGTCCCCAACGATTCATGCTTTCAGTCACATACTGTACTGTACAACGAGACGGAAATACTGTAGAATTACAGAAGGAAAGAACACTGAACGTTTACATTACATTACATAATTGTTGCTTTAGGTCCAGCGGACTCTTCTGAGCCAAATCAGGACCGGACCACCCCCAATCCGCATAAAAAAAGATCTGCTGAAACAACCCTAGTGGGAAAACTGAATGCCCCCCCCCCCCCCACCAGCCAATCACTTTACAATAAAGACATCCCACGCAGGGGACGGCTGAGGCTTCACCCCAACTTATCGAACCCCCGTTTACAAAAACAAAATAGAATACAAACATCATTATAAACTATCAACAAAAAACATACATATAAAATGCCTACATTGCTAAATAATAACATCATAGGAAGCCCTAGTGACCACCTGGCAGAAAGCGTCCAATATTCCCAAGCTGATCCAACAGACCTCATACACAATTGATTGATTGATTGATTGTTGCTTTAGGTCCAGCGGACTCCTCCGAGCCAAATCAGGACCGGACAACCCCCGATCCGCATAAAAGATCTGCTGAAACAACCCTAGTGGGAAAATTGAATGCCCTCCACCGGCCAGTCACTTTACAATAAAGACATCCCACGCAGGGGACGGCTGAGGCTTTACCCCAACTACTCGAACCCCCGGTTACAAAAACAAAATAGAATACAAACATCATTATAAATTATCAACAAAACATATACATATAAAATGCCTATATTGCTAAATACTAACATCATAGGAAGCTCTAGTGACCACCCGGCAGAAAGCGTCCAACACTCCCAAGCTGATCCAACAGACCTCATACACAAACAAGGAGTCTTGTCCAGGAAGAGTTTTCAAGAAAAAAGGTAGGTCATTGATCTAGCGAAGAAGAAGATAGTATAGCAGAGTGATAGGACAGAGCAGGAAAGGGAAAGAGTAAATGAGGAAGACAGCGACAGTGGGAATTTAAAGCACTAAATTTCCAGAAAGTGGGGATACTATTTATACTGAAACCCCCGGCACCCCAAACAAGGAGTTTTGTCCCGGAAGAGTTTTCAAGAAAAAAGGTAGGAGACTGATCTAGCGAAGAAGACGATAGTATAGCAGATTGATAGAACAGAGCATTACATTACATTACATGATTATTGTTTTAGGTCCAGCGGACTCTTCCGAGCCAAATCAGGACCGGACAACCCCTACGAATACCATGTAACGTGGACAAAAATGTTGGTCATTAGACAGAGACACTTGAATCCCAGCAAAGGTACAGAAAAACTATCATTATCAATAATGTTGTGCAACTGATTTTTCTGTACCTTTGCTGGGATCCAAGTGTCTCTGTCTAATGACCAACATTTTTGTCCACGTTACATGGTATTGGTATTGCTTACTATCCAAAAATCCTATTTGAATCAATTATAAAAAATATTCACATTATAATATTTATTAAAAAACAACAAGAAAAAAAACTGCATGCGCACAAGCACACACATCACTTACGTGCAAGCACACCAATCACCCAGTTACATGCATATGAGAGCTAGTAGGCCTATGTCTCCACCAATCACCCAGTTACATGGATCAGAGCTTGTGGGCCTATGTCTCCACCAATCACCCAGTTACATGCATCAGAGCTAGTGGGCCTATGTCTCCAGCAATCACCCAGTTATATGCATAGCAGAGCTAGTGGGCTTATGTCTCCACAACCTCCCCGGCTGGTCATGATAAAAGTAAATAAAAACGAATACTTTTCCATGTACAAACTGTTTTTTCCTTGCCACTAGTTATATTCTAACATTCTTTATACTTCTCAATAGCTAAGGTAAAAATAATGAGTGAATCAGGACTGTAGAAATATCTACAGTTGGCAGGTAGAGGTGGTGGAGACGCAGGCCTACTAACTCTGCTACACAGTGTGATTGAACACCACATAAATGAGGAATGTACATGTCCATGGTATTCTCTCTCATCTCTATTCACTCCAAAGCCAATAAAGTTTCTGAATTTTCCTTTTTTGCCAAGGTCGACAAACAAGTCGAAGGAAAGTGAAAGTGTTTGCTCGAACATTTCAACTTGCAAACACAATTTAGGCTGCTTGACCGTTTCTACCGGCACAGTTCTGCAGTTCAAAATATAGTTCTCAGTTTCACAAACCTAAAAAATAGTAGGGATCTTTCACACATACCACTTGATGCTACATGGGTCATTTTTGGTGCCATTCATATACAGGCAATTGCCTTGGTCACAGAATTTTCAGTAATTGGTTTCAAGCGACGTTCTACATTACATTACAAATTGTTCCACAAAACCACGCTGTCATCAAAGGTTGTCTACACAGTGCATACACGCAGCCATTTAGTGCATGAAGTCTTTACCAGTGAAAAGGTTTAGTGTACTTAAAACATGAGGAATCACAACATCACACTATTTTTGGAGAGCTGCAATGGTGCAGTAGTGGACCATCAGTCTCAAAAGTCCAGAGTTTGGCATCTAGAAGTTTCTGAAGCAGTGCAGGTGTGACTGAAAAGAATCGAGTCCCTCATACACAGAGTTTGTACACAGTGTTTTTATCTAGCTGCGTTAGCTGTTGCTGTGGTCCGATTTCTTACAAAATCTTTGATGTTTTTCCAAGTTATGTGCCTGAGAACAGGTTCTTTTTGGAGGCAGTCTTCTATAACAGCTTTACCAGGTAAGGTGTGGAGGTGAATGTAGCGACCCAACTGTCGATAACAAGCTGCTACTTCCTCTTTACTCCATGGACGCCTGGCTGGATGCTCTGCAGAAAAACCAAAATGTTACTTGTTTACTATATAAAGCCCAACTGTGGTAATATTTTACAACCAACCGTAATTAGTAAATTGTGTGGGGTGGGAGGAAGAAAATAGGGAGGATGTGTGGGGGTGAAAGAGGGTATCCACTAGGGATAAATCCATAGCTTCAAGAGTTTTAAAGATATAATGTGGAGATATTTCGAAGCACAATCAACAGGTTTTCTACTTTCTAGGTGCAGCCAATGAAACTGTCGGATAATTAATTATATTTACTAGTTTAGATGTGAATATCAATATAACATTATCCAAGTATTTAGCAGTCAGGTGAAACTTTTTATTTATTGCAACAATGTGACAATGTTAAGGATATAAATTTAAATGCTTTACTGTCATAAGCAAGCAGAATTCTAAAAAAAAACTACTAAGTGGTCGGTGGTGTATTCCCGTCCTTTACTGTGCAATCAATAAATGCTTGATACGGTCTAACAACCCCTGTTTTTAACTGACAGTACGAGTTCATTACAGCCACCTTAATAAACTGCACGGTCTCTTTGTTAATAAAGAGAGAGACAGAGAGAGAGAGAGAGAGAGAGAGAGAGAGACATATAGAGAGAGAGACACAGAGAGAGAGAGGGGGGGAGGGGAAAGGAAAAAAAAACCCACCGAAAATCAACTTTATTAAATGTCCGATACATTATGGCGAAGTTACTAGATAATTTTGGAGAAAATAAAAATAAATATAACATAGTGTCAACCACAAACACAATCCTTTGTACCCAGGCTTCCGTAATTTGTTAATTTCTAACCTTCAAGCTGAATTATATTTTTCAATTTCGTATTTTATTTTTAGATATTTGTTAAATGCAGAATTTTCCATCGTTAAGTCAGCTAAAGATCACATCCGGTACATTCACCAAAATTTAGATCTCGGCATGTGTATGCTGTTTTTGTACAGAAGTTAACTGTCACTATTTGGCAGTGTTAGCTTAATGCAGTTGCCAACACTATGCGGAGATTGTGGTCAGTGACCTTAATCAGTTTCAAATGCATGCAAGTATGGACACTTATGTACAAAGTAACACTATCATAATAATATAAATAAATGTAAAAGTCAGAAATATTAACTATTCAAGAACTTTCTGGATTCAAATTTTAAATATACTTACTTTCTGATTGCTTTCCAGGCGAATTGTAAACCTCAGAATTTCCAGAACATTCTAAAAAAGAAAAAAAATCCATAAGTACTCAATGACTGTCAAATTAATGACTGACAAATGTGGCAGTGTTAGCTTAACACAGTTTCTTACAAACACTATATGGACATTGTGGTCAGTAACCATAAACTACTATTGTTTATTTATTTATTTACATATTTACATCTGACAATGTTGTTCATACAAAATGGCATGCATCTCCCTTTAGTCGTCGGTTGGTGAATGGACCCTGAATTTCACCAACACTATGTGAATGGTTGTGTATTCTGTTTTTGTTCAGTTGTTTACTTTCACTGTACCACTACTAATAGTATAGGAGCAAAATGAGCATGTGATTTTCCTACACATTTCATTATCATACTCATAGCAATAAAATATATTTTTAAACTGTGGAAGTATATCTAACTGGTGTTTAAAGTTATTTATGCTTGGTGCATTATTAAGTGAAATAGCTAGATTAGTCCAGTTAGTAACAACTCTGCTAGAAAACAAAAACTTCCTATTTTAGTATTGGAATGCTGAATAAATACTTTTCCTTCCAACATTCATGTAAAGAAAAAACAAACATCAGAACTGATAATTAATTTGAATTAACCAACGTGATTCTGAATCAACAATGGAAGGAAACAAAGTAGAATTAGATCTAGAACAGTGCTGTCAGTAGAAGAGGGATGGAGACGCAGCATGCCATGAAAGTGGCACTAGCTTCAATGGACTCTCCACAGAAAAAGGGAAGAAAAAATGTTGAATTTTCACTGACAGCATCCATGGTTTTCTCATAATAATGGCACAAATACATAAGCACTCAAAGTAAATAATTAACAAACGAAAAATCAACTAAAGCACAGCAACTTACCAGTGGCTCTTTTCAATTCAAGATGGCGACGAGTTGTGCACATTTGTTTTCAAAAACTAGCCACCCTCTCTCTCCTTGGTGTGTGAATTGACGTTACTTTTTACAGCACAAATGCTGCCGGGATACACACACGTGTGTAAAAGGTCGTGTGTGACGTACAATGAATTTTCCGAGTTATGCTGCCTAAACCAATCACAGCTCGGATTATAATTTATGCATATTTTAGAGGTTAGGGAGTTCAAAAATCGCAATTGTGCATTATGCGGTCGGCAGCATAATGAGCGCGGCAGTATAACGTGAGTGTGTAACCATACGATTGGCAGCCTAACGGGGTCAACACCTACGCACACACACACACACACACACACACACACACACACCCATATTTGCAATACATCACAACTGGGTTTATTTAAGAATGTAGGAATCGGAAAGTGATTTTTTGACGGAAAAGGGTTAGGGCAAGGGCTAGGGATAGATCTACAACTAACCCTTACCCGAACCCTTGTCTAAAAAGTTGACCTAGTTCGTCTCCTATAGGCGACGATATAGTCCAAAATTTATCCGAAAATTGACTGTATTTTCTCCGTCCCGGATAGAGCACTCCTGTGTACTTAAAACACTCTCATGCACTACAACTGCACTCCCATGCACTAAAAGAGCACTCCCGCGCACTTAGAAAAAAGTGGGGTCCTGGATAAAAGTGGGTTCCAAGCAAATAAACCCATTTGTTACTAGAAAAGACAAGGTCTGAAACCCATTTGTGTTGCAGCATGAGAAAACCAGGCTAAAGTGTCAAAATATGAAAAATTACTTATTTATTTATTAACAAAGTACTAAAAATAATCTTCAAAATGCAAAAAATCAAATTGTTTTATCTTTATTGGTTGATGTTTTATGATTTTTTAAAATATTTTATTTTCTCGGGGGCTAATTTCCAGAAATTGCCTTCAAAGTTTTAAATTGTAAAATGATCATTACTTCACAACCAGAATTTTCCCATGCATGTATTTGGTATCAAAACCATCAGGAAGATGGCAGCAATATGGCAGTGAGTTGAGATAAGATGAGAAAATTCACATTATACACCATCCACACAATACTGAACATAAACAAATTAAAACAGTACGCACAATTTTATTCTGTACCCATCCATAATGCATAGTGTTTTTAAACATATTAGAGATAAAACAAGTGTTTAGCAAGTCTATAATAACTCAAACACATAATAATATATCAAAAACATGGCCTGAATCAATCATTTTTCTAAAATAAACCCTATCATAATGCCCCCCCCCCCCCCCCCCCCATCCCCCTCTTAAATCCCTCGTCCTTCAAGTAATCTTTTGTTTAATTGCAAGCAGCTACATCAGCTCAGTTCAAATTGTCAAACAAAGATTACAAACCTAAAACAAAAGTTTCATTAGGTAGTTTTCAGTCCTAATAATCAAGCTTTAATAATTCCCCGATTCTCCACTCCCTTCCGCATGTCGAATAAATCTGTTGCGTCACAGGTGTAAATCAAAATAACATGTAATTTTGCTCTATAAAGTTTAAATAAACACAAATATCAAAGCAAATACTAATTACTAGTAATTTGGTAAATAGTCCTCATGTTCATTTCCTAAAACAGACAAACCAACAATAATAAATACTGAGAACATAGTCAACTTGTCATGCTAGTAATATTGAATGCAGGCCAGACTACTTACCTTTTCAACCCTCCCCACCCCACCCCCACCCAACAAAATATACTACTGAAATATTTTCCACACTCCTACTGTAATTCTTTCACTGATATCGCCTTTTCAACCTTTACCTAAATCTATGCAAGTAGAATGACGGATTATTAAAGACACGCCTATAGCGAAGAGGCCTACGAAACATGAATCATTGAATGAAAACAAACGGTATCGTTTAATAACGGGATCAAGCTTCTGCTCGTCAGAATCATAATCCTCATCACAGTTCCCACCGGCACCATCATTAAAATAGTCCGAAAGCAGGTCTTGAAGCTCTTCAGAAGCAAAACCGGGTCGATTCAAGGCCCTAGCTACTCTAGCAGACGACACATCTACTGACGCTGGAGACGAAGCCATCACTTCCGGTTTCCAAAAAGAATCGGTCACTTACTTTGACAAATTGTTTCTAACAAATGCAACATAAATATTGCAAGAAAACACTTGAAATAGATGTAAGATGAGTTTATCTACATTAAAAAATTCACTTTGAACTAAAAATCGTCGAAAATCTATAGGAAACACTTCCGTTTTTCACGACCCGGCAAGAGACGCATTCGAACACAACTTGTGTCACAAGCAAGCTTCAGAACAAGGAATTTCATGAAAAATTCATATGCCACACACTTTTATGTACCAAAAAGTAGTACCAATAGGGACTTTTCACTCTCCAGACGTTATATATCAATCCACATTGGGGATTTCCCTTCATAGTCGGACAAGAAAAGTTGGGGTATCGGAGGTCAATTAGTGTCATTGTTTTAGCAAGGTGTGATCAACACCCTTATCAAAATCAACAAAATAAGCAATGTTTTAGTAATTTTTGAACGAAATCCGTTTGGGATATTAAAGAAAAGTCTTAAATAAAGACAAAGAGGCAACAATCTTAAAATTGATGGGGTAGCCTATTTTTAGTGTTCTACGGCTGTAGCAGCGAATCAATCCTGGCGTCTTTAGCCGGGTTTTGTCATGCGGCAACACATTTGTGCGTTTTTTCACGTGCTCACACACCCACACACCCACAGAGCCGAGGTTACACAGTGTTATGATGACTTTCCCCGAAACGCCACCTACGTTGTGCTGACAAGGTGTCATATTTCGTCCCCATTTTTAAGTACTTTGAAGTGCTCGAACCCTAACCCTAACCCTAACCTAGCCTTAACCCTAACGGATCATTGTTCTGACGTCAAAACAAGTAGGCATGTCAATACAAGTTATGTAGATGTTCACTGATTTGTCCAGATAACACTGTATAAGTGTGCCCTCACATACACACACCTACACCCACACATTTTAGTTCTAATTATGACAACAACACGAACAATTGTGTTTGATCTACCACAACATACTAACATCCTTTATTGAAGGGAGACTACAGTTGCATCGCCCAAAAGATACTGGAACAGTAGGCCTATCTGGGCTATATCCTTATTGATGCTATCCTCCGGGTAATGAGGCAACGCTAGAAAGGACCTGTCGTCCCTCCTCAGCTGCCATGGCTTTGAGTTATGGAATTGTGCCGTAGACACAGAATGATGGCCCTTTGGCTGTGTTCTTAGCCCGGCAGTGTTACAGCTGAGCTCGCTGAAAATTAAGCGATTTATTTCCAAATGTGTAAAATTAAAAAAAAAAATAAAAAAAGATGCCTGGACGAGATGAAGTCCTGCGGAAGAAACATCTTCATTCTAAAATCAGCATTCCACAATAATTGTTGTCAGCAGAAATGGGAGGAATCTAGCTAAAGTTGTGAAAGTTAGGTCAAGTCAAAGGAAAGAGAATTCGTAGACAAATTTACGAATGTGTTCATTTATTGAATAACTTGTTGTGGTCCTCAATGGACGAAGATTAATGTGCATAGAACTAAAACGTAACACATGCTAGTTCGGAATGAACGACTTCAACATTGCTATTGTTATAATGCGTGTTTCAAGCGCGTTGAGCTTGAGTAAGTAATTGTTTATAAGGTCCAGCGGACTGCAAAGAGCCAAATCTGGACCAAGGACCACGGATGAGATGATTTAGACGGAAGTGGATTACAACAGGATTCTCTTGGATGGGATTGAATTTTAGTCAGTTACTGGGTTTTACGCAGTATCTGGTATGTGTTCCCTGCACGCAAACAAAGTAAAATATAAAAATAAAAGAAAAGAAATAAATAAATAAATAAAAAGATGGAATGCAATCTTTTGCAAATCTGTAAAATAAATGTGTTTTATGTTGTGTGCCTACACACCCAAAACTACAAAAGCAAAAGTTTAAAATAAAATAAATAACACAAAATAAGTAATAATAAATCATTATATGTAAAGCGTAATAGATCTAATAAAGCTACTACTACTACTACTATAACTACTACTACTGCTACAACGAGGCACACTAATTTATAACGCCGACATCAATCCCCGTCACAGTGAGAAGGAAAGCATCAATATATGTATTAATAAAAATGTACAAATATGTTGTGCGCGTATGTGAGTGTTTTAAAAAAAAATAATTATTTGTTTGTTGTTGTTGTTGCGTGTTTTTTTGTTGTTGTTGGCTAAATTAGATTAGCCTGAAATTCTAATCCTTGAACTCCTGCACAGAGAGGGAGGGGCTACAAACTTAGTCACGCGGACTTTCAAATAAATTATTGGTATAGAATAATCATATAGGATTCAGTACATTTTCGGGCGTTTTCATTTCGTGGAATTGAAATATTATTTCGGGTTTATCTTAAAGGAGCACAATTAAAACCACGTGACCCTTGGACACTCTTTAAACCTAAACTGTCAGCAAGAAATTTTCAACATTTGTTCGGTCAGTTGTGATCGAAGCATCGCTAACCGCGTTCAGAAAATAATGGATCTCAGCGACTTTCACCTTTGAGAAAGTGTAAATATGAACGCTCTAAAAGGCTGTTATATTTATTGTTCTTATATAGCGCTTTTTCCCACTCAAGAGCTGCTCAAGGCGCTGACTTGTACAGGATCTAACTTGCTTCCTTAGGCGCATTGTATGACTACCAGACCACTGGGCAGAATTCTGGGCCGCCGGAGATGGGGAGAAGGGACCTAGTGCTGAGAGGGCTGGGTGTAGTAAGGTAGCTGGTATTCACCCATCTAGGACATGGGCGTCAGAATCTGTACAGTCGGTGCGCTGTATATTTTTGAGAAGTAGCAGACCCACGCCTTACCAACTGCACCGCTAGGCCACCTTGTGCTTGTACAGTGACCATGCGTTCAACAGCTGTTTTTGAGGCAGGAGTCTACGACAAATAACTATATAATAGCCTATTTACCTCAAGAAGAAATCGTGGTCACAAGAGCCTCTACAGTAAGGACTCTCTGGATAGCAGATGTCGCAAAACCCGTAACAATCTTCTTTTGTCGTTACCATCGTCTGATCTGTAATCGTACAGTAGTAGTTCATGCTGCCCTGTGACATCATTGACATCACTTGCACTGTCCTTCTTTTCCTCCTCCCCCTCTTCATCATCATCACCTTCATCATCATAATACCATCATCATCATCATCATCATCATCATCATCATCATCATCATTATCATCATCATCATCATCATCGTCATCCGAAAAGCAGCAATGTCCACGTCGTAGGACCATCGTCATCGTCGGTTGCACGATTTTTCACTAACATTTAAAGACTGAGCCACCCTTATTATTTGGAATACTGACTACAACGTATTCTACAGG
This sequence comes from Oncomelania hupensis, assembly GCA_036898135.1. NCBI lineage: Eukaryota > Metazoa > Mollusca > Gastropoda > Littorinimorpha > Pomatiopsidae > Oncomelania > Oncomelania hupensis. The sequence continues at coordinate 45,709,530 of CM072523.1, read as the reverse complement.
CTTGCTTATCAACTTACCACATCTTTCCAAAACTTATTAGGGGGTTGGCAAACGCCAGTCACACGAACATGGCCCAAACAGAAAGAAAGAAGGAATACGCAGCCACGCCAACGCCCACTGTTACAGCCACTGGAAAATTGATGCGATAGAGCCAAGGATAAGAATGACATGATGCTGAAGCTGCTGCTGCTGTTGATGATAATAATGTTCCTGCTGCCTGCTACTTCTGCTGCCTATATTGCCACTTCTACTGCAAGTTGCTGCTGCATCTGTTGGTAGTGCAAATGGTGATGATGATGTAGCCTGCTATTTCCAAACAGGACTACCAGGAGCTGGAAGCTTCTAATGTGGTATAGCCTGTTACTAGTTGCACTGAACGGATTTTGCTGTTTACCTTGAAAGTACGATTTTCAAGATTTACTTCTGAATGATGAACAGCGATATTGGCTGAAATTCTGAGGTCAAAGGAACAGGTGAGACGTAAATTATGTCGAATGATGACGTCAAAGTCGAATGACGTCATCAATGCACTCTGTGGGTTTTTTTTTCGGCCAAGCCTGTACTACAGACGTTACGTTACGTAGGTAGATTAAAGTCCCCGGACACATAGCGTATAGGGGACAGTCAGGTACTACAGACTATTACCAAAGACCTTATAAATTATACCAAGAGGGTTCACTCAGGGAAAATTACTTGGACATCCGGGAAGTGCGATAACTCGTGCTGAGAAAGAGTTATCTTACATGTATTGCAACGACGATGGCTGTAGAAATCAAAGTGAAGAAAGTAATTAGGTCGCATTTTTGTTCTGAAGGAGGGTGCAGTAACACGCGGAACAGAAATGGTTGTGAAGGAAAATCTTCGCCCCCCCCCCCCCCGCCCCCCTCTCCTCTTCCCTCCCCACTTTCCCCTTTTTCAGATGTATAATAAAAGGACAAAGTTCCCAAAAAGTGAAGTTAATTTTATCACTTTTTTTTTAATGCTGAGAGACAGTGTATACACATGTAAAATAGTGCAGTGTCTGATACATTTATATGTGATGTTAATTTCTGTATAATTATGTAAATAGCGTTTGAAGTTACATTATATTACATTACATGATTATTGCTTGAGGTCCAGCGGACTCTTCCGAGCCAAATCAGGACCGGACAACTCCCTGATCCGCATAAAAGATCTGCTGAAACAACCCTAGTGGTAAAACTGAAAGCTCTCCACCAGCCAGTCACTTTACAATAAAGACATCCCACGCAGGGGACGCTGAGGATGTACTCTAATTTATCGAACCCCCGTGTACAAAAACAAAATAGAATACAAACATCATTATACATTATCAACAAAACACATACATATAAAATGCCTACATTGCTAAATAATAACATCATAGGAAGCCCTAGTGACCACCTGGCAGAAAGCATCCAAAATCCCAAGCTGATCCAACAGACCTCATACACAAATAATGAGTCTTGTCCCGGAAGAGTTTTCAAGAAAAAAGGTAGATGACTGGTCTAGCGAAGAAGAAGATAGTATAGCAGATTGATAGAACAGAGCAGGAATGAGAAAGAGCAAATGAGAAAGACAGCGACAGTGGGAATTTAAAGCACTAAATTTCCAGAAAGTGGGGATACTATTTTATACTGAAACCCCCCGGCACCCCAACGGGTAGAGTTTGAAGTAATGTATAGAATGTTAATTTGATTGGTTGCTGTTTACGATGCTGAGAGGCAATGTAAATTTATAAATATAGTGTCAGAGATAATTTAGATGTTATGATAATGTGGATTAAAACATGTAAATAGTGCCTGGAGTAATTTATAGGTAATGTTAGTATGTATAAACATGTACGAGATACATGTACATAATGCCAGAAGTAAATAATTAGGTTTGATGTTAATATGTATGAACAAGTTAATAGTACGTGAAGTAATGTACATTTGATTTTTATACATTTGCAAATAAACATGTAAATAGTGCCTGAAGTAATTTAGTTGTGATTTGTGTGGAAAATGTCATGGTATTATTAATGTTATTAGTTATTGTTTCCAATGTAAGTATCAGTATTATCATGGTCATATATTTCTGTGTGTATTTTGAATGTTTGCTGACAATTAAACTGAAATTGCTTGTCAACAGAATGGAGGTTTTACGCAATTTATATTGTTCCCTTCTTTTGTTTCATTCTGTCCACATTGACAATCTTTTCGTCATAGTATTCTTTCATCTGTCTCTCTGTCTGCGTTTGTGTCTTAGTATTCTTTCATCTGTCTCTCTGTCTGTGTTTGTGTCATAATATTCTTTCATCTGTCTCTCTGTCTGTGTTTGTGTCATAGTATTCTTTTATCTGTCTCTCTCTCTGTGTTGTGCGAGAATGTGCAAATTACTGTATAAATTAAATGAAACAATAAAAGTGTTGGAAATACATTCATGCATTAAAAAATACCGGATCAAAGATAGTAATTAGTTCGGTAAATAATATATTCACTGAAATAATTACAATTACATTCAAACATAATTTGAGAGAATAACTGAAATAATTACAATTACATTCAAACATAATTTGAGAGAATAAACAAAATGTCAATAAAATGTATAGAATGAAATATATTGCTTTCGTTCTATAAATTTAATTTTATTGACATTACTTTTAATGAGAAATACATATATTAAAAAATTCAACATAAATTGAGACAATAAACAAAATGTCAATAAAATATTTAGAATGAAATATATTGCTTTCATTCTATAAATTTAATTTTATTGACATTACTTTTGTTTATTCTCTCAAATTATGCTTAATTTTTCAATATGTGTAATTCTAATTAATGTGAATTAAATAACCTTGAAAAACAAACAAGCAGACAAACAAATAAAAAATCAATTCATTTTTATGTATTTTATTTCAATTGCAATTAATGTAAATCTTAATAATTTCATTTCTACCAATTATTATTCTAGTTAATTATTTTTTATTTGGATGCATTTCATACACCTAATTATAATTTATTCCAAAAAAAAAGTTTACTCTATTGAATTTAGTTGCTTGTCTTTATTTTACTGTATACATTGCTTGCATTCTATAAATTTAATATTATTGACATTACTTTTATTCATTCTCTCAAATTATGTTTCATTTTTCAATATATGTAATTCTAATTAATTTAGTGAACATATTATTTAGTGAATTAATTACAATTAAAAGATTGAAAACTATAAATTTGTTCCTCATGAAACAAGCTGCATGACAAATTAATTTTATACATATATTTTTATTAATGTTTTTATATAAATTTCTTTGTATATATTTATAAATAATATGTACTTAATACCGCCAACATCTGGTTGTCCTAACACTGCATAATTCCTGCACCACTTAGCAATGTTTTAACAGACAAATTAAAGGTCTAATCAGTCTCGCGCGCCAACTGGAAATGGGGAGTAACTCGTTCCGACAAGAGTGGCTTCCCATAAACTGTCCAACTTTCGTTACACAATCATGCTTATGAAGAGAGTCGGTTATGTTGGTAGCGATAGTCTTTGCTATTACTGGGTTCTATTGCCCTCAATAAAAATACTTTTAGATCGGCTCCTGAGCACTTGAACCAATCGCCTTAAGTCTTGAACACTTTAGCTGATGTAATCTCATGACTATTCAAAATATTTCACAAACGACTTTATATTTATTTATTTATTTTAATTAATTAATTAATTTTAGTTACTTATGTCCATGCTAAGGTATTAGGGCTTTTCTTAGAGAGTCATCGGACCGCATAGAGATGTTTATTCTCGTGTCCACCATTTAACAGACCATCATCTTTACCATGGGTCAAGGTCAAACTCCTGACCTTGAGGGCACTTGCGGCGAGTTTAACTCGAAGCTGTGATCGCGAACGCCGGATTGTGTTTAAAAAAAAAAAAGAAGAAGAAGAAGAAAATAATAAACGAAGAAGTAGAATGGGCGTGCGTGTGTTATTTGTTGTAAGTGTATTTGTGTGGGGAGGGGGGAGATGGGGAGTAAGGGGAGGGAGTGTGTGTGCGTGTGTGGGGTAGGTGGGGGGTGTATGTGTGTTCGCGCGAATGTGTGTACACACCTAGTCGGTACTGTAATCTGAATTGAAAGTATCAAGGCGACAACGTCGAGAGCAACTTGTCAAGGGAAACAAATCTGTTACGAGATGAGATGATTTTTCTTTTCTTGGAGTTTCCTCCCTTGGTACATCCAGGGTGAGGTACCGAAATTCACTCACAGACACACACCCACACACGCAAACACACCCACACACACACCTACACACACACGCTTATACACACGCGCGCGCATTCCAATCACATGCCCGATGTTAATATCACGGAGGTACATTCACAGTTAATATTTATTTTGAATGGCTCGTATCACATAGTGATACCAAAAGCATACAATAGTATCAAAAACCTCACACCAACCCCATCTAATCCCATACTTACCCTTACCAATAAAACACTAACTTGCATGAATTCATTAATTCCAGCGTTGTAGCCGAGTGGTCTAAGCGATCTCCCTGCCTTTACACCACCTGTTTGAGTGATGAATGTGTGTTTGGTGTGTGTGAGGGTAGATGAGACAGGTGAGCGTGTATGTTGGTATAGATCGCCGCGCTTTACTCACTCGCTAGCCACCGAACAAGCAAGACGTGCTGCTTATTTCTCTCCGGTGAGCGAAATTTCTATGGGGTAATTACTACTATGTAATTACTGTTACCATCGAGTGAGCACAGGCAAAATGTTTGTATAGTACAGTGCGGTATAGTAGGCCTACTAAAATCTATTGAAATTAGATTGATCCTTCGTCTAAGAAAAAATACTGAATATTTTCAAACGAATTTTAAAGAAGTTAAATAGATTCCGGCTGTTCCACAATTCTTGATGTCAAGCATAGCACGTTTCTTTAGTCCGAAAGACAAAGGAAAGACAGAGGGGATTGAGGAGAGGGGAAGAGCGAAAAGAAAAAATTCTTCAACTTCATCAGCGAGTGAAAGTGAGAAAAGTCCATCGAATTACCAGGAAAAAAAGCGACAGAACTTATTTTACCTGCCAGACACTTTGGAAGAAGGCGGCAAGATGGATATGGCCAAACTGCTTGAGGCTATTGATGAGAAATTGACAGAAAAAATGAGTGTTTTGGCGAAAGCAGAAGATGTTCAAAGCTTAAAAACAGAGTTCTCAAAAAGAATGGAATCGCTGAATGACATGACAGAATCGCTGAAGTTTGAGATTGAGAAATTGAGAGAAGAAAACCTGACACTGAGACGAAGGGTCGACGAGATGGAAAGCAACCAAAACGACACAGAACAGTACGATAGAAGATGGAATGTGAGAGTCTATAATGTGGAGGAGAAGAAGGGAGAGAAACCCGACGACTGCCTGAAACGCTGCTGCCATGTTTTCACCGAGCTGGTTGGTGTGCCAACTGAAGATAAAGACATAGAGGCTGCACATCGAGTGGGCAAGCAGGAAGAAGGGAGGAAGTATCCCAGACCTATGATTGTCCGTTTCCAGAACCGCAGGCTCCGGGACAAGGTACTAGCTGAAAGAAGACGTTTGAAAGGAAAAGGTATCTCCATAGGAGAAGATTTAACTTCTGCAAACTACAAGCTGGAACGGGAAGCGTTCAAACACTCTGCAGCGATGGCAACCTGGACCACGAATGGGAAGATTTTTGCAAAACTTAATGAATGTTAATAGACTCAATATTGAGTGGTTTCCGTACAAATCTCTATTAGATATAACTCCTGATCATGTTTAGTACTCTTGACAGCATATTTTAATTATGTTTTCAAAAGATATAATATATTCTTTTTTCCTTCTCCTCATTTGTACTGCTGTACATTTGAGATATGTATGTAAGTTTAAGCCTTTAAAGGTATCTGTTTATTACGTTGTGAAATGGGTTACCTTTCTTCCACTCAAAAAGAAGGAATCATTATTACCATCCCAAAAGGAGATAAAAACAAAGAGTATATAAAAAATTGGAGGCCAATATCGTTATTGAATGTGGTATATAAGATCGGATCCACCTGTATAGCAAACCGTTTGAAGTTAGTATTGCCATCTCTGATTAACGAAGACCAAACAGGCTTTATTAAAGGAAGATACTTAGGGGACAATATTCGTTTAATTTATTATATTATTAGCTACGTGAATCAAAACAACATATCAGGGCTTCTCTTATGTCTTGACTTTGAGAAGGCATTTGACTCTGTGGATTGGAAATTTATGCAAAAAGTCCTAAGAGCGTTTGGTTTCGGTAACGACATTTGTAGATGGATCAGTACTTTTTATAATGAAATAAAAGCTTCAGTGTGTGTTAATGGTCAAGTATCTCAATGGTTTGACATAGGGCGTGGTTGCAGACAGGGGGATCCGATCTCGCCTTATATCTTCATTTTGTGCGTTGAAATATTAGCCATAATGATACGACAAAATGATAAGATCAAAGGCATTACAATAAATAATATAGAGCACAAAATCTCACAGTATGCTGATGACACAGAATTAATGTTATACGGCGATAGATTAGGTTTTGAAGAATCGATCATTACAATAGAGAAATTTGGGAAACATTCTGGACTTCTATTAAACTCAGGAAAAAGTAGTGCTATTTGGCTAGGCGATAGAAGCAACTCACCGACTCAGTATATGCCGCATTTGAATATGAATTGGAACCCCAGTAAATTTAAAATATTAGGTATCTGGTTTACAAATGATCTAAAAGAATGTATAGAAATTAATATGAGCGAAAAGTTTCTTGAGGTAAAGATACTATATAGAATTTGGTCTAAGAGACAGATAACCCCACTGGGAAGGATTGCAGTTCTTAAATCTTTGATTTTGTCAAAATTAGTTCATTTATGGATGCTGCTTCCCAATCCTCCTGACAAAGTCATAAGTTTAGTGCAGAAAACTGTCTTTGATTTTGTATGGAACCGCAAGAGAGATAGAATTAGTAGGAAAAGTGCTGTTAAAAACATTGTAAATGGAGGTATAGGAATACCTGAAATAAAAGAGTATATACAATCTTTAAAATTATCATGGATACGAAAACTTCAATGTGGCAATCCTAAATGGAAGAATATTATTTGTTCTGTTTGTCCTTTTGTGAATAACATTACTAGATTAGGCGCAAGCCTGCCTATTTCCACTGCAAATTGTAACGATTTCTGGACAGATGTTTTTTCTGCATATAGGTTATTTGCTACTCATGTGAATATTCAGAGTTCCGAGGAACTGTTGTCAGAACGTATTTTTTATAACCACAACATTCAGATTGGTAAACTAACCATTTTCTATAAACAATGGTTCATTAAAGATGTGTTTTGCATAGGTCATTTGATCAATGAAATGGGACAACTGTTGTCTTACAATGAATTTCGAGAGAAATATAATATAAACACGAATTTTGTAACCTATGCTGGATGTATAGAAGCTGTTAAAAAATATATGCATATGTTTTCGTTTGAGTTACAAAATAATAATCATTGTGAAATAAATAAAACCTGGAAAATTCTCAGCTCGGTCTGCAGAGGAGCACAGGTGTACTATGATATTTTCACCACGGATAAGACACGGCCAAATTGTTGTAGTAAATGGGAAGGCAAACTAGAGAAAGAAATAAATTGGAACTCAACTTTTCAGAAAATTCAGAAGATTCGTGATATAAAATTAAGATGGTTTCAAATACGCATAGTGCACAGAATAATAGCAACAAACATTGTTCTCTCAAGCATGGGTATTGCTGCTGATGCAATGTGCTCCTTCTGTGGAACTGAACGAGAAAACATTCAGCATCTTTTTTGGAAGTGTGAAAGAGTTCAAAGATTTTGGACTCAATTTCAGTTTGTTATTAATGATCGTTGTCACAATGTTGTAGATTTAAATTTAAATGAATGTATTGTTTTGTTTGGTTATGATGAACATTTTAGGTCTGATGTGGTTTTTGATATGATAGTATTACTAGCGAAATATTTCATTTATAAATGTAAAGTAACTGGCACGATCCCTGTATTTCAAGTTTTTGAGCAGTATTTAAAAGTACGTTATGACATTGAAAGGTACGCTTCTGTTTTGACAATGAATGTTAATAGACTCAATATTGAGTGGTTTCCGTACAAATCTCTATTAGATATAACTCCTGATCATGTTTAGTACTCTTGACAGCATATTTTAATTATGTTTTCAAAAGATATAATATATTCTTTTTTCCTTCTCCTCATTTGTACTGCTGTACATTTGAGATATGTATGTAAGTTTAAGCCTTTAAAGGTATCTGTTTATTACGTTGTGAAATGGACATGTCAAATGTAAAATCATGTACGACGTTGCATACGCCGCACAACGCTGCATGCGTGAAGTGAAGCTGCAGGGTACCCCAGCTATCAAAACCTCCCTTTCTCGTTCTTTCTCTCTCTCTCTCTCTCTCTCTCTCTCTCTCTCTCTCTCTCTCTCTCTCTCTCTCTCTCTCTCTATCTCTCTCTATCTCTCTCTCTCCCTCTTTCTCTCTCTCTCTCCCTCTTAGTTTAAATGTGTGTAGATGTGTGAATGTGTGGTCTTGATTTATCTGCAGAATGTTTGAAATTTATGCATATTTATATGTGTGTTCCGTTATATCATCAAAAAATGATTTGACATGTAAATTTATTCAGATTGAAAAATTTTAAGATAATGTACTACACATGTTGAAGATCAAAAATAAATGGAAAAAAAAAAGTAAAAAAAAAAAAAAAAAAAAAAAGATCGCCGCGCTTTGAGCCTGAATGATTTGGGGAAAGGCGCGTATAGCATTATTATTATTATTATTATTATTATTATTATTATTATTATTATTATTATTATTAAGAAAACAATGGCGCCTGACAGCTGTGGGGTCGATCCAGCCTCTAGACGTAATGTTTCTCGGGATATTATTATTTTACTTGCGAGTCAGGCAACGACTCGAAGGTTTTCTCCGGGTAATCCGATTTGCTCCCCCAGTAAAATTTTAAAATGCAACTAATATTAAGTAGGTTGGGTTTGGGCGCGCCACAGACTGCGACTACGCCTTCCTCAGGAGAGGCGGCCCCGAATTTCTACAATAAAAGAAACAATAAAGCGTTAAATAAATAAATAAATAAATAAATAAATAAATAAATAAATATATAAATTAAAATGTTAATAAAATTCAAACGGAACGAATCAGTAACGCCCAAAATAAAATTAGACCTATTAGCCTACTCAAACGACTTATTTTGACCTCGCCCCCTCGACAGATTCTCTTAACATTGACAGTGAGTGAACTTTTAAAAAAAAGCTTACAACAACCCCCCGCCCCCCCCAAAATACCTCTGTGGAAAGTACAGTTCTTATGGTAGTTTTGTATTAGTTTTTTTTGTTTTTTCATTAATGAAGAAATTCCGTAGTTCGTGTGCCTGTGAACAGCAAAACAGCCATTGGCTAGCCAGCCAATATTCTGGGGCTAAAAATAACAGCTACCAAAGCCGGTAAGAGGCCTATCTTATCCTATCCTATCCCGTAACTCGAAGGTCGTTGGGGCACCACAGATGATCGTTTAACCAGCGTACTCCATCTTTCTCTGTCCTCAGCGACCCTCGTGGCTTCGCTCAGTGTCAAACTAGTCCATTCTCGACTGTTGTCCTCCCACCTCTTTTTCTGTCTCCATCTTCTTCTGCCTCCTTGCACCGTACCTTGCAGGATGGTCTTTGCAAGGCCTGATGCTCCGGTGACGTTGCCATACCGTCGGAGTTTCCGTTTCTTCACCACTGTGAGCCTCTCATCGTGTTGTCCAATGGCTTGTGTGAATGTCTGTCGGACTTCGTTGTTGGTGATGGCCTGGGTATAGGAAATGCCCCGAAGTTTTCTGTGGCACCTCAATCCCCGCTACTGTGTCGCAAGTTAAGCATCGTCCAGTGCGGTTAGCACTTGGATGGGTGACCGCAAACCGTGAAGCGACAAATAACAACGCTCCCAGTTGACTCAACTGTGACTGAGTACCTACTCTCTTAAGGGTGGGGAAGGTAAAGCAGCGAGGGAGAGAGATGGGCATCGCCCTCATTACGCTGGCCTAAGATAAGTGTGATCTCTTTTGGTCCTGATTTGGCTCGGAAGAGTCCGCTGGACCTAAAGCAATAACCATGTAATGTAATGTAATGTAATGTAAGTGTGATCTCCAACATCACACTCCCCTACGGCCACAGGCTATGGGACTACCTTTACCCTTTTTTTTTTACCTTACTTCATCCCCGCGCTTTATTCTTCGTTGTAGATCTGTTGTGAAGGACCATGTCCGGTTAGAGGCAGAACCCGTAAAAACAATTGCTCGTAAGGGTTTTCGTTTTAGGTTGCTAAAATAGACCCTATTCTACCCCAAACACCAAAGAAGCCTTCTGCAAGATCGCGTTGTTCACTCACAAAAAGGGTCAAAGTTCACACGGCTATGCTATCGATGTACCGTTAAAAACAGGGGAAACCACTCTCTGTCAGAACCGAAATGGAAAATTCAAACTGTAGCGGTTGGGTTGAATAACAAAAACCCATTTCGTTACTGTTTACACTTGAATGCAATAACAATGCGAACTTTAGGGTAAACCCGGTTTGGTCAAAAGTAAACAAAGCATTCGTATTACTATTAGTAGAGCCTTTTAAATTAAAGTAAATGCAATAAGGTTGTAAATGGAAATCTTGCACTTGCTTTTAATTGTGTAAAACTAAATAATTATATTTATAGACACTTCACACCTTGTGATTATTCAAAACACTTCAAGTTCTACATACACACACACACGCACGCGCGCGCTCACACACACACACACGCACACACACACACACTGACGCAATGAATACAAATCTCAAACAATGACGCACTGAATACAAAGTTCGGACTAACGCACATCACTGCTACCTCTCCACAGTTTCGTAGGCTCGCTGCTCAGCGTTCAACAGCATAGTCCTCAGTTCTTCAGCGGACATGTCCAAGGTGTCCAATTTTGCGTTGATCTGACCTATTTCTCCTATGACCTTTTGGGGAAAGGTCAGAGGGAAAAGCAAGCGTTTGAACAACAACTGGTTCATATTTTTTAAATTTTCTTTGGCGTTAAATCCGATGCATAGAGCTCGACTGCATTGGACCCCGTATTCACACTGATCGGAATAGCGCTCATAACCCGTGCCGCCTAATGGGTCTTCCTGAAGAAAGTATGTCGTGGTTCTGGCACCTTCTGCGTCTAGTCTGCCATCATTGACGTCAATTCTTGCTGCTTCTGCGTCTGCCCTTGCGCTAAGTGCGTCTGTCTGTACTTCGCTTGCCTCAATTATTGCGTCTTTTCTGACGTCATTTGCATCTTTCCTGGGTGTTTCTGCACCTTTCCTCGCCACATGGGTATCGGTGCTTTTCCTTGCTGCCATTTTGTTTTCGTCCTCTGCGAAATGCATTGCAACGTCTGTGTCTAGTCTGGCGTCATTTCTGACATCATTTGCGTCTTTTTCTGCTGTTTTTCTTACATCGTCATTCTTGGCACTATTGACGTCATTTATTTCTGTGTATGAATCCGTTCTTACTGCATTACTCTTGTGTATTGAATGGACACTATCATCTTGCCCTCTTTTGACTTTGTCAGAATCTGTTTGAACTTTAATGTCAACCCTCGCTTGTTTAACACTTTCGCCGGTGCCTATATTGTCTTTGAAGAGTACACCGTTTGCGGTATTATTTCGAGCGCCTGTGACATCTTCGTTGCGACGATTAATGCCGACTTTTTCAATATTAATCTTGGAGGTCTCTTTGACTCCTGCAATGTCAACGTTGCTGTGCCTGTGGTCCTTATTAATGATGCTATGTGATTGCTTCACGTTTATGCCGTTGCCATTGGCATTTTCGTCATTGTCTGAGTGATGATTGTAACCATGAATTTCTGGTTTGGATGAATGGGAGGGGACTGACGCACGAGAAAGAGGAAGATGGGGATCTTCCGAATGTATGCCTCCCCCTCTTCCTTGTGCCCCTATTCCTCCTAGCGCACCCGTGTCCAATTTTCCTTGTCGCTTTTGTCGTTGCTGAAGTTCAGTAGTTATTTCTTCATTCGCTTCTTTGTGGGGAATTTCCTCTTCGACTAAAAAGGATTCGCTCTCGGGTTTTCTGTTTCGTCTTTCTGCTTCGCTGCGTTCCGCTTTTGCTTTTTCGCCGGTTTCTTGGTATTGGAATCTCTCTCCTCCTCCTTTATTATCTACATCTCCTCCTCTTCTTCCTCCTCCTCCTCCTTCTCCAGCATCAGCATCTGCTCCTCCCTCTCTTTGTTGTTCTGTTCTGTCGCTTCTTCCTGTGTCTTCGTGTCTGCTATCTTCTCGTTCTCTTACAACCTTTTCTAGACCTATTTCTTCTCGTTGACCTTCTTTTCCACCTCCTCCTCCTCCTCCTCTTTTCCCTCGTACAGCAGCTCCGCATGGAGGCTCGATGTTGTTGATGTCATCAAGGTCAATCATCTTCAAGGTCGAGTTGACAAGGACGAAATGACCTTCCTTGAAATCCGGGATGACCAGAGAACCCAAGGGAGAGAACTGCAGGTAGTGCAGAAGGTCGGCCATTTGGAAAGCGTGAAGTAACCGCTGCGGCCAGGGCAGAATCTGCAGGCTGTCTACCACGAACCTGAAATGAATCAGATAATAAATAAATAAATCAGTCACTCAACCTATCAATCAATTAAAGGTGTAACCATTAAGTCCCTCAACCAAGGTGTAACAAAGTCATTACCAACAATATACATGTTGTTGTTTTTTTAAGCTGACTAATACGACAATATCGACAAACCATCTAAACAACCGTCTCGCTAACAGACTGACTGGCTTCCTGAAAGGAATGAACCCCCAACATATTGGCATGCTTTACTTCATATCTCTTCCGTTTCAAAGGTTTGTTTTCGTTTCCCTTTTCCTCGCCTTTCTTTGTTATCATTTTCTCTCTCTCTCTCTCTCTCTCTCTCTCTCTCTCTCTCTCTCTCTCTCTCTCTCTCTCTCTCTCTCTCTCTCTCTCTCTCTCTCTCTCTCCACTCTTATCATCCCTCAACCTTTCTAACTCTCGTCACCACCAATGCCAGTTCTATTGTCACCGCCTTCACTATGTCCTATCCTATCCTATCCTGTCCCGTAACCCTGAGGTCGTAGGGGCACCACAGATGATCGTTTAACCAGCATACTCCATCTTTCTCTGTCCTCAGCAACCCTGATGGCTTCGCTCAGTGTCAAACCAGTCCATTCTCGAATGTTGTCCTCCCACCTCTTTTTCGGTCTCCCTCTTCTTCTACCTCATTGCACTGTGCCTGTGCTTCACTATGTACATAATAATACTAACCCGACATGGAACTAAAAAGGTCATGCCCTAATGGAACGTCTCATTCAGTATTTGTTAATACAGGGTTCGAATCGACATTATTTATAACTTAGTCCTATCCTATCCTCCCATCCTATCCCGTAACTCGGAGGTCGTAAGGGCCCCACAGATGATCGTTTAACCAGCGTATTCCATCTGTCTCTGTCCTCAGCAACCCTAATGGCTTCGCTCAGTGTCCAATCAGTCCATTCTCCAATGATGTCCTCCCACCTCTTTTTCGGCCTCCCTCTTGTTAGTACTTTTAGGGTAATACTGATCTGTGGAGGCCGTGCTATGAACGAGTGTAAGGAGACTAACTTAGAGGTTGTAGTTCGTCTGTTCGTTTCGTGTAACAATTCATAAAACCTCATTCTGTATTCCAAATGAAAAAGCAGACGAACGAGACAACACGTTTAGGTTGGAATAATCCCGAATTGTATCGCCTAAAGAGGAGGTAGTGGGGTTAAAGGCCGGCATGTTGGATATAATCATTATTAGATGCTTTCCCCGGAGGAATACAGTAATTACAGTAAAAATCTATCTCCACCTTCTCTGCTACCAGCAATTTGAATTTGTAGGACTGTGTCATAGATACAGAGGATCAGCTATAGCTGAACGGCCTTGCTGAAAAATGAAGTGAAAGTGTCTTTCTTTATTTCTCTGGAAGAAAAACAAACAAACAAACAAAAAACCTTACTACTCCATGCCGTTGCTTTTGATGCCCGCTTCTAAATGCAGTAGCCCAAAGAAACTTCAAATGTTTTCGGATTTTCAGTTTGTCTTATTTGTGTTTGGAGTCTTTATTTTCCATAACCACCCTGAACAATAAGCCTATAACAATCTTTTTTTTTAAATGACCTAGATTCCCATTCGAACACAGACATTACTTCGTGTTTGATGATGTCGGATGAGTCACTTTCCAACAAAACTTCAAATATTTTGGATCTGCAGCTTTTCTGCAGCATTTTTTTATATTTTGTTTCGAAGTCTTGACTCTCTACAGCCCAGCCCCTACGAACAATTCTTAAGAAAAAAACTGACCTGGATCCCAATTCAAACACAGACACTACTCCGTGTTCGGCGATGTCGGTGGAGTCGCTTTCTTCGCTACGTACGCAATAACCCAGCAGAGCGGCGATGTTGGGATGCTGCAGCTGCTCGGCTAGCAGAATCTCCTTCATCAACTTCAAGGTGGACGGCGTGTAGCATTGCTGTCGAGCCGCCGCCGTGTTGACAGCTGGGTCTCCGTTTGTTTCTGAAGCACAATGATATAGGCAGTAACATTAGATCGTAGGGTCGTGGTTTGGAAACTCGCTAGCGATGTTTCATGTTTTAAGCAACGTCGAGATGGTATGATAGACTTACTTGGATTGGTGACCAGGCTTGGAAAGTTGATGATGATGATTGTCACGTGGGGTTTATGGGCTCTGCACAATGGAATTATGGACCCTCACGTTTATTCGGTGGGAACGGCTAGTACGTCACCCTATGAATTACTTTAATAAATTTATTTGTTTAGCTCGTTCTGTGTTAAGGTTGGGATACAGAAATAGATAGAAAAATGGTAAAAGATTACTGTCACACTAGCTTTCACACGGCTATGAATCATATGTAGTCCAGCCACTTGATAACAGTTAAAATCACACATTTATTTCTTCTACTCTATACAAGATTCTCTAAGTACTAATCTAACTTAAAATGTCTCAGTTACTGCTAATAGTTCGATCGCTGATAGTCTATGCAGCTGTTCTATCTTCATCGGGCACTTGCTAGTATATCTCATGTAGATTTGGACTACTGTGGTCCGTTTTACAGTTTCTGAAGAGTTGGACTACTGTGGTCCTGTTATGATCAGTTTAAGTGCACCTTCGCCTTATGCACTTAACTCATGTGTGGGGTGTTCGAAGTCCTTCTGTGAGGTAGCTTCTGGTACACCTTTGTCGTTGTGTAGTTGGGTTCCCTTGCCACGCTGTGGGGTCTGACAGGGTGTTTCTTCGGGTATCTCTTTCCGTCTTGTGCGGTAGAGTCTCCTCGACCAACTAGTCGTTTCTGTGGAGTGGGGCACACAGGATAGCTCGGGATAGCTCGCCTGCTCGTCTGTAATATAAGAGACGAAATTCTGCACAACCCTGAATAATCGGTTTGTGCAGAGCGTCTCACTGAAAGCCAAGTAGCCCTCAGTGATAGCTCCACATCTCTACACATAAGCGACGAACATTCTGCTACTTCCGGGTTCCACTGGAATCTCACTCTAAATTCCTATACATACATAAATATCAATCGTGTCTAACTATACACATACAGAATTAATAATATTATAAACATTCAGTGGTACAGCCACTGGTCTGCAAACATACATATAAGTTAAACAACAGTGGTTCCGTACGGCATACAACATGGCGGCGCAACCGGTCGTGTTTCGCCTCGTGGTCGGCTCTTCCACATGGTCACGCAAATTCGGATTAATAATTCACATTTATGCATAGCAAATTCCACAAACATAATTTCAACAATAATATAAATATATCACGATGAAACAGAAGGGTGTTCATTTACCTGTTTGACAAGTTCAGGCCCGTTGTGACTTGATAGAATTCTATGCTTCTAAGTCCTGCTTCCTGGTCTAAGTGTGTAGAGATTTCTCTAGCTATCTAGCTGTTCACACTTCGGTGTATTCCTCCCAACTGACCAAAACTGTGCGTGGTTTGGACCCAGTCAAACTGGCTCCAACCACTTTGCCTAAGCTCTCCCATTGGTTCCAACGGTCCGATTCAAAACTCAAGTGCTGACGTCACTGCGCTGTGTGTGTGGCTCAGGCTCGCAGTGTGCTGTAATTTAATTGCTTGATGTGTACTACACTGACTCTCTACTGTTACAATGACTACACATGCTGAATAGTCAATGAGCAGAGTTAAAACTAGCCAATTCGTGACAGGCTCCCTCAACTGAAAAAAGGCGATGACTACTGGATTCGACCTTTTTCTACTACAGAGCCTAGTTTAACGCTGCACTATCCTAGGGTCCTAATTACAAGCTAAGTAAGTTGCTCTACCTGAGCTGCAATGCTGTGCCAGGTAGCTATGGACTCTAGTGACAGGGTATTACTGGGCGGGGACGAATTCTGGTGCTGTGGCCCTTAGTTGTGTTGGGTGGGCGACAGCTGCTGTGTCCTCCACGAGATGGCGACTGAGGTAGTCGGCTCCGTGGTTTTCCTTGCCGGGGATGTACTCGATTTGGAATGAGTATGCCTGAAGGGTGAGTGCCCATCTCATCAGGCGAGAGTTCAAAGACTTGGAGGCTGCCAGGAACGATAGTGGTTGGTGGTCCACCTGAACTGTGAAGTGGGTCCCATACAGGTAGAGTTGAAACTTCTGTATGGCCCAGACTAGTCCAAGACATTCTTTCTCCGACGTGGCGTAGTGGGTCTCGGCGGGTCTCAATTTTCTGCTGGCGTAGGCGACAGGGAATAGTGTCTCTGCATCCTTGGGGTCGCGCTGTAGCAGTACTGCTCCGAGGCCTAAGTCGCTTGCGTCGGTGCGAAGAACGAATGGCTGAGTCAAATCGGGTAGATGGAGTACTGGCGCCGATGTCATTCTGTCCTTGAGTGTTTGGAATGCCGTCTCACATTCCGCTGTCCATACGACTTTGTCCGGGGCGATTTTCCGGGTTCCATTTGTCAGTGGTACGGCGATGCTGTTGTAGTTGGGGATGAACTTCTGGTAGAAGCCGCAGAGTCCTAGAAACGACTGTACTTCCTTCTTGGTCTTGGGCCTAGGAGCGTCGAGTAGGCGTTTCACTGTCTTTTCTACCGGTCGCAGGCTTCCTTGACTTATGGTGTGTCCCAGAAATTCTAGTTCTGTGAATCCAATCTGACATTTGGTGGGTCTTGCCGTCAATCCTGTGTCTCTGAGGCGTGCGAGTAGTTGTTGTAGGAGCGTGACATGTTCCTCCCACGTAGGCGTAGCGATGAGGATGTCGTCCATAAACGAGTGTAGGTGCTCGCTGCTCAGGGGTGCCAGGAGTTTTCGCATCATGGCGCTGAAGATGCTGGGTGCGTTGTGGAGTCCGAAGGGAAGCACGTTGAACTCGAAGTGTCCTTCCATAGTGCTAAACGCTAGGTACTTTCGGACTTGCGGTTGCACTGGTATCTGGTAGTATCCTTTGCTGAGGTCGATGCGTGAGAAGTACTTTGCTCGCTGTAGCTTGGCAAATAGGTCGGTCTGGTCCGGGAGTGGCTCTGGCTGGAACTGCGTTACCGCATTCAGGAGTCTGAAGTCGATGCACAGTCGATGCTCTCCGTTGGGTTTTCGCAACAATACCGTGCCTGCGCTGTAGGGTGAAGTAGACTCTGAGATGATTCCGGCTGCCAGTAAGGTGTCTATCTCTTCCTTGATGGCTCGCTGCTGAGACAGTGGCATCGGGTAGAGCTTCTGGCGGACGGGTGTTGGGTCGGTCACCGTTAAGGTTACTTCGACGAGGTCTGTCCTCCCTGGTCGGTCTGTGAGCACAGTCTGATGTTGTCGAATGACCTGTAGTACTTGCTGTCGCTGTTTAGCGGCTAGGTCTCCGTTGAGTATCACGTCTTTGTAGGTTTCTTTGGAGTGCAGGGGATACTCTACTGCATTGGTCTCCATGCTTTCTCCTTCTTCCGCGATGGCGATGGCTAGCAAGTTGTGAGTGCTGGGGGTCGCTGGTCGGTCCGTGTATTTCTTGAGGAGATTGATGTGGTGGTATCGGGCTCTCCCGTTCACCTCTACTTGGTAGACTGTCTTGGATTTCTTGGCAGTCACCCGGTACGGTCCTCTCCAAGCGATGTCCAGCTTGTTGGTTCCACTTGGAAGTAAGAGTAGCACTTGATCGCCGACTTGCAGTTCTCTGTCCTTCGCGTGGCGGTTGTAGTACTTCGCCTGACGGGCTCTTGCCTTCTTCAGTGCTTCACCAGCTTTCTTCCACGTTGCTTTGAGGGTTTCCTGCAGGTCTGCGACGTACTTGGTGGCACCTCTTGGTGTGTCGTCTATCTTGGCTTCCGTCCAACTTCTGCGTAGGGCTTCTAGCGGTCCTGCTAGAGGTCTGCCGAATAGCAAGGTTGACGGGGTGTAGCCTGTGGCTGCATGGGGCGTTTCTCTGTATGCGAACAGTGCCGCATTCACGTAGGTGTCCCACGCTTCTGGATTGTCGTCGGCGACTTTCCTGAGTATGGTGAGAAGGGTTCCATTCAGTCTTTCTACTTGTCCGTTGCTGGCTGGGTGGTATGGTGGTGTGCGAATGTGATGAACTTGTATCAACTCGAACACGTCTTGCATCAGGCGGCCGGTGAACTGAGATCCGTTGTCCGTTCTAATGCTGTCCGGGAATCCGACTCTGGTAAAGATGGCGATGAGTGCATCTGCAATCTTCTTGGTGTCGATCGCTGGCAATGGGACTGCTTCGCACCACATCGTACATGCGTCGACGAGTGTGAGTAGAAATCTGTTCCGCTTCTTGGTCATGGGCAGTGGTCCTACTATGTCTACTGAGACTTGCTGGAATGGCACGCCGACTACTACCGATGGTCCTAAGGTAACTGGTACGGTGTGATGTCGCGGGGAATATCGTTGACATTGGTGGCAAGATTTCACGTAGCGCTTGACATCCTCCGTGATTCCTGGCCAATAGTAGTGTGCGCTGATTCTCTGCACTGTGGCTCCAATTCCCATGTGTCCGCTGAGTGGCATGCTGTGGCCTAATTCTAGTACTTGGGCTCGAAGGGTGGCTGGTAGTACTAGTTGGGTGTGATCTCCATCTCCTTGTCGATGTAGAACTCCCTCTTCCATGTAGAAGTCTCCCTTGTGCGGGGGTGTGTGCGCCTTGGGTAGCTTCTGGAAGCACTTCGCTATCGAGGTGTCTTCTTTCTGTGCTGTTTTGATCTCTTCGAGTCCTGGATTCGGAGCGAACTCGGGCTGGGGTGGTTGGGTTTTAGCTTGGGCCCTGGTTTGCACTGCAGCTATCTCTACAGTGTTAGGGGGCGTGCCTAAGAACACATACCTACAACCTAGCACTAGATCATACAGGGGTTTCTGTAAAACAGCTGCTTGGATTCGTCCTGTGACGTACCTACTCTCTACTTCGATCCAAGCTATTGGGCAAGTAGTCGTCGGTTTTGTCAAGTCTGCTCCTTGTAAGTCGACTGTCTTGTCTGTCAAGTCCGCGCGCGATACAAGAGATTCGCTGACTATCGCGTCGTATGATAGACCTGTGTCATACAGACAGTTCGCTTCTTTTCCGTTGACCTTGACCGTGTCTGTCACCGATGGGTGATCTCCGATCGTGTGTGGCTTGTTACCGCTGCTTTGAGTTAGAACTCTGTGCGCTGGCCGGCTTTCGCGCTCTTCCCTACGTTGTGCGGCCAACTTGAAACATTCTGCGGTGGAGTGATTGTTTCTATTGCAGAACGAACAATACCGTCTCTGTTCTGCGGGACCTCTTTTCCCGAATTCCGTGTTGGGTCCTTTATTTTGCCCAGGTCTGGGGTTATTCGGCTTATTCGCGGTGTGCTCTTCTCGGTTAGGGCTTCGTTTCTGTGCCTCTTTCCCGTTAGGCTTTAGGTCTCGCCTGAAGCTCTTGGCTTCTCCGTGGGCGGCCACGTACCTATCTGCGACCTTGACCAGATCTTCCAGTCTTTCCGCGCCCTGCTCTACTGAGAATGTTCTCAGCTCGGGGGTCATGGTTTCCCGTAGCTGTTCCCATACTAACAGTTCTGTCAGTCCATCATACGTCTTTGCCGTGGCTGACTGGCTAATCCACTTATCCAGCATTGTGGACAACCGATCCGCGAACTGCGCATAGCTCTCTCCTTTCACTCTCCGGTTGGTGCGGAACTTTTGCCGGTAGCATTCTCCTGTCAGTTCGAATCCCGTTAGGAGTGCCTCTTTTACTTTGTGATAGTCAGTCACTCTGTCAGTCGGTAGCTTACTGTAGATGTCATAAGCCTTTCCTCTAAGCCCTTGACTAAGCTTAAAAGACCAATGAGTGGGATCTAGTTTGTACTCTGTTGCTAGACGCTCAAACCTAGTCAGATAGAGATCTAGACCTTCTTCTCTCTCATTGAATGTTCCCAGTGGGAATGACATTCCTTGTACAGGGTTGGGGGCTACCTCTAGCTGATCTGAGTGGGGAGGGGTTGAGGAAGAACTTGAAGCTCCTGATCCCAATCTTCTTAGCTCTAACTCATGCTGTCTTTCTTTTTCCTTTTCTTCCCTCTCTTTTTCTTTTTCTGCCCTCTCATAATCCCACCTCCTAACTTCTGCATCTCTCTCTGCTGCTACCTTCTTCTGTTCTGCTTCTAGCTCTAATTTCCTTGTTTCTCTCTCTGCCTCTAATTTCTTCTGCTCTGCTTCTAATTTCTTCTGCTCTAGTTCTAATTTCTTTTGCTCTGCTTCTAGTTCCGCTTTTCTCTGTTCTGCTTCGAGTTTCTTCGCCTCTCTCTCTGCTGCTCTCTCTGCCTTAGCTTCCTGTTTCTCTACCTCTGCATTGATATACGCAATTAGGTCTGCCCCTGCTAAGTGTAAAGCTTCTCCTAGTTCCTTGAAACGCAATCTCAAGGCCACGGGGTCCGACATTGTCAAACGTGTCTATGAACAACCTCTGAATCACGTGGAATACCAAAACACTAGCAATATTGCAAGTCAATAACAACAATGCAAAGACAATCAAATTCGTAATCAATAATAGAATAAAACAAGAGTCAAATGGCATACAACAGTTATTTAAGCAAAACCTGCAAAAGAACAATGCAACATACAGGCACAAAAATAATTGAAGCAAAAAAGTTTTTAACTAAAGAATAGTGCACCACAACTGATCAGTGTTATACTCTTACACTATTCTAAGTTATTCTATTTCTACTGTTATCTAATTTTATTGTACTTAGGTCCGGTTATACCAATTCCTATTATACACAGATCCTGGCTAGGCTCGCCAATTAAAGTGTCACGTGGGGTTTATGGGCTCTGCACAATGGAATTATGGACCCTCACGTTTATTCGGTGGGAACGGCTAGTACGTCACCCTATGAATTACTTTAATAAATTTATTTGTTTAGCTCGTTCTGTGGTAAGGTTGGGATACAGAAATAGATAGAAAAATGGTAAAAGATTACTGTCACACTAGCTTTCACACGGCTATGAATCATATGTAGTCCAGCCACTTGATAACAGTTAAAATCACACATTTATTTCTTCTACTCTATACAAGATTCTCTAAGTACTAATCTAACTTAAAATGTCTCAGTTACTGCTAATAGTTCGATCGCTGATAGTCTATGCAGCTGTTCTATCTTCATCGGGCACTTGCTAGTATATCTCATGTAGATTTGGACTACTGTGGTCCGTTTTACAGTTTCTGAAGAGTTGGACTACTGTGGTCCTGTTATGATCAGTTTAAGTGCACCTTCGCCTTATGCACTTAACTCATGTGTGGGGTGTTCGAAGTCCTTCTGTGAGGTAGCTTCTGGTACACCTTTGTCGTTGTGTAGTTGGGTTCCCTTGCCACGCTGTGGGGTCTGACAGGGTGTTTCTTCGGGTATCTCTTTCCGTCTTGTGCGGTAGAGTCTCCTCGACCAACTAGTCGTTTCTGTGGAGTGGGGCACACAGGATAGCTCGGGATAGCTCGGGATAGCTCGCCTGCTCGTCTGTAATATAAGAGACGAAATTCTGCACAACCCTGAATAATCGGTTTGTGCAGAGCGTCTCACTGAAAGCCAAGTAGCCCTCAGTGATAGCTCCACATCTCTACACATAAGCGACGAACATTCTGCTACTTCCGGGTTCCACTGGAATCTCACTCTAAATTCCTATACATACATAAATATCAATCGTGTCTAACTATACACATACAGAATTAATAATATTATAAACATTCAGTGGTACAGCCACTGGTCTGCAAACATACATATAAGTTAAACAACAGTGGTTCCGTACGGCATACAACATGGCGGCGCAACCGGTCGTGTTTCGCCTCGTGGTCGGCTCTTCCACATGGTCACGCAAATTCGGATTAATAATTCACATTTATGCATAGCAAATTCCACAAACATAATTTCAACAATAATATAAATATATCACGATGAAACAGAAGGGTGTTCATTTACCTGTTTGACAAGTTCAGGCCCGTTGTGACTTGATAGAATTCTATGCTTCTAAGTCCTGCTTCCTGGTCTAAGTGTGTAGAGATTTCTCTAGCTATCTAGCTGTTCACACTTCGGTGTATTCCTCCCAACTGACCAAAACTGTGCGTGGTTTGGACCCAGTCAAACTGGCTCCAACCACTTTGCCTAAGCTCTCCCATTGGTTCCAACGGTCCGATTCAAAACTCAAGTGCTGACGTCACTGCGCTGTGTGTGTGGCTCAGGCTCGCAGTGTGCTGTAATTTAATTGCTTGATGTGTACTACACTGACTCTCTACTGTTACAATGACTACACATGCTGAATAGTCAATGAGCAGAGTTAAAACTAGCCAATTCGTGACAATGATGATGATGATGATGATGATGATGATGATGATGATGATGAAGATGATGATGATGATGATGATGATGATGATGATGATGATGATGATGATGATGATGATGATGATGATGATGATGATGATGATGATGATGATGAAGATGATGATGATGATGATGATGATAATGATGATGATGCTGATGATGTCCATTTAAAACGCGCGTGGCTCCATCCATTTTTGAATGCTCAATGCGCAATAAGGAGAAATTAAGAATAACAAAAGCAACAGGAAAGATAAAGTCCGGTGTGTGAGTGGGGTGATGGAGATGGACAGCAGCAATCAGAGAGAGAGAGTGAGAGGAGGGGTGTGGGGTGTGTGTGTGCTTGGTTCACTAAGTTTCTGCAATGTAATCAAGTGAGTCATCAGTCTTCTCCTGAACGACTCGACACAAGCTGCCCTTTTGACAGTCGCGGGCAGTGTATTCCGTAACTTGCGGACTGTATATCTTATTCATAATATTAGAATTAGAGGTATTGGATTTACCTTTTGTTGGGTCACATCACATTTAGAGATTTATGGTAATGAAATTTCAGATAAATTGGCCAAAAAAGGTGCAATGAAAAGTGAGCATACAGTCTTTAATTCTAATGTAAAATTAGCTCAATTTGAATATTATTCGTTATTAGAACAACACTTTACTAATATACTACCCAAAGTAAATATTGTTAGTTGTTCCAGAACTATTGCTAGATTAGTATATAAGCTACGCTTGAATTCATGGTGTACAAAATATTTGAAAAATGTTACTTGTTTATGTGCTGGAACTATTTCCTTACACCACATATTATTTGATTGTCCTGTTTTAACAGCACTGTACAAAGAAAATGGAATTATTTTATGTGCACAAGACGATATTAGAGTCATTTTTTATAGTTCGATGTTACAGGACATCGCGCGTATCATTGTCGGAACAGATTTATTTAAGTTACTATAATTAACAATTTCTATTTGTTTGTTTGTTTCTTTGTTTGTTATGGTTGTCTAAAATCACATTGTTGTGAAAAGACGTTAAATTAAAATATTGGACTGCATTCTGTGGGGTTCGGGCACCAGATGTCTTTTTGTTTGTCTCCTCAGAGGATGGCAGGCCAAAACGGGACTGGGAAGACGAGCGAAGCTGACGAGATGGCTCATACATAGGAACCAACTCTGACAAGTATCCTGGAGCAGTCTCGTGAACACACACGAAAGCAATTGACATGATCTTATGGTCAATACGGTTTTTTTTACAAGGAGCCAGTGCAGAGAGTCAAGTACGGGTGTAATGTGGTCTGTGAGCTTTGTGCGTGTGACTATCCTGGCGGCCGTGTTTTGGATCTTTCATAGTTTGTTCAACAGAATGGTAAGGAGACCCCACAAAAGTGCTTTTAGAATAGACCACTCTGGACCCGACAGTTGCTAGGGCGACTGCATTTGCAGCTGCTTTTGTCAACATCGGACGCAAAGGAGAACTGGATAGAAGAGCCATGCCAGGAAATAGAGAACATTCTGAACAAGAACAACAGCAAGAAGGCCTATACCAGGCTGTGAAGCGGCTGACAAAATGTTTAACAGCCCATTGCCTCTACGATACAAAGAAAGTATGGAATATGCCTTACAGAAAAACAAGAAGTCTTGGATAGATGGACAGAGTGTTGCTTTAACCTTTACAACCAGAGATGAGATGCTACAGAAGACTTCTGGGCATTTCCTATACCCAGGAAATCACCAACGACGAAGTCGGACAGACATTCACACAAGCCATTGGACAACACGATGACCTGCTCGCAGTGGTGAAGAAACGGAAACTCCGATGGTATGGCCACGTCAACAGATCATCATGCCTTGCAAAAGACCATCCTGCAAGGCACAGTGCCAGGAGGTAGAAGAAGAGGGAGACAGAAAAAGAGGTGGGATGACAACATTCGAGAATGGACTGGCTTGACATTGAGCGAAACCATCAGGGTTGCTGAAGACAGAGAAAGATGGAGTATGCTGATTAAACGATCTCAGAGTTACGGGATAGGATAGGATTACAACCACACGCCCAACTGAGATCCATCAGTGCTAGCATGTCCCCAGAACAGAGAAGAAGAAGAAATCCTCCCAATTCTCCGAATTGAAATTGAAGCAGCAGTGCAATCACTAAAGAAGGGGAAGTCAGCGGGAGTGGACAACATACCCGCGGAATTGCTTCAAGCAGGAGGGAAAGCGATGATTGACGCCCTCACCATTATCTGTAACAAGATTTGGCAGTGTGGGGATTGGCTTACACCATGGGCCCAGTCGCTTGTCATCACTCTGCCCAAAATGGATAACCTTCAGGAGTGTGAAAATTACGGCACCATCCCAGCAAGGTAATCCTGAAAATAATACTCAACAGGTTGAAACCCCAAACTGAACAAATCATTGCTAAAGAGCAAACAGGATTCACGGCAGGGCGAAATACCACTGAAAAGATTTTCAATCTCAGAATAATCTGCGAGAAATACCTACAGCACCAACAACATCTATATCATGTGTTTGTAGACTTCAAGAAATCGTTTAACCGAGTCTGGCATGCAGCTCTGTAGGCAACCATGAGAGTGTACAACATCAGCCCTAACATTATTGGTGTCATCAAAAGCCTGTATGACAAGGCTACCAGTGCAGTTCTCTACAACAGCGCCACCGGGAACTGGTTCAGAACAACAATCGGTGTGCGTCAAGGATGCCTACTCTCCCCAACACTCTTCAACAAAATCCTAAAGCGCATCATGTCAGATGCCTTTGCAGATGTCTAAGACTTGGTCAGCATAGGGGATAGAGCAGTCTCCATCCTCCGTTTTGCGGATGACATTGATGGACTGGCTGGAGAGGAACAGGAACTTGAACAGCTGGTACAGATGCTTGACACTACCTCCAGAGGGTATAGAAATGAAATACGTGCAGAGAAGACCAAAATGATGACCAACAACACCAATGGCATCAACATGGACATCAAAGTCCAAGGTCAATCTCTCAACACATTTCATAGCTTGAAATATTTAGGAGCCATTGTATTACACAATGGGTCCCGACAAACACCTGCGGCCCTGACAAGGTTGAAGCCCATTTGGAAAGACAGAACCATCAGTCTACATCCCAAGGGCTGCTGCGCTCCCTTGTAATCTTCATCTTCCTATACGCTTAATTGCGAAACATGGTCCCTCACAGCTTATCTACAACGAAGAATACAAAGCATGGAGATGAGGTGCTACAGAAGATTTCTGGGCATTTCGTATACCCAACACATCACCAACAACGAAGTCCGACAGACATTCACACAAGCCATCGGACAACACGCTGACATGCTTAAAGTTGTGAAGAAACGGAAACCCCGATGGTATGGCCACGTCACCAGAGCTTCACGCCTTGCAAAGACCATCCTGCAAGGCACGGTGCAAGGAGACAGAAGAAGAGAGAGACAGAAAAAGAGGTGGGAGGACAACATTCGAGAATGGACTTGTTTGACCCTGAGCGAAGCCATGAGGGTTGCAGAGGACAGAGAAAGATGGAGTACGCTGGTTAAACGATCATCTATGGTGCACCAACGACCTTCGAGTTACGGTATAGGATTTAGGATTCCTTGTGTGCTCACTTGGCAATAAAATATCTTATATTATATATATTTTTTAAATCATTTAATCACGGAATTAGGTTAGAACCGCTGTGATACAGCCAGATTTGACTTCAATATATCCATGATAGAAGCGTGTGCGCGTGTGTTTGTGCCTATGTGTGTATGTGTGTGCGTGTGTGTGCATGGTTGTGAATATGAGCGAATGTCTAAAATCATTGACTAAAGAATCCAACTTTCTCTGGCTTTAATTAGAGCAAAGTCATCTCATCTCCAGTCATCTCACCAAATCTCATAGTTATAAAAGTACCTAGACTTTTCTTGGTCTCCACCGAGTTAAACGCTTCCCTAGTGTAGTATACATACGTTCAAGTTCAAGTTCAAGTTCAAGTGTTTGGCATGCCAGATTATTATACAAATTAAATTCAATAGGTCTTAATGGGCACATTTATTATTATATAAAAAGCTTACTTTCAGAAAGATGTATTTGTACGAAAGTTGAAAAAACATATTCATCTAACAGACGTATAAACATGGGCATTCCACAAGGTTCTATTATTGCACCATTACTTTTTAATATTCTAATTTATGACCTTCCTTCTGCATTATCAAAAAACACACATGTTGTGCAATATGCAGATGATATTGCAATTTGGTTAAATACAAAAATTAGAAAACATACAAATAAAACAAATATTAGATATATTGAGAAAATATATCAAAAGGAAATTAACAGTTTAGTTGATTATATGTCAAAAAATGGTTTAGAGCTTTCTGGAGAAAAGACAAGTCTAATGTTGTTTAATAACGGGGAAAATCCTAAAATATTGCCTGAAATAAAACTTAATGGTCAAAATTTATCATACAAACAAAATATAAAATTTTTAGGTGTTTATTTTACACCTAAATTAAATTGGAAATATCATATTGAATATTTAATTAATAAAGCAAGGCAAAGATTAAATTTATTAAAAATCATAAGTACACAGCCGTTTAGCCATGACACAAAAACTTTACTGCATTTGGCTACATCATTAGTGAGATCCAAATTAATTTACGGACAAGAGGTATATTTTTCTGCGCCTTTATATCTTCTCAACAAATTACAAAGCATTGACAGCAAATCGATCAAATTGGCTTTGGGTGTACCAATTCATACTAATACTCAAAATACATATAAAGAATCAGGTATATTATCTTTAGCTGAGCAGCGTAAATTAGCCACTTCAAAATATGTAATTAGATGTTTGTCTGTAAAAAATTCAGTAACGGACGAAGTTTTGAATGTGAGCAGTGTGGATTATCCTAAAAGAGCTCAAACTATTCCCTATATTCAAACAATTAAAGATTATACACAAGATATTATGGCAGCCTGCAATATTGATATTACTTCAATTTCAGTATTACCAGATATTCCAAAATTTCCACCGTGGGAACATTTAAATGCACATTTTGACATAGATTATACTGATTTAACGAAAAATGAGTATTGTCAAATTTTAAAATGTGAAGTTACAGAACATTTAAATAATAATTATTCTAATCATTTAAAAGCATTCACTGATGGTAGTGTTTTGGATTCATCAAACTGTGGCGCAGGATTTTTCATACCTGATCTAAATATTCAAAAGTCTTACTATCTTGGTCAAGGGTTGTCAATATTTACGTGTGAATTATATGCAATAATGATGGTACTAGAATACATCCTCAGCATTCCTTCTAAAATATTTAATATATTAATTTGTGTTGACTCTAAATCAGTGCTTTATGCTTTAAAAAATTGGAAATGTAGAAAGAGAACAGATATAATGTTTGAAGTAAGATATCTTATTCATACTATTAGAATTAGAGGTATTGGAATTACCTTTTGTTGGGTCCCATCACATTTAGAGATTTATGGTAATGAAATTTCAGATAAATTGGCCAAAAAAGGTGCAATGAAAAGTGAGCATACAGTCTTTAATTCTAATGTAAAATTAGCTCAATTTGAATATTATTCGTTATTAGAAGAACACTTTACTAATATAACACCCAAAGTAAATATTGTTAGTTGTTCCAGAACTATTGCTAGATTAGTATATAAGCTACGCTTGAATTCATGGTGTACAAAATATTTGAAAAATGTTACTTGTTTATGTGCTGGAACTATTTCCTTACACCACATCTTATTTGATTGTCCTGTTTTAACAGCACTGTACAAAGAAAATGGAATTATTTTATGTGCACAAGACGATATTAGAGTCATCTTACATAGTTCGATGTTACAGGACATCGCGCGTATCATTGTCGGAACAGATTTATTTAAGTTACTATAATTAACAATTTCTATGTGTTTGTTTCCTTCTTTTCTTTTTTTTTTTCTTTTTTTTTTTTTAATGGTTGTCTAAAATCACATTGTTGTGAAAAGACGTTAAATTAAAATATTGAATTGAATTGAATTTGAATTGAAAGTTCAAGTTTAAGAATACTTTATTATCTCAACAGAGAAATTATGACATACAATTGCTGATCGGTATGAAACATTAAAACAATACATACATAGATAAAACAAGTACACAGTAGACTACCTCTATAGTAAATTTCCAGTATGAAATGACATCTCAAACATCAAGATCTTATATACAAAATATTACTTAGCGCTTATTTAAAAACTCAATAGATTTTGGAATAAAACTGTTTTTCGTTCTTACAAGAGAACATTTAGGCACACGCAGTCTGCGACCAGAGGGCAACATTTCATAATACTTTGCTAAAACACGTAGACCTATATTATACAAGCATTTCGAAATTTGCAAAGGTATTCCTGTAATTATGATCACATTTGGCTCCCCTTTAATAACGTTTGCTATCCCTTTTGCAGTATCGCCAGAAGACACCTTTTGACATATGAATCTTCAAATTGTTTTTAGGCTGCCGGCATGTAAAACAATACCTTGAAGAGTTTGCAATGTGGTAAAACGGCTTGATAAAAGTAGATAAAACATGACTTTCCAAGAAAAACTCCATTAGTGGGCTAAGACGTTGACAGGGAAAAGGTTAATTTACAGGCTGCAGGCAGGGCCGCGCCAATCAACCTACTGAACAATATTCTCCCGGGGGACAAAAATTACTGTGTTTAACTGATGTCTTTGGAATTCAAATCCTTACCCTCTTTGACGTCATTGTGGGTCTTAAGTGCGTCAAGGCAATTTTTGACGTCATGGATGTGACGCGTCACCATTTTGACGGCCACGCTTTGCCCGCGATACTCGCCCAAAAACGTCTGCTTGGAGACGCCGTGACCGATTTTCTTCCTTAGCTTGATGTGGGGAATGTTTGTGCAGTTGAAAGGATATCGAGGTGGTGTCGTCTGAAAACAGACGAAACAAATAATGAACATAAATATAGAATGAACTTGGATAAATTAATACTAATTACATTATCATCCAAAAGTGTCCTACCTCTAGATAGTTTGGAGGCGAAGAGACGGGCTATCAGGCAGGTCAGAAGACAAGGGTGATATATTAGTTCTTGATAAACTATGTCAAGACTCTGAACAAGTAATATTAATTGAATTTACACTGACACGCTTAAATGAACCGGTCTATTTTTATAAGGACTATCCCATCCTCAAGATTATAATCCTTCATACGTATGTCAGTTATCATGGAAATGGAATGTTTGAAATATACTGATTAGTTAAAGCGATCTCTGGATTGAAAAAAAAAAGTTTTTTAACAAAGGTTTTAGCAGAATAACTTCGTTTACAAAAGGAAGTTAAAATATTTCTATTTATAATTTAATATATTATCATACACATTATAGATCTATATAATTGCTTAGGCTGTACGTACTTTTCCATGATGCTAAAAAAAAAAAAAATTCCGAGATCATTGGAACAAGCTCGTATTTTGATCATCGTGCTTTCTTCCTCATAATTACTCATAAATATGCAGTAACTAGACGTGAGTTTGTTTTGTTTGATATTCAAACTGTTGTCTTTATTTTAGTTTATTTTAATTTATTACAATTTATTTATTTTAATTCACTCTTAATGTGTGTATACTTCAAATAATTTGTTGTGAATTGCGCGAATAGATCTTAAAGTAAAATCAAATCAAATAAATAAATAAAGGGTTATTACGAATTAGGATTCGCTGAGACAGAGAGAGAGAGAGAGAGAGAGAGAGAGAGAGAGAGGGGGGGGGGGGGGGGGGGGGGGGGGGGGGACAGACAGACAGGCAGACAGACACACAAGCAGACCTTGTCTCTAAAACAAAAATTGAATAATCATTAATATAACAACCACTATTTCAAAACAACCACCACCACCACAAAGATGTCCACCAATCAAGTAGTCAAACAATGAATCACTAAACAAACCCTCTTAATATCAAACGGCTCAGCCTGGAACGTTGACGTCTGTCTCTGTCTGTAGCGGTGCTTAGCTCTTGTTCTTTGAGATAAGCGCGCTGGAACATTTTGTTCAGGGTTTTCCATGAGAAGCTCACGATGCGAGTCCCTCCCCATTACCTCCTCATCGTAAAGAGAATAATCTTTCCCGAAAAAGGACTCCTCGTCCTTGCAGGTCCGACCAATCAGTGAGTACATCACAAACGTGTAGCCAAAGGCAGGCAGCAAAAGAATAATCAAGCTGCGTCGCCGTAAAAACATGATGAATGATTGGTCGCGCCCTTTGTCTCGACGCAATTCGTTGGTTGCTACTAAATCAAGAGGATGTGGAAGGACATGTCGAAACTTGTGCAGTTTTATAAAGTTAAACCATCACACTGGAGAAGGACCAACACAAAAAAGTATATTTTTTTTAAACCAGACAGGGCCTCACATGAAACTGTGTGGCGATCCAAGTCTGGCCTGTCTAGTCAATGCAGGAGATTGATATTTAACCCACTTATTGCCTCACAACAATCTTGGCATTCCGCAATGGCTGATTCCTTGGGGGAAGAAAGAGGGACGAAGGAGAGGGAGGGGGGGGAAAGGCAGATGATAGATTACGATGACAAAATAATTGTAAGACATTTTAGGCCACTTCGACGAATATACGAAGATGATAAACATTGTGGTTTAACCAAGCGTTGTAAAACACAATGTCGGTGAGCTTCATATGAAATATGGTACACGACACACAAACACTGCATAAGTACTTCAGATAAGAACGTATTGACGGGGTATTCACAGAATCCATGAGTGGACTGGTAGTTCCTGGCGAGCCATTTTGACGAGGTGCATGGGTAGAGTCGAATCTTTTGGTCTGGTGTGTTTTATCTTCTTCGATCGTTTTACTCGTTTCCCAGTATCTTTAAGAAGGAGGAGGAGAAGAAGAAGAACAACAACAATTTATAAGTCGAGCAATAACCCAGCGCTCGGAATGTACTCTTTCTCCGTGTAGACTTTTATTTTAAAGTAAACGGAGTATTCTTGAAGAAGAACGTAATTTTTGGGAGTCCGGCAACATAAACCGCTGCTGAAATTAACTCCACCTGAATGCAGAATCCTGTATATTGCTGCATGACCATCAAACCGGCACTTTGTAGGCTATCTTATAATGTTGTTATTGACGTGTTCCTTGTAGTGACGTAGAATCCTTAAGAAGAGGGACTCATTCCCAATCCGACAATATATAACGGGCTGGAGTTAAAACTTCACATTACCCGAATGAATGTGTTTCCAGAATATTGCTGCGTTGCCATCAAGGCGACGGAGCGCTGCCGCTTCAGCACGACACAAGAACTCTACGATGAGGTCGATACGGCAAACTTCAGTTTGCCAGCGAAGCTGGTGCGACTGATGAAGTTGCAATGTTGATGATGAAAGGGCTCGCGTGTTGATGTGGACGGCGATAATAATGATGATGACTTTGAGAGACGTTGGTGTTGATGCCGGTCATTGTTGATGTTTGCTGCTTGTGATGATTGCGATGCGGATGTTTGCTTTCTTTTGCAGTTGTTGGCGACGGTGCTTATAATAAAGATGTTGATGCCGTCGCTGTCTTTTGGTTCCCGCCTGTTCGTTTTCTAGTTGGAAAAACAAGTTTGGAGATGAAATGGCCAAGTTTGCAAAGATTGCTGAAGAATGTAACCCTGAAACAAAAGAATAAAAACTATATTTATATTTTTTTAACACAACTGTCAATTTCTATGGCTGTATCTTTTGTGATATTACTAGCGGACCAATACGAAATCTAAAAATTATAGTTTTATTTATGTTTCTTTATGCTGTGTTATGTGAACTGTGATTGTATTTACGTTGGGTAAAATAAAATAATCAAAAACGATATTACTGCTTCTATTGTTACTAACGTTCTGGAAAGAAAAAGAAAAAACAGAGAGAGGCCGACATACAGTTTGCCAGAGACTAGTAGGGGACTATATTCTCCTTTTCTATATGGAAGAAAACGTTTGGTCTCAAACACGCTGTGTACGAGAGATCGAAAACTCTTTAAATCTGTGTACAAACCTGATGATGATGATGATGATGATGATGATGATGATGATGATGATGATGATGATGATGATGATGATGATGATGATGATGATGATGATTGGGGTGACGATGATGACGACGACGATGATGACGAAGATAATGATAACAACGACGATGATGATGATGATGACGAAGATGATGATGACAACGCCGACGACAACGACGATGATATCGTTGTACTACTATAGAAGAAAGGTGACAGTGCGATGCGCCTGTGGTTTACTTTACGGCACTAATAAAGTGTCGGGCGGTTTCCTGGCTTTTTAGTGCCCGCTTGACTACAACGGAACGGTAACTTCTAGCCTGGCGCTCGCAGAAGTCGTCCAAGAGGCACGATAGATAATGGCAGATGATAGCTGGGCGGTCATCGGAGGATGTGTGTGTGTGTGTGCGTGCGTGTGTGTGTGTCTGTCTGGCTGTGTCTCTGTGCGTGTGTATGTGTGAGAAAGAGGACGGGGTTATGTGTGTGTTTATTTATGTGAGTGGGTATGTCTGTGCTTCTCTTTGTGTACGTGTGTGTGTATGTGTGTGTTTGTGCCTAGACGTGAGTGGGTGCGTGTGTGTATGCATATGTGTGTATGCAAGAATTATAACTTAATATAACACTACATTCTTGATTGAATTATTACTAACCCAGCTTGGTATTTAAAAAAAGAAGAAATATGTAACTACTATGCTTTTAGTATGGTGATGTGCTGTATTTTTGGTTTATGTATGTGTGTGTGAGAGAGAGAGAGCGAGAGAGAGAGAGAGAGAGAGAGAGAGAGAGAGAGAGAGAGAGAGAGAGAGAGAGAGCATACAATCCCAAAATTTGGCATTTGTTATATTTATTAATTATTTAACAAATTAACACAGAACCGTTAAAAATGGTTGGATAATCAGTGCCCGCTTGACTACAACGGAACGGTAACTTCTAGCCTGGCGCTCGCAGAAGTCGTCCAAGAGGCACGATAGATAATGGCAGATGATGGCTGGGCGGTCATCGGAGGATGTGTGTGTGTGCGTGCGTGTGTGTGTGTCTGTCTGGCTGTGTCTCTGTGCGTGTGTATGTGTGAGAAAGAGGACGGGGGTATATGTGAGTTTATTTATGTGAGTGGGTATGTCTGTGCTTCTCTTTGTGTACGTGTGTGTGTGTGTGTGTGTTTGTGCCTATACGTGAGTGGGTGCGTGTGTGTATGCATATGTGTGAATGCAAGAATTATAACTTAATATAACAATACATTCTTGATTGAATTATTATTAACCCAGTTTGGTATTTTAAAAAAAAGAAGAAGAAATATGTAACTACTATGCTTTTAGTATGGTGATGTGTTGTATTTTTGGTTTATGTATGTGTGTGTGAGCGAGAGAGAGAGAGAGAGAGAGAGAGAGAGAGCATACAATCCCAAAATTTGGCATTTGTTATATTTATTATGTAACAAATTAACACAGAACTGTTAAAAATGGTTGGATAATCATCCATAGTGCAGACTAGCGACGATCCATGTCCAAGAACAATGACTAGTTTACTGCTGGTGTAAGTACGAGGGAGAGTGATCGTGTGCCTTTTGATTGCTTGAGTGTGAGTTTCCTTTGCTCATGTTTTCGTGCGCCTGTTGGTTTCAATGCTAATATTTTATTAGTATCAAAAGACAATGGGTTGTAGTATAACACTTTGTCACGATTTCTGAATAAATTGTCACAATTTGTGTGAGTGTGTCTATCTGTTTCTGCGTGTGTGCATGTGCTTGCATGTTTGTGTGTTTGTGTGTGTGTGGTTATGCGTGTGCTTGCATATTCGTGCATATGTAGGTGTATTTGCGTATTATTTGTGTTCAGAATTGTAGTGTACCTGTTCTCGTTGAGTTTTTTTTATATTTTTTTATTATCTTTCTATTTTTTTAAAGAACGTATATTTCATGTTAGTGGATTTAAGCATAAAATAGTTGTAGTCATCCTTCAGGGTTTGTTGTTAGAAAATATACTATATGTTTACAAAATCGATGGAAGCATGGGAGTGACAATGAAAATTCGGTCTAAAAATCCCAAATAAAACAATAAAACAATAGACACTGAAACAATAAACACAACAATAATGACTGTTGATTGATTTTGTTTGTGTTGGTGGTGGGGTCCTTTGGGTGGATACATCAAGACAGGTCAATAGTGTTTGACTGGCTGAGCGGTCTGCAAATGATGGTGTGTTCTGGTATTAGCCAGATGTGTATGTGTGTGAAGGGGGTGTCTCTTCCAAGAATGAATTAAAATGGGTTTTTACGCCGCCTTAAAATACAAGAAAACCTAGTGACATGATGAGACAAGCGCTTATATATTGAGACCTCTTCTTTTGCTGAGCGGTCGTCAGTGGATGGTGTGTTGTGCTGTTATAGGTATGGGTGTGTATGTGAGAGCCTCTTGGCTCAGACTTTTAAAAAAAAAGGAAAGTGAAATTTGAGGTCTTGCAGGAGAGAAGGAGGGAAGGGAGAGATAGAGGGGAAGAGAAAGAAACAGATAGATACAGACAGACAGTGAGGAAGGCAGCGAAGAAAGGCAGACACAGAGAGACAGACGGGGGAGTGTGTGTGTCGGGGAGAAGGGCGGGACAAAGAGAGAAACAGAGGGATAGAGAAAGGGGTTAGAAATAAGATGGACATTAAAAGATTGTGTTCTTGACTTCTTTGCCTTGTTACTTTTCGTATTTCCAGGCTAACCTGACATAGTCGGGGGGCAATCAGCAGGGGCCAAGTGTCGGTCGGTCGGTCGATCGCTCAGTCAATCTGTCGGTCCGTTGAAAGGCGTATCTCAATAACCACTCAACAGATTTTGACCAAACTTCGTAGAGAGGTTACTTAGATTAGTGTCCTACCTCCCGTGCCATCATACTTGCTCAATCGCAAAGGTCAAGGTCACTGGAGTCATTTTTGTTGGTAAACACGTTTGGATCAATATCTCAAAAATCGGCTGAAGTGATTTGGCATACAGGTACTTCACACGTCATGGGCCATCCTTCAGTAACAGTCCCGGCTGCCGATGCGTCGCTCCCAATTTCTCTGTTGTTTGTTCAAAAAAAAAAAAACCAAAAAAAAAAAACAACGACCTTCTCTCCAGAAAAATTAAACCGAAATTCGTCATTTTTACTTCCGTAGATACTTTATCTACAGTTAAACAATAATAATAATAATAATACAGGATGCTATACGCGCCTTTCCCCAGATCAATCAGGCTCAAGCGCGGCGATCTATACCAAACCCCCCCCCCCCCCCCCCCCCCCCACCCCCCCCCCCCCCCCACCCCCCCCCCCCCCCCCACATACACGCTCATTGTTCTTCCACCCTCACACACACCAAACACACATCCATCAATCAAACAGGTGGTGTAAAGGCAGGGAGATCGCTATTAGAAGACGGAAAGAAAATCGAATTTTTATTTTTGAAATTTTTATATTGACTGCATCCGGTACCATTATTGAAAAAAACACGTTGTATCATGCGTACTTGTAATTTCTCACAGGCCATCTTAATGTCATTCCGCCGCACCAGTTTGTACAGGCGTTTTGCGTTGTATCAAAACAGTGACATAGCCGATTTTTTTTCTTCCCTTTTGTAGATAGTTTGGACAGTGGCCTATTATTCCATCTTTGCCTTTTGGGAGGTACGGTGGCCTAATGGTAGAGCTTTGGCTTGCGGATCTGAAGGTCCCGGGTTCGAGCCCAGG
Source organism: Oncomelania hupensis (assembly GCA_036898135.1). NCBI lineage: Eukaryota > Metazoa > Mollusca > Gastropoda > Littorinimorpha > Pomatiopsidae > Oncomelania > Oncomelania hupensis. Next base: position 45,672,850 of record CM072523.1, on the reverse strand, counting down.
CCGGGGCATTGTGTTGTGTCCTTGGGAAAGACACTTTACTCCCGTTTCCTACTCCTTCGGATGAGAGTATAAACCGAGGTCCAGTCTGTGTCGCATACATTCCATCATAACGGACTTTAAAGATCCTGACGCTCATGTCCTAGACGGGTGAGTGCCGGTGACAAGAACACACCCAGCATGCACTTAGGTCCTTCTCCCCATCCCTGGCTGCCCAGGATTGTGCTCAGTTGTACGGGCGTCAGACCATGCGCCCAAAGGCTGCGGGTGCGCGTCTCGGGCGGCTTGAGTTAGATCCTGTATCGGCCAGCGCCTTGAGCAGCTCTTGAGCTGGTAAAGCGCTATATAAGAACGATTAAATAAATAAATAAATAAAATAATAAATAAATAATAAATAATAAATAAATTTCGTTAGGATCAAGCCGAGTGATAGCACAATCAAATTAATGGGCACTTTTGAAAATGCATATTGCATTGGGTGTGAGTCTCTGGAAATACATTTAAAAAGCTTGCCATCTTGTTTTTTCTCTGGTTCCAAATCTATTGTTCAATTATTTTCTTTCCTTTTTTTGTCGGTCTGCCGTCGTTATTTATTCATGTAGGCCTATTTGTAAACGACGTAGAGTCCAGTGAAGAATAAACATTGAGCTTTCTTTTTCGTTCTTGAGTCTTTTTGTCTTTCTTTTTCTTTTCTTTTCTTTCTATCTCTTTCTTTCTTTCTTTTTCTTTTCTTTTTTCTCTTTCTTTCTTTTTCTTTTCTTTTTCTCTTTATTACTTTTTGATTTTCTTTCTCTCTCTTTATTTTTTTTTTCTTTTCTTTCTCTCTCTTTATATCTTTTTCTTTTCTTTCTATCTCTTTCTTTTTCTTTTCTCTTTCTCTCTTTATTTCTTTTTCTGTTCTTTTTCTCTCTTTATTTCTTTTTCTTTTCTTTCTCTCTCTTTATACCTTTTTCTTTTCTTTCTCTCTCTTTATTTCTTTTTCTTTTCTTTCTCTCTCTTTATTTCTTTTTCTGTTCTTTCTCTCTCATTATTTCTTTTTCTTTTCTTTCTCTCACTTTATTTCTTTTTCTTTTCTTTCTCTCCCTTTATTTCTTTTTCTTTTCTTTCTCTCTTTATTTCTTTTTCTGTTCTTTCTCTCTCTCTCTTTATTTCTTTTTCGGTTCTTTCTCTCTCTTTATTTCTTTTTCTTTTCTTTCTCTCTTTTTCTGTTTTTTCTCTCTCTTTATTTCTTTTTCTGTTCTTTCTCTTTTTTTTATTTTTTTTTTTTTTTTTCTTTTTTTTATTTTTCATTTTCTCTATTTCTTTTTCTTTTCTTTCTCTTTTTTTTCTTTTTTATGCCTTTTTCTGCTTTATTTTCTTTTTCTTTCTTTCTTTCTTTCTTTCTTTCTTTCTTTCTTTCTTTCTTTCTTTCTTTTTTTTTTCTCTATCAATCCTCCTTTTTTTTATTTCTTTGTTTGTAAATGCAACTTCGCGCATTAGTCTAATGTCCCTCCGAAATGGAACAGACAGCCCGAAAGTCACACACGATTGTAAAAATGTATTTGTTGGGGCAGACGCTAGAAATGTTTCGTTGGGCAACGTCGAAAGCGGTTAGTATAACCTTACTTCGATGGTGGCCATAGGGAGGTGGTTGCTGGAAAAAGAGGCTTTTGGGACCTCTCTTTTTTTGGTCCAGCTTAATGAATGGGGTGCTTCATCTCCGTGCTCTCACTGTCTCACCTTCTCCAGTTCTAACCAGAGGCAGGCTGGGTGGTCTGGGTGTGTCTTGTGCGGTACTTTCATTCTTTGTTTTGTTCGGAGGTTTGCATTCCAAGCACGGTCGCCCATCCAAGCACTGGCCAGGCTTGGCTTAGCTCCACGAAACATTTTGTTAGCGTCTGCCCTAACCAAAACATTATACTGCGCCATGCCCATCTTTTGGTGTGGTATGATGAACCTTAACATCCTATTCCGTAACTAGAAAAGTCGTTGGGCAGCACAGAATGATGATTGTTTAACCAGCGTATACCATCTTTCTCTGTCTTCAATGGCTTCGCTCAGTGTCAAGCCAGTTCATTCTCGAATGTTGTCCTCCCACGTCTTTTTCTGTCTCCCTCTTCTTCTACCTCCTCGCACCGTGCCATGCAGGGGGAGGGGAGGGTGGGGGGGTCTTTGCAAATACTGATGCTCTTATGACGTGGCCATACCATCGGAGTTTTCGTTTCTTCACCACTGAGAGCATGTCATCGTGTTGTCCAATGGCTTGTATGAATGTCTGTCGGACTTCGTCGTTGGTGATGTGCTGGGTATAGGAAATGCCCAGAAGTCTTCTGTAGCACCTCATCTCCGTGCTTTGTAAGCTTACTCTTCGTTGTAGGTCTGCTGTGAAACCCTACCTGGATACATTACCGATATATGCGCTGAAAGCAACTTCACTACCAGGGTGGTTTAACTGTTATGTCTCCTAGTAATAACGAAAGACTAGCACAAAAGTTGCCATGGTTTGGACCAGGCTGGCAATAATTATTTCATGTTAAGCAACGGCGGGAAGGGTAAGTAGGCCTACTTGGACAGGGAACCATGCCTAGGAGACAACCACTATACGACACAAAACGATTAAAACTAGCGCACGGCACACTCCAATCCACCCAGCTGTGAATGGGTTGTCCCTGGATGGATCTGTTGAGAACCGGAGAAGATAAAGCAGCGAGGGAGAGGAGGTAGGCCCTGCCCTCATTAAGCTGGCCTGGAGAAAAGGGACGTCCTAAGCGCTTCCTTCCCCAACGACCGATAGGTCACGGAGACCTTTTTTTACTTTGTTACTGTTGGTGGTAATAATGAAAGAACACGTCTAGCTAGATCCCAAAGTATTAGAGATAGAACGCCAACGGTGTGGCCCGGAAGCTCGGTGGATAGAGAGGAGGTTTCCTAAGCCGGAGGTCGCGGCTTCGAACACCGCGTGGGACAAACGTACGTGACTTAGGTGCGAGACTTTTCAGGGCACCCAAGGTTTTTTCCGTGTACTCCGGTATCTTCTCTCCTTTAATAATGGTATCGGTTGCGATTAATCCAAAACTTCAAAAAAATTAAATGTATTGATTTCTATTCCGATTTCGGTACTAGCGATCTCTTTAGATCGCCGCGCTTAGATTTCGACTGAAGAAAAAGCGCGTGAAAGCATTGCATCATGTAAACTTAATTCACTGTACGCCTGTTGTGTGTGTGGGTGTGTGTGTGGGGGGGTGAGTGTGTGTGTGCATGTGTGTGTGTGTGGGTGTGTGTGTTTGTATAAAGGAAAATTAATTAACAAAATTAATACGAAACATTCAAATTGTTAAATGCCTATTTATACATACTTATATAAATCAAAGAACACATTGTGAATTTGAAAACATGCGCCTATCACAGCACTTGGGCAGCGCCATGAGCAGTTCTTGAGCTGGAAAGCGCTATATAAGGACAGTACATATAATTAATAACAATGATTTACTTTCTTGTGTGGATATAATGTTGTCCGACGGATCTCGTGTTCTAAAGCACTTCGTT